>JAJHSJ010000009.1:24473709-24845732 GCA_021015155.1 Magnolia officinalis
TTTAGGTTATAGTTTTTGGTTTAGGTTATAGGTTATAGGTTTAGGTTTAGGTTTTGATTTAGGTTATAGGTTAGGTTAAGGTTTAGGTTTAGGTTTAGGTTATAGGTTTTTGATTTAGTTTATAGGTTATAGGTTTGGTTTTGGTTTTGATTTCGGTTATAGGTTATAGGTTTCGGTTAAGGTTTAGGTTTATGTTATAAGTTTTTTGGATTTGAGAATGGTTTCGGGTTTTAGGTTATAGGTTTTGGTTTCGGTTTAGGTTATAGGTTTTGGCATTTGAGAATGGGTTCGGGTTTAGGTTATAGGTTATGGTTTTGGTTTTGGTTTAGGTTATAGGTTTTTGGATTTGAGAATGGGTTCGGGTTTAGGTTATAGGTTTTGGTTTCGGTTAAGGTATATGTTTAGGTTTAGGTTATAGGTTTTGGGATTTGAGAATGGGTTCAGGTTTAGGTTAAGGGTGTGGTCCCTGCAAATACAGATATAAAAATGGCCTGTCCAAATGGCCAGGCCCTTCCAATGCTGTCCATAGGAAATGGACAGCTTCATCATGGTCATAACAGCGGTTCCCACCTTCCAGGGACCCCCGCTCATCCGGATAGCTCCGACGCACATCCGGGTCTGCTCCATTAATTTCGAGCAAATACACAAACACGGCCTGTCCAAATGGCCAGGCCCCTCCAATGCTGTCCATAGGAAATGGACAGCTTCATCATGGTCATAACAGCGGTTCCCACCTTCCAGGGACCCCCGCTCTTCCGAATAGCTCCGACGCACATCCGGGTTTGCTCCATCAATTTCGAGCAAATATACATAAATACGGCCTGTCCAGATGGCCAGGCCACTCCAATCATGTGCATTCTTGACAAGAGACGTACCAGATACTTGAGTCTGAAATATGCAGCTCCAATCCTCCCACATGCAACATCCACCTGAAAGAATGCGCATAATTGTCATACTTGAGTAATCAATACAGGAATCTACAAGTAAGGAGTGATGAAAACTAAATACAAGGAAAATATAAAACTCCCCTGATGTAAACTGTATTTAAATTGACCTTGAGTCGATTGGATACTCATAGAATAGAAACATGGACTGAATATGAAAAAGTTGCTCCATATTCCACTGCAATTGAACATGACACTAACACTTGCACGCCGTAACACGAAGCAAAGTTTAAAAGGAAAAAAAAAACAAAAGGTTTAGAAACTTGAGAGATTATTCTACTTTCGACTTGAGTTGACACAGTCTCAATCAAGAGTCAATTATACTGAGGTTTTTAGAGTTTTCATTTATTTCAAGAAAATCTCAGGCCTTCTTGAGTCAAAAGCATTCAGAAAAGAAGAAGAAAATATAAAGTGTATGACAATCAAGGAGAAGAGAGAGATGAAAAGCATTCAGACTGTTCATCTAGTAGGCCTCTTGTGAATGGGACCTATGGAAATATTTGAATTGTTTTTTTCCCATTTGTTCAAATGCATTGATATGCATATCATGGTTTATAACTGTCCTTTGTATGTATGCTTATGATATTGAAGAGGTAAGCGTTTCACCATGTGAGATCGGTTCCATTGATGTATTTTCTTTACTAATGTGGATCTGTCTTGCTGTATTTCATGGTACAGCAAAAAACAGGATTGACTCTATCTTGCTGTATTTTCTTTACTAATGTGGATCTTTGTTGTATTTTCTTTACTAACTGTATATTGTATTAGCTCATAGTAGCATAAATTGGGAAAATGTACTAAAATAAAGGCATGCATCAAATCAGGATTGAACTGCTTTTTTTAAAGATATAAAGAGCATAATAGTGACACAAGATAACAGGAAAAGAAATAAAAATACATTTAGATCCCAGGAATAGTTCATTTTGATTGATGCATGAGGACTGAATTTTAGTCATGATAGAACTGATTAACTAAAGCATTTGGTGAGAATTTCATTCAAAATGATGCAATACCCAAGCATGTCCCTGGCTCCTAATACCAAATTGGATAAGAAGGAAACAATAGTAAGCCTTCCAATGTGCAAAATTACCCAATGCCAAATGGCATGAAAATACTCCTAGGGAGTAGAAAAATGAATAGAAAGCCTTTTAAAATAATAATAATAATAATAAAGGAACAGAAATTGCATTCCAATTGAGTGATGCAATCTAACTATTGCAGAAAAACCAATTAGGTGAGAGAATACCTGAATCTGACTCGTTTGAAGACCTTTGTCCCATTGCGAAGTTGGATGAAAGTTACATATACACCTTGTTCGAATTGCTCAGTTTCCTCTTCTTCATTACTATACCTTACTGTTGAAAATCTAACTGATCTCGAGCCACCATCAGCATTCCTTGACAGGTCTGCAAATCCAGCACCATCCCCAGAATCATCTATCCTTTGGTCAGCCCCTTCATTTATCAAGGTAGCCTTATCAAATGAATTTCTTTGGTCAGCCTCTGACGAATCAGTTGGCAAGGAAGAAGGAATTTCTGATGTACGGTTCTCATTATCCTTGAGTAAAGCTTCAGCTTGAATATGCATGGCCTTTAAGTTGTCAGCATCATAATCCTCAGGCGATAATTTACCTGCCATATCATTCAGCTGAATAACAAATAAAAACAGTAAAAAGGTCCAATTAGTGAGATTCATCATTTTCTGCAAACACATGAAGCATAAAAGAAACAAATCGGTTTGCAGATGTTATCTCTGCAAAGTGCAATATCCATCACATGGCTTATTAAAAATATAACTATAGGCAATCAACTGACGAATGTGTATCAGGTGGCTGCAAGTTACAGTTTGTGTTACATCCATCAAGATGAAGCAAACCAACCCCGTCACAGTCATTATAATTAGGGGAATTTATATGTTGTAATTTTTTGAAGAATCTATGGCACTCAAAGCTTTGTTATATCATTAAAGACAGGTGTGCTCTAACAAAAAAAAAAAAAAATTCCCCTTCAGATCCAAGCCAAGCTGTTAAGACATTATGGAGTAGGTAACCTGCGTTACAATGTATGCAACAAAAGTGAAAGATGAGAAAAACTCAGTATACTTAAAATGCCTAGTGAGAATTTAAATCACTAATCCCTATGTTTCAACATGTTGTAAGAAACTGCACTGTGCAGACAGGCTAGCCTAATGCATCAACAGATCTGGAAATGATAGGCTTTGATATTCATATGGATAATGGGGAAGGCATACAGTTATGGATAGGCGAAGCTCCTCTAAAAGAATTCCATCGGTTGGTGAATTTTTTGATGGATTAGGATATTATGGTTGATAAATGCTACTCATGTGGTAGGGAAGTGGTGTGATCTCCTGTGTGGTAGGATAATGCTAGACAAGATGTGGTAGGGAAGTGGTGTGATCTCCTCCGTGTTGTAGGATAATGCTAGGCTAGGAAGTGGAAGAGTTTGTGAAGTCACAGGTATACGTTAAAAATTGCATTCCACGCAAGGTCTGTGACTGGATAATGCGGAAATGATCGACCATCTTTTTGGGCAAATGCCCATTTGCCCAGAAATTTGAGAAAGCTTTCTCATCCCTATTGGGATCTCTTGAGTTCTGTCAGGCTCAATTGAAGACCTGCTAATGAATGGCAAGGCATCATGTTGGGGGAGGGAAAGTGTTTAAAGATTGGCTTATGACACCCAATATGCAAGCCCTCATTACATGAGGCATACATTAACTCAAATTAAACTGTCTAGATTGTGGAACCTACTGCCATTAAGTCATAGGCCCAAAGTCAAAGTGTTTGAACGATCCAAAACTGATTTGTGGACACTTTTTTGTTGAAATAGAACCATTGGATATTTTTCAGTTTTAACTGTCCATTGAGTACCAACCAATCTGAGGTATTGGACAAAATTTAAAAGAGCCCAGGTTGCAATTTCTTGCAGCTTAAGGGAGAACTGTTTGGTATTTTGTGACGCCAAAATTCTTTGATGTTTCCGAAGATCTAAATCATTCAGTTACAGCAACTCAGGGCTGTTTGCATGCCCAGTATATAATGACAACCAAACTCCTAATTGCAATTCCATTCACTTCAAGTTGTATTTGAGACGATAGTAAGTTCAATGCAGGGGCTAGTTCCACTCAGGACGTCGTTTGAATGCCTGTCAATGAAGCTAGCTGTAAATTATTCACAGGTAAATGGTTTACAGTCTGTGTTTGGATGCTGAACAATGCATGTTAATCATTTGCAGCTTTTAGACCCATTTAATTTACAGGAAAAAAGCTGTGATTTCATCTACAGGCCCTCCATTTACAGCCTAATGGCTACATTTTCAACGATTGGCTCTCCATTTACAAGACTTAAACAATTTACAGGCCTCTATACACAGACGATCATTAATAGTTTACAGCCAAACAGGACAGACTGTAAATGACTTACACCTGTAAATCAACCATTTACAGGCATCCAAACGACCCCTAGTTGAATTGCAATTCAGGTCAATTAAACATCCAAACCCAACCTAACTTTAGAAAGCAAAACTAACAAACCTTCACAAACGGCGTCTGCAATGCGCTTTGTTTGTAGGTGCTCGTCCCAGGAGGACAATCAGCCAAAAGGATCCACTTCCTATATGAAAAATCTATGGTTAAAATCTCCTTCAAAACAGCAAACGACTAATAACAAGAAAAGAAAAGAAAAAATGCAGCTTCTAACTCACGTCTGTCCTTCGTAAATGCCACCCCAGTGCATGATCAACTGCCTTGAGCAGTTTTTAAGTTGAAAATCGATTTTTGCGTAGAACCCATTTGAAGATCCAGACACACTAACCTATGAAAAACAAACATACGTTACTCATTCAAACTTCCATCTCTATCGACATACGTCGGAACATTGATTGAAACAATAGAATTATAAGGATTGAACTACACATATACCATATCTACCTGCAGCTGAATTCCCTCCCCAAGTTCGAAATGATGAACTAGCGGTGCCCGCGAATAGCTGGTAGGATTTGAGGAAAGGTTTCTACTGCTTAACTGATCACTACATACATGTAGAATAACTACCTGCGCTTATTAAGTTATTTGATTATATTAGATAAGGGGACATTTATTGGATGGTTGAAAATGGAAAAATAAAAAATAAAAAATCTAATGGTCCTATTTCAACAAACGAGTAGCCATGCATCAGAGGTTAGTATTGTTCGACCAGTCTGATTTTGGGATCTTGGCTCATTGACAGTGGATTTCACAAATTAGTCAGTTTAATTCTAAGTGCTGGCGTATCAAGTACTGTACACTGACAGAGTATCAAATAACTCCAATATAACAGTACTGATGCAGAGATTGGTGCTGCTGCTGCTGCTGCTGCCACCATCAAAGTCCCAAACAAGAACAGCTAGCACCGCAAGAGCCTCACTTCAAGTCATCATAATTTGGAAACATTGAAACTGTTTAAATCAAATTCATTCATGGTTGAAAAGAGACGTCTACTTCTCACAAACTTTCCTAGGAGCCTTCTGTATGTATATCACAAACCTGACCTTTGGAGAGCATGTGGAGGCATGGACAGCTTACAGAGCACCATCACTTTTCGCCCTCGCTTGGTGGCTTATCTTCATCTTTCTTGTGTCAACGTGCCAATGCACACATGCGCCAGATGTGCCTGGTATCTTTCGAAAAAAAAGATAAAGGTTAGAATAGAGGTAGTTTGCAGAACAACCCACTACATGGTGCTTACTAAACATATACAAGACAGATACATTAAGATGCATAGGCCATGCAACAACCCATTTAAATCAGGGGACAATTGAGCCATTTAGAATACCTATGAAGGTGAGAAATATGGACAGAAACCTCCTTATCAACCCCTGAAACAGCCATTACAGCCCTGTTACAGTCAAAAAAAAAAAAAATTCAAAGAAAATGTATCAGCCTAATATGGGACCATTATAGGCTCATATTGGCCTGTAATGGGCCCATACAACTGTTACGGCTGTTACAACTTAGGAATTGTTGGTGCTATCCGAGAAAGCCGACCTCCAGTTGAATTTGTAAGTACATCAAACAGATGAGTACTGGTAACTACATCAGCAACAGTAGGAATTGTTGGTGCTATCCGAGAAAAAGCTTCTCCCCCCACTGTACTCTCCGCATCTATCTGCCACAGATAGAAATGATGAATCCTGATGCATAAAACAAGCTACCACATAGTGTTGTCAGTAAGCACCTACCAATTGGAGAGAAGATAATCAGTTCCTATACCTGGTAAAGAAGGATCTTTTTCACGCTAGCACCTACTTTACAGACAGCAAGTAATACTGCCAATATAGCATTAGCACCAAGCTGACCATATTAACACAACAACAAGATCGTATCAGATACATTTTTGCAGCATCACATGCAAAATTAACACAAAACTAATACAACAAGATCGTATCAGATACATTTTTGCAGCATCACATGCCAATATAGCATTACTATCTAACCGTGAATGCTTCCATACATGGACAAATTTTCAACTAATTAAGAAGACTTTTTTCCTGATTTTTGATGAAAAAATGGGATTTGAAATCGTAGCATTTGCAAAATGATGCAAAAATTAATCATGGTCTAAAGAACAAGAAATGAACCATGTTGTTCTCTTTCTTCATGGGAGGTAGACTTCTTTAGATGCAGTTTTATTGCTGATTGTCCTTTCCTTCCGGCACCCTAATTAAATTCAAAACCACAATTTTTGAAATTTTAACAACTAAAGTTCAATAGAGTGGAAATAATGGAAACTGAACTTAACTTCCCTATCATTGGTACAAAGAGATGAGCTCCAAACTTCAGTTGCTTCAGAAATTAACTTCTGACTACCACCATGATGTTTTTTTAGCCATCCAATCTGTTCATAAGGTCACACAAACCAGGATGAAGGGAAAACACAAATATCAGCTTGATCCAAAACTTTGGCGGCCCCAAGATCTAATAAGTACACACACACACACATGGCTACAGTTATGGTGACAGGCTGACTCATCCACATGGATGGTGGGTGAACATTCAGACAATGACATCGAGCTCTAGACCTTAAGCAAAGGCTCAAACATTTCAATTTCGATAGTGTGTACGCGGAGGGCCGACCCAAAGTTTCCAATATGAAAGCACCTTGCTCCCCAAAAAAAATAATAAATAATAACACAAAAAATCAACATCCACCTCACCGTCCATTCATTGGGCAATAAAATAAAATAACAGCCAAATCAAAATGGGCTTTTTCATGTTCTCTCTACATCCGGTGAATGGACAGTGAGAGATTGAGTTACATGCATCCACTATTAAAGTAACTAAAAAGAAAGAAAGAAAAAAAGAGTACATGAAACAGAAATTACTTAAAGTAGAGTGGATAGAAATAAACAAGCACATGAACTTAGAAGAAAATTACCTTTATCCAGCAGACATAAAAAATGGCATTATGGTGTGCAACCAATGTTGTACCTAGCAGCATTGAAAGAGCAAAAAAATTATATGAATGAATAAATAACAATTTCAAAGATAAAATAAATAGTTAAAAACTTTACCATTTCAATATTGAACCTTGTAGTGGCAACATTGATCTGTGGAGCTAAAAATACATGAGCCTGCATATAAAAATCTCAAGTTAGTTGGGCCTTTGAGGTCCTCAAATGATAATAGAAGAAGCCAGTAAACTAAAAACACATGAGCCTGCATACAACTCACCTTGATGCCCATTCTCCCTCCTCCTTTACCCGGGCTTGGGACCGGCAATGCAAGGAGTTGCATTGGCGGAGTTAAAAAGGGGCTTAGCCTCCATTTGGTTTGTGACGACCAAATGGAGTCTAATATGTTTACATATAGAGTATAAAATTCATTCAAAATTACAAAAACGAAACCAAACAACATATAGAGTAACAAAAAAAAAAAAAAAAAACAAGCGAAACATCAATATAAAGTAACTAAAAACCAAACCAAGTTCTGAGTTCATCAATATAAAGTAACTAAAGTGTCAAATTAGTTCAAAATTAACCAAAAAAAAAAAGAAACAAGCGAAACATCATATATATATAAAGTAACTAAAAAAAGCATCCACACCAAGTTCAATTATAGAGTACCAAGTTTGTTTGAATTATCGAAATCTCAAAGATTCCTTCCCCCATTGCACAAGTGATCCCGGACCGGCCTCTCCAAGTGTAGATGCGAACCCATCTTCTTTCCATAAACGAGTGTCAGGATGTATAATCTCAGTC
The DNA here is from genome assembly GCA_021015155.1 of Magnolia officinalis. Taxonomy (NCBI): domain Eukaryota; kingdom Viridiplantae; phylum Streptophyta; class Magnoliopsida; order Magnoliales; family Magnoliaceae; genus Magnolia; species Magnolia officinalis. The sequence continues at coordinate 24,481,910 of JAJHSJ010000009.1, forward strand.
AGGGTAATAACAAAAGCTCCATCCTCCACTGGTTCGCAATGGACAACTGCAGTTGGATTAACTTCGTGTACTTGACCACGAGCAACTACATCACGATTTCCCCAACCAAGCAAGTCGCATCTCTTACCGATATATATAACATCCGGCTACATGTACACATATAAAATGGCATTAGTATTTTATCGTTATAAAATAATTGTAAGTTCAATACAATACCAAATTTACACTTGCATACCGACGATGCCTGAGCAGATTTAGCAATTGTTGGTGATGAGAGGTTTTGCGTAGGTTGTGCGTGTTGCTGCATCTCCATCCAGGCCTCCATCTTGGACAATGATTTCTTTATATCAAATATCTCTTGCACTAGGCCATCTCTTTCTTTTGTCAAATTCTCTACCTTTGAACGGGCAGGGGCTGACATCTTCAGTCCTGTCTTGGTTATCGAGCAACCTAGACCCCGCATTCGTCCTCTACTGTCAGAACCAACCAACTATAAGACATTGCAAATCAAGTTATTAGAAAATTCATAATTACCATGAATCTCACTGTAATTTTTAAATTTTATTATTACCTGTGTAAGGGCATCGTCAACGCCGGTAATCTTAGAAGAAGGATTGCTAGAATAAAGCTCATCTAATTTTTCCTGCGACAAAATACAAATGGATGTAAAATAATTCAAAGTTATACATTGGCATCTCATAAAGGTACTGGTTAGTAGTAGAAGGGGATGTCCTTACAACAAGTTCAGGATATTGGACAACTTTGTCCTTGCTTGTATGGGCTCTTAAGTAAACATCACATCTACCTATCTCGGCATCAGAGGTAAGATTCTTCTCCTTCGCCTTTGGCACATTACATATTAATGGAGTTAGATGAGTGATAATTCAAAAGTAAATTCAATATTAAACTATAATACCTATATTTATAAATAAATAATACATACCATCTGATGGCGAATAACAGCCATGCTGTTCCTCCCAAGACACGCAGGTCGCGTTAGCTTGGACCGATTGATTTTATTCCTTTCACTTGATTTCTTAAATTCCTCAGTGGTATGTTGATTCACGAAGACTAACCAATCCTCCATAGGGATACCAGGGGGGGCAGGACTATCTCTCACCACTGCAGGATCTTTGTCTTTAATATATTTTGCAGTCAACCTTTTCTTGTAATTCCGCCATGTTTCCTTGATGCGTTTTGTTACGTATGTAAGACTCGCATCCCAACTTTGACCCTCATACTCATAAGCCCGTGACAATGACTCTATGATCATTTGAATGTGTGCATGAGGCACCTGGCGAAAGTCCTGGTATGTGATCGGGATATGAGTACGGGTGAGGATACCGATATGCGATGCAAATTGCTTTTGTTCAGGACAATCCTCATTCGGTTGTCCGAATTCATTCGTCTTTAGGACTTTTTTCCTATCAGGTTGCTCATGTAAAAAAGCACCCCTAGTAGGACCTCTCTTTCTTGACGAAGAAGAAGAAGCTGGCACAACAACATAAAAAGAGTAACAGTTATATATACACATCGTTGATTACCCTCAAATGATAAGAAAATTGAAATTTACATATCTAATTAAGGAGAACTATCATATTACCTTTGGTCTTGCTTGCATCTATAGTCTCGGTCAAGTGCACACCCAATGCCTCTGGTTGTGAATCCATGTGCCTGTTTAAATTAAAATAAAATAAAATAAAAACACTAATGATTAAAATAATAACTTGGATAACAGATAAAGTACAAACAATTCACTACATTATCCATACCTTGATTGGATTTCCTCTAATAAATATCATATTGTTACATGCTTAGAAAATATTAACAATTCAAGAGATTCTCCTTGATCGCTTTCTTTTCTTGGTTTTCTCGACTACAACACTGATGTCTTCAGGTTCATTGAATATCAACTCATCAACAATTGCTAATGAGGTGAGATTAGGTCCTGCATCGGCATCAGTTACATCCTTAAACCGTTCCGATAGATGGCATGTCTCTTCTTCGATAAAAATCTTTTTTGGAACTTCCAATACCACATGCCATTCAGGATTTTTTGGATCTCTGGAGTAGAAAACTTGTGTGGCATGCTCCGCAAGAATGAACGGCTCGTCACCCAATTTGTCTGAACTGTAAAGACTGGACAAATTTACCAATCTCAGATTCGCTTCGACATCAAAAGAAACACCATGATGCGTCACCTTAACCCAATCACACTTAAATAAGACGGGCTTGTACCCTGTTCTGTACTCCAATTGGATAATTCTACGAAGGACTCCGTAGTAAGGTTGATTTTCATCCACTGTATTCATATCCTTAGCACTAGATCGAAAGGTGGTCATACCCTCTGTCATAACCCCACTGTTTTGGTTCGTTTTATTCTCCTCATAGTCCTTAGTGACAAAGAGAAAACCATTAATACAATACTTATTGTATTGAGTACAAAAAGCTAGAGGTCCTCTCACTATATCTTTAAATTCTTTATCGTCAGATTCGCTAAACTCTGGTTGCCTCTTCAACCAAGGTATCAATTCATCCAAACTAGGCACCCTGTTGGTCCTCCTGTAACATCGCTGCAAGAAATCTTTGTGTTTCCTGCGCATTATTTGATACCATTGTTATATTGAAATCGCATAAAGTAAAGAAAATATATACAAATGAGCTAATTGTGCATACCCTTCCCACACATCATAGCTAGGATGACTCTTCAGTACCCATGTACGAGCCTGTTCGTATTCGATACCCGCTAGGATAACACTTTGACCTGAACCTATTGGACCAACATCGTCATCATTGTTATTGTCATCAACGACATCTTGCAACTTTTGTAGTCCTGAAATGACTCCATCAAACCGTTTTTCCAATTTTTCCAAGAGGCTTGTTTTTTGTTTTCCTCTGTATTGGTTGCAATATATAATCGTCTCCTCTTGGATATATTGTTCTGCAATGCAACCCTCAGGTCGCGTCTTGTTACGGACATAGGCCTTAAATGTCTTCATGAACCTGACAAAGATAATGATACATTACAAATACATACAACTGTAGATGTTAAGCCGAATTATTCTTACTAAACTTATAGCGTACCTTTCGAATGGATACATCCATCGATAGTATACAGGACCACATATACGAGCCTCGTAAGCCAAGTGGATGGACAGATGCATCATCACAACAAATATAGATGGAGGGCATATAATCTCAAGCTGACATAAGGTCCTAGCCATACCCCTCTCAAGAGTGAGGAGCGTTTGAACGTCTACTGTTGTTGAGCACAAGGCATTAAAGAAGGTGCAAAAGCTTGTAATTATAGGACGAATGACCCTCCTATCCCTGAATGCATGCTGGATGAGAACTGGGAGCAAATGTTGCATCAACACATGGTAAGAATGAGACTTCATTCCCTTTAAATCCACGCAATCTCCCTTTATGATGGTCTTCCAATTTGCACTAAAACCGACTGGAACACACAGGTCATGCAAAGTTTGAATAAAAAGCTTTTTCTCTTCTTTTCTTAAACAAAAAGGACCTTGTTTCTGAATCATCTTGCCATTGATCTTTTTTAGCCATAGACGCTTCTTAATTCTCAATTGTTTCAGGTCCCTGCGCGCATTAGCATCATCCTTGGTCTTGCCAGGTGTGTTCAACAACAAGGCGATAAGGATTTCACATATATTTTTCTCGACATGCATAACATCAAGGTTGTGACGCACCGGAATATCTTTCCAGTACTCTAGATCAAATAATATAGACCGTTTAAAGAACCACGGTGATTCAACAACACCCGTTAGCTCTTGTCGGCCTCCATCAATACCCCTCATATTCCTCTTCTCAGTCTTCCCCCATTGCATATCCAGGTTTGCAGTTTGTCTTTCGACCTCAATCCCGTCCAGACGAATGGGTTGACGTCGTATCTCTACCTTCTTATTGAATGTGCCAGCACTTGTGTCCTTTCTTGCCTGGTCTGACATTGGCAACCATCGTCTGTGACCCATATAAACATGTTTTTTTCCATATTGGAGTCGCAAGGAATCTGTGTTAGGACCACATACAGGACAACCATACTTACCCTTGGTCCTACAACCAGAAACATTACCATATGCTGGAAAGTCATGGATTGTCCAGAGCAAAACGGCACGCATCTTGAATTTATTTTTATTATATGCATCAAGCGTCATGACCCCTTTATGCCATAAGTCTTGCAATTCATCAATCAATGGTCGTAAGAAAACATCAATATCCTTTCCTGGTTGTTGTGGTCCCTCAATGAGCAAAGCCAACATAGTAAACTGAGGTTTCATGCAAAGCTTTGGCGGAAGGTTGTACGTCACACACATAACGGGCCATGAACTATGAGCTGTAGTGAAAGCACCGAATGGGTTAAACCCATCTGTAGCCAGGCCCAATCGAACATTGCGAGGCTCAGCTGAAAAATCCATATACTTCTCATCAAGATTCTTCCATGCAATAGAATCAGCCGGATGCTCCATCTTTTCAGGTTGCAATTTTCTGGTTGAGTGCCAGGACATTTCTTTCGCTAACCATGGCACACTGAACATTCTTTGTAGCCTTGGTGTTAATGGAAAATACCTTAACACCTTGGCAGGTACTCGAGATTGTTTTTTCTCAACATTCATTTCTATCTTGAACCTAGGAGCTTTACAAGTTGGACAACTGGTTTTCATCTCGTTCTCTTTCCAGTACAAGATACAGTCATTTGGACAAGCATGGATCTTCACATAATCAAGACCCAACTTTGTAATGATCTTCTTCGCTTGGTAGGTATTAGTAGGGGCCTTGTTACCAGAAGGTAACACCTTCTTTAGTAGTTGAAGGAGCTCTGTAAAGCTTTTTTCGCTCCATCCATGGTTCACCTTTAATTTGAAAAGTTGTACAATAAAAGTCAGCACAGTGAAATCTTGGGCCCCTGGGTATAGCTCAGTCATTGCGTCTCGTAGATTTTCTTCAAACTCATCAGTTTCATTTTCCCCAAAGACGCCTTCGACTACAGGGGTCACATTCGGCTCATCCTGTACAACTTCATCTAGGTTATTACCACCAAGTTCTTGAACAATCACGTTGTGAACCTCATTTAAGTTTAGGATATTGTGGTACTGTTGGGAACTTGATGCACATTCAGTACGCTTAGGTGATACATGCTCGCCATGCATGTCCCAAACCCTATAGCTTGAGTCAAATCCATTTTTCATTAGATGTATTTCCAAATCATCATAAGAAACCGGTAATCGTAAACATCTACAAGTGGCACATGGACAAAGAATGGTTTCTCTACCAGGAAGGTGTTCTCGTGCAAACTTCGCAAAGCTTTTGATTCCAGAAATAAAAAGAGGGTTCGGAAAACTTAGTGTCATCCACTCCCTATCTGTTATAGCCGGATCCTGATTAACCACGGGGTTCATTTTAAACCTGCACCTTACAAAAAAAAATTATTATTATTATTTTTCACTCATTCACGAATCTAATTCTAAACACATGCATTTATGACTATCATTGGAGTTTAGTCTTTGAATAGCTTCAACTTTTCATGGGCATATCACGTGGGACCTAGATTGCCTACACAAATTTACCTCAAACAAAATTAATGACTTGACTGGAGACAACAATACACCTCAACTTTTCCTCAAGTCCCAATCATGGATTGTTTAATCTATGTAAGATTTCGGGTTTAGGTTTAGGTTTAGGTTTGGGTTATAGGTTTAGGATGCATGGAAATATGCTCCAATCCTCAAGTCCCAATCCTTGGGAACTAAATTTCAATTTCACTGATGGATGCATGGAAATATGCTCAAGTTACAAATAATCCAGAGAATGATGGTTGTATAAATGTTGTTCCGCTTGTCTAAGATCCTTACTATGCACAGCAAGTGACTTGTGAACGGGTCTCTTGACACTCTTTGGGGTAACTTGCCTTAGAAAACTCTCTCGATACATTTTGTGGATAAAAGACTTAGACAATTACATGTTTCTTTTAGTGTATATGGAGAAATGCTAAAATCGTTCATGAGAGGAGAGAATGAAGAGGTGAATTGCAACACATACACCAAAGTGGAACATGCGTGCAAGATATCCCTACATGTATGCTGAATATAGGTGGTTGGTGGTTTCTTTCTTAACCATTCATTTTCCTCAAGCAAGTATGACCACCTGATGACTGGATTGGCTTGATTTATGACCCAAGGCATGGTAACCATTGGCTCTGCCTAATGATTGTCACACAAATGTACCACATGAGCACATGTCCTGCTATTCACCTCTTCCATCTCTCTGTGTGAATAGCCATGGCATTTCTCCATGGTAGATTTACACCTCATATTCATGTTTGTGACTTTGCACATGCTCCTAAGGAATCAAACAACACGATTCATTTATACAGTTATTTGTATATTCGTTTTTTTTCTTTGAATTGCCAGCCATTGATAATTTATGTTAAAGATGCTAATATCAAATATGAACATTTAAACAAAGTTCTGCCCGTGTGCATAGACACAAACAGTTATCTTGAAGTTCTGTAAATGATGTAAAGAAGGACAATGCTCGTTCTGAGTATTTGTGAAATAACTATTATTGTTTGATGTCTATACCCACAAAAGCAGGAACATAATTTGGTTATTCTCTTTTTTATTTAACAGCTTCATGCATTTGAGTTATATCTCAAAAGTCACAAGGTTACATCAGGTGATTCACTTGCCAAATCCATATGAGTGGAAAGTCCTTCAGAGTAAAATCATATTCAGGTTGATATTGTCCAAGGAAAAATACTTACTTGTCCGGTGCTGCTTCCATAACAAGCTTCTTAATTACGTGTCTTGACACAAGCTCTACAATTCCTTTCTGAACTTCTACAGTCTCAATCAAAACAATGCTTGCCTTCACCTGAAAAGCAGTTGCCTTCCATGAGTTGCCTCCAACAAAAGGTGTACATACTACGTTCTTCAAAATAATAATAATAATAATAACAATAACAATAATAATGATGAAATTGTGTAGGAACTACAGAAAATATCATGGTGTTTGGCAGAGATGCATAATACAAGTACACCTTGGTCAATGAAATATACAATGCTCAATCAAATTCAAGGTTTTGTTTGGCCCATCAAATTGCATGAGCAGGACTCACCTTCAAGTAAAATCTGCACTGCACAAATTGTTTTAAGTAATCACCACAGAAGCATATTGGGACTAGGCATCTTTAAAAGCCACAAACCTGGCCGGATGTATTGTTACGGAGAAGATTGTTCAGTAATTCAAGACAATCCTATTTAGAAACAAAATATCAGTGGATGCCATCAGTAACCATCAATATGCTCAAAGAATTCTGCACTAGGGTTTCCAGACAACTGTTGAATACACTACAAATCCCATGCCAGGTGTGATCATATTAATTCAACATAGGTGATTAGACAGAAATATAAGCAACCAAACAACTAATTTTGGTAGCTAAAAAAAAAAAAAGAACAACACTAGATCTGGGTTCTATATAATCTGGTAAGACTATACAACACAAGAAACATCTAGAAGATCTTTAGTCAACGAGAAGTTTTACACAAATCTAAGTTGTCATCTGATAAACTGAAAAATAAGCTTTGAAAATAAATCAAGTGCTGAAAACGTAAAGTGCTTGTAATTTGAAATAATCTTAGGGATATTTTAATCAAAAGTGAAAAGAAATTTTAATCGACCACCATTTTCAGCATTAAGTGCAGGGAGGGGAGCTGAAAAAAAGACCCATATTTTCAGTTTTATAGGTTAATATGGCTGTGGATCTTGGTGGAACAATGAATTTTGAAAGATATTTTCATAGTTATTATTTCTAATGTTGTACAAATCAGAAAGTCCAGCTCCATTTTTTTTAAAAGGATAACCACCAATTTATTCAAGCTAAAAAGGAACGCAAAAGAAAAGAAAGAGAGGCCGGCCTATAGTTGCAAGAAGCACAAAGAAAAGCGGCAACAAATTCGGTGCGGGAGCAGGGAAGCATTTCTTTCAAAATGTAAACAAGAATAAAGAGGTAGGAAGCAAGATCGAGTATCTAATGCCGGGATTTGAATGGGAGCAGCACCTAGTTAGAAGGATCCAGCACCTAAGGTCTGGCCTGGGTCACATGATTCATTGATGCAAACCACTGATGTCACAGGCCTCACCTTGGATGAAATGGATCACTGACATATGAGCCTCATTTGTTCAAACTGATAAACTCCAGAAACCATGACACGTAGCATGCGTGGGACCTGGGCCATTAATCACATGCAGCCCATAATCCTGATGACAGGGATAGTAAATTCATCATTAGCAGCATGTATATTGGCGTGTCAATGGACAACTAATAAAATGGCCCATTTTCAAAGTATGGCTCAACATAAGTAGAACTGTCAACTCAGAAAGCTGAGGACACGGTAAAGTAGACCTCTCTTCCCCAACAAAACTAGTCATATTCCTTCAGCCATCCATTTACAGAACACTAATATAACACTAAAATAAACACCTGTTCAGCAAATGTATGTGGCTCACCTGATTACTAGACCTGACTGCTTCATGTGTTAGGGAATTTTCAAAGTGGACTGTACCAGCTAACATTTGTATTTTATACTACTTATACAGATCTTAACTATGTTAAATATCTATTACTATCCGTAATTTTTCAAATGTATGTGGCTCACCTGCTTGTTCTCTCTATTTTTGATACTGAGATGCCGAAAGAATGGCTAAAATATCTTCTGCTGCATTTGCTTCTCTAAACATGTGCCCACAAGTCAGACTTAGGAATGCTTTGGAGTGGAAATTTGCAATTCAACAACACGATGCAATCATTGAATTTGGCTTAATTTAGAAGAGAATCACCCAATTGCTGGTGCAGAAATGCATTTTACTTTGTTCATCGAACTTGAAATACCCAACAATGTATTAATTGTTTGTGATGATCTCTAATTAGATCAGCTCCACTACCACTCCCACCAATATACTGTTCAAATGATTGAGGAATCACCTACACCGCTCTAGCGCATTTTACTATGTTCATCTATGGCCAGGCAAAAAGAGCTGAAGAATGAATTTCTACCAATTGGGTCTATTTGAATTCTCACTCCCAACATTGCTAAATCTTTTTGTGTTCAATCATTTCAATTCCAATGCTGAATTACAGTGCAGGAAATAAGGGTCTACTTGGATATACTTATGGATCTGTCATTGGTGAGGATTCTACCAGGAGACATGTCTACCAAAGGAAGAATCTGATTCTGGGGTTGCAGGGAATTTCCAGATAGTTGGAAGGAATTATAACAGCCGCTGATGAGAAGATGTTATGATGATTTAACTCAACTCACTAGATATCCAGCAGGGTTGGGTTGACTCAAAAATTCGACTTGACTAACTCTATATTTAATAATTTGAAAATTTATGGATAGGAATAGATATTTAACATAGTTAAGATCTATATAAGTAGTATAAAATACAAATGTTATTTAACATAGATATTCAAATTTTGAACAGTTTTTTTTCTTTCTTTCTTTCTTTCTTTCTTTTTTAATTTTCTTTTGTAGTAGTTTTGAATATGCCTTTGTTTATTCTTTTTTTGTAAACGAGGACATTTGGTATTGAGTGTATCTGAACATTTAATAGGTGATGATAATTTGTGCCCGATAGCTTTTTTTTTTTTTTTTTTTCACAATCACTAGAGTTTCATTCCTATTGAAAAACAATATAATCTAGTGAATGAGTCAAAAACACCAACAACATCTCCACTCTTTTGATGCAAAGGAAAAACTTCAATTCAATTCAATAGCCATTCACAAATGAAGAAGAAAACAACATGGACACCTCCCTTACAACATCAACTAACTGCATTTCAAAATCAAAACACTCTGGAAAAAAAAAAAATCAAATCAAATCAAATCAACTACTCCAGAATGCAACATCCCAATTCAATCAAATCCAAACACACTATCAAAAACTCCAAATCAACTAAATCCAAACACACCACAAAAAACCCCAAACCAACCAAATCCAAACAAGCCATGGTCCATCCTCCTATAATTTCCCTCCAAACCCCTCAATAAAACCCAAGTCAAACTTACTAACCCAATTTCACCCCAAAAAAAAAAATGAAAAAGAAAAAAATTAGTTCCCCAGCAAGCCAATCCCCCAAACACTCCAAATTCATATCAAACCCCACATCCATTAAATCCAAAGCTGAAAATCCAAAAGCCATATCCTATTTTCTCATAATTTCCTTTCAAACCCATCGATAAATCCCAATTCAAATCCCAAACCTCAACCACACCACTAATCTCAGTTCCCCTCAAATCCACCATAACACACCACTCAAATCCATCTCACATTCTCCACTTATTTTCTACATCAACATGCCTCAATTCAAATTCCAAACCTAAATTCAACCTAAGAAAAAACTCATTTCACACCAACATCAACTCACACTAAAAACTCCCAAAATCAATCAAATTAAAAAGAATCAAACCTCAGAACCATCAAATTCAATCCTCACCATCCAAAACCCATTTCCCATTTTCCCTACATTTGGGCCCAATAGCTGACTGCAAAGAACAACTTGGTAATGGTGCAGTATTTTCTAGAGCTATTCTTCAGAGTCGTATTTCAGATGAGCTCGCCAACAATGCTACAAGTTCTTCTAGAGTTGTCAAGAAATTTGCAGTTGGGCAGAGTTTGGGAATGGCCTGAAATTTGGTGTGAATCCTCATCCAAGTGAGGATTTGAAATCCTCAGCCAACAAACCCCCTGTTTGAGGGGATTTGAAGCCCTCATTTTGAAATCCTCATTTTTCTTATATAATAAATGCCATCCAAACAACTTTACGGTGCCAAGCATTCCAGGGGATTTGAAATCCTCATTTTTCTTATATAAAAAATGCCATCCAAACAACTTTCCACGAAAAACCATTTCATAAAAACAGTTGGATAACAACGTGCGGCGCACTGTCCTTTGTGCGGCGGTGAATGCATAAAAATAGTTCATAGAGAGAGAGAGAGAGAGACTAACCGTTATTCTTCTCCTTCTTCTCCTTCTTGCAGCAAAAGGGGGTTTTGAAAACCCTAGCGAGAGAGACAGAGAGGTTGGGAAACAGAGAGAGGGAAATGAGGCTGAGAGATAGAGAGAGGGTGAGGCAGCGCGAGAGATCGAGAGAGGGCTGAGTGCGAGGGAGAGAGAGAGAGAGAATGCGAGGGAGGGGGAGTCGCGGGCGGGCGAGAGAGAGAGAGAGAGAGAGAGAGAGAGAGAGAGGGATTTCCTTTTGTGAAATGGGGTGCGCGGGAGAGGTGCGCGGGAGAGGTGCGCGGGCGGACGGGATTTGATGAAAGGTTTATTTTAGGACTTGTGGGGCCCACCATTGTGTATGATAATCATCCACTCCGTCCATTCACTTTAACGGCTCGTTTTTAGGATAAATCCAAAAATGAATTAGATCAAAGATTTAGGTGGACCACACCACATATTAACGATATAAATTTATGTTTTCCTTCTTTCTCATGGTGTGGTCCACCTAAACTTTTGATCTTTCTAATTATTTGGCTCATGCACTTAAATAATATTTCAAAATTTATGGACCGATTAGATAAAAAAAAATATATTGCAATGGGCCCCATGGAGCCCCTTAAGCATCATCATTCTCTAATAAAGCCCTATTGGGAGGTACGTTTTTGCTACAGATTAAGTAAGTTTTAGCTACGGATTATATCCGTAGCTAATTAGCTACGGACTAAATCCGTAGCTGTAAACCTCTATAGTGCGTATCCTTTGGTCATTTTTTTGGTAGTGAAGGCTGGTTGATTAAGCTGACATTTATATTTTCCCTATCATCCAGACCATCCAACTGGACAGCCAGTCCAGCAGGGTGGATAGCAAGGCCGTCCCACCTGCTGGACGGTCTGGATCGTCCAATCAGCCTACATCAAGGCGGTCCACAATCAGAGAAAGGGAGAGAGAGAGAGAGAGAGAGAGAGAGGAGAGAGAGAGAGAGAGAGAGAGAGAGACGTGTGGAGGGGAGGGGCTCCGCCACTATGAGCCCTCCCTTTACATGATATAAGGCATACATTAAATGGGTCCCACCACATGTGGGCCCTTAAATCACAAGAATAAATGGTGGAAATCCCTTTCCCACCAACAATGTAAGGTCTAGATGACCTTCTTACAATGGAAACAAAATAAACATCATGATAGGGTCCATGGAGAATGGCCCCATCATGGAATGAACATACGAATCATGGTGGGTCATCGGCCACACCTAGGGTCCAAAGTGAGATCCATGCCATCAATCGGTAGGCCCCACTTGGTCCATCATCAAAATCACAAGTCTAGTCCTATAAACACCCACCGATTTCTCTTCCTATTGGTTCTATGACTTCCTTAGCTCCTTGGCTTCTTCTTTGATGGTGGAAGATGAGAATTGAAAGGCTGGATTGAGAGGTTTGAGGGTAGGAAGTGGACCACACCTAGGTTCTCCTTAGTTCTTCTCTCCTTGAACGGTCACCTCTCCTGGTTGCTGGGGAAAATGGGTAGAGAATGAGAGAAAGAGAGGGTGGTTGTAAGAGAGAGGTGATGGGAGTGAGTGACATGAGGGTTGACTTTGAGGGTAGGTTGCTTGTCTTGGGGAGAAAAAAAGCATGGGCTATAGATAGGATGTGTACTTGATTGATTGATGTGAAAGGTAGGTAGAGATTCTTTGGAATCTCTCAAAATTCGCAATGTGCGGCGTTTCCTCGAGATATACACGGGCCCACAACTCTTAGCCTGGGTATAACATCAATGTGTAAGTCGCGGCGTTGGAACCACAGCGATGGCGCAGTCGCTAGGGTATAAGTCTATGGTCGAGTTGACTCATATCTTCAGGATGCGACTTAGGGTCACGCGCAAATGCCTTCTATAGGTCGCGGGTCGACGGAATTCTACGGGAAGGATCGCCGGAGTCTAAGGAACGGTACAGACCTGGATATGGGCCTCACAACTATAGTACCAATGACTTCATTATTTTATTACTGCATGTTGATGACATGCTATATTTGTAGGCATGACTGAGATATTAGTTTAGCATTAAAAGATATTTTGGCTTGGAATTAATATAAAGGATTGGGTTACTATTAATCAAATTCTTATAATTACCGTACTTATATATAATATATATATATATATATATATATATAATATATATATATATATATATATATATATATATAATATATATATATATATATAAAGAACAAAAAAGTCTAAATAACTCAAAAGAGTTACGGTGTAGAAAATTGTAATCAAGTCAGTAGTTATTTTTTCATTGGTTGCAAGCTTTCATATCAGTCTCTTAGTATAGAAACAATTAAGAAAAATATGTTTCAGATATGTTTTCATTAGTGGTTGAGAGTCTTATATTTATCATGGTATGCACCAGATAAGACATTGTACATGCTGTAAGAGTCAGTAAATAAATGGTGAATTAGGATACAAATCATTAAAGTATAGTGAAGTCGATCCTTAATTCTTAAAGTGTACTTATAAGGCAGTTATTTGTTATAATCACCGGAATTTAAAGTCAATTGATTTCATTAATGCCGATTATATAGGAGATGAGATAAATGAAGATTCAAGGGGAACTACGTTTTCTCCTTGAATGATAGTACAGTTAGTTGGATGTTCGTTATAGTTTATGGAGGCCTTATCATAGAAGTACATGTGAGTTAATACATTTATGCTAGAAATAAAATTTGGTTGAATAAATTATCAAAAGATTTAAAAGTGTAAAAGGTGACAATAATTTAATTTGATGGTTAGAGCATGTTAGTACACTTAACTAAAAATCCAACATTTATTTATCAAATTAGCCATATTGATATACAATTCCATTTTGTTCTTGGCATGGTTGAAGATAGGCATATCTTATTCTCAAATATTCACATTAATGACAACACAACGATATGCTAATAAAATTAATTATTAGCGAGAAGTTTATTTGATGTAGAACTTCTATGAAGTGATTGGTAACCTTGGATAATTTTTTCTTATGAGTGTTTTTTGTAGCATTAAAATATCCAGTTTTCATATGGAAGAATGTTGTGTTCGGGTACTATGAACGTAGGAAGTTTCCTAGTTAGAAACACCTTGTCTTCTTTTCATGTTTCTAAAAGTATGTAAATTTTAGTTTGTTAAAGATTTGGTAGGTATCCTCTCTTAATTCATGTGTTGTCTTTAAAAGGATAAATTTTATGTAAAGAGATTATTTCCTTTATGAGAGACCTTGTATACAATAAGCGATTGGAAAGAGGTGACCCATGTATTTTTGATTTCTGATCTTCTTTTTTTTCTTTTTCTTTTTTTCTTTTTTGTTAGCTTGTTAGTACACACCCATGTCAGTACACACACTTCATGTTAGCCACCCCCACTAGGGATTGATACCGAGACCTCAAGTGTTGAAATGAGGTATCTCCACTCAGTGAGGAAGAAAGTTTTTTGCTCCATCCCAATAGTCAAATTGGCAGACCATGTAAATTCCTACGCCTCTTATCTCTTGTTATTCTTTTACTCCTTTTATTTGTGTTTTTTTTTTTTTTTTTTGGTGATGTTGTTTTTCCACAACATCATCATTCGTACTTTTATGTTAAATGTCTATAATTATCCAATTATAAAATATTAGTATAATTTTTAATTTATCATCCATTTAAATTAGGGTTTACTATTTGAATGGTTGAACTTGGGTTGCTTGTTATGCGTGCAACTTATTCACTCTTGGATATCAATGATCACACACTACGAAGGTATCAAAGTTTTTTCTTTTTCTTTTTCTTTTTCTTTTTCTTTTGTTAAAACCCTTGTGTGGTCCTAATATTTTTACAACTCGACTGCTATAGTTTTGGTAAGCTGACATACGAGTACATAACAACTAATGTACATGCAATAGATTTGCCAGCACGGGTCATGGATACGATGTCAAATCCATCAGAGGGATACTAACTACATATGCCCTTGCCAAAGAATTAGGCTAGTCCATAGGTTAAATGGGTCCCAATTTATGAAAAAATACATGACTCAGAAAGCCTACTTAATCTTTTCTAACCTATATATCTATTTCCTAGACAATGCACCACCACATGACTAGACCAAATCCATTTTCGGTGAGAACATCTTAATAATCAAACCCACCTAATAGATGTCTTGGATAATGTAGGTGTCTGCTACACTGGTACATGTGATAGCTTGTGTAGGAGTTGCTTTATACATGTACATGGGCTTACTAAAACTCCAGCTACTAATGAATGCATTGTCATGTAAGAAATGCCAAATTTTCAAACAAGGCCTTAACGGATGAGGTGAACACACCTTACAATCTAATCTATTTTCAAGAACATAATTAGAAATTTTTATTTTTATCTGTTACTTCTAAATTAAGAAAGTACATAACCACAAAAATTGCCACATGTTTAAAAATAATTAGAGGTTGAATCCAATTATTTTTATATAATTAGAATCATTATGGTGAACTTAAAAAAATAAAGGCATTTAAGAATTTGTATCTAATTATATTCAAGTATAGTTTGTTAGTGCACCCATGTTCATCTAAGTGAAATGTACTTAGATATACTTATAACACCTAGATGCCTTGCTGGACTTTGTCCTTGAGACCTTAAGAGCCCTAAAATTGAGGTTGTTTGTCTTTTGCAATGCTTGTGTTATATATAATGCATATAGTTTGTAGTAGCATTGCCAATAAAATTTTAATTGGTTAGGCTTATTTCTTAAAAACAATCCCAAGATAAGTCAAATTGCATGGCTTACAAAGCAATAACACAGGTGTGGGGTATTGTTTATTATCGACTATGAAAATATTGAAATGAGCCCTAACTCGAATGTTTGAAAAATATTTCATCAAATTGGTTAAATATAAAATAATAACATTCCTTTACTTGCGCACAGAGGGAGCGACGTGTCCAATATATGCATTAGAAGAAGTGAAATAATGTTCTTCTCAACCATCCAACACAAGCTAACCGACATTTTATGGAGGAAATTTAACACAATTTTCATTGGCGTGATAATTAACATGCAATGGTGGTAATAGTAGATGAAATTAATTGTCATGTGAGAAAAGTTCTGATTTTCATGATTAAAGAAGATGGTTTTGTTTAATCTTATTCTATTGACTTGGAAGTTGAAGTGGCTTGCATAAAGGACTGATAGGTAAGATAGGTATTGATTGTTATGTTTTTTATAAAATGTTTGAGAATAAAATTTTCTAAATATCATATTTTAGATTAATTTTAGTTAATTGACCTATAGATTCCCATTGTGATTAAACCATGTTAGTGTACTCATTGTTGCACCCTTGTTTGTCAATCACATGAGCCGTTGTGTCCGTAGTCGGTTGAGCCTTTGGAAAGCGAAGAGGTGTGAATCTGCTATGTAAAAGAGATGTCTTGGTGACCCTAACTCTTGAATCAAAACAATTCTACACCTTTAGATGATCTTGACCTAATAAGAATACAAATTTGATCATCCCTTAGCCTTAGGAGACCAAGAAAAATATGATAAATAAGGCTAGAAGAGGTGTGAATCTGCTATGTAAAAGATAGCCCGAAGCATCATATTTGAAGTGTTGTCCGATGGCATCGAGCTGCCATCGAACAGGTCTTCGATGGCATAAAAAAACCTAGTGATGCAATTGATCAAGAGTCAGGGATGCCCAGTGACCAAACTGGATTTTCAGTTGGAAATCTCGATGGCGTTAAGGACACTTCGATGGCATCGAAGACCCCTCAATGGCATCGATTTGAGGTCCAGATTGTCCAGCAACGTTTTTGGATTTTCACTTGATTCTCTCGATGGAATCGAAGCCACTTTGATGGAATCGAAGTATGATTTTTGATGTAAACGAAGATCGCATCGATGCAATCGAAATGGGTCTAGAATTGTCCAACAAACAAACATGATTTTTGGCTGGAAATCTCGATGGCATCGGGAGCCCTTCGATGGCATCAAAGGAATCCTCGATGGCATCGACAGGACCGGAATCTTCCCATTATTTGACCATTGGAGTTCGAATTATTTATAAAGGGGATTCGATCCTTCTGTTTTTCGATGAGTTTTTGGATCAACCAAAGGTAAGGTGATCTCATATGTATATCCCTCGCCTAATGCCTCTATTTTTATGAGTTTCAAGCAATCTCCCTTGAGATTTCAACTCCTATGAGGATTCCAACCTCACCATTGGAGATATGCTTGAACTCTTCCATTTCCTAGAGATTGTACTTAAGCAATCTTGGTATATCATTGTACAAGTCTTCTAGGAGCCCATCTAGTTAAATCCCCTAGGATAAATAATTATCCATTAGTTGTATGAGATTCAACTCACTCCTATCACCTTAGGCATCTCAGTGGAGCATCTACTACAAGGTGATGATTGTGGAGCTGAATGTTCACAACCCCAAGTATAGGGTTGCGATGTAATAATAATCTCGGTAAGAGCGAGGTCGAATCCATAGGGACTGAAACTTGTACGTTTCTGAAATTAACTAGAAGTAGAACTAGAAGAAGATGTAAAACTAATTCTGAAGTGATTGAGAAAGTAATTGTGAATTAAGTAATTAAAACTAAAAATTTAATGGTGGGAACTAGGGTTTCCAAGGATCCACTTGTAGTGATCAGGGAGCCCTCTTACTTGATTCAAGTAACACAATTAGAATTGGAGTTCTATCCTATCCAATTGAAAAATATATCAATAAAACCAAATCCGAACTTCTATTGACCTAATTCTCAATGAAGGAAAACTATGATAATTGGTACGGATTCCATCACCAAACCATGCCCAAGAGGCAACGACAAACAACAGGATTTACCAATCTCACAATCTCAAAGCAGGAGACTTCTGAAGATTAGGAAGGATTCCATCACCCTACCATGCCCAAGGGACGATAGTGAACAATAGGACTTACTAATATCACAATCTCAAATCAGGAAAAGAAGATACTCAAAGCTATTGCAGATCTACTATAATTCGAGTCACAATAAACCATTAAAAACTTAAAGTATTTCTTAAATATCAAATTAAAATCCATGAAGTTCAACATAAACATGAATCAAAGCAATAGAAACATGTCATCATGCTACAAGCTTCACCTCTTAGCCCTAGCTAAGAGGTTTAGCCAACCATAGACATGATTGGACCAAAGTCCTTAAGAAAAACATGAAAACAACTAAGGAAGAGGAAGAAAAACTCTTGGCGATGGCTTCTCCACCCTTTTGCTCCACTCCTTAAACCATAGAAGATGCTTAGGAACATCCTAAGAAATCCTATTTATAGTTGTGGAACTCCAACTTTCATACCTAGTTGGAAAAGTCTAGAAACCGCCTCAAATTTACGCAGTTTGCTAAAATAGACTTCACTCTGCACAGTTTCTCAAAATTGACTTCACTCTACGTAATTTCACAAAATGACCTAGAGTTTCAGAATATGGTTTTTTAGGATGATTTCAGGATTCCTTTTATTCACTTCAAATCTTTGATTCTCTTTATTCCTCACTTGGTTTTCTTGGATCTTTGGCAAGTGAATTCTTCAATCATGCTCTACTAAGATCCATCTATTGCCTTGGTGATTCTTGAGCATCAAATCCATGCTTTTAGCACCCTTTTCAATCCAAGCTCTTAAATTCACCTTGCAATACAAACATGAGTAAAATAAAACATTAAGCATTATCATATTCATAAAACCAATATATAAATGGGGGATAATATACAATATTCGACCCTCAACACAATCCCCAAGCAACATTTTGCTAGTCCCGAGCAAAGTATGCGAAAAATATTTCGAGAACCACGGGATAATTTCTATAAGCTCAAGTGGTTTGAAAACAAAAACAATCCAGATAATAAGATTTTAAAATACATCAATGTTGTGCATTACCTTCTCTTAAACTCTAGCACTCGATAAGTTTCATAATCAAGTTCAAAGCATTAATCCTCTAATTAAAACAATTCCAAACATTGAGTTCCATGGGTGTATAATGAAGTTTAGACTTATCACAATCAAAGGTTCAATTCATCACTTTTATGATAACATTGATAATTAAAAGAGCATTATTCAGGATAACCAAAACCTAAACCGAAACTTGCCTTACGATCATCTTTTAGTTCCCTCTTTTATTCCTCCAGCTTTTGATTTTTCCATTGATGACTTTCACGCTATGTCAACCTTTTTAAAGATCTTTAATAGGTAGCCCTTTTCAACGACAACTGTGTTTTTTTTAGCTGGGTATTTTCTTTTTCTTTCTTTTCAATTCTTCCCATTGAACATGATGAAAAAATTCCCCAGGTTGGTTCCTTCCATGCTTAATAATCATCAAGTTAACAATTCAATATCAAACCGACACTTTAATGTGTAAGTTGGATGTGACATGTGAAATCATAACTCAATCGATGTTTAAAACTTCTAATCGAGGATCAATGACTTAACTTAATTTTGAGATCTCCCAAGTGACTAAACTCCAAGAGACATAAGGCATCAACATTAAGCATCTTGTAATTCTAATTCATAGATTAATTTTGAGATCACTTAAACTTGCAGAAATTTCAGAAAATTTTCTTAATTTTTCACAACTTCGCCTAAAGAATAAGAAAACAACTGATTAGCCTACCTAATCCACACCCCCAACCTAAATCTACATTGTCCTCAATATAAAAGTGATAAGCATTCAATGTAAACGAGGCAACGAAAAGAAAATGGAAGTGGTGGAAAGGTAGTACCTGAAGAAGGAATTCTGAGGGTTTTTTTTTTTTTCAAAATATCTCAATGTGAAGATGGGTTAGCACAAGAACTAAACCATCAGAAAGCAAACTTTCCTAAACAGCAAAAAATAAACTGTCCTAAATAGTGAAAAGCAAACTATCCTAAACAGTGAAAAGTAAACTACCCTAATCCTAAATTCTTTGAAAGCAATAAACCTAACTAAGAAAACAGGGAAAAGCTACTTAGTCATGCCATAAGGTTCCTCCTCCTGCCAATATCTTGATAAATTTCTCAGTAGGTTTCTGTAACAACCCTCAAATTTTCACAAAAAAAAAAAAAAAAAAAAAAAAAAAAAAAAAAAAAACTATATAAATAGGTGAATGAATAAACCCTTCAATGTGAGAACTATCAAAACCTGTGAAAATCCCTTAGCATATTGATTACAGAAACGAAAGTAGATCAATCCTCAGCCTAGGAAACACCACAAGCACTGTATGGTAGCACTGTATGAGAGACAGTAGACACTAAAATACAATCCAACAGTCAAAACATCTTAGTACTCCAAACTGAGTTGTATAGGGACCTTTCAAAACTGACCAACGGTGAGGATTGGCCAAGAAACGTGTGGTGGACCCTACATTATACCCTCACGTGTACATAGAGGGACTACACTCACGGCCTACCGAACTTGTTATCGGGTCAAATGGCGTCTGACCCGATACCAGACTCAAATTTCAGAAAATCGCCCGTTTTCCCGCGCTCGGAATTTGAAATCCATTCATTCTTCCGATGGTGGGCCACCATGGTGAGAATTTGGAGTTATTCTCGCCCGATCCATACCGTCTATCATGATCCGCGGGTCCCACCAACCTTACCCTGTATTGACAGAGTAATTGTAGGGACCCGTCGAACGCTCAATTTCTGGATCATTGGACCTATCCCGACGCAACGGCTGAATGGAAGACCCTTCTAAACGGCGCGTTGTGTTGGCTGTCCGGACGGTCGGATAAGAGCGGAATCACGTGCTCTCACACCACGTAGGAGCCCAATCACCATCCTCCTTCCGGTAATGCAGTAGAAACGTTTGGAAACGGAGAGAATCTTTCCGTTTATAGTAACGGTCCATCCCCACCATCAGCCAACGTCTAGATGTTTCTTCTAGGCAGATCCTGGACATCCAAAATAGGGCTACAAGAGATTTTCTCTCAGCAATGAGAATATGGGAAAATATCGTAACTGCACGCGGTTCTCGACTACAGCGAAATTTGTTAAGCAATTGCAGCTTCTTACACCGTTAAGTGGACCCCACATAGTTATTGGGCCATATCAGGACCGTCCAAACGGCCCTGATTTGTGGATTAACCGCCCAACAAGAAATCACCATTACCGGTCTGTCATCTTCCCCAACTTGATTGATGACAACGGTTTTTGATGGGTCGACATTTCTTCAAATCCTAACCATTCATCATGTGGCCCATCGCAACCGAAACCCTTCGGTGAACGCCATCTGGGCCCATGCATCCGTTTAAGTATCTGAAGGATCCAAATCTGGAGCTTCCTCGGTCGATTTGAGTTAAACCCACATTAATCCGGGGATTAGCATAGGAGCTTTCCAGAAGAGGAAAGCCTATAAGAACGAGAGAGAAACGGATAAGAACAGGGAGAAACGGATAAGAACAAGGGAGGAAAGAAAATAGAGAAAAATGGGGAAAATGGGAAACCGTCGTTCGAACGGGTCACTTGCGACTCGACTCAGCTGAGTCGGTCATACCTGAAAATAGCAGATAGGGAGAGTGAGATTGAGAGAGGGGAAGGAGATAGAATAGAGAGGGAAGAAAGGTGGAAATCATTAATATATGAGCAGTGACTAGAACCTGTTTTCAACAGCTATGTCGGCTCATTTGGAGACGGCCGAGTCACTCTCCAATCAACGGCCAGTTGCAACGAGTTCTGGGATTATCTAGCATCCCCAAACCGTCCGTCAGTAGCTGAGGCTCTTCCCCAAAACAGGTAACTCCGTTCTCCTCCTTTTACTGCTATAAAACCCCCATCTGAGCTGAATGGTATGCCGTTACAGTAACTCAGGGACTCCGTCCCGTTGCATACCATCCCAAAATCTCGACCTGCCTCCTTGACAGCAATCGGTTCCTCCCAATAATAAGTTTGGCTCGGTGAGCCATGCCATGAGTTGCCTTTGCTGCTAATAGCAATGCCGTTGTTGATGACCCTACTGAGTCAGCGACTCAGACTCGATATATCTGGTCAGACTAACTCAGTCAGTTGCTGACTGAGTCAAAACTGATTTCTAACTATGGGGAATTATGTTGATATGTGAGATAACCCCAGGGTTGATACCACCTTTGATACAACTCTGTGAGTCATCAGTTAGACTTCAAGCGAGTCAACTCGACCCGCTTTCTAGATATATTTTACTAAATTGAATCATCTGTTGAAGGACTCCGAGGCATAGAATTAGTAAATCTGGAATCCAACAGGGTAATTAGTAAAAGCAAATGTTGGAACTACTCAACTCATTACAAATCAAGAAGCCCGACTGAGTCAACTCAGTCACGACTCATTAATTTGTATTTGTGGAAATTCCATCAGGTACAAGCAACAGCTGTTTTACATTAGGAAGCACCTCTACACATCACCAGTTCAAGCAAAACCATTGCGCTCACGTTCCTCGACAAGAGAACTCCAAATCTAGGTGAGGGATACGTCCCCATAGCTTCTTCGTGACATGGACTTCTCAAATAGTGTTAAGATTTGAATGAATGAAAGGTTAATCGTGCATGTGTTATAGTCTCACTTCTAATTTAAATGACTACGCTAACTATGTACAAATATCCCTATCTTATGGTTCTTATCTTAACCTCATACTTAGACGTGTGCAATGATAAATACATGAAGTGGCGAATTTTATTATTAATTGTAAGAATTACTTGTTCTGAAATCTGTTTCACGTGATAAGATCATCTTTCCTTGAAGCTAATATATATGATTAAGTTTCTTACACATACAACATCTCTTTATCCTAACTTGGTTATGTCAATAATGAATTATTCTAGTTGTAATCAACATATGATTGGGACTTGACATTCTACTCCTCAATACATGAGTAAAGGTTGAATTAACGATATATGATACTTTTCCCAATGTAATATGATGAAACGTAAGCATGACAAGTTAGCTTTGTGGTGAGAAGAAATGAGAACCAGATGATGATGAATTGTAAGCATGACAAGTCACCTTTGCCTTTGAGAAGAAATAAGAACTAGAGGTGGTATACCTTAGATAAGAATTTCTGTTGATTGCTTTCCAAGTTTGTGGAAATTATTGCAGAAACTATATGCATGATGATGACATTCACGCATAGCATTGGAGTTTTTCCGAGTACTTAATGTAAGACACATTCGGCTCAACTTACTGTTAGATCAGTAGGACAGCCAGAGTTGTGCATTTGAGTTACTGTGGGCGCTCTTGTTCTACTTGAGGCTATTCCAGGATTTGTGACTCCTTGGGCGTACCTTGAGTATTATTCCAGGAGTAAGATTGTCCTTGGGTGCACTCACTTTTATGGCCTTTTCCTGGTAGTCTATCTACCATGGGCGGTCTTTTATTTTGATAGCTGGATGTGCATCACCAGATCTATGTCTTGAACATACATTCATACACTCATGTCATTGTATATGTATTTGTATTGCTTTATGAATCCTACATGAAATGTTAATCTATTTTGGAATTATATGTTATGAATGAATCTATGAGGAAAATTCCCACTGAGTTTTCACTCACTCAATCGTGCGGTTGCACCAAATAGATATAGGTATGAATGCCAAGGATGATACCTATGACGGGACTCTTAGTGTTACCAAGAAGGAGTAAAGCGAGGAGAGTATAGAAGATGATGTTCCTCCCTTGTTCTTATCCGTTTCTCCCTGTTCTTATCCGTTTCTCTCTCGTTCTTATAGGCTTTCCTCTTCTGGAAAGCTCCTATGCTAATCCCCGGATTAATGTGGGTTTAACTCAAATCGACCGAGGAAGCTCTAGATTTGGATCCTTCAGATACTTAAACGGATGCATGGGCCCAGATGGCGTTCACCAAAGGGTTTCGGTCGCGATGGGCCACATGATGAATGGTTAGGATTTGAAGAAATGTCGACCCATCAAAAATCGTTGTCATCAATCAAGTTGGGGAAGATGACAGACCGGTAATGGTATCATCCAAAAGCCCTTTTTGTAATAGGATTGGATGCCCTGGAGCATGATTTTCCAGAGAAAGTTGTGGACCTCAGCATAAAGTTTCCTTTTAATCTCCTAAGGTGTCCAAAGTACATATGATTCACCCAAGACAGAGAAAGTTTCAGAGTTAGCACAACATGGTGAATCAGAGACTACAAGTAGATAAAATTCAGAGAAATTCTCAGTAGGTGATGTAGTCTCAACATATTTTGAAGTTTTAGACTTCGATTCAACTTTCAGCTCCTCCTCCCTTAATGGTAAACATTCAAGATCTGTAAAAGAGGGGCTTCAGAATAAGGGTTCTCTCGGTTAGTAACAACCACTGAGGTATTGTTTCGCAAGGCATCCATTATTTCTTTTATCATGGGATCATTTGAATGTACAAAATATGCCAAGAGATCTTTTAGAGAGTTGAGATACTCAGTTGAGAGAGGCTCATTTTCCACATTGAGGTCTGTAATGATATGCCCAATGATTTATTCGTCTTCTCTTAGAATAGAGGGAAACATGATCTCTTGCTCTTCACCTTGGTGATAGTCAATTGTCACCGGATACATCTTGTCCTGCCTTACATAGACAGATTGTGGATCGGTAGACACATTGATGTGAAGACTCTGTTCATTGTTACCACTCAGTAGAGGCACTATATCATCAACGGTTGACAGCTCAGATGATCGCTTTAACTGGGTGGTTTCAAATTCCAGAGTCATATCGAGCGACTCGCCTATCTCCCTAATCATATTATAATCTAAATCAGGGGAGTGGTCTACACACGCCTCAAAAGAGTCATGCGGTTCACTTGAAAGAGACTCTTTCTCCACATGTAAAACAAACATGTTTGATGGGTGGAGTAGATCATTATGGTCAACAATGTCCTGTATCTCGTGATCACTTTCCTGAACCATAATTGAAATTGATTTCAGTGAATCTTGGGTTGTAAACTCATGATTCTTATCCTAATACTTATCATCTTCCAATTCAGTACAATTCACAAGTCTGATGAGATCACTTTTCTCACACTGTTATCCTAGGTTGAGTTGAAGCTCGAATAAACTAGCCTCATTCCTCCTCATTGAAGTCAAGTGTGTCATATGACTGGAGCGTGTCAATATTATTATATTTGAAAGAAACCCATGTCTCTTAATCATTCCTTTGGACAGTCATCTAGATCGACTCTTCGGGAAATTGAGTTGTATGCTCGTTAACACAATTCAACTCTTCATTCTCAATTTCAGTACTCTGCACAAGCAAGTTAGGATCACTTTCCTCGCATTGTGTTTCTAGATTGGGTTGAGATTGTGATAACCTAACATCTTCAACCTTATCGAGGTGTAATTCAATCCTTCCAATGATTTCATCATGCCTGTGACAAGTTGGTTAAACTGTTCTTGATAGTCCATGAAATTCAAACGTGAATCCTCTTGGATCGTTTCTAGTTGGATTTCAAAGGGAGAGGATCCAAGAGAATAGTTACTATAATCAATTATTAGTTCATCTATCCAATGTTGATGTTTTCACTGATCATAGTCGTACGGGTCATAGGTGGGAGAGTCAGATGGTTGTTGGTACATAATATCACCCATAATATTATCTCTCATCATTTTCTTCTTGTCTGATGGGTGATAATAGTTCTCACTCACATAATTATGATAACCGCAACAATCACGTATTGCTTTCCTAATTTGTGGGGTGTAATTATTCTCCTGCCTATGATCGCGAAAAGACTTCTTAATCGGTGGAGCATTGTATTCTAGTTAGTTCTCGATGATGGTTTTAGAAAAAAATTGAGACATACGTTGTTTTCTAGCATAATCATCTGACAGCCCTTCACAATTTCTCGCATTCTCTAAAACTAGCTCAACATATTGACTGTAACAACCCAAATTTCAAGGGTCGAGCAAAAGCTCAACTCCTGAGATCCGTCGCATCACTTATGTAACGTAGAAAATGATGATTAAATATTGTCTGTATTAGTGCATTAAACATGAATGGGATTATACTAAATCAGCATATCATACTCTAGAGTTGATTAATTTTAGCAAGCGGAAGACTGTGATAAATATATAAGGTGTATAAGTGGATATGAACCCCAGAGTATGATCATGTCACCAGGCTGAATAATTACATGTATAGTTCCAACATTTACAAAATGAATAAGTGCGATGTTCAACTAGTCTGTATTTCTGTAACCCCAGCAATGCAACTCCAGGTCTACATAGACCCACTAGAGAGTTGCATGTAGGAGAACTCCTCCTCGTCGTCGTAGAAGACCGGCACCAACTCGTAAGCCGCATCATCATCTGCAACTACAACAGAGTCTGGTTGGTGTTTTAAAACACCGTCCTAGAGTGGGAGTGAGTGATCAAATCAGTGGAGCTATAAGGCAAAGGTTAACATGTTATCAATTCAGTCAAGTAGTAACGATAAAGCAATACAACAAGCATTTCTAAGTACTCTGGTTAGTGCAAGGATGATATGTATTAATGATGCATGCCCTCGCCTGCATTCCCCCTGTGACATCATCTCACAGTCGCGCATGTTAAACTCCCACTGTGCTCAACTCCCATACCAAAGGCACGTGCAATGCGGTGTATGGTCGTGTTAGCCAAGTTCTTAATTAGACCTATTAATATAGCAGATTCGGGAAGCTAAGGTACCTCCCTTTATATCATGTACCTAAATGATGATCCATATAGGGTTATCAATCCTAGTTAATCACATACGATAGGCAAGTTATAGGGCAACGTCACCCTTGATTTTAAAAAATAGTGGATAGGCAAATTCAGGTCGCTACGGGAGGCTCGTCACCTCGGCATATGTCTAGTTTATACTCGAGGTCACTACGGGAAAAGCTCATCACCTTAGCGTAGGCTGACAGCTTGAATACAGTGTCCCATACCACCGCATTCAGCTCAAGAGTTTAGGTTGCTCACTGGTCACTATGGGGAGGCTCGTCACCCCAGCGTAGGCTGACAGCTCGACCACGATGTCCCATACCACCATACCCGGCTCATGAGTCTTAGCAGATCATGGTACCAAGGTTAAACAGGCTTTTCACTGATAAGTGGTACCTTAGATTCAAGCAGTAGCGTCCATACATGGTGAACATACATTAGGCCAATTGGGTTACTTGACAAGCTTGACTGGTACGAGCACACGTTGAATTAATCGACGTGGAGTGCATACGCACTCCTCATGGCCTAACCACTGTCGATAATCACCGTGCAACTCGGATTCATCGAACGTATCTATTGTGACGAACTAGTTCGGCCACTTATCGTAAACCGTTACCGATTGCATAGACTACATATTAGTCCCGATCATACTCAAACACAATAGGCATTCATATGTGATAGTCAAACAGCATGTGACAACCAATTCAATTATAAATCTCATTTGAGCATTTTAACAAACACATAGTACACATGTTGTCATACATAGGCATTTCATACATAAATCATGTAGTAGCAAATTAGGTTACATGAAAGAAACAATAACAACAGATAAGGTAATTGAGAATCCTATCTCAACACCCTTATTAAATACATTTCAATAAGCATTTTCTCATTCAGGCATTTTATCAAACATTTAGACTATACATATCAACATTCATATAATAAATTTGTTATAACATATATTATAGCAAATCCTTTCACAAGGAGTTTCCACACATACAACAATCGTGTATTCTTAATCAATAATCATGGCAAGCACAAATCATGATTCCATATTCATTCAAACATTTCATCAAACACACGGAATGCATTATATTCAACATAGTTCATATATATGTGTAATATACGGAAAACATCGTATCTAAATACATGTGACAGCAATCAAGTCAGTCATAAATCATTAACTGACATTGAAAGCCTTGAAAACCATAACCTAAACGTTTATAGTCTGCACCTCTCATCGGTACGCCAATTATGAACTCGGTTCGTACACTATGCCTTTGTTTATGGCACAACGACTACCTATAGCATGAAATATGTTAGCTATTTCACCGATCTACCTATTTGGATACCTAAAACAAATTAGGGTTAGGATTCCTTACCCAAAAATGGAGTCGAAATCGCCAGTATAGCGACACGGAAGGGGGGATTCAGCACGTGGAGTGGCGAGAATGAATCCCAGCAACAAACCACAACTCTTTCTCACTTCTCCTTACCTTGTCCTTCTCTTTCCTCTCTTCTCTCTTGTAGGATTTAGGAAATTTGTATGGAATAGGAGAATGGTGGGTTTAGGGTCTTATATAGGCCCAGAAGTGAAGTCAATGGCCCCAGGGCCATGGTATACTTAAGATATTTTCAAAAGACGTCTGTTTCCGGCCAACGGAGCTCATCTGGATGTCTATTGCCTGCATACGGTATGGAAAAAGTTCTCTGACATTGGATCTATGTCAGGTTAAGATTTTGGTCCGATCGGATTTGTGGATCGACCGTGGAGGACCAATTTCAGTTCAGCAACTATCGTCACTCGATCAGGGCCACAAGTACACTGACGTGTGTAGGAAAATTTCTCTGATCCAAGGGTGTAGTTGGGTCAGAATCTGACGGTCTAAAACCTTAAATTTGACCTGCAAGTAAACAGCCCAAATCACTTAAATCTGAGTTCATTTTCTAAAGATATTTGTATTTCTCACATACTTCGCTCCAGGTTCAAGTTATACATTTCTAGACACTATTTGGACTTGATTCCCGCGTGGTTTCTCAACTCCAGGTTCTTGCTAATCTAATGATTCCTCATCTGCGAGTAATCGGATTCGACGATGATGTTTCGGTAATCGGACTTTCGTACGCATGTATACGGAGTTTCGATGTGCTCCCATGAGCAGCTGGGTTTTGAGATTGATCCTAGGTTTTTAGGTAATGTAGAGTTAGTGATTTTACTGGTTTTAGGTCTTGCAGTTCGTACAGAAAGTAGTTCAAGCTAATTCCACTGATTATTTAGTTTAGTACTTAATTAATTTTCATCTAATTTTTAAAAGGATTCGGTCCTTAGTGATTTTTACCAGAGGTGGTACTCGGGTCTTTGTACGGATTTTTTCGAGACGTTACATTGACGTTCCCACTCTTGCATATACATGGTGAAACCCTAATCCTGAATCTAATCCTAAAATAGAATAAAAGGAAAATCCTACATCAATATGAAAAGTAAGTAGATGAGAAGTTAGAAGGAGTTTACCGATTTAGAGAGTTCTATGTTAGGATCCTACAAAATAGAAAACAATGTTAGTTTCTAAAAATAAATTAGAAAAAACTCTATCCTAAAAATAAAACAAAAAGTGAGTCCTAAAAAAAATTAGTTTAAAAAACAATTTTAATTTCTAAAAACAAATTAGGAAAGTTTCTAAATCTGAAAATAAAAAGAAAAGTTAGTTTCAAAAAACAAATTAGGAAAGTTTCTAAATCTGGAAATAAAAAGAAAAGTTAGTTTCAAAAAATAAATTAGGTAAGTTTCTAAATCTGGAAATAGAAAGAAAGGCTAGTGTGAGATCCGACCCTAGTTTTCGTGTGTGCATGCGTGTGTGTGAGTATGCTTTCCGTTAATTTTGGTCTCGCGGTCCTACCGGTCAAATTTCGGCGACCCTCGGGTAGTGTTTACGGTCATCCTTAAGTTCGGTCACGTACACTCGACTCGGAATGACCCGGGACCTATGCCATTGTGTCTACCTCATCGCCGCAATTCCGACGCCACGTCCCGTGCATTAATCCGATATGTACATCTCAAGTTATGAGCATTGATTGATATGGGCCATTGATTGCATGATTGGTGGACCCTACCATGGGTTGCACGTTTTCCCATGCCATCATTTCAACCTAAGCTGAGATTTCTAGAAAGGTTATTACCCTAAGCCTTGTTAATATCACCATTGGCCACCATCATTGCCTAGGAGAGAGAGAGCTCATTATTACAAGTCTTAAAAGTCTCTCTCTCTCTTTCCCTCTCATTTCTCTCTCTCTCTTCTCTTCTTCCCTAGCAATTTCCCTCCATTTTTCTAGCCCATCTTCCCTCCATTCCAGCCCCTTCTCCCTAAAATACCTCCTCATCTACCCCTTCTCACTTGATCTTAGCCATTGATCCATGTTGCTTGGAGCCTCTAGATGATGGTGATGTAAGTTTCAAGGTTGATCTAGGTGGGTGCTTTCTTCATAAAGTAAATCTTTCCTCTTCTTCATGTAGCTCTTTCTTCCTCATGTAATCTCTTTTCTCTCTCTTTCTCTCTCATTTGGATGTGTAGGACCCACCAATTAATGGTGGAGATCCTACACAACTATCTAGATGTGGCCATGAGGCCCACATTGTACATGCATGTCCATGCATGGGATTCTTCCCTTGATGGACCCCTTGCATGGGAATTTCTCCTATTTTTCTAGATATGATGGGTCATCTAGGCCCTTGTATGTGGCTGAGATGGCATCCCAACCACTCATTTCAAAGATCTAGGCCATGCATCATAAGATCTATGTTATACAATGTGTTTATATTATTGTTTGTGGTTGTAATTGTGTGGGGACGGCTTAATAGTGGCGGAGCCCTCCCCTGATGACTGGATGCTCTTCCTTCTCTTTCCTTTGTTAGTAATCTAATGATATTATGTGTGGTCCACTTAGTGGGCCTGGATTACCCAGAAAAGCCCAGTAAGGAAGGGACATCTATACTCAACTTACACCATGGTTTAGATGCCCCTTTTTGCCACCTTAAATGTTCTTGCAATGATGGGAATTTAGGGGTTTGTTCTTGACAATTATGGGGCCCACTAGGGTGGGCCATGACACCTAATTTATAGGCCAATCCCTTCCTTAATAGGCGCATACATTTATTTTATTCCATGCATGTATTGCTGTCCAGAAATTTTTGGATAAATTTTTGTTGGACTTTGGGCTTGAATTTGGGACTGATTGGGGGACCTTTTGTACCCATAAAATATATTTTTCTGAAAGGTGGGGATCTCATCTTGATGTTCGCCAAATTTCAGCCCCACATGATCTTGATGGAGGTCCCAAAGGTGTGGCCCAAGTAAGGTGGACAGTCTGGATTTTCTGCACTGTTCTAGCAACATTCCACCGTGGACAGGTTGGAATTCTGAAATTTATTAAAATACTTTTGGGTATCTAAAAATTCTAAAAATTTATAGAGAGGTGTCCCACCCATGGTAGGACCCACCTACCAAATTTTGGGGCCAACGGACACCTGTACACACCATGGTGGTGGCTGGACCGGCCCACTATAATATGGTGTCCAGATCAGTCCAATTTTCAGGATAGATTAATTTCTTTAAATGAATTAAAATATTTATAGATGTCTAAAAATTTTAAAATTTTGTAGAGGTGTGGTACACTCATGTTAAGATTCACCTACCAAATTCAGGGCCAATGGAGTCCTGTACACACCATGACGAGGGCCGAAATGGCCCGCCACGTTGGGACATCCAAGTCTATACGATTTTCTGGACAGTCTATTTTGTTTAAATTAATTAAAATACTTAGGAATATCCTAAATTTTTGAAATTTTGTTGGGGTGTGTCTCACCTATGGAAATGTTACTCTGTAAAATTTCAGAACCAACGGACATTTGATCTGGCAGTGGTGCGGCCGGGAGTGGCTAACTAGGCAGGGACGTCCAGGCAGGGGCGTCCAGCCTGCTTCATGGGCCCACCTTGATGTGTTGTATATCCCACCACCCATCCACGTGGGGTCCTTAGGGGATTGATCATCTTTCATTTTTTTGGTATTCAATTTGGGGCCCATTGGGTGGATTTTTGGGCCAGATACCCCGGGCCCATAGGGCTGCCTACACATGGGATATCCCTGCCTTAGGTAGGGGTGTACACAAACCAGGCTAGCCCGGTTAGCTCGTTCGACTCGGCCCAAAAAAGCCCAACTCGGCCTGACCCAGAGCTGAGTTTCGGGTCAGGACGAGTCATTTTTCTAAGCTCGTTCTGAGTTCAGGCCGAGTTCGGATCTGACCCAGTTCAGCCCGTCCCGACCCGAAATCCGACTCGGCCCGTCTCGGCCCGACCCGTCCCGGCCCGCTCGCACTTTAGGGTATATATACCCTGTTTATAAAAATAACCCTACTCGTCCATCGCTTTCCCTTCCCCTTTTGAGAAAAAGCGCCCGACCCCAGCCGCACGAAACCCTCCCTAGTCCCTGCCCGGCCCCAGCTGCCCCACCATCTCTCTCTCTCTCTCTCTCTCTCTCTCTCTCTCTCTCTCTTTTTCTCACGTCTCTGCTCGTCCGTCCGTCCAGTGGCGTCCGTCCGTCCAGCGGCCCCACCAAACCCTCTCCCTGCCCTGCCCGGCCCCAGCGGCCTCACCAAATCTCTCTCTCTCTCTCTCTCTCTCTCTCTCTCTCTCCTCTCTCTCTCTCTCTCTTTCTCGCGTCTCTGCTCATCCGTCCGTCCAGCGGCCCCACTAAACCCTCTCCCTGCCCTGCCCGGCCCCAGCGGCCCCACCAAATCTCTCTCTCTCTCTCTCTCTCTCTCTCTCTCTCTCTCGCGCGCGCGTCTCTGTTCGTCCGTCCGGCTGCCTCTCTCTGCTCGTCCGCTCGTCCGCCTCTCTCTGCTCGTCTCTGTTTGTCCGGCCGTCCAACCACCAGAGGACCTCCGCCTCTGTGCTCGTCCGTCCGTCCGTCCAACCACCAGGTATGATTCCGTCCAACTTACTACGATTTTTTTTCCAAGGAATACTTCAAATCTATGCAAGCTGACTGCCGCATATTGAGCAGTATATTGGAAGTTACTGTTTTTCAATCTTGTTGATTTCTATGGTGGGGTCCACTTGAGCTTTAGATTTATCTGATTTTTTGGTCCATGCTCTAAAATAATCTCGAAAATGCAAAGTAAATGAGTTATTATTATTATTTTTTTTAAGTGTTTGTTTAAATAAGACTTATGGCTTGAAAGTAAAGTGAGTTATCTCAGCTGAAAGTGGTGGGACTCAACAGACCAATGATCTGAGTTACTGAAACAGTGGTCTTTGAACCCCTACCATTAAATACTTCCTAGGTACTACCGTTATGTTTATTTACCATTCAATCTATTGATAAGGTCACATATACTGATATACCTGGATGAAGGGAAAACACAAATATCATCTTGATCCATAGCTTTTGTGGCAGCCAAGAAGTTTTTAACGGTGGATATTCAATCCTTATTGTGTGGTCCACTTTATATTTGGACCTGCTTATTTTTTATACCATGCACTAAAATGAGCTGTCAAAGACTCAAAACTGATGGAAATGGGGCCCACAGTCATGGAAACACCCACTGACGTGTTACCTGGCCACACCTAATCCGCTATCCTTATTTGATACTCTGACGTCGTATGATGCTTGATACGCAGGCACTAACGTGGAATACATTAACTCAAGTAAAACTGTCTAAATTGTGGATCCTACTGTAACTACATCATAGGCCCAAAATTGGATTGGTTGAACAATCTCAACCTTTGATTCATGGACACTTGTTTTCTTAAATAGGACCATTGGATACTTTTCATTTCAACCGCCCAATAAATGTCCACAATCCGAAAGTTACATGCAAATAAGTGTAATTTTCATTTACCATACATTTAAACTGGGATATATAAATTTTCTGGTTCAGTTTGAATTATTTATATGCCAGCCAAGTGTACCGTTTCATGCATATCCTTTTTTTTGAATATTTGCTCATTTAGGATATTCATGCATATCTTTTGGAAATAGATCCATCTAAGCTTAGTTAAAATTTCAACGAAGAAGTAAAAAAAGACTTTAGAAAAATTCGAGGAAGAAGACTTGATTGCAAGCACATCTATGTTGACCTTTATACAAGAAGATTTCATTAAGATCTTTGAATGTTGTAAAACCTCTAAGGAGATAATGGAGAATTACTTAGGCCAAGGATTTTAGATTTTTAGTAGTTAATGGTAATGAAATTCTTGAGCACATGCAAGTGTCATTTTTTTTGAATAGTCTACAACTTCATAAAAAATAGTTGTGATAGTCCTAGGTTGAAAGCAAAATTCTTAAACCTAACCAACCTTCCTCTTCAACTAGCTTTGGCAAGGAGTTTATTATCGTGGAACATGTATGACATCCGAACTATCCAACAGGTGCATCCTACCGCCATGATTAGACGACTCAAAAGTGAGGTCTATGTCCAATTATATGGCACACACCTTAGAAATTTGTGTAGATCACCCAACACCTCTAAATTCACATGTGGCCAACCAAATGAATTAGTTGTCTTTATTTTTGAGTCATCTAGTCATGAGTGGGTGGGCCTTTGGATGGTTTGGACGTTATACACACAAGAAGCATGCCCACATGCTCAACTCCACAACTTCCACATAAAAAAAGATGAAGGGTATTTTGGTCATTTTGCATTCTTTAAAAATATTTCGTAAGAATTTCATATGGTAATTATGTATTAGAGATCATAATTATTGGTTACTTAATGGTAATTATATGTATCAGATGTCATGATTATTAGTTATCACTTATCAATATTATTTTTATTTTTGTTTCTTTGTTCTTGTTGTTGTGGTATAGGATAATCAGTTACCCATTTGAGAATTTCTATGTTGCCAGACATAGATTGAGTGTGTTCATGGATGCATAGAAATTCTCAAATTGTCCCTTTTTAGACAGTTCAATGTTGGATAGACAGTAATGTTTTCATTTATTCTAATTTAAATGCACATGCCTGTTTCGGTTCGTCTCTCCTAATTCTCTCTGGATATATTTCTTGCATTTACTTCCTCATCAATTATCCACACTTTGTGTAGATAGCTGACGTGTGAATCAAATTCAAGATTAATATATTCTGGAGAGATAAGGGGAGATGCTGCTGAAATTTTGGCGTGGCATTTAAATTGAATAATGAAAGCATTACTATCTATCCAGTATTGAATGGGTAACTGATTTATCCGCTTAGGAAATTCTTTACTAAGGTCCAAGGATAAATGAAATTGTTTCATATCTTTAGATATGGCTAGTGAGGATGAAGTCCCACCTACGGCTACCCCTAGTAGCGGTGCCGGTGCGTCAGCCACATCACCACTTGTTGTTGAGGGAGAGGGGTCTTCAGCTGTAAACAAAGGAAAGAAACGGTCAACTGTTTGGGATGATTTTGAAGAAGTAGTAGTTAACAATATCCCCAAGATCCGATGTATGCACTGCAAAAGTCTATACACCAAAAGTGTCGGGGGGTCGACGTCTCATTTAAACAAACATAGAAAAAGTTGTGCAAGGAGACCTAGACTTCCACGTTCAAGCCAACAATTGCTATCGTTTGCAAAGTCTGAAGGATCTGCTTCTGAAGGTACACTTACCACTCATAAGTTTGAAAAAGAGAAGCTGAAGGAGTGGTTTGCAAAGCTTATTATCATTGATGAGCAGCCATTTAAGATGGTAGAGAGTGAAATATTTATGGGATACAGTAGATACCTTAATCCTCAGTTTGAGAAGGTCTCCCGTGTTACTATGAAGAGGGAGTGCATGAAAATGTATGCCAGTGAGAAAATGAAACTGAAAGCAGTTTTAAATTCGGTTTCAAGGGAAAGTTTGACGTCTGATATGTGGACGGCGTAAAATCAAAGAAAGGGTTACATTTCATTGACTGCACACTATGTTGATGAAAATTGGAAACTTTGCAAGAGAATATTGAACTTTCGCCACCTTCCACCTCCCCATTCTGGTTTGGTTATTTCAGATTGCATTTACAACTGTCTACGAGATTGGGGCATTGAAAAGAAAGTCAGTTCATTAACTTTAGATAATGCTTCGACAAATGACAGTGTCATACAATTCTTACGTAATCAGTTCAAGGCAACCGACAGTTTATTTTTTGGGAAAAAAATATTTCATGTTCGGTGTTATGCACACATTCTCAACTTAATTGTACAAGAAGGGTTGAAATCAATTGACCAAACTATAGAGAATGTGAGGGAGAGTGTGAAGTACATAAGAGGCTCGCCGTCAAGATTGAGCATATGGAATGACATCGTCTAACGTTTGAATTTGACGTCTCCAAAAACGTTGAAGCTAGATGTATGCACACGTTGGAATTCCACTTTTGAGATGTTGGATTCAGCCCTGGAATTGGAACATGCCTTTCCGGAATATGCAGTGCGTGATAGAGCATATGCTTGGTTGCCTACTGTGATGATTGGAGCAAAGCGAAAGAAGTTCACAAATTTTTGAAGGTTTTTTATGACTGTACACAAATATTTTCTGGCAATAAGTTTCCTACAGCAAATATGTTTCTTCCATCTGTGTGGAAGACCAAGGATGCCCTGAAGAAAGCTGCTGATGACGGTCCATTTTTCTCCAAATCATGACAGGTGGTATGCAAATGAAGTTTGATAAGTACTGGGACGATTGTCATCTAATAATGTCCTTAGCTGTTGTTCTTGATCCTCGGCGCAAGATGAGTTTAGATCCCAAGTTGCTTCAAGATGCGACGACGAAGCTGATTTCATGTCTTTCTTAGCAAAAGAAAATACAGACATAGGCATGAAAGAATCAGAGTTAGACATGTATCTCAAAGAGTCGGTCGTACTATGGCAGGATTCAGAGTTCGATGTGTTGGAGTGGTGGAAATTGCGAGTTAGTGAAGGAAAATATCTTACACTGTCGACGATGGCACCAGATATTTTATCAATTCCTATTTCAACAGTGGCATCGGAAACTGCGTTTAGCACAGGGAGCAGGGTCGTGAGCAAGACTAGAAGTTCCCTTGCACCGGATACAGTGGAAGCATTAATTTGTACACAAGATTGGTTGCGTCCGAGTCTAGGAAGTTATGATCTAGATGAGGAAGAGGAGGAGAATGTGAATGAAGCCGCAACACATGAAACAACAGCAATATGATGGATGTTTAGGATGGATGTTTTGATTTTGTTATTTTATTTGAATTTTCAAATGTTGTAATGGGTACTCTTTTGACTTTTATTTTTATTTCTCTGTTATGTTGATGGATGTTATGCAAGCTGCGTAATGCATTAATGATCCATAAATTGCTTTTATTTTATGTCGGTATTTCATTATTGTTAAAAGACTTAAAAAACTTTTCCAACACAATATGCAGATGTCTTCAAGCGAACCATCGATTGACATTTGGGACTATGGTTCCTTAGTCCATTCTCTAAAGTCTGAAAAGTTAAAGATTTTGTGTAATTTGTGTGGAGCCAAGTTTGTTAACAAAACTAATCGGCTCAGATTACACTTATCCTGTCGAGGTGGAGATGCAAAACCGTGTCCTAAAGTCTCAAAAGAAATCCAAGTTCTTTTCCAAGCAGTTCTTGACTCAAACAAAAAAACTTCCACTCCCCAATCCAAACTTTCTGAGGCAGAGAAGGAAGCTAAATTATTAGCATTGGAAGAAGAACAATTTTAACTCGCCTTAAAGCGTAGTATGGAAGAGGCTTCTACACATCAGCGATGTCCTCCAAGACCACATGATGTCGAAGCAGGTTCAAGCTGCACGGGTAAAAAGAAAAATAGTAAAAATTCAGCTAAGTTCTCTCCAGTCTGGGTGCGTTTTACAAGACGTTGGGAACTACGTATAAATCTTCTCATAAAAATAGTTTGAAAAATCTAATTCAAACTATACAAGAGGAGGACGATAAAAAGATATCTCCACCTTCTGAAGAGGGAGAGGTGAATGAGTACGTATATGAAGATTTAGATAGCAGCAGCTCGGGCTCAGATGAATCTCCTCAACAGTAGTCACTAATGTATGGCTGTATTCAGTTTGTATAAAATGTTTTATTTTATGCTTTGTCAAATATATGTAAATGTAGTAAAATTATAATATATCATCCCTCTCTCATTAACTTGTAAATTGTAATGGGACGCGGATTACTTGCCAAAGCCCTTCCCATAAACTTGCGGTAAGGTTCGAAACTGGCCCGAACTTGGGTTTGAAACTGGCCCGAACTTGAAGGTTCGAAACTGGCCCGAACTCGCGCCGGCCCGGTTCGGGCTGGAGATGTTGGCCCGGTGACCAGGCCCAGTCCAGTTCGGGACTTGTGTGGCTGTTGAACGGGCCTGGATGGGCCGAGGCCAGTTCAACTCGGCCCGACCCGTGTACACCCCTAGCCTTAGGCTACTACTGGGCTTACATTCCAATGGCCTGGCCCACTTGATATATATGTGGCATATCTTCTCTCATCTAGTGGGGCCCACAATGATGTGTGTGGGCCATTAGGGAAATAAATATACTATAAATAAATTTTATTAAATTTTCAGCAAGCCCAGATAGTGGGTGGGTTGGAATTTCAGCATTTGGCCCAAGGTTGCTACCTACCAGATTTGGGGACATTATTACACATATCTTGCCCTATCTTGATTGGATTTTTGGGCTTAATTGGTACACTCTTAAGGCCCACCTTAAATGGGTTTTATTAGAATAATATTCATAGTTGGCTGTTGGGTTTCCTAGGCCCAATGTCTTAAAACTTCCTTGATAGACCCCTGACCTTTGGGCCTATATTTAATACACTATTGTGATGGGTTTATGGGCCAAAATACTCATGTAGTTGGGCCCTTGCTTGCCCATTAAAGCAAACCATACTTGGGCCGAGATGTGAGGCCCAACTTACTTGTTTTAAATATAAGGATCACTCATATGTTGGAATAATGGGCTGCCCATTAGGCTCACCACAATGAGTGGACTCATGATCTTTATGGTTGGGCCCAACCTTGCTTGAGGACCAACCATATTGCCTATGTGTTGGGCTTTAAGTATAAGCCCACTAGGCCATAGATTGCCTTAGGCCTTGGGCCTTAGTTCATGTTCGAGTAGTGGCGGGCTACCTCTTGGGAACCAGTTAGGTGGTCCTAAGGTAGGCTCATGGGTTCTTCTATGGTTGGTTAAAGGTCCACCATAGGCCCTAGGCCATTTATTTGAGGCTCAAGGTGAATGTATGTGGAGCCTACCTTAACGCATGTTTGGTCTAGGCCATTCAAGCCTTGGATCGCCCGATCATGAAAGCACTCTCTGCCTTGGGTTGTTGCTGGACTCATAATCCAGTAGCAGACCCACTTGATCTTTTCATGACATATACACACTCTCCATCTGGTGGGGTCCCCCAATGAGTATAGTTGGCCTTCATGAGATTATTTCCACATAGTTAACTAATTTTTAGACCTTAACAGGCCCAGGAAGTCAAACGGACCAAACGTTTATTAAAGGGCCTTAAATGTACAATTGTATGGTTAAAACTTTATTTGGCTGTGAGGCCCACCATATTGAAAACTTGTGCACGTGTTACATGCTTATGTTTTCTTATAATCTTTGAGCTTAATCAGTGTATTCTTTTGGGTCACTTTTAGTGAGGACCCTATCTTAGATCAGATTTTGGGACATCCAGTCAGCCCAAACTGGGCAGGGATGTCCCAGCTTAGCCCAACCATATATTGGGCCAACCTCCACCATTTTGATGGACTTGTGGGCTGAGATAAGGATAGTATTAGGCCCTTGGTTGCCCACTTAAATTGCTAGTTATTGGGCTGATGTAGTGGGGGTCATTTCATCCAAACTTGAACTTATTTTTTTGGGCCATACATTACGTATGCGGGCTGCCCACTAAGTCCAACTTAATGCATGGATTCTATGGCCATTGGAAATTAAGCCTTAGGCCTTAATTCCCCTCTTAGAGCTCATGTTGTTAAAAGTGGTATTATATCTTTTTATGGCCTATTATGAGGAATATATGTATGTGGTTACCTTTATTTTTATCTTAAGTGTAGGCCTTGGTCCTTTTATCCATATAGTTCATGGTTGATATGCCTTTTAGGAGAATGGTAGTTAAATGTCCCCATTATGGACCCCTCTAGGTCCGGTTGTATTTAAGAGTGATTGGATACTCATCTTAGCTCTTACTAAGCTCATATGTACATTACTTAGACTCATAGCTTGTATACTCAGTCTTGTGGGCTACCCCAGGTAAATGGGCCTCCACTAGAAGTTGGGTTCCTTAAGGATATTATCTAAGTACCTAGTCTTGTTTCCTTCTTAGATAGGAGGAATGTAATATATAGAGTGATTAAATTCATCCTCATGACCCATGTACATCATTGTATGTTTGGTTGACACTAAACCACTGTGTGCGTATGGTCATATTGTGTCATTGGGCATTGCATGTTACCTTCTCCAAGGGACGTAGTATTCACTCTTGAGCACGTTGGATGCTTGGAATTGATGCATGGTTGATTGTGTGATTCATGCATCTGGCATTGCATAACGTATAAACATTATTGCCCTTGCTTCATCAGGGTTGTAGCCTCCACAGATACATCGTGGATGGCCATGTTTGGACACCAGAAATGTTACTTGAGCATACCGGGTGCATAGGATGCCCATGGGTGAAATTCTCAAAACTTCCATGGTACCAAGGATCTGCTCCAGTGCTGTGACCGGGTGGAATATATGAGTGCACGAGGGCCTCGTACCGTTAGGCCGCGTCTCCCACTGTC
Source organism: Magnolia officinalis (assembly GCA_021015155.1). Lineage (NCBI taxonomy): Eukaryota > Viridiplantae > Streptophyta > Magnoliopsida > Magnoliales > Magnoliaceae > Magnolia > Magnolia officinalis. The sequence continues at coordinate 24,522,371 of JAJHSJ010000009.1, forward strand.
GTGTAGTCGGTTGGATAGGCGTATGGCCTTACTCGCCTGATGTAAGGAGGCATTATTAGGCTAAGTCTGACCAGCTCGTGAATGGGTCCGCTACCGTCAGACCTTGCTGGTGATTGGCTGTCCACAGGCGGGTAGTGAGGTATCTTACGCTCATTTGACTAAGCGGGGTCTGTAGAGAGGCAGTCATCCAGCAGTGTAATGGACCCCGGTGATTTCCTTATGATGGAAATATACTTGATATGTGGATTGGATATGAGAACTGACATTACATTGCATTGCATTTGCATCAGCTGTGTAAGCCTTATATTGCATCACCTTGGCATGATGCCCAGTCCTCATTGCATTACAGTACTCATTACACTATATAGCCTTGGTATGGCTTCCTGTATTATTATACTACCTTGATATAACTTCTTACGTTCATGATAGCCTTGGTAAGGCTAGCAGTATTGGTATTGATCATGACTCCCTTATGCATTCTCTATCTTCTTCTGAGCACCATTGTCACACACTTTCACCACCCTCTAAGCTTTCTATAAACTTATTCAAGATTGATGCATGCAGGAGATCCTAATCTGGCATCTTAGCAGCGGAGCTTGGATATGTGTGCGAGCTGAGGACCCAGTGTTGCAGATCCTCTTCCTTCTTTCTTCTGTTACCTTATGTATGTCCTTTTGGACCTTATGGAAACTTGTAAAAGTTCAAATTCATAGTGAATTTTATTATGTGTGCCTTTGTTATTCTCAGATTTACTTGTTGTGATCTTGGGTATGCTCATATTGGAAATGATTATATTGTTATGGAAATCCTCCTTGTAAGATCCCAGGATCGGAACCTGCATCAGGAGCCGAGAATGGGGTACTACGGAGGCTGTTGCGGCCAGAACCGGTTATCGGGTTCCTTATGAGTCCGGTTACCGATTCTGGGGCGTGACAGCTAGTTTCTAAAAACAAATTAAGAAAGTTTTTATCCTAGAATTAAAAAGTAAATTAGTTTCTAAAAAAAAAAAAGGAAAGTTTCTAAACCTAGAAATAGAAAGCTAAGTTAGTTTCTAAAATAATTCTTAAAGAAAAAAAAAACCTAACCTAAAAATAAAAAGTAGAAAAATCATAATCTTAACTTAATTCCAAAACTAATCAAATCCTGAAAACGCAACCATCAATTTCTGGCAACGGCGCCAAAAACTTGTTCACAACCCCAAGTGTAGGGTCGCGATGCTGTAATAACTCGGTAAGACAAAGGTCGAATTCACAAGGCCTGAAACTTATACATTTCTGAAATTAACTAGAAGTATAATTAGAAGAAGATGTAAAACTAATTCTGAAGTGATTGAGAGAGTAATTGTGAATTAAGTAATTAAAACTAAGAATTTAAATGTGGGAACTAGGGTTTCCAAGGATCCACTTGTAGTGATCAGGGAGCCCTCTAGCTGATTTAAGTAACACAATTAGAATTAGAGTTTTATCCTATCCAATTGGAAAATATATCAATAAAACCAAATTTGAACTTCCATTGACTTAATTCTCAATGAAGGAGAACTATGATAATTGGTAGGGATTCCATCATCAAACCATGCCTACGAAGCAATGACAAACAACAGGATTTACGAATCCCATAATCTCAAAGCAGGAGAATTGTGAAGATAAGGAAGGATTCCATCACCCTACCATGCTCAAGGGACGATGGTGAACAACAGGACTTACTAATTTCACAATCTCAAATTAAGAAAAGAAGATACTCAAAGGTATTCTAGATCTACTGTAATTGGAGTCACAATAAACCATTAAAACAAAAAGTATTCCTTAAATATCAAATTAGAATCAATGGAGTTCAATATAAATATGAATCAAAGCAATAAAAACATCTCATCATGTTACAAGCTTCATCTCTTAGCCCTGGCTAAGAGGTTTAGTCAACCATAGACATGATTGGACCAAAGTCTCTTAAGAAAAACATGAAGACAACTAAGGAAGAAGAAGAAAAACTCTTGGTGATGGCTTCTGTGAGACCCGACCCGAGTTCGCATGTGTGTGTAAGTATGCATTCCATCCACCTTGGTCGCGCAGTCCTACCGATCGAATCTCGACGACCCGTGACCCTTGGGTAGTGTTTGCAGTCATCCGTGAGTCCCATCATAAATACCCAACTCGGATCAAATTAAGACCTATGCCATTGCAGCCGCATAGTCGTTGCGGTTTCGACACCGCATCTTGTGCGTCCATCCGGCGTGTAGATCATAAGTTATGTGCATTTCATTTTCTAAGCCCTTTATCATGATCATGTGGCCCACCTAGGGGTGGTGTGTACGGATTTCTAGGTAGGTCCCATCTCTTGGAACTATTTCCAACACACACCACCCACACACTACCTAAACCCCATCCTCTACACCACCCACTACCCACACACTACCCATTCCTACCCCAAACCTACAAGTCTATGAACTTTGTTTATATCACCCTACTTTTCATGATGGGTTTCCTTATCCAAGGTGAGAGAGCTCATGATTACTCTCTCTCTCTCTCTCTCTCTCTCTCTCTCTCTCTCTCTCTCTCTCTCTCTCTCTCTCTCTCTTTTCTAGCAAATTTCCATACTCTCCCACTCATTTCTCTCTACTCTCCTCTCCTTCTTTCTCTCTTGCAAAAAAATTCAGCCCCATTTTTCCTCTTTTTCAGCCCCTTCTCCTCCTTTTTCCCCTCAATCCCTCAATTAAAAACCCATCTCAACCCTTCATCTTGCTTCCTTGGACAGTTAGAAGCTTGGATTAGAGTTTTGGATAGAGATCTTAAGGTGGGTGTGCATGTAATTGCAAAAATTCAGATTTCTTCCATTTCTTACTTGTTATTCCTTTCTTTTTTATGTTAAAGCTTGTGGGGCCCATCAAACGATGGTGGTGGACCCCCAAGATTTTATGCATGGCGCTCATAGCCCATCTTACTTGCATGCATGTTCCATGCAAGGGGTCATTCATCATAGACCCCTACATGGCTTTTCCTTCCTTGATCAGGGATCTTTGGATCATCTAGACCATTGATCCTTGGTGGAGATTGCATCTCCACCATAGATCTCAAGTAAAAATCCTATGATCATGTAGATCTTGTATATCTTGTGATAATGGAATGTGTGTGCATGAGTGATGAGGGGAAGGGCCTCAATGTGGAGGAGACCCTTCCCTTGTGGTTGAATCCTTATTTTTATTTTGTTGATAACCTGCTGATCATGAGTGTGTGGCCCACCTTGTGGACCAAAAATATCCAAACCATCCATGGAGGGTGGACGTCCATGACAGTCCACCCTTGGACGTTGGAGCCCCCTTATCTACCTATATGGGGCACATGCAAGGGATATTTTGTAATGAGAAGGGTCTAGATGTTTGTGGGACCCACTGGGGTGGTTCATACCATAATTTTCTTGGATTAAATCCTCTTTTAAATAGTATTTATATTTATTTATTTTCAGTCAAATGTTGCTGTCCAGAACTATCTGGACAGATTTTTGGGTCATTTTGAGGCCAGATTTTTAGGCATTTGGAGGAGTGTTTGGTTATATATAATATATGTTTCTTGAAGGTGTGGACCCCACATATAATCATGCCAAATTTCAGCCCCTTATGACCTTCATTGGGGTCCCAAAGGTGTGGTCCAAGTGAGGTGGACAGTCTGGATTTTCTGCACTGTTCCAGCAACATTCCACCTTGGATAGGTTGGAATTCTGAAATTTATTAAAATACTTTTGGGTGTCTAAAAATTATGAAAATTTACAGGAAGGTTGACCACTCATGTTAGAACCCACATACAAAATTTGGGAGCCAATGGACGCCTATACACACCATGGTGATGGCTGGACCGGCCCACTATAATATGGTGACCAGATCAGTCTGATTTTCAAGACAGACTGATTTATTTAAATGAATTAAAATATTTATAAATGTCCAAAAATTTTGAAATTTTGTAGGGGTGTGTTCCACTCATGGTAGGAACTATCTATCAAATTTCAAGGCTAATGGACCTTTGTGTACACCATGGCAAGGGTTGGACTGTCCCATCACATTGGGATATCCAGGTCTATCCGATTTTTTGGACAGATTGTTTTGTTTAAATTAATTAAAATACTTAGGAATATCCAAAAATTCTGAAATTTTGTGGGGGTGTGTCCCACCTATGGAAGTATCACTCTATAAATTTCAGCCCCAACTGACCCCATTTGGGCATCCAAAAGAATGGACCAAGATGGTTGGACTGCCAGATTTCTCTGTTGTGCAGTCCAGCAATATGCCTTGATAAAAACCATAATTCAAAAATGTTTCCTCTGATGGTGGGCCACCTTTTTGGGTTTTCACTTATTGTATGCATGATGAGGGACCTTAGCCCTCAATTCTCAGAGTTTTAGAGGCCTTGGACCCAATCTAATGGAGTGCCCAAATTTAGGACAACAACATGCATTGCAGAAATTTCTTGTACATTATTGTCTCCTTTGTTATTTCAGAACTTTTGGGCCCCAGCCCATTGGGCTTTGTGTATGATTAGTTGGGCACCCATCCCTGATGTTCTAGGGCCTATTGGGGCCATGATTATGGGGCCATCCATATTGAGAAAATTGGGCATTTATTGCTCCCTTATATTTTAGAATACTCTTGGGCTTAATCAATGCCTTTTTGGGTCTCCAACGATGATCATTTGTGGGACCCAAATATAAACCAGATTTTGGGACTTCCTAGTGAGCCCAGATTGGGCTGGAACATCCCTACTTGGCCAAGCCATATGTTGGGCTGACTTCTACCATTTTGATGGACTTATGGGCTGAGATAAGGGTGGTATTGGGCCCTTGGTTGCCCACTTAGATTGCTAGTTGTTAGGCTGATGTAGTGGGCCCATTTCAACCAACTTAAACTTACTTTTAAGCCATATTTTTTTTGTGCTCATGGGCTGCCCATTAAGTTCAACTGATTGTATGAGTCCTATGGCCATTGGGACTTGGGCCTTGGGCCTTGATTTTCCTCCTTGGGCCCATGTTGTTGAAGGTAGTATTTTACCCTTTTTCTCATGCCTTTTATGCGGGAATTATGTATGTGGTTTAGATGTGGGCCTTGCACCTTATAGTTATTTGGATTATGGTTAGTTATGCCTTGGGAAAATGGTGGTTAAATGTCCCCATTATGGACCCCTCTAAGTGTGGTTGAATGCCCACCTTAATCTCTTGCTAGGCCCATCTCTATATTATTTAGGCCCGTAGCTTGTATGCTAGTCTCGTGGGCTACCCCAGGTAAATGAGCCCCCACTAGAGGTTGTATTCCGTATGAGGAATTGGTTAGGTACATAAACCTCTCATGGTTAGGTAGAGGGTTCATATTTACCTCATTGGCACCCCTATTCATCTTTATGGCCCACTCCCATACGCATCATATGCATGCTTGGTTGAGGTATGATTGGTCATGGTTGTGCCATTGTGTAGGACAATGTTGGTATCTCCCCGAGAGATGGATGCTTGGGATAGATGCATGGGTGATTGTATGATTCATGCATCTGGTATTGCACAGCTTGTGGATAGCCGCCCTTTACTTCATCAGGGCTTTGCCTCCACAGGGGTATTCGTGGATGGCCGTATGTGTGGACACTAATAATATTAGTTGAGCATACCGAGTGCATAGGATGCCCATGGGTGAAATTTCCAAAACTTCTATGGTACCAAGGGTCTGCTCCAACGCCGTGACCGGGTGGAATACATGAGCGCACAAGTGTTCACTCCCCAAGTATAAGGTTGTGATGTAGTAATAAACTCGGTAAGATCGAGGTCGAATCCCACGAGGATTGATCGTCACAATTCAAATCTGTGATTCTCCTTAACTAATTCAACAAATAATGGAGCAATTTACTAACACAAATCAATGAAAAACAATTGAGAACAGGGAAGAAAATTCAATCAGAGAAAGCACTAGGACTTTCGAATCCACCCCTAATTATCCTAACCTTTGTTTTGTCTATTAATTCACCCTAATTTAGATTGATCTAACTTATCTAGAGAAAGCACAATCTGTGTCCTTAATCGGGCATACAGATTGTCTAATTCCTTCAAGCAATGCTATGAATAACATATCCCATGTCCTTTGTCGGGCACATGGAATATACCGTTCATTAAAGCACCCTGTTTCTTCCTCTATAGGAACCTGTTCATGATCAGATACAAGCACCTAGAATAAGCATCCAGACCACATTCATCTATATACTTTGGTCAAAGTTCATAGATGGAGAAGTATAGAATTTAAAACAATCAAGCACACTAGGGAAAGAAACAAATCAATCTAATTAAAGTAAAATCAACATAGAACAATGGATGTTCAAATTAGGGGTTTCATCTCAGCCCTAGCTGAGAGATTAGTTACCCATAAAATCCATTAAACAGATGAATAAATAAAATTCATAAAAGAACATCAAACCAATTTCTCTATCTCTCTCTTTCTTCTCTTTTCTTCTTTCTTATTTCTTCTTTTCCTTCCAACTGAGCTCTGGATCTGCTCTCCCAATTTCTGAATCACTTTCCCACGTCCATCACTCCTCTTTTATAGCTGCTGGAAGGCTGGAGTCAGTGGCAGAGTTGTAGCAGGACATGGAGTGCAAATTTTCGCAGCCATGATCGGTGGGCCCCACAGAAGTATTTTCTGGAAAATCCACCCCATCCATTGGATTCAGAACGAAATTTCAGTCAAGAATGGGTGGTTTTGAATGTCCATTGACGCGGCCCAGAGAAGAAAACACAGAAAGATCAGATTTGAACGTTGCAGGGCAGCCCTTTTGTGGCCTTTGTATCACACACATGTGCACGCATGGTTGCAAAGTTTCAACATGGGTTTGTAGTATTTGCGGCCGTCTACAAGATGAACGGTTTAGATCGTCCGGAAAGACCACATGTGGGGCCCACTGCTGTTCGCAAAATGGACCAGCGGCGTCCGTATGCAGCAGCGGAAACGGGAATGCGGACGCTATCCGTTCTGGTGGGGCCCATCATCATAGTTATTTGTAAAATCCAGCCCGTCCATCGAATTCCTCTTGGAATTTCGGTTGGAAATATATGATTTTCATTTATTGTTGATGAGGCCCACATGGTTTTCTGTTCCACCGTCCAACCGACGTTTGAACGGTTTTAGATCTGATCTCCGCTTTTATTGAAATACCGTCACCTAGGCCTTAGCTAGTGGGACCGTACAAAGTGATTGGACCGTTCAGATCACACATTTGGGCGATGTGTGGGGCCCACAACTGAGGACCGACGGTCGGACAGCGTTAACGCTGGAGACGGCAGGTGCCGTTTTTGAGAGGGATAGAGTCGGGTCAGCGGTCGGTTTGACCGAGACGGTGGTGCGGTGCACAGCTGGTTACCTGTGTATGGTGTACACCCTCCACGGTGTGGGGTCCACTATAATGTTTATGAGAAATCTGCACCGTCCATCCTTTTTCCCATCTTAATTAAACCATTGGGACTAAAATTGAGGCAGTTCCAGATATCAGGTGGGCCCCAAATTGGAGATTTAATGGGCTGATCTGTCCGTTGGCCTACTTCCTGAGATCTTCAGTAGATGAAATTTAATATGTACGGTTAATTTATAGCCTTCACCACATGTATGAAACTTCGAGCCAATCGGATGGTGGTAAACCTGTGATCTTGCCATTTTTACCAGTTTCGGGCCTCTTTAATGTGAACAGCTTGATTTCCTCGGGTCCCTGGCATGTAAATTCTTCAATATTGGTCCTCTGAGGTCCGTTCCTTGCTCTGGTGTCTTCGGAGCGTAAAATTCACACTTTTAACATCATTTTTTCAATCAACGCTCCTGATTTCATCCTGTAACAAAATACAACTAAAATACTCCATTAAGCATTATTATATACGTAAAATCTGGTAATGATCGGGGTCTGATATGCAATATTTGACCCTCATCACAACCCCCAACCAGCATTTTGCTAGTCCCGAGCGAAACATGCGAAAAATATTTTCAGAAATAAAAGACAATTCCTGTAAACTCAAGTGACTTGTGAACAGATAGTTGAGATGTGAAAATTCTAAAATTCATGAATGGTGAGAAGATTTTTCTCCTGAAATCAAGCTTACAGTAAACTTCATAATCAAGTTCAAAATTTTAATCCATTAATTAGAGCAATTTTAAACATTGAGTTCCATGAGTGTATAGTGTAATCTCGGCTTACAATCATTAAAAGATCCAATTGTCAATTTCATGATATCATTAGTAATTAACAACGGAGTTCATGACAACCAAAACTGAAACCAACACTTGCCTTTTAGATCATCTTTTCGTTCTATCAGCCTTTGATTTTCTTTATAGCAGTAGCGCCAAAGAGGGGAATTAAATCCTCACCTATAGGGAGCAAACCTATGGTAAAGGTTTTATACCTAACTCTTTCTGAATGTAAACCATGGGGGATCGAATCCTCACCTATAGGGAGCATACCTATGGTGAAGATTATTCGACTCACCTTTTCTCTTCTTCTTTTGGATGCTAAAATTTTTGTTCTTCAGGCTGGTTCCTTTCATGCTTAGTGATTGCCAAGTAAATCATTCAATTATCGAACCGGAACCTTAGTGTGTAAACGAGATGTGATAGGTGAAATCATGGCTCAATCAATGTTTACAACTTCTAATCACGGGTTAACAATTCAAACTGAACTGCGAAATCTAACAAATGGCTGATTCCAAGGGGCATAAATTATCACATTCTGTATCTTGTAATTTCAAAATCACAACTATCTTTCAAAATCACTTTGAATTCAACAGAAATTCCAGAAAAATTTTTAAAAATTTTCACAATCTTGCTCAAGACCAAGAAAATACTGATTAGGTAACCTAATCTCCCACCCCCAACCTAAAATCTACATTGTCCTCAATGTAAAAGAAATAAGCATGCGATGCACATGGGACAATGAGAATAAAAGAGGAGTGATGGAAAGATAGTACCTAGATGGAGAATCAAGAAGCTTGCTCAAAAATATCAACATAAAAGCAGGTCAGTACAAGAGAGATATTAACAAAAATAAAACAAAAAATATCAAAAATAAAATCCTCAAAAGAAAATCCTACCTATACCACTTTCGCAGGTGCTCTCGATTGCATTTAGCGTATGCAACAAGCCTTTAAACCCCTAGGTTACCCCTAGTGGACGAGTTGTATTCTCGTGAGGGTTTGCAGTAATGTTACCCACAAACATTGAACTAAAAAAAAATGAAATGAAAATCTGGGTTGCCTCCCAGGAGCGCTAAGTTTAACGTCTTCAGCCAGACAAAAACGGACCATGAATTCATTGATCTTTAAGACCAGGGTCCGCCAAAGAACTTACCTCAACACTGTGGTTAACCAATCCCAGACAAGTGATGCGAGTTCCCATAAACTGTGCTATCTGAAATGAGGTAATTGACACTATCATCAAACAATTTAAGGACTTCTGCTCGAACGACTTCTTCCATGTTAGGATCATGCTTCTTTTGCATTTCACGTGACATTCCCATAGCATGATCCATACATTCAGTGGGGCATACTCCCCGTATTTCCGCTATCTTCCGTTCAATTGCTGCCTTATATGCTCTAAGAACATTAAGCAGCCTGATCGCCTTTGCCTTCTCAGAATTAGAAACTGTGCTGTCAGAAAGAGTCTCAGAGGGATGAAGAGGTTCCACTTTCGCTCTCCAATTTTCAGTCTCCAATATCGGAGTAGAGTTGAGCAGTGCATTGACTTCGTGGATGGGACTATCTATGTCAAAATCCGTGCCATGTTGTGCTAAGCAAGTCTCAAGTGGATCTTCAAAAGATTTGAGGAAGGAGTCCTGCACTAGACTATCGATCATGTCCACTTCAAATATGTCGTCCAAATCTGCGGATTGTTGTCCTGCATTAAAGACATTGAGTTTAATATTCATGTTACCAAATGACAACTTCATAACTCCATTCCTGCAATTTATAATAGCATTAGATGTGGCCAAAAATGGACGACCCAAGATGACTGGGATCTGACTATGAAGATTCTGGACAGACTGAGTATCTATAACTATGAAATCCACTGGAAAATAAAATTTATCAACCTGGATTAGCACATCTTCAATAATACCCCGGGGCACCTTGACAGATCTATCAGCTAGTTGTAATGTTATTTTAGTCGGTTTCAACTCACCAAGTCCTAGCTGCTCATAAACCGAATATGGTAACAAATTGACGCTCGCCCCTAAATCAAGTAATGCCTTCCCGATCTTATGATCTCTTATGGCGCAAGAAATGGTGGGAGCTCCTGGATCCCTAAATTTAGGAGGGGTGTTATGTTGAATCATGGAGCTGAGCTGCTCTGCAAGGAAGACTTTCTTATGAACATTCTGCTTACGCTTTTGAGTGCATAAATCTTTAAGAAACTTAGCATAAGCAGGGACTTGTTTGATAGCATCAAGCAACGGGATGTTGACTTGCATCTTTTTAAACACGTCCAGGATTTCATCAAAGTTGTTTCTTTTCTTCATTGGTGCCAGACGTTGAGGAAAGGGTGCTTTGGGTACATAGGGTGGCACGTCAGCGGCTCTTGGAGAGTCAGAGAGTTTTTGGACTTTGGATGCATTGGTGTGTCTCTCTGCTTCACCTTGACCTTCTGTTTTAGAATTTGATTCATCCCTAGGTATCTCTATTTTGTTGTCAATCTGTTTGCCTGACCTAAGGGTAATGATCGATTTGGCTTGCTCATGGTATTGCCCTTGGTTGGAATTAGAGCCAATCTCATACTGTCCCTTTGGATTAGCCACAGGTTGGCCAGGGAACTTACCCTTCTCTCTCTCATTTAATGCGGTAGCTAGTTGACCCAATTGTACTTCCAGCTTAGCAATGGATTGCGCATTTGCATGTAAGCTTTGCTGGTTGGCTAGTAAGGTTTGTTGGGTGTCTTTTTGGAATTGGAGAGAGCTCTGCATAAAAAGACTGAGAGTGTCTTCAAGAGATGGTTTCCGTGATTGTGAAGGAACTTGTTGATACTGCGGAAACTGCTGAGGTTGTTGATTGCCAGCTTGATGGTAAGGTTGCAAAGGAGGATTTCCAGATGGTCCTCCTTGTTGCGGTTCTTTCGCCCATGAGAAATTTGGATGTCTACCCCACCCTGAGTTGTATGTGTTCGAGTAAGGATCATTCCCAGGTCTCTGAAAGGTGTTCAAAACATGAACTTGTTCAGAGAGGAATTCTGGAAATGCTGCACCAGATGGGCAAGATTGCGTAGGATGGGCAGGACTAGAACATATGGCACAAGCCTCGGCTTAAGTTGTTTGTGGAGGTCCATTATGTAACATTAGAGCATCAACCTTCTTTGTCAGGCCATCAATCTTGGCATAAAGATCAGGCGTGACTCCTATCTCATATATACCACCTTTCTTTTGTGGTTGAGGACTTCTTTCACCTCTATCTGAATAGTCTCATTGCTGGAAGTTTTCACACAAGGTTTCAAAGAATTTTCATGCTTCGATATCGCTTTTGGTCATGAAGGACCCTCCACTAGTGGCGTCAACCATGCGACGATTTTGGGGTGCCGTCATAAAAGTATTGCACTTGTTGCCACTTCTCAAAACCGTGGTGTGGACATTTAAGAAGCAAGTCCTTCCATCTTTCCCAACATTCATGAAAGTGCTCGCCCTCTTTTTGTGTGAAGTTAGTGATTTCTCTACGGAGGGCATTAGTTTTGCGAACAGGGAAGAACTTGTTTAAGAACTTCCTAGACAGTTGGTCCCCTGTAGTGATAGACCCGACTTCTAGAGAATTCAACCATGCTTTTACCTTATCCTTTAAAGAAAAAGGAAAAAGGCGTAAACGGATTGATTCATCTGAGAAGTTTTGGAACCGAAAGGTAGAGCAAATGTCTAGGAACTCTTTCACATGATGATATGGGTCCTCCTTGTCTAAACCGTAGAAAGAGGGCAACAATTGTATGACCCCTGGTTTAAGTTCAAAGTGTGCTACCGTTGTGGCTGGCAACACTATGCATGAAGGTGCATTAAACTGGACAGGGGCTGAATAATCCCTAAGCGCTTTAACTTCATTCTCGTTCGCCATTTCAACTGGGATGTCTTTCAATCTTCTATGGAATGTTCTTTCTATTTCAGGATCACAAGATGCTAGTTCTATATCTAGAGATCTACGTCCTAGCATAAACTAAGTAACAACCTAAGAGAAAGAAAACTAGAACTAGAAACTATGATATTCTAAAACAAGTTAAAACTATGTAAATAAGAATGGGAAGAAAGAACCCGGAAAAAGGAGATGATTGATTTTAAGAAGCTCCTCCTCACTTAGTAGCTTTCTTCCTCAATTCCTGAAAATAGAAACAAAAACAAATCAAGTTTCCTAAAATAATGATAGAAAAATCCTAAGCAACGGTTAATTTCTAAAAAAGAAAGTTTCTAAAAATAAAAAGCTAAGTAAGTTTCTAAAAAGGAAAAAGAAATTTCTAAAATTAGAAAATAGAAAGTTACTTAAGAGAAAAATCTAAATCTAAAAATAGAAAATTTAAAAATTCAAAAGAAATTCTAGAAAAAGAAAATTTCTAAAAAGTAAAAAACCTAATTCTAAAAATAAAAATTAGAAAAAGTAAAGAATTTAGAAAGGGATTACCAAATTAGAAGTTTATCTCAGGACCCTACAAAACAGGAAATAGGTTAAATTCTAAAATAAAGAAAAGAACTCTAAGTTGGTAAAATCCTAAGCTATGAATTATGATAAGAGAGAATCCTAAATTCAATTTGGACCGAAACAGTCCCCGGCAACGGCGCCAAAAACTTGTTCACTCCCCAAGTATAAGGTTGTGATGTAGTAATAAACTCGGTCAGATCGAGGTCGAATCCCACGAGGACTGATCGTCACAATTCAAATCTGTGATTCTCCTTAACTAATTCAACAAATAATGGAGCAATTTACTAACACAAATCAATGAAAAACAATTGAGAACAGGGAAGAAAATTTAATCAGAGAGAGCACTAGGACTTTCGAATCCACCCCTAATTATCCTAACCTTTGTTTTGTCTGTTAATTCACCCTAATTTAGATTGATCTAACTTATCTAGAGAAAGCACAATCTGTGTCCTTAATTGGGCATACAGATTGTCTAATTCCTTCAAGCAATGCTATGAATAACATATCCCATGTCCTTTGTCGGGCACATGGAATATACCGTTCATTAAAGCACCCTGTTTCTTCCTCTATAGGAACCTGTTCATGATCAGATACAAGCACCTAGAATAAGCATCCAGACCACATTCATCTATATACTTTGGTCAAAGTTCATAGATGGAGAAGTATAGAATTTAAAACAATCAAGCACACTAGGGAAAGAAACAAATCAATCTAATTAAAGTAAAATCAACATAGAACAATGGATGTTCAAATTAGGGGTTTCATCTCAGCCCTAGCTGATAGATTAGTTACCCATAAAATCCATTAAACAGATGAATAAATAAAATTCATAAAAGAACATCAAACCAATTTCTCTATCTCTCTCTTTCTTCTCTTTTCTTCTTTCTTATTTCTTCTTTTCCTTCCAACTGAGCTCTGGATCTGCTCTCCCAATTTCTGAATCACTTTCCCACGTCCATCACTCCTCTTTTATAGCTGCTGGAAGGCTGGAGTCAGTGGCAGAGTTGTAGCAGGACATGGAGTGCAAATTTTCGCAGCCATGATCGGTGGGCCCCACAGAAGTATTTTCTGGAAAATCCACCCCATCCATTGGATTCAGAACGAAATTTCAGTCAAGAATGGGTGGTTTTGAATGTCCATTGACGCGGCCCAGAGAAGAAAACACAGAAAGATCAGATTTGAACGTTGCAGGGCAGCCCTTTTGTGGCCTCTGTATCACACACATGTGCATGCATGGTTGCAAAGTTTCAACATGGGTTTGTAGTATTTGCGGCCGTCTACAAGATGAACGGTTTGGATCATCCGGAAAGGCCACGTGTGGGGCCCACTGCTGTTCGCAAAACGGACCAGCGGCGTCCGTTACGCAGCAGCGGAAGCGGGAATGCGGACGCTGTCCGTTCTGGTGGGGCCCATCATCATAGTTATTTGCAAAATCCAGCCCGTCCACCGAATTCCTCTCGGAATTTCAGTTGGAAATATATGATTTTCATCTATTGTTGATGAGGCCCACATGGTTTTCTGTTCCACCGTCCAACCGACGTTTGAACGGTTTTAGATCTGATCTCCGCTTTTATTGAAATACCGTCACCTAGGCCTTAGCCAGTGGGACCGTACGAAGTTATTGGACGGTTCAGATCACACATTTGGGCGATGTGTGGGGCCCATAACTGAGGACCAACGGTCGGACAGCGTTAACGCTGGAGACGGCAGGTGCCGTTTTTGAGAGGGATAGAATCGGGTCAGCGGTCAGTTTGACCGAGACGGTGGTGCGGTGCACGGCTAGTTACCTGTGCATGGTGTACACCCTCCACGGTGTGGGGTCCACTATAATGTTTATGAGAAATCTGCACCGTCCATCCTTTTTCCCATCTTAATTAAACCATTGGGACTAAAATTGAGGCAGTTCCAGATATCAGGTGGGCCCCAAATTGGAGATTTAATGGGCTGATCTGTCCGTTGGCCCACTTCTTGAGATCTTCAGTAGATGAAATTTAATATGTACGGTTAATTTATAGCCTTCACCACATGTATGAAACTTCGAGCCAATCGGATGGTGGGAAACCTGTGATCTTGCCATTTTTACCAGTTTCGGGCCTCTTTAATGTGAACAGCTTGATTTCCTCGGGTTCCTGGCATGTAAATTCTTCAATATTGGTCCTCTGAGGTCCGTTCCTTGCTCTGGTGTCTTCGGAGCGTAAAATTCACACTTTTAACATCATTTTTTCAATCAACGCTCCTGATTTCATCCTGTAACAAAATACAACTAAAATACTCCATTAAGCATTATTATATACGTAAAATCTGGTAATGAACGGGGTCTGATATGCAATATTTGACCCTCATCAACAAGGGCCTTATACCGTTAGGTCGCGACTCTCACTGTCGTGTAGTCGATTGGATAGGGGTGTGGCCTTACCTACCTGGTGTGTAGGGGGCATTGTTAGGCTGAGTCTAACCAACTCGTGAATGGGTCCGCTACCGTCAGACCTTGCTGGTGATTGACTGTCCACAGGCAGGTAGTGAGGTATCTTACGCTCATTTGACTATGCGAGGTCTGTAGAGAGGGAGTCATCCAGCAGTGTAATGGACACCGGTGATTTCCTTATGATGGAAATGTACTTGATATGTGGATTGGATATTAGCACTGACATTACTTTGCATTGCATTTGCATCAGCTGTGTAAGCCTTATATTGCATCACCTTAGCATGACGCCCAGTCCTCATTGCATTACAGTACTCATTACACTATATAGCCTTGGTATGGCTTCCTGTATTATTATACTTCCTTGATATAACTTCTTACGTTCATGATAGCCTTGGTAAGGCTAGTAGTATTGGTATTGATCATGACTCCCTTATGCATTCTCTATCTTCTTCTGAGCACCATTGTCACACACTTTCATCACCCTCTAAGCTTTCTATAAACTTATGCAAGATTGATGCGTGCAGGAGATCCTAAGCTGGCATCTTAGCAGCGGAGCTTGGATAGGTGTGCGAGCTGAGGACCCAGTGTTGCAGATCCTCTTCCTTCTTTCTTCTGTTACCTTATGTATGTCCTTTTGGACCTTATGGAAACTTGTAAAAGTTCAAATTCATAGTGAATTTTGTTATGTGTGCCTTTGTTATTCTCAGATTTACTTGTTGTGATCTTGAGTATGCTCGTATTGGAAATGATTATATTGTTATGGAAATCCTCCTTGTAAGATCTTAGGATCAGAACCTACATCAGGAACCGAGAAAGGGGTACTACGGAGGCTGTTGGGGCCAGAGTTATCGGGTTCCTTGTGAGTCCGGTTACCGATTCGGGGGCGTGACAGCTAGTTTCTAAAAACAAATTAAGAAAGTTTTTAGCCTAGAATTAGAAAGTAAATTAGTTTTTTTTTTTTTTTAAAGGAAAGTTTCTAAACCTAGAAATAGAAAGCTAAGTTAGTTTCTAAAATAATTCTGAAAAAAATAAAAATAAAAAACCTAACCTAAAAATAGAAAGTAGAAAAATCATAATCTTAACCTAATTCCAAAACTAATCAAATCCTGAAAACACAACCATCAATTTCTGGCAACGGCGCCAAAAACTTGTTCACAACCCCAAGTGTAGGGTCGCGATGCAGTAATAACTCGGTAAGATAAAGGTCAAATCCACAAGGCCTGAAACTTGTACATTTCTGAAATTAACTAGAAGTATAATTAGAAGAAGATGTAAAATTAATTCTGAAGTGATTGAGAGAGTAATTGTGAATTAAGTAATTAAAACGAAGAATTTAAATGTGGGAACTAGGGTTTCCAAGGATCCACTTGTAGTGATCAGGGAGCCCTCTAGCTTGATTTAAGTAACACAATTAGAATTGGAGTTCTATCCTATCCAATTGGAAAATATATCAATAAAACCAAATCTGAACTTCCATTGACCTAATTCTCAATGAAGGAGAACTATGATAATTGGTAGGGATTCCATCATCAAACCATGCCTACGAGGCAATGACAAACAACAGGATTTACGAATCCCATAATCTCAAAGCAGGAGAATTGTGAAGATTAGGAAGGATTCCATCACCCTACCATGCTCAAGGGACAATGGTGAACAACCGGACTTACTAATTTCACAATCTCAAATTAAGAAAAGAAGATACTCAAAGGTATTGTAGATCTACTGTAATTGGAGTCACAATAAACCATTAAAACAAAAAGTATTCCTTAAATATCAAATTAGAATCTATAGAGTTCAATATAAACATGAATCAAAGCAATAGAAATATCTCATCATGTTACAAGCTTCATCTCTTAGCCCTAGCTAAGAGGTTTACTCAACCATAGACATGATTGGACCAAAGTCCCTTAAGAAAAACATGAAAACAACTAAGGAAGAAGAAGAAAAACTCTTGGGGATGGCTTCTGTGAGACCCGACCCGAGTTCGCATGTGTGTGTAAGTATGCATTCCATCCACCTTGGTCGCGCGGTTCTACCGATCGAATCTCGGCGACCCGTGACCCTTGGGTAGTGTTTGCAGTCATCCGTGAGTCCCATCATAAAGACCTAACTCGGATCAAATTAAGACCTATGCCATTACGGCCGCTTCGTCGTTGCGATTTCGTCACTGCATCTTGTGCGTCCATCCGACGTGTAGATCATAAGTTATGTGCATTTCATTTTCTAAGCCCTTTATCATGATCATGTGGCCCACCTAGGGGTAGTGTGCATGGATTTTTAGGTAGGTCCCATTTCTTGGAACTATTTCCAACACACACCACCCACACACTACCAAAACCCCATCCTCCATACCACCCACTACCCACACACTACCCATTCCTACCCCAAACCTACAAGTCTATGAACTTTATTTATACCACCCTACTTTTCATGATGGGTTTCCTTATCCAAGGTGAGAGAGCTCATGATTACTCTCTCTCTCTCTCTCTCTCTCTCTCTCTCTCTCTCTCTCTCTCTCTCTCTCTCTCTCTCTCTCTCTCTCTCTCTCTCTCTCTTTTCTAGCAAATTTCCATACTCTCCCTCTCATTTTTCTCTACTCTCTTCTCTCCTTCTTTCTCTCTTGCAAAAAAATTCAGCCCCATTTTTCCTCTTTTCCAGCCCCTTCTCCTCCTTTTTCCTCTCAATCCCTCCATTGAAAACCCATCTCAACCCTTCATCCTGCTTCCTTGGACAGTTAGAAGCTTGGATTAGAGTTTTGGATAGAGATCCTAAGGTGGGTGTGCATGTAATTGCAAAAATTTAGATTTCTTCCATTTCTTACTTGTTCATCCTTTCTTTTTTACGTTAAAGCTTGTGGGGCCCATCAAATGATGGTGGTGGCCCCCAAGATTTTATGCATGGCGCTCATAGCCCATCTTACTTGCATGCATGTTCCATGCAAGGGGCCATTTTTCATGGACCCCTACATGGCTTTTCCTTCCTTGATCAAGAATCTTTGGGTCATTTAGACCCTTAATCCTTGGTGGAGATTGCATCTCCACCATAGATCTCAAGTAAAAATCCTATGATCATGTAGATCTTGTATATCTTGTGATAGTGGAATGTGTGTGCATGCGTGATGAGGGGAAGGGCCTCAATGTGGAGAAGACCCTTCCCTTGTAGTCAAATCCTCATTTTTCTTTTGTTGATAACCTGCTGATCATGAGTGTGTGGCCCACCTTGTGGACCAAAAATATACAGACCATCCATGGAGGGTGGACGTCCATGACAGTCCACCCTTGGACTTTGGAGCCCCCTTATCTACCTATATGGGGCACATGCAAGGGATATTTTGTAATGAGAAGGGTCTAGATGTTTGTGGGACCCACTGGGGTGGTCCATACCATGATTTTCTTGGATTACATTCTCTTTTAAATAGTATTTATATTTATTTATTTTCAGTCATATGTTGTTGTCCAGAACTATCTGGACAGATTTTTGGGTCATTTTGAGGCCAGATTTTTAGGCATTTGGAGGGGAGTTTGGTTACATGTAATATATGTTTCTTGAAGGTGTGGACCCCACCTATAATCATGCCAAATTTCAGCCCCTTATGACATTCATTGGGGTCCCAAAGGTGTGGTCCAAGTGAGGTGGACAGTTTGGATTTTCTGCACTGTTCCAGCAATATTCCACCTTGGACAGGTTGAAATTCCGAAATTTATTAAAATATTTTTAGGTGTCTAAAAATTATAAAAATTTACAGGGAGGTTGACTACTCATGTTAGAACCCACATACAAAATTTGGGAGCCAATGGACGCCTATACACACCATGGTGGTGGCTGGACCGGCCCACTATAATATGGTGACCAGATCAGTCTGATTTTCAAGACAGATTGATTTATTTAAATGAATTAAAATATTTATAAATGTCCAAAAATTCTGAAATTTTGTAGGGGTGTGTTCCACTCATGGTAGGAACTATCTACCAAATTTTAGGGACAATGGACCTTTTTGTACACCGTGACAAGGGCCGGACTGTCCCACCACGTTAGGACATCCAGGTTTGTCCGATTTTTTAGACAGATTGTTTTATTTAAATTAATTAAAATACTTAGAAATATCCAAAAATTCTGAAATTTTGTGGGGGTGTGTCCCACTTATGGAAGTATCACTCTATAAATTTCAGCCCTAACTGACCCCATTTGGGCATCTAAAAGAATGGACCAAGATGGTTGGACTGCCCGATTTTTCTGTTGTGCAGTCCAGCAATATGCCTTGATAAAAACCATAATTCAAAAATGTTTTCTCTAATGGTGGACTACCTTTTTGGGTGTCCTCTTATTGTATGCATGATAAGGGACCTTGGCCCCTCAATTCCCAGATTTTTAGAGGCCCTGGACCCAATCTAATGGAGTGCCTAAATTTAGGATAGTAACATGCATTGCAGAAATTTCTTGTACATTATTGTCGCCTTTGTTATTTCAGAACTTTTAGGCCTCAGCCCATTGGGCTTTGTGTATGATTAGTTGGGCACCCATCCTTGATGTTCTAGGGTCCATTGGAGCCATGATTATGGGGCCATCCATATTGAGGAAATTGGACATTTATTGCTCCCTTATATTTTAGAATATTCTTGGGCTTAATCAATGCCTTTTTGGGTCTCTAATGATGATAATTTGTGGGACCAAAATATAAACCAGATTTTGGGACTTCCTAGTGAGCCCAGATTGGGCTGAAACATCCCTGCTTGGCCTAGCCATATGTTGGGCTGACTTCTACCATTTTGATGGACTTATGGGCTGAGATAAGGGTGGTATTGGGCCCTTGGTTGCCCACTTAGATTGCTAGTTGTTAGGCTGATGTAGTGGGGCCCATTTCACCCAACTTAAACTTATTTTTAAGCCGTATTTTTTTGTGCTCATGGGTTGCCCATTAAGTTCAACTAAATGTATGAGTCCTATGGCCATTGGGACTTGGGCTTTGGGCCTTGATTTCCCTCCTTGGGCCCATGTTGTTGAAGGTAGTATTGGACCTTTTTCTCATGCCTTTTATGCGGGAATTATGTATGTGGTTTAGATGTGGGCCTTGCACCTTATACTTATTTGGATTATGGTTAGTTATGCCTTGGGGAAATGGTGGTTAAATGTCCCCATTATGGACCCCTATAAGTGTGGTTGAATGCCCACCTTAATCTCTTGCTAGGCCCATCTCTATATTATTTAGGCCCGTAGCTTGTATGCTTAGTCTCGTAGGCTACCCTAGGTAAATGAGCCCCCACTAGAGGTTGTATTCCTTAAGAGGAATTGGTTAGGTACCTAAACCCTTTATGGCTAGGTAGAGGGTTCATATTCACCTCATTGGCACCCCTATTCATCTTCATGGTCCACTCCCATACGCATCATATGCATGCTTGGTTGAGGTATGATTGGCCATGGTTGTGCCATTGTGTAGGACATATTGGTATCTCTCCGAGAGATGGATGCTTGGGATTGATGCATGGGTGATTGTATGATTCATGCATCTGGCATTTCACAGCTTATGGATAGCCGCCCTTACTTCATCAGGGCTTTGCCTCCACAGGGGTATTCGTGGATGGCTGTATGTGTGGACACCGATAATATTAGTTGAGCATACCGAGTGCATAGGATGCCCATGAGTGAAATTTCCAAAACTTCCATGGTACCAAGGGTCTACTCCAACGCCGTGACCGGATGGAATACATGAGCGCACGAGGGCCTTATACCGTTAGGTCGCGACTCTCACTGTCGTGTAGTCGATTGGATAGGGGTGTGGCCTTACCTGCCTGGTGTGTAGGGGGCATTGCTAGGTTGAGTCTGCCCACCTCGTCAATGGGTCTGCTACCGTCAGGCCTTGCTGGTGATTGGCTGTCTACAGGCAGGTAGTGAGGTCTCTTACGCTCATTTGACTGTGCGGGGTTTGTAGAGCGGCAGTCAATCAGTAATGTAATGGACCCCAGTGATTTCCTTGTGATTGGAATTGTACTTGACTTGTGGTTTGGATATGACCACTAGCATTACTTACATCGCATTAGCATTAGCTGTACAAGCCCCTTCATGCATTACTTTGGTATGACACCCAGTAGTCATTGCATTTTATTCATGATAAGCCTGGGTAAGGCTAGTGTTATCTTCATTGGTCATGCTTCTCTCATTGTATCTCCTACTACCCTTCTGTGCACCATTATCACACACCTACACTACCCTCTAAGCTTCTATAAGCTTATACACGATTGATGCGTGCAAGAGATTCTAGGCAGGCGTCATAGCAACAGAGCGTGGAGTAGAGCTGAGCATTTGAGGACTCCAGTATTGCCGACTTTTCTCTCCTTTCCTTTTTATCTCATGTATGTCCTTTTGGACCTTATGGATGATTGTAAAAGTTCAAATTTATAGTGGATTTTGCGATGTGTCTTTGTTATTATCAGATGTTCTTGTTGTGATCTTGGGTATGCTCATATTGGTAATGATTATATTGTTATGAAAAATCCTCCTTGTAGGATCCCAGGATCGGAATCTATCTCAGGAGCCGAGAATGGGGTACTATGGAGGCTATTACAGCTAGAACCGGCCATCGGGTTCCTTGTGATTCCAGTTACCGAGTCTGGGTCATGACAAGAGTTGGTATAAGAGCATAGCAAGTAATTCTTGAATAACTCAAGATAACATCGCATGTCTGCTAAGAACATAGGACAAGTAGTGTCCCGAGATTCTTCATTTCGCTCCGTATTGAGCCTATAATTGTCCTAATTCCTTACGTCGTCGTTATTTTGTAGACGATGCCACGTGGTCGTGGCGCCCATGGTCGTGGTGCCCGTGGACGAGGCACCCGAGGTACCCATCCTACTCGATCACATCCTGCTCCCATTACTGAGGATCTGATTCCTGAGGTCCCAATCTGGCCTGTTCCTCCAGTTGATCCCGTAGCACCCGTACCTCCAGTAGCTGTGGTTCCCCCACCTATCCCCCCTCCTCAGCCTGCTATTCCAGTTTCGGAGGCTCTTGCTCCACCGGCCGCACCCATGCCTCCGCCTGAGGCGAGTGCCGCCCCTGCCTTTCTGATAGTACCTATAGGAGCTGAGCATTTTTAGCAGTTGATGTAGCTAGTTTCTACCGTATTACAGACTCGTCAGCCAGCTACCGCTGAGGTTTTCGGGCAGTCTGACTTATCACGTGCTAGTGTGATAGCCCGAGAGTTCCGGCAGGATGATCCCCCAAGGTTTAGTGGTAATCCTGACCCTTCTACAGCTGAGGCTTGGCGCACTGAGGTTGCGAGAATTTTTAACACTATTCAGTGTCCTGCAGATCAAAGAGTATCCCTTGCCACCCACCTTCTTCAGGGTGAGACTCGTCACTGGTGGTCATCCGTGTCCAAATGGTCGGGGCTCAGTTCGTTTGGACATGGGAGGAGTTTGTGACCCGCTTCAACCAGAAGTTCTTCCCTGAGCATGTTCAGATCCAGCGGGCGATCGAGTTTGAGACCCTAGTGCAGGGCGATATGACTGTATCTTAGTATAAGGCCCGTTTCTTGGCCTTATCTAGATTTTCTCCTCATCTCACTAGCGATGAGAAGATGAGGGCCCGTCATTTTGTGACTGGTTTGCGCCCTGCTCTTCGTAACCGTGTGGTAGGGCACTGTTTGGAGACATTTGACCTGGTCGTCCATCGAGCACTGGTTTATGAGGAGGACTGGGCTATGACCCAGAGGTCGAGAGAGCAGAGTTCTAGTGGAGACTGGAAGAGGAGAACACCAGCCGGCAGTTCCAGGCAGCACCGTCAGCAGAGATGGAGGGGCAGATCAGGATTTCAGCAGCCTGCGGTTCAGATAGTAGCTTCTTCCTCATCATCAGCACCCCCAGCCGCTTCATCTTCTGGCCCCTTTTCTGGTGTATGCTTCGGCTGTGGACAGGCCAAGCATCGGAGGCGTGAGTGCCCTCTCCCCATTCAGCAGCAGAGGCCACCACAGTTGCCTCCTCCTCGTCCTCCTCAGCAGCAGCAGAGAGCTCAGCTTCCACTAGCCGCTCATAGGGCTCCTCCTCAGTAGCAGAGGTAGCCAGGAAGACCTCCTCAGCAGAGACAGCAGTAGCCACAGCACTAGCAGAGGGGATATTCGTATGTTGTTCGATCCCTAGGTCCAGTATGTATAGTAACCCAGCAGGCTCAGACTCAGGACCCTCAGTCTTCCGGGTTGCTTCCCCTACCAGCTCAGGGCCGTTTTTATTCTGCGCAGTAGGTACCTGGCCAGGACCCACAGTCATCGACCGGTGGAGTCGTTGAGGGTATTCTTCTTGTTTCTGCTTGCATTGCTCATGTTTTGTTTGTTTCCCATTCTTTTATGGCGAGCAGTTTTACCAATCGACCAGTATTCTGTCAGAGTCTGTGTACAAGGCCTTGACCGTTTCAACTTTCATGGGGAAGTCTGTGGTATTGACCTGTCGTTGTCCTTCTTGTCTGGTGTTAGTGGGCGAGATGTTCCTTCCTACCGACCTGTTCGTGATGCCGATGTCTGGCTTTGAAGTTATTCTGGGTATGGACTGGCTTGCGGAGTATCTTGCCGTCTTGGACTGTGCCGCGAGGACGGTTACGTTTCACATTCCAAGCTTGCGGATATTCCAGTTCGTCGCCGAGCCCACAGGAGATCCGCAATCGAGTTTCTTGGCTTCAGTCGTTGAGGATTCTGTGGAAGAGAGTATTGAGCAGCTGTCAGTTGCTTGTGAATACCCGGATGTGTTTCAGGAGATTCCGGGTTTGCTGCTGCGTCGGCAGGTGGAGTTCCAGATTGATTTGGTGCCCAGTACTACGCCTATCTCAAAGGCCCCATACCGGATGGCACCATTGGAGTTGAGGGAACTGCAGGAGCAGTTGAATGAGCTCCAGGAGTTAGGTTCTATTCGTCCCAGCAATTCGCCTTGGGGAGCCCCGGTGTTGTTTGTAAAGAAGAAGGATGGTTCGCCTTGGGGAGCCCCAGCAAGTCTATGAACATTGTTTATATCACCCTACTTTTTATGATGGATTTCCCTATCCAAGGTGAGAGAGCTCATGATTACTCTCCCTCCCCCCCCCCCCCTCTCTCTCTCTCTCTCTCTCTCTCTCTCTCTCTCTCTCTCTCTCTCTCTCTCTTTTTTCTAGTAAATTTCCATACTCTCCCTCTCATTTCTCTCTACTCTCTTCTCTCCTTCTTTTTCTCTTGCGAAAAAATTCAGCCCCATTTTCCCTCTTTTCTATCCCCTTCTCCTCCTTTTTCCCCTCAATCCCTCCATTGAAAATCCATCTCAACCCTTCATCTTGTTTCCTTGGACAGTTAGAAGCTTGGAGTAGAGTTTTGGATAGAGATCTTAAGGTGGGTGTGCATGTAATTACAAAAATTCAGATTTCTTCCATTTCTTACTTGTTCTTCCTTTCTTTTTTATGTTGAAGCTTGTGGGGCCCATCAAATGATGGTGGTGGCCCCCAAGATTTCATGCATAAGGCTCATAGCCCATCTTACTTACATGCATGTTTCATGCAAGGGGCCATTCTTCATGGACTCCTACATGGTTTTTCCTTCCTTGATCAGGGATCTTTGGGTCATCTAGACCCTTGATCCTTGGTGGAGATTGCATCTCCACCATAGATCTCAAGTAGAAATCCTATGATCATGTAGATCTTATATATCTTGTGATAGTGGAATATGTCTGCATGAGTAATGAGGGGAAGGGCCTCAATGTGGCGGAGACCCTTCCCTTGTGGTCGAATTCTTATTTTTCTTTTGTTGATAACCTGCTGATCATGAGTGTGTGGCCCACCTTGTGGACCAAAAATATCCAGACCATCCATGGAGGGTGGACGTCCATGACAGTCCACCCTTGGACGTTGGAGCCCTCTTATCTACATAAATGGGGCATATGCGAGGGATATTTTGTAATGGGAAGGGTCTGGATATTTGTGGGACCCACTTGGGTGGTCCATACCATGATTTTCTTGGATTAAATCCCCTTTTAAATAGTGTTTATATTTATTTATTTTCAGTCATATGTTGCTGTCCAGAACTATCTGGACAGATTTTTAGGTCATTTTGAGGCCAGATTTTTAGGCATTTGGAGAGGTGTTTGGTCCCATGTAATATATGTTTCTTGAAAGTGTGGACCCCACATATAATCATGCCAAATTTCAGCCCCATCTGACCATCATTGGGGTCCCAAATATGTGGTCTAAGTGAGGTGAATAGTCTGGATTTTCTGCACTGTTCCAGCAACATTCCACCCTGGATAGGTTGGAATTCTGAAATTTATTAAAATACTTTTGGGTGTCTAAAAATTATAAAATTTTACAGGGAGGTTGACCACTCATGTTAGGACCCACCTACAAAATTTTGGGGCCAATGGATGCCTGTACACACCATGGTGGTGGTTGGACTGGCCCACTATAGTATGGTGTCCAGATTAGTCCGATTTTCATGACAGATTGATTTATTTAAATGAATTAAAATATTTATAGACGTATAAAAATTCTGAAATATTGTAGGGGTGTGGTCTGCTCATGGTAGGACCTACCTATCAAATTTCAGGGCCAATGGACTTCTGTGCACACCGTGACAAGGCCGGACTGGCGCACCACGTTGGGACGTCCAGGTCTGTCCGATTTTTGGATAGACTGTTTTGTTTAAATTAATTAAAATAGCTAGGAATATTCAAAAATTTTGAAATTTTATGGAGGTATGGCCCATATATGGAAGTATCACTCTGTAAAATTTCAGCCCCAACTAACCCCATTTGGGCATCCAAAAGATGGACCAAGCTGGTTGAACTTTCAGATTTTTCTGTTGTGGAGTCCAGCAATATGCCTTGATAAAAACCATAATTCAAAAATGTTTCCTCTGATGGTGGGCCACCTTTTTGGGTTTCCTCTTATTATATGCATGATGAGGGACCTTGGCCCTCAATTCCTAGAGTTTTAGAGGCCCTGGACCCACTCTAATGGAGTGCCCAAATTTAGGACAACAACATGTTTTACAGAAATTTCTTGTACATTATTGTCCCCTTTGTTATTTCAGAACTTTTGGGCCCCAGCCCATTGGCCTTTGTGTATGATTAGTTGGGGACTCATCCCTGATGTTCTAGGGCCCATTGAGGCCATGATTATGGGGCCCACCATATTTAGGAAATTGGGCATTTATTGTTCCCTTATATTTTAAAATACTCTTGGGCTTAATCAATGCCTTTTTGGGTCTCCATTGATGATCATTTGTGGGACCCAAATATAAACCAGATTTTGGGACTTCCTAATGGGCCCAGATTGGGCTGGAACGTCCCATCTTGGCCTAGCCATATGTTGGGCTGACTTCCACCATTTTGATGAACTTATGGGCTGAGATAAGGGTAGTATTGAGCCCTTGGTTCCCCACTTAGATTGCTAGTTGTTGGGCTGATGTAGTGGGGCCCATTTCACCCAACTTAAACTTATTTTTAAGCATATTTTTTTGTGTCCATGAGCTGCCCATTAAATTCAACTGAATGTATGAGTCCTATGGCCATTGGGACTTGGGCCTTGGGCCTTGATTCCCCTCCTTGGGCCCATGTTGTTGAAGGTAGTATTGGACCCTTTTTCTCATGCCTTTATGCGGGGATTATGTATGTGGTTTGAATATGGGCCTTTAGCCTTATATCTATATAGATTATGGTTGGTTATGCCTTGGAAAAATGGTGGTTAAATGTCCCCATTATGAACCCCTCTAAGTGTGGTTGAATGCCCACCTTAATCTCTTGTTAAGTCCATCTCTATTTTATTTAGGCCCGTAGCTTGTGTGCTTAGTCTCGTGGGCTGCTCCAGGTAAATGAGTCTCCACTGAAGGTTGTATTCCTTATGAGGAATTGGTTAGGTACCTAGACCCTTCATGGTTAGGTTGAGATTTTATCTTCACCTCATTGGCACCCCTATTCATTTTCATGGCCCACTCCCATACGCATCATATGCATGCTTGATTGAGGTATGAGTGGTCATGGTTGTGCCATTGTGTAGGACATATTGGTATCTCCCCGAGAAATGGATGCTTGGGATTGATGCATGGGTGATTGTGTGATTCATGCATCTGGCATTACATAGCTTGTGGATAGCCGCCCTTACTTCATCAGGGTCTTGCCTCCACAGGGGTATTCGTGGATGACCATATGTGTGGACACCGATAATATTAGCTGAGCATACCGGGTGCATAGATGCCCATGGGTGAAATTCTCAAAACTTCCATGGTACCAAGGATCTGCTCCAATGTCGTGACCGGGTGGAATACATGAGCGCATGAAGGCCTTATACCGTTAGGCCGCGACTCCCACTGTCGTGTAGTCGATTAGATAGGGGTGTGGCCTTACCTGCTTGGTGTATAGGGACATTGCAAGGCTGAGTATGACCATCTCGTAAATGGGTCAGCTACCGTCAGGCCTTGCTGGTGATTGACTGTCCACAAGCGGGTAGTGAGGTCTCTTACGCTCATTTGACTATGCGGGGTTTGTAGAGTGGCAGTCATTCAGAAGTGTAATGGACCTCGGTGATTTCCTTGTGATTGGAAATGTACTTGACTTGTGGTTTGGATATGAGCACTAGCATTACTTGCATCGCATTAGCATTGGCTGTACAAGCCCCTTCATGCATTGCCTTAGTATGACACCCAGTACTCATTGCATTTTATTCATAATAAGCCTGGGTAAGGCTAGTGATATCCTCATTGCTCATGCTTCTCTCCTTGTATCTCCTACTACCCTTCTGTGTATCATTATCACACCCCTACACTACCCTCTAAGCTTCTATAAGATTATGCACGATTGATGCGTGCAGGAGATTTTAGGCAGGCGTCGTAGCAGCAGAGCGTGGAGTAGAGCTGAGCATTTGAGGACTCCAGTATTGCAGACCTTTCTCTCCTTTCCTTTTTATCTCATGTATGTCCTTTTGGACCTTATGGATGATTGTAAAAGTTCAAATTTATAGTGAATTTTGCGATGTGTGCCTTTATTATTCTCAGATGTTCTTGTCGTGATCTTGGTTATGCTTGTATTGGTAATGATTATATTGTTATGAAAAATCCTCCTTGTAGGATCCTAGGATTGGAATCTGCCTCAGAAGCCGAGAATAGGGTACTATGGAGGCTGTTACGGCCAGAACCGGCCATCGGGTTCCTTGTGATTCTGGTTACCGAGTCTGGGGCGTGACAGCTTCTCTACCCTTTTGCTCCACTCCGTAAACCCTAGGAGATGCCCAGGAACATCCTAGGGAGTCCTATTTATAGTTGCGAAACTCCAACTTTCACACTTAGTTGAAAAATTCTAGAAAACGTCTCAAATTTACACAGTTTGCTAAATTAGACTTCACTCTACGCAGTTTTTCAAAATAGACTTCACTCTGCGCAATTTCACAAAATGACCTAGAGTTTCAGTATATGCTTTTTCAGGACGATTTCAGGATTCTTTTTCTTCACTTCAAATCTTTGATTCTCTTCATTCCTCACTTGGTTTTCTTGGATCTTTAGCATGTGAATTCTTCAATCTTGTTCTTCTAAGATCCATCCCTTACCTTGGTGATTCTTGAGCATCAAATCCATGCTTTTAGCACCCTTTTCAATCCAAGCTCTTAAATTCACCTTGCAACATAAACATGAGTAAAATAAAACATTAAGCATTATCATGTTCATAAAACTAAGATATAAATGGGGGATAATATGCAATATTTGACCCTCAACACTGAAACCGTGTTGAAGCAGCAGCAACATGATCGGGGGAATATCGGGGAGTTGATTAAAGCACAGGAGAGCGGAGATCAAGCAACTAAGAAGAGCGTCAAAAGGGATTCAATCCG
This sequence comes from Magnolia officinalis, assembly GCA_021015155.1. Taxonomy (NCBI): domain Eukaryota; kingdom Viridiplantae; phylum Streptophyta; class Magnoliopsida; order Magnoliales; family Magnoliaceae; genus Magnolia; species Magnolia officinalis. Next base: position 24,551,262 of record JAJHSJ010000009.1, read on the forward strand.
ACAATACTTTGTTTGTCAATCACATGAGTCATTGTGTCAAGAAGTCGGTTGAGCCATTGTAAGCTGAAGACAGAAGACATAAGTGAACGTAGAGCATCAAGGAGCAAAGAAAAGGTATATGAGGCGCGTTAGTGTCCCTAACCCTTGACCAATGAGTCTTCCGTGGAATCTGAATTCAAAGGCAATGAGTCAGTCCTTGAGTAGGATTGTAAAGGCTAGAGGTGAACCTGATTTAAAACCTTCAATAGTGAAATCCAATACACTTATAGGTTGAGTGTGTCCATTGGGAGTGAAGTAGGAAAATCTAACCACGATACTGCTTATGTTTGTGATTGTCATTTGAGCACTCGTTTAATTATGCATATGTGATTGATTAATGAATTATATGTATCTATGATTAGATGAATGTTGAGATTTAATAGTTAGCATGTCCCGCATACACATGTACACTTAGAATATGATTTGTAGTCTATGTAATTGGACCCACGTTAGCTTGAAAGCCCTATTGTTAAATTGTTTTACTTAGTTTAAATAAGTAATTGTAGATTTAATTGGCTATAATTTTATTTGATCCTAATCACCCGCTTCTAGGACATAACCTTTATTTTATAGCTCCACCAAGCTTCCTCGCATAACCCATGACTCACCATTATGTGCAATTTCAATTGGTATCAGAGCAGGTAGCTTTTGAAAGGCTTATAATCGCCTTGAGTTGATCCAATGGACTTAAGAATGATGTCTACTCAAAATGGGTATCAGTCATAGGACCACCATATTTTAATAGGTCTAACACGTCTATTGGAATGCTAGAATGAGAGTCTTTAATAAGATTTATTTACCCTATAGTTTGGACAATTGTTGAACAAGAATAAAATATGCCTGTAAAATAAGTCTTGGTTGATGGTAGAACTATTGGTACTTCTAAAGATAAATTCAAATGTAGTGTTAACGAGAGAACACAGTATACCTATGATATGAAAGCTCTCAATGCAATTTTTGTGTGGTTTCTCCTGATGAATTTAAACGTATTTGAACATGTGAAATGGGTAACGAAGCGTGAAATATATTTGAAATCTCCCATGAAGAAACTAGCACAGTAAAAAGATTGAAACTTCAACTTTTAATGACCCAATTCGAAAATTTGAAAATAGAAAAGTTTAAATACTTTATTGAGTTTTATTCAAACTTAAACGATATTATAACTCAAGTGGGGTTTAAGAGAAATGATTCCATAAAGGCGTATTTATAGGAAAATACTTAGATCCCTACCGAATAGATTCACTCACAAGATAATCTCGATAAAAGAGAATAGAAACATAGATAAGAAGAAAGTAGAAGAACTTTAAAGTTCCTTAAAAACATATAAATTACACTTTAAGACCTCATTTGTAGCAAAGAAACTAACTGTCCTTAAAACATCTCATAGCATTCATATACGCTTAAGATTGTTAAATCTAAAAGTGATAGTGATGATGATGATGAGGATGGGGATTTCGAAAGAAAATTCAAGAAATTCTTTGAATTCAATAAATGGAAGAGTTGTGACAAGAAGGACAAGATGGTTGAGAATCGTAAAGATAAATATATTAAACTATCGAAGCAGGTCTAATGTTACAACTGTGAGGGTTATAGACATATTCTCACTGATTGACCTAGCAAAGTAAGATCCAAAGGCAAGGAGGAGCAATCCGCTTTTGAAGACTCCTTGGGCATGATTGTAAAGGTTAAAGGTGAACTTGATTTAAAACAACCGATAGTGAAATCCGGTACACTCATACGTTGAGTTCGTCCTCAATTGAGTGCTTATTTAATTATGCATATGTGATTGATTGATGAATTATATGTATGCATGATTAGATGAATGTTAGAAATTGATAACTAGCACATCCCCCACACACATGCACATTATCATATATAAACTAGTTGTGTCATTGGAATATGATTTATAGTCTATGTGATTGGACTCATTTGGGCTTAAAAGCTTTAGTGTTAAATTTCTTTACTTAGTTTAATTTGCATATTAGTTTAAGTAAGCAATTGTGGATTTAATTAACTAAAATTTTATTTGGTCGTAATCACTCTCCTCCCAGGACATAGCTTTCATTATATAGCTCTGTCAAGCTTCTACGCATAGCCAGTGACCCACCACCACATGCAATTTTAACCTTTTTTTTTTTTTTTTTCTAGGTTACGCTTTCTCTTATAAATTCACATGCATTAGATTAATTTCACATTTTTAAACATATCCACAAGTGACACATGTGGTTGGAATACATGGGCTTCATCTCGGTATGAATGACTCTCACCAATGTCTCGCATTTATATCCACCATGGCTTCTTTATAGGAAGAAGGATTGGCATAAAATGTGTCAGGAACCACCAGGAAGACTTCACCAAGATAGATGGCTCTAGTGTAGGGAAAGCATTGGCTGACAATCGAGGATAAGCAGTGTCATGGAAGAATTGTCTTTTCTGATCTCATATAAAGATCTACCACATGGCTACCCTTCTTATTTCAAATATAAGTCTTATTGTAATATATATATGTTATGGGAAGATCCGAGCCCCTCAAATCCCGAGGTTCGACATCTCATTAATCCAATCGGATTCGTATGAATCAGTTCAGAACGATAAATACTATTGAAGAGAAGGAAGACTCCCGGCTAGGTCGCAGTTACATCCCCGCTCTGAGGTTGGTAATTGACACGGAGTGATCTATGACCAGAGCAGTTGGGGTGGAGCTCATATCGAAGACGTCAGACTGTCCCATTACTGCTCGACCAGAATCGCTTGACTGCTCATATCGCATGTCAGTGTCATTCGTCTCGAATCAATTCAACCCGACAGGACAAGTCCGCCACCCACCTCGGAGTTCGGAAGGGAGGCCTTCAGAATGCCTGATAGGCAAGAAAAGTCAAACCCATCGTAAGTCCATGCCGGAGCTCGGCTCGGACTTGAGGCGCGACCTTCTTTTAATAAACCAACGGTTATGTCCCACATGCACGGTAGTTAAGGCCCCTATAGCCAGAGGCACCGAGCCGAGGCCAGGGCAGAATATGGACGCATCATGTGCTAAACTAGGAAACTACCTTAAGAAGACATGACTGACTGTTTCGCCCGCAGATATACACGATATGTTACACGATCTCCGGATTACGGGCAGTATCTCCACGATCATAGTATCCCGCTAATTGAGCGAATCGTGCCGAGTTTAACGGACCCGGACCGTCCGATAGTCAGGTATAAATACAAGGAGACCTCATTACTACAAGTACGCAACATCTGACATTTTCCCTCGATTCTTCAACATAGACCCAGATTCCCTTGACCTGACTTAGGCATCGGAGGGTCCCCCGGCCTAGCCAAGGTATCCTTTGCTCACTGTCTGTGCAGGACCAGGGTTACTTGAAGGTTCATCGTGCCGAGTGGGGGGTGATCCAGATTTTGTCATCAACAATATATATATATATATATATATATATATATATATATATATATATATAATATATATATATATATATTTATATATATATATTTCATCTTTGCTGATCAAGGTTCACTACACCGGTCCATAGAATTCGTATCCAATTTTTCCCCTCAGGGTATAACCAATAACGAAACAATCAATGCCCTGAATTTTAATTTGCTAGTAATACTCTGTAGCAAATTCATTGGCAACTTCTGTAGCACCGTGGCCTAGGTCATTGGCAGCCTCTCCAAAATTCATACGGTGTTTTAGGAGCCACTTTGGTTGAATGAATGAACACTTTAAATCGACAATATTTTACTTCACGTGCTGTTTAAAAGGCTTGGCGATGGGGATGTTATCAAAGGTCTCAGGTCCACTTGGTTGGACTGCAGGTGAAGATCCACTCAGTAGATAACTTCTAATTTATTAAGTACATGGGACATCTAATCCATTCAATAGATTAGTACTACCATGATGAACACTTTATACACAAAAAATTCAGCTCCATTCACTCATTAATTGGATGACACTTGTAATTTTCCATTTATCGATGGTTATACAGTGTTTTCTTATGGTGTGGCTCAATTGCACTAAGTGATTTATTATGAGGATTGGATTTTCAGGAACTTTTCAAGTAAACTCGTTCTATACTCTAACAAATTCGTGTCCGACTAATGCCATTTCCTTATTTAAAGCCGAATTTATAATTTTATATATATATATATATATATATATATATATATATATATATATATATAATATATATATATATATAGTGTATTCACCAAATAACACTCAAATATTTGGCGTATCATATTTTTGTTGCTGGACGAATTGCTAACTACGGTCAACCGAAGTAGAGGGAAACTTGTGAATGCTATTGAAAGCACCCTTTTCATGATTGCTTGCCGTGGACAAACCGGAAAGTAGGGCTATCAACAGGCCTGGCCTGCGGTCAGCCCTATTTTGGATTTTTATTTTTATTTTTTATTATTATTATTTTTTAATTTTTTAATTTTTTTACTATTCGGGCTGCGCGCCTATTCATAAATTTGGTTTTCCTTGGCCTTGCCAAGCCACATCGACATCCCTACTTCGAAAGCTTTCCAAAGAACTTTATAGAAAAAATCACACTCAACTTGCCCGAGTCAACTTGGTCTGACCAGATTTCACCAATGTCCAGAAATGAAAAATCAATCAAGTCATGATTCAACTCGGTCTGACCAGATTTCACCAATATCCAGAAACGAAAAATCAATCGAGTAATGGTTCGTTCAAAACTCAAGAACAACTCAGCTTGATTGGTAAAAGAAGAAGAATGTAAAACTAAGAAAAAAAAAAAAAAAACTCGAAAATTTGGGAAATTCAATCCTACTCAGAACAACATCATACTATTCATATTTCATTCATACTATTTAAAATATTAAACATTATTGATAATAGCAAGAAAAACTTGTGCGGGTGTTTAGGTCAACTCGACTCAACTGGATTTTGAGTTGAGCTTTCATGTTTTTGAACAATCCTTTTAGAACCTCCATTCCATGACAAAAGCTTTAGTCAATGGCTGCAATCTGAATCCATCAACAGCACCGGTGATTAATGGTGCCCATCTATTAACCCCGCCAAAAAGGGGCAAAGGCCCCAAAAATTGCACCAACCAGATAGCCCCAAGCATCTAAATATAAACTTCCTTCCATAACTGCAAATTATTGGTTTACAATTTTCAGTACTATTTGATTACAGGCCCTTCATCACTTGGCCCCGGATGACTTCATGGCAAACAGATGCATGGACAGTTTGTATCTCCCTACTTCCAGCACATTGTATCATTCTTGTCTACTTACAAAATACTGCCAAAAACTTCCCTGTCAAAAAGAGAACTTCAATCGAAACATGCAATCCTGAACTCATGCATTGCCTTTCGTATAATCTAAAGAAAATTCTTACAAAACTCCTGCAGTCACAGCAATCTTGTTTTAAATGGGATTTATTTATAAAAGAAGAAAACAAAAACAAAAAAGAAAAAAAAAAAAAAGAAGCTACCAAGTGCTGCAAGCAAGCATTTCTTACTTCATGGCCACCTCTGATATACAAAATCCCTCAGCTAACAAGAATAGACATCACCAAACTCAGTAAAAATCCAACACGCCGGAAATAGTGACAGTTGGATCAATTTCGATGCGAGTTGCCTTTCCCTCTTGCACCAACTGAGGCAGCATGTTCGCTTCCTTTGCTGTGGCCCCTTTCCCTGTCCATATGGTGACATGGGGCCACTGGTTTTTAGAGCTTATCTTTTCGTCATCAATGGATCCGAGGCAGGCTTCCAGTGCAGCCAACTTATCAGAAAAGAGCAGTGCCGTGAGAGTGACCGGAACCTTTTGATTGAGGAAAACTCCATAGCTAGCAACAGCAGTGACACCGTGACTTCTCTTGTGAGCTAGAGTAATATGACATTGCCTCAAGCTGTTTGGGATGTCCTTCACTTTGAGGAATTCACAAGCTTTCAGATTGCCCTCAGCCAGCTGTAAGGATAAATGCAGGAGAATTAGATATAGAATTGTGGACCACATAACGAGCCAACCGTCCTGATTCTTGTGCTGGGGCATATGCAAAGTGGTGCCCAACTAATGGACAGGCTTGGATCTTACATGTGTGCCAAATTGGCACATGGCTTGGATCATCATGTCGTGTGTGTGCATGTGCACACATAAACAACTCCATATCTGCTGACCTGGCACAAGTGTTAAACATCCAAGCTGTCCATCAAATGGGCCCTATCTGTGACCCAAAATCAGGAGGGTATAGTCATCTGATGGGCCATTCTTCGTAGCTGTCCAATATTGTACAGTTTGCCTGCCTGCTAAGAGGATCGGCCTAATTTTTGGGCCAAAGCATCTGTACAATAGGGTCAACCTGATGGACGGCTTGGATGTTCCACATATGGGAAAGGGAAACATAATAGCTACTTGCTTCTTATTTTTGGAAATCCTGCTGGAGAAATCCCAGATCTTCAGGGTCATCAGACAAAACAGGGATATTCAGAAATCTTCCCTCAATTGAGAGTTACCTTATCCAAGAAGCTCCTGATTTCCACGATGGGTAGAGTAACAGCAGCAAAAACAATGTTTCCAAATTTCCTCTTCTCTGTATGACTGGCTGTTGCAAAGTCGCCTTTTGCAACGGCTCTGAGTTGCTCTAGCACTTGTTTGACAGCAACGTCGAAGGGAACCTATAAAAGATAGATACTAGAATAAATCACCAGTGCTTGCTGAGGGTTAAATACAACATTAAACAATTCATGGGTTAAATGCCAAAGTTTCCTATTGATCGTTTCATAAATTGTGTTCTTATGAACCTCCTTGACTAGGATAAAATTTTGGCTCCTATTGCATAAATTGTGTTCTTACACACCTCTGAACCAAACAATAGCAGATACAAGGCTTGCAATTCAACCATCTTGCTGATTTATTTTTATTTTATTTTTTTAATTTGTGACCTTGGCTCTATGATTCAAACAGATGGAGAGAGCGAGGAGGATGTTCTAGTAGAATTACAAAGGTTTATGAAGTGAAGATCTGCACCTAAAGTGTTATGGGATTGTTGCATGCCAATGAAACTTAAGGTTTATAAGATAGCCAATCAACTGGTTATGCTGTATATAAGGCTGAATTTTGGCGATTACGAGACAACATGGGCAGAGGATGAGCATTGTAGAGATTAGGATGTAAGGGAAGGATTGGAAGGATAGAATAAAGAACCAGGTCACTAACACCAGCCTAAGAAAAGCCCCAAATGGAAAGGAAACAGTATGGAGCCAACTGAGAAGGTTGAGCCACATGCTAAGAAAACTGAAGACGACCCCAGTAATAAGGCGAACATTATTTGGGTCGAAGGACTGAAAGGAGGACGAAGAGGATCTAAGATGGCTTGGATAGAGGTGGTGAAAAGGGATAAATGGGCTTGCTCCATTCTGAGGGTGGGCCTTCAAAAGGAATTAATGCAAAACAATATTCATATAGATGACAACAAATGACAATTCTATGATGAGCTGACCCCAATCAAGTAGAAATAGTTTATTTGATGGATATCGTATGCATAATATACACTCGAGAGGAGTTCAGGACCTTAAAAAACCAACTATGCCCTCGTAACACGTGTACAAGTCCATGCAGGGAAGGATGGTATTAAAGATTCATGTAAACAACAGTCACGCAAATACCAGATGTGCACATTTACGTTTGTGTTGACCCAGAAACTGAACTTGACTGGACATGCAAAGCTACAACATGAATGCCAACATTACGACAACCTAACATGCAAATGCATCAACAATAACTGCAAATGAACAAAGTCGCCAAAGATGTGGAGAGCTAAATTTAGTTCTTGGTGTTGTTGGTCCATGACAACTAACAGGGACTAATTTACATGCCAAAGTAACATCTAAATGAGCTTTTATATCAGTAAGCATTAGCGACAAAATAGGAAGTACCAACAAGCAAATCACCTTGGAAAGCCAGGTCAAGAGTGAACTCGCAATATGCCTCAAAAGGAAGTCTAAACAGTTAAAGGTAACACTATAGTCTACAATAAGGATTGTATATATCTTGTAAATCCTCAGAAGCTGTACTCGGCAATGTATCTGCAACTATACAACTCATTAAGAACCATATTAATGAAGAGATCCTGATTCCACACCATTTTATTTTTTTTAAAAAAATTATTATTATTATTTTAAAAGAATACTTGCATTGCATAGAACAATACATTGGGCATGGTATTCAAGGTCCTCTCTCGAGAACATTAAATCTCCCTTTCTTCTTCATCTCTTCCCTATAATCACACATGCATTTCACCCTAGATTCTAACAATGAACTCCGATCATCATATCCATATCAACCTAAACCCTAAACCCTTACCTCTTACCTTGATCACACACCCATCTCAACATATAGTATCCAATATTTAGAGACAGAGATCAATATGCAACATTAACGTAGTTAAGATCTTCAATGTGCATAGAAGATAAGTGATAGTTGCTAGGATTGGAAGATTGGAAGAGAGGAAGAAGAAGAGAAAGGAAGAGAAAGGAGAGGAGAAGAATGAAAGGAGAAGAGAGAGAGTTAGGGCATCAGCCCTCTTCTCAAGATTTTATAAAAAAATATAATGACATTACATATAATGACATTACATATAAGCCCCTCAAATACCCTTTATTATAAAATGGTCCTTATAATCTTGTATCTCAACACTCCACCTCAAGCTTGGCATACATGACTATCATGCCAAGCTTGTTAAGAACAGATTCTCTATCTTAACAACTCCCTAAGTCAGAATGTCAACAGGCCGATTTTCAGTCGTCACGAATGGTAAGCACAATTCTTGAGAATTAATTTGCTCACAAATGAAGTGCCTGTTAACTTCAATGTCCTTGGTGCAGTGAACTAGATTTTTTGTAATGTGGAGGGCTGCCTTGTTATGACAAAACAACTTCATAGGATAATTCACCATGATTCCCAAATCATGCAACAAAATTTTCACCCACAATAAGTTTGCTACATCATATGCCCTAGTCCTATATTTTTCTTCTGTACTAGACAACCACTATAATTTTTTTTTTTGCTTCTCCATGTAACCAAATTTCCCCCGTAAGAGTACAATATCCTGTAGTTGACTTTTAGTCTACATCACTAGCCCAATCTGTATCAATATAGGCTTCTATGTGGAGATGACCATGATTCACAAATAAAAGGCCCTTCTAAGGAGAAGTCTTCAAATATCTTAGGATTCTTTTGACGAACTTCAAGGAAGGAACTCATGGTGTCTGCATAAACTCACTACACTTACTGCATATGCTATATCAGGTAGAGTGAGAAACAGAGCAACCGGCCAACCAAACTATGATACATCTCTTTATGAGGTAACAACTTCCTAATCACTCCAGATCAACGGATGATTGGGATCAATAGGAGAATCTGCAGCTCAACAACCTAGCTTGTCAGTGTCCTTTAATAAGTCTAAAGTGTACTTTCTCTGAGAGGTAAAAATAGCTTTGATCGAGCCACCTTTACATTAAAAGATACTTCAAATTTCTTAGATCCTTAATCTCAAATTCTTTCAACAAAATTTCCTTCAAGTTTTTAATCTCCTAGGAATCATTTCCTGTCACCGCAATATCATTCACATAAACAATCAAAGTTGTTGTTAACTGTCCCCATCGCTTTACAGAGTGAGTGTGATCAACATGACTCCGACAATAATCAACACTCTTCACTGCCTGACTGAATCTCTCAAACCAATCTCGGGGAGATTGTTTGAGTCCATAAATAGAACTCTTCAACCGGTAAATATTTCTTTCACTATCAGGGAACTTGAAACCAGGTTGAGGAGCCATATACACGTCCTCCAAGACTCCACAGAGAAATGCATCCAATAAAATTTTGCAAGGTACAACAGTACACCCATGGAATTCATCCTAGCTATAGGTCCAAATGTTTCCTTGTGGTCAACTCCAAATGCCTGAGTGTACCTTGCTAACTTTATACCTTTCAATGGACCCATTGACCTTGTGTCTCACAATGAAGGCCCATTTGCAACCCATTGGCTCCTTTCCTTTAAGTCTACCAATCCCCATGTGCCATTTTTCATCAACGCCCTCATCTCTTCCATCATTAGCCTATGGCTCTTAGAATCTGGAAGGCAAAAAAAAATAAAAGGAACCAAATACAAGATAGAATGATAGGAAGGGGACAAGGCCACATATAAGATGACCTTAGATATAAGATGCAAAGTACACTGACGCTTCCATTTCCGTAAGGCAATGGGAGGACTATCCTTAGAAAAAAAGAGGAACGGATAAGGAGGAATAGTACCTAGTTCCAAGGATTTGGAATCAATGAGTGGATATGTATCAATGGTCACACATTTCTAGCGTCTCAAATATACTCGTAGTTCCTTTGTTGTATCAGTATCAATAGTAGTATTAGTAGAATGCCCTGAATTACCTTGGGCATTAGTCGATGAACAACAAGGAACAAGAACAAGAAGGGGACAAACTGGAGGAAGATGCCTCTCTTCCTTCTCACTAAGCTCTCACTCAAGAGAGGCAATATTATGAGAAAAGAAATGCATAAATTCAAAAAAGGTGACATCCATAGTGATAAACTCACATAATCAAAACACTTATATTCCTTCTATGTAGTGGGATAACCTAGAAGTACTCCCTGAATGGCTTTTGGATGTAATTTGGTCCTATTTGGACCTAAGACATGATGAAATAGACACACCCCAAAACACGACGTGGAAAAATGAAAGACAATTGATTTGGACAAAAGACTTGATCTGAGGATTTTAACTTCAATACCCTAGATGGCATACGATTAATAAGATAGGCAATAGTAAGAACTGCAACCGCCCAAAAATGCTTTGGAACGTGCATCCCTGTCAAGAGATTTCGAGCAACTTCAAGAAAATGATGATTTTTCCATTCAGTTGACGGGTGTAGGAATAGGAGCTTTAAAGTATCATCCCATACTCTTCCAAGTACTCCTGTAATGTGCCTTTAAAGCATTCTTGGCCGTTGGCTAACTGGAATATTTTAATATTCTAATCAAACTGTGTGTGTACCATCTTATGGATTTTTATTTTTATTTTTTAAAATAATGTGGTACTTATCGCAAATCTTCATAAGATATAACCAAGTACAGAGAGAAGTCATCACAAAAGAAATGAAATATCGATAGGCATCAACAGATACAATGGGAGCTGGTCCCAACACATCTGAGTGAACTATATGAAATGGAAATAGACTTTTATTTAACTGAATAAAAAAGTTGCTCCACAATGTTTAGATAATTCACAAACTTCACACTACAAATTGTAACTCGTAACCAACTTAAACAAGTGTGGAAATAACAACTTAAATGATAGAAAATGCAAATGTCCTAAACGACTGTGCCACAATTTAATCTGGGCAACATTATTATCTCCACTAAGATTACTATGTAAGTATAAATCTGAATGAGAACCAAAGACATCCAAAAGGTAGAGACCATCCACTTCACGACCACGCTCAATCATTTTCCTTGTCAACAAGTCCTTTAAAAAAAAAAAAAAAACAAAAAAAAAAAAAAAAAAAAAAAAAAAAAAAACAGTTGGTGGGAAATAAAGTTAAACAACAATTCAAACTTTTGGTAAGACTACTAACGGACATTAGATTTGTGGATAAATTTGGAACATCAGGCAGAAAGGATAGGATTAGTGATTATTAATATTGATATCACCCTTTCTAAAAATGGAAGATAGGGATCCATCAGGAACTCATACTTTATCTCTTTCAGATGATGGATCATATGAAGAAAAAATGAATGACAAACTTATCATGTGATCTAATACACCTGCATCAATGATCCATGATGGACAGGATGAAGGATGATTGGCAAGGTTAACAGACACATTTATACGTGACTTTGCAAATCGAGAACACACAGATGGATATTCTAGTTTGGAAAGTAGATTGTGGAGGCGTTCCATGTCCATGAAAGATATTGTCTGAAGTTGATGAAGATTGCTCAAAGGGAAGTGTAGATATGTTAGAGGAATTAGCACCTAAGGAATGAGAAGAAATGGCAGCAACAAGACCATTAGATGAAGGTGATTGTCCAAAGCGGTTGAACTTGGTTGGTCAACCATGGAGATCCCAACGAGTCTCCCATGTATGCCGGATTTTTCCACAATGGTCACATATCAACTTGCCATTCTCATCAGGCACTCTATTCTTCCAATTGTGTTCTTTTCCACTCCCTAGGGGACTAGAAAAGATTGCAAGAAACAAGCTGAATGGCCATTGTTAGAAGGAACTAATTGCATCGCATTCTTCCGATTTTCCCCGCTCCATACCAAAGGATAAACTCGGTCCAATGATGGATGGTCATCTGCACATGGGTGAACTCATATTCAGAATTCAACCCAACCAAACATTCAAATATCTGGTTCTATTCAACCTATTTTTCTGTCTCCCTATCCCATTGTAATAATTGATAGTGATCCAACTTTTCCATAGGCCTTGAAGAGTGGAGTAATGAGTACCGAAACTATTCTCTCCTTAATGGATAAGAGCACTATTTTATAATTTTTGGCAACTTTATCTCAATTTTCTTTGGCTATCCATAGGAACAAAAAACCTCTAATAATATGAGATTTCATAGAATTAAGTAGTTAAAACATCACCATGAAATTTTCTTGTCCGACTTATTGTACGAGGAACCATTCACTGTTAGTTCTCTAACTCGACGATTCACATACCTTAGTTTTCCTCACCCACCGACATACATCTTGACAGAATGAGACCATTCAAGGAAATTCGTGCCATCCAACTTCATAGTTGTGATTTGCATGCTAGGGTTGTTGCCTTAAATACCTACTGTAGAAATGGAACTTGATCCCCGAAAACAGATGGACTTATGCATAAAAACTGGAAGTCGACATCTTCTGACAAATAGCCCTTACATATTCACAATGAGTAGCAAAAAATATTCTTTAGAAGATCAAGAGAGCTAAAAACAAAATCATCCAATCTGACCAAAACAAGGTTGTACGACACCCTATTTTCATTAATTTCATCAAATCTTTCAAATCTGATTGAAACGAAACAATTCTTGTTTCTAGATATGGCAAGTGGTCAGATGCACCAAATCCACATGGAAAAATCCCCAAAAAAAAAAACTCTCGAGGAAACGTACTAGCAAGAAATCTAAAACAATATATAGTTTTGGGGCATTCTCTGTTTTGAAGAAAAAACCATACGTACCAACAAATGCTGAAAAAAATCACAAAAAATCTTCAAAAATCAACCTCTTTTTGGATGCCATACTTTTAGCTATCAAGGGACCTAGCCGAAGGTACACAGCTGAATTGCCCGTATGGCATGATGACATCAGCAGTGGGTTCCACCCAAAAGACCTCCCATCAACTCCTGGATCTTGCTCTGATACCAAGTAAAAGATGAGTGATAGCTGCTAAGATTGGAATCAGTGTTCGAAGTATTGGTATCGCTACAAGTTTCGTTGGCCAAGGATACAGAAATAATATCAATATCGCTGATAACCGGAAATGCAGGGAAACATGGGAAAAACGGTGGAATTTTCAGCGAAACTTCAGGAGATGTTAAAATGTACATATTTGCATATTTAGAAATAAAAAAATTGCAAAAAGAATGCACACATAACAAGTTTCCATTTAATGGGGCCTTAAAAGAAAGTGTTGTTGTAAGAAATCAATCCAACCATCCCATCAATCCTATTTAACCATCCAACCTTCCATCCAAACATCCATCAATATTGCAAAATATCAACAACACATGATATTTCACTAAGAAGTCATCAACAATTGGAAAGGAAACGAAACATTGTGGTCTCAATATCGCCCATGTTGCGATATCGATAATATCGAGATATTAATATTATCAATGACAAATTGAACATTACATACAACCATGTATCCATGAGAAAAAATTAAAATATTTTTTTTCTAATAAACAAAATTCTGATGATATTAATACGTTGGCGATATTATTGAAATATCGTCGATACACTTATGATACAAGCATTACCTAGAATTTACATAGTTCAAAATATTGGCGATATTGATGCATTGGCAATACAAGCAACACCTAGAATTTACATAGTTGAAAATATTGATGATTACATTAGCGATATTGATACGTTGGCAATACTTAGCGATACATTGCTAATACCTAAAATTTCTGATACTACTAGCGTTATCGGTATTGCTACCAGTGTTATCGATATCGCTGAGCTAGAGATAAAGATAATATTGGAGATATTTCAATAATATCGGAGATAATTCGAACACTGATTGGAATATAGGACGATAGGAAGAAGAAGAGAATAAATCAAGAGAAAGGAGAGGAGATGAATGAAAAGAGAAGAGTTAGGGCGTCAGCCCTCTTCTTTTCTTGTTTAGCTTTCCCTTCAAGTCTTTTTTTAATCAAATCAACAATACCCCTAAAAAAACTACATATAAGGCCCCAAATGCCCTTAATTACATAATGGTCCTTGTAATCTTTTATCTCAACAATGTGCATGGCTAGATGGTCCAAATCTTCAATCTTTATGGTTGGATTTGCCCAAAATTTAATCAGGAACCCTTGGATGGGCAATTCAATTGGCCAACAATAGGGCCACTTTGTGGTTTATGTTAGATGGCAAACTATGCTCATCAATGCATCACACCCTCTCCGCTAATTTCTCACTGCAACTACACATCCATCTCACAATAGACCATTATCACCAATCTCAAACCCCCATTATGGCATCCAACCTAAACTAACTCGAATCTCCCACCCCAATTGCAAAACAATTTCACACCCTAAACTCTATTAATCCCAACAATTTGACAACTATTATAAAAACTAAATCTAATTGCAATAACCCGAGTAAATTTTAGGGCTATAATTTTTTTCCAAAGATCTGGACCGTTCATCATTTCATCTATACATCCGTCCATCCATCCATCCATTAAGATGGGGTAAACATGCATTTTTATATCGATCTTACCGTTAAACATGACATCCGATCGTTAAATTAACTAATAATGCATATATCTAACCATCCAAACATTTATTCATCCATCAATTAGCATGATCATGCATCATTCATCAAATCTAATCATTCATTTAGTTAATAATCAAATTAATGGATCAATCCACCCATTCAATGACCTATCCAACCATGTATCTAAGCATTCACTTATTCATCTAACTAATTACACATTCTTTCATATGCAAAATCAACCATTTATCCGTTAGATAACCTATTTACTCATTTATCTTGCAATCCGTCCTGTAATTATAAATTTCAGCCATACACGTACATAGACAAGTAATTTCGCTCATGATCGGCTGTTCATTTTATAATGGTGACCACACACTATTTGTCACAAGAAATGTGTGGATCACCACACATTTGTACACACATTATTTACACAACGCACTTACATTTTGCACATTTTCACACACTACAAGTGATGCAGGATCCGAACATACACACATAACATGTGCACATGCCACACACATGCACACCACGTGTGTGCCGAGACTAGAAGAAGCTTCCATGAAACTTCCTCCATAACCCCACCAGTCATAACCCCCCTCCTTAAAACCCTCTTAATTCTTGACCCATAACCCCCTCTCCTTAAAACCCCCTTTATTTTGAGCCATAACCCCCAACTCCCCACCCATGGACTTGAGAGAGTCCCCCACATTTTCCTGTATGTTTTTTATTATTTATGAAGAAATCGAAGAAATCCCCCCACATTAGCATGTGAGTAAGATCCTTACTCACTTTTTGGCTTATTATGTTTTCCATTGAGATGTTTTGTTTGTTGTATTCTTTTTATATGAAGAAATCAAAGAAATCTTATTATATTTTCTATTGATTTGTTTTTTTTCGTATATATTTTTTCTTATTTATTTGTAATTGTGAAGAAATTAAAGAAAACAATGGCCTTTGTACACAATGGGTTAGTTTTTGGAAGAAGACAGATTTTATACTTGATTGGCCATTTGTACCATCGATCACGCATTCGAAACTCTATCCAATTCGGACCATCTCTTGGGCATAAAAATCTGAACCTTGTTAAGGATGTGAAATTGAATACAGCCCAAGTGAGCCCTGATTTAACGTCACTTGCAGCAAAGGTTTGGGCATGATCCGACAACCATTCAGGGCCACTAGCCCAAAATATTGCCCAATTGGAGTCTGAATGGACATCCAAACTGTCCTGCAATTTTGTCAGAAAATCACTTATGGCCAGTGTTTGCTGACCTTTAAGCACGCTGATATTCACTATTTTGATAACCAACCAAACATGCTTATTGTTCATAATTTTAGATATCTAAAATTATGTAATCTATGCTCCACACACTATGCATTGCTATCCATTATTTGGCACATCATAATCATGAAAATTGGAGCTCTTTCTTGACGTGTCAGGACCACACAGTTTGAGGCCTTGATTAGAAAGCCAAAAAGGCCCCAAATCTGACCTATTATATGTACATTTGGACCTTCAAATCTGAACCATTTGTGCTTGGGTAAGTGGGCCCAATCAGGCTGGTCCTGACATGGTCATATAGCCCCATGTCGACCAGTGTCAAAGCTCTACGGAAAAAAATAAATCAGATTATTGAACTGACCTAAACGGGATTGTTGAACTGACCTAATCTCATGGATTTGTTACAAGGTCAAAGGGTCTCAATGGAGGGGGGGAGATGGTTATGGGAGTCTTATAAAGTGGGACACTTTCAATAAAGTCTTTTTATTCTATTGTTTGTGCAGAATCATCTAAAGGACCTATGCACCGTATTCGTCATATTTGGAAGTGCCCCTGCCTTGACTTAGAATTCTGGTGGCTAGTGGAAAAGGAAAAGGTTTTTACAATTTTGGTCATTTAAGGAACAAACAAGTAGTTGTTGCTGTTCCCAAAGGATATGGTGGAGGTTTTCCTCATTTGATTGTGGACTTGTTCTAGATGTGGCATTTTGGTAGTTGATCCTGGAAAAGGTTGGTTCTTTGCCTCTTTCAAGGCATACCGCCTTGCTAGTATGGAACAACAAAACTTTCAAGGACATTTCATGCTCCTCATCTGATATCTTTCTTAAGGACAGGATTGAATAGGCCAAGATATCTCCAGTTTTTGTTAAGGGTTCTCTGAAAATGTTGAAAGCTTGTCATCTGAAGTCTTTCTCAAGGCCAAGAGGTTTGTTATGGAATGGGCTGGCTCATCTCTAGTTTTGGAAATTTTTGAAAGGAATGGTCTCATTGTTGCATTAACTCCTACAATACATGCATATCTAAATATTTGAAAGGAATAGACCCCTAGTTGCATTAACTCATACATATATACATACATGATATATACATATGAAATGTTTTGAAAGGGGAGGGACTCATAGTTGTATTATTCTTACATGCATGCATCCATACTTCTCTACCTCTTACTTGTACATGGAAAAATAGGCTGAGTCAAACATACTTCCCCACCTCCTTGTATCTGTAAAACTAGGCTGAGTCTTGAGTTGAACCACACATACATACATACATCTATATATAGTTCTACTACTACTACTACTTGTATCTGGAAAACCAGGCTGAGTCCTAAGTTGACCCAGGATGCCAGGCTAAGTCACGCTAAGACCAAGAAAAACAGGATGAATCACATTAAAAGTCTAGCCTGCTTTCGCTGACTCAGTCATCCAGTGATTGACTAGGTCTAGTTGAGTCAGGCATGTCCTGGGATGACCACTTTGTAAACAATGATTTTAATTATTGATATGTAACAACACACAAATTAGATGTAACTACAATAACCCTAAAAAGTACAAATGCATGTCCACCACTGTCAGGCATAAGTTGAGATGACATTTCAAAGTTGTTTTGTTCATGCTTACCATGAGTATACAACTAGATAAGATATTCAATATTTTGAATTATTTACTGCACTAAATTCTGCATGCTGGTCAGACAATCTCTCAAAATACCATCAATTACAGAATGCTGGTAGAAATAGTTGATAACATATTGCATCTAAAAGTCGATGAAGTTAGAAAATTGTATGACAGAAGCAGCAGAAACCTGAATAGAGTTCAGATACTCGGTGTTTCCAAATAAAATCTCCCGCAGCCGCTTCTCCCATTGAGCCCATTCCCTTGCATATGATCCTTTAGTGGAGTCCAATCTAAATTTGTTATTGGAAACCAATTCATTCCACCAGTCAGTATGGGAAACTGACATGCAAAGCTAAAAGCAAATAGGCGGAAATATGAAATTGATACTATTGTTCAACAACACCATACAAAATGACAATTTCAGTAGTAAAATCATAGTAAAATCATTTAAATTTTCTCACAAAACAAATATAAAGAAGCACAAATTATCCATCTTTCGTCATGAAAAACGAAGAACAAATCTTCTGTCCCAACAGAAATTCATTTCATCATCCATACAAAGTGAAAATGAATCTAAAGATACATGCACAATCCATCTATTTTTTAATGCAAAATCTAGAACAAATCTTTTAAGTATGAAAAAATTAAATACAAACTTTGTAAACTAACGAAAAAGAAAATCCTCCAACTCTCAAATGGAAGTAGAGATCACTGAGAGTCACTTCTATGGAATGGAAGACTACTCGAGCTACTTGCCCACAATTCTATGATCAACTCAACGAGACTGCCTTTGACCAGGAAGGGGGACTAGCGTCGACTTGCTTTCCTCACTTGTTAGGATTGGGGACTTATCCCTGACTTCCGACACTGGAATTGGCCATATGGGCAAAGAAGCCCCTTGAATCAATGCACTTTGCTTGAGTCGGAAGGCAGGGGTTTGATTGAGTTGAACAGTCACCCCGTGTTGACTGCTTACTTCTATTTGTTCTAGGATACTCTGGATAAAACTAATGTGTATATAGCCAGTGAATGGAGTTGCACAATTTGATGTGCAATTATAAGTTCTAGAAAGACAACTTTATGCAATCCACACACATGAATATTTAAATCTAAGAGTTCTAAGGACTTAAAGAATATTGATTCAAATAGATAAGTTAATTCTCAATCATAATATGTATGTGTGGGTGTCCATCACAGATCCAATCAGACCTTCGTTCTGATTGGATCCGTGATGGATTAACTCACCTCCATCTAGGAACCCTGAAGGTTGCTCTTACATTTCATGGCCGTACTGGCATGGAAGTTGCGGCAAAGATTTCACTCCTTGATACTCGCTTCAAGAAATATTCTTAGGCCTGAATCAGAGACATTTAAACAACTCTCAATGCCTGAACTGTTTTCTTCACCTTGTTTCCAAACTACAATCTGACCCTTCATGATCCGTTCCTTCGCCAAGCCCTAAAAGCTCAACTCCAGATTGTTAGAATATAAATGAGTGATGGCAGCCACATCACCACTTTTCATTATCAAATGGCATTCTGACTCCAAAATCACGCTCTTCTTCTTCCCTTCAATGGAATTAGCCAGTCACAGGACGCTCTCCTCCTTAAAGTTGATGGCCCGAATAGTGTTCCTAAGTGTACTTTTGTCCCCAGGTAGCTTACAAATGACCAAGTCAAGGCTATCCTTCCTTCCAGATGGATAACAACTTATGAACAACTCTAGACCGCAACCCAGGTTATCCAGAATACTCAACCAGTCTACATATGTAGGCAAGATGGGTCTGTGGAAACTCGTTTTTCCACATCCACTGATGAAGAACAGGCGTTCTCCACACCACTGCTAGAATGCAACCTCATACCCACTACAAATACAACAGACAACCATCCTCTCAATGTCTCCTACATTGATTGGTGTCGCCAAAACAACAAACACATCTGGTGGGATGTGTGTGATTGTGATGACTGTTACTAGGGTGACATAAAAGAAGAACATTGGAAAGAAAAGCAGAGCAGGCACTTGCTTAAAACCCGCTATGAAAATGGTGATACAGAGGTTGGGCTCTTAAGAGAACCCTTCGGAAAGTTCGAATATTATGTGTCATACCCAAAATCAAAGCTGCAACAGCAAAAGAAGTCTTCCTATCATATCCAAACACCCTATCAAAAGCCTTAACCACCAGAACCCACTCTTTCCACCTACTATCAAAAAGCCATTTCAAAAATACCTTTAAAAAATCAACCATCCTAATTGCCTTCCACCATCTCTCCCAGCTGTGCCATACCTTCCATAAACCTATTTCATGGGCGCCTCTTCATCGTCGTCATCCCCACCTTTTCCTCCCCCATAAGACTTGAGTACCCTCAGTCAAGGGAAAAGCACGTATGGAAGATCAAAACTCCATCAGGAAACAAGCCATATGGTACCACCAGAACAATCTTTGCTGCCAAAGTAGCCTTGAATTGGCAGGCTGAAAATGTGGTCAAGTAAAATCAAGCCCTCCAACAGATCCTCAACTCCCAACAACATTTGCTGGCTCAGACAAAAAAAGGATTCAGAAAATTTGGCCCTGATGATTCATGCAAAAATTGCCTCTGGAATAAGAACTCTGCCACATTGCTCAGACAATTTCTGACTGGCAAAGTGTCAGTTCCCTCATTGTCCCTCGACAAAAAGGAAAGAAGCTACTGGAATCTCATATTGCATCAATTCAATCCTCTCAACAGCCTCAGCCAACCCTTCTCCAAGCTTTCCCTCCACATCTCCAACCTCTCCCCACTTTACCACATCAACCAATTATCCAACCACGACCATTACCAGCCTTGTAAACAACCTCGAGCCCTTTTAAACCAACCATTACACCAGTCCTCCAAGCATATATATAAATTCACAACAACCTTCCTCCTCCAAGCCTAGCAAAACCTCATCCAAAGCCAAACAAAAATCTTTACGAAGCACGCCTTATTCACCACCTCCAGCCTACTTGCAGAAGACTACAAAGCCTCATCTCTTCCCAACTATTCACCATTACCCCTTGAGCACTCTGATCCAAATCTGATCTCCTTTTTTCCTGCGAGCAACCGCCATCAACCCTGCACCCTCTCTCGCCTTGCAAGCAGAATTCGAAAGCATGGATACCGATAGCACTCATAATTCCCTCTACAATGTTGAGGCCAATGATGACCTTCTAAAAGTATTCATGCAAGCTCCAACAGAAGAAATCATGTTTGACGCATCAGGCACTGATCAGGCCTCCGGACCCAATCCACCACAGATTCCTGCTCGACTCAATTTCGCAGAGACCATTGATAACGAGCATCTGTTTACTTTGGATGACATAAAACCATCTAAATGGCAAGATCGAATCTTTGAAATGTACTCATGGTGTGTGCCGCAGAGCTCCACCAACCGAATGCCACGGTAGCCCGGACAATCAGAAAATTCGTAGATCGTCTCTTTGGGCGATTACGAGAATAGTGGACAAGCCTTGGAGAATACCGCCAGTTGCAGGCCTTATAATCCCCTACATTTGAAGCTTTTATGGGCCTCTTGTACAACGAATTCATTGGCACCATTGATGCATACCAAAATACAGCTCGAGAAGAATTCCTAAAAGAAAAGTTGTGCTCCTTCAACAAAAAGGACCTGGAAGCTTAATACAATAACATGTCACGCCGATTTTACATCATTAACGACATTGACGATGTTACCCTCAAACAATAATTCTTAAATTCTCTCCTTGAGCCTTTGGGAGATGAAACCCATAAATTGTTGGTGCTAAAAGGACAAACCCTTTCACATGTTTCCCTTGGTTTCCTTCATGAGCTGAGCCTACAAGCAGTTGCAAAATTATGCAATCAACACAAGTTCATGAAGAATGTTAAGAAACTTGGCCATAAGCTTGGCAGCGCATGTATTCACCCCTCCTTTTCCATAAAATGCCGAGATCATGGATCTTGCAAATGCTCCACCAAAAAAGAAAGAAAAAAAAAAAAGAAAAAGAAAAAAAAAGAGGCATTATTTCTGCAAATTGCATTCTCCATCCCCTGTGAATGACATTCTTTCCCACCTTATCAAAATAAACCGCTTCACTTTCGGCGTCGCAAATGGAAGTTCCTTTGACCCAAGAAGTTCCGTCATAAAACTGTCGACCAATGCTATCTTTGTGGACAACGTGGGCATTTCTCTACAGATTGCCCCCAGCATAATAAGAAGAAGAACATGGCCATAATACAAAAAGCAGAAGTAGCTACGTTTGCATACTCATACATCAAGTCAGCCTTCTCTGCCGATGAAGATTTTCATCCTCAATCTCTTATTGCTATCGAAACTTTCTCCTCCCATGAGGACGATCACTACCCTTATGAACCTGATTCAGAAGAAACCAATGCATTCTTCTCCCTTGAAGAAACATCATCACCATCCAGCCCATACCTTTAGTCAAAATCCAGCTCACAGAACCATATGCCAAACCAATCTATCTGACTGCTCTTCTTGACATTGGAGTAGCCTCCTCCATTCTTAACCCTACCATCCTTCCTCAATCCTTTTGGCAACCGTATACCCAGTCTTTCCGAGTCACTAATGGAAGCATTTTTCAAACCCACCTAATCAGCAAAACAATGATTCTTAAATTCCTTCCCCAGCTAAAAATCCAGCACAAATTCCTCGACTTAGCACTCACTGACAAAGACCTCATTGTTTTATTTGACATTTTGCATGCTTTGCCTCATCTCAGATGAACAGTCGATGGCCTGCATTGTAAGTCTCATTTCCTCCCTTGGAGTACCAAACCCGCTATTTTCAGCATTGGCCTCCAGCCTACAAAAGACCCTGTTGAAGAACGTCTCAGACAAGAGTGCTGTGCAGACAGCCATGTAGACTTTCAGAAATTAATATGATCAACCCTTGCGGAGAAGTCCTAAATTCTTTGTCCACCTGCCATTCAGGAAAAATGAAGATGCAAATCCCACTAAGGCATCTCACAAGGGCATGACACCTAAGCATTTGGCTTTAACTCATTCAAAACTATCTGAATTATTGACATAAAAACTCATTGAGTCTACACCATCCCTTGGGCTTGTGAAGCTTTTTATGTCAATAAGAGAGCAGAACAAATTTGAGGAAAGCTGATACTTGTCATTAACTATCAACCCCTAAATGAGTTCCTGGCCGATGAAAAGTTCCCTCTACCAACTTAGGCATCACTCTTCGAACAACTTTCATATGCTAAAATATTTTCCAAATTTGACCTGAAAGCTGCCTTCTAGCAGTTAGGTCTCTATCCTAAGGATAGACCAAGAACTACATTCACAATCCCAAATGCCCATTACCAATGGATTATTCTCCCATTTGGACTGAAAACAACCCCATCTCTCTTTCAATAAGCAATGGTGCGCATTTTCCAGCCCATGTTACAGAATGCGCTCATTTACATTGATGATATCCTTATGTTTTCAGCCACCAAAGACAATCATATGCCCATCTTCTTGAACAATTCTACTCCATTGTTCGCCATTATGGAGTAATGCTTTCTGAGAAGAAGATGATCCTCTCTTCTCCGAATGTGGATTTTCTAGGAACGCAATTTCGCAATGGCACGTATAGTCCTCAACCACATATTGCTACATGCATTAATGAGTTCCCTAATGTTCTTACAAGGGCTAAAAAAATCTAGCAATTCCTGGGACTCAAAAATTACATTGAAGACTTCATACCACATCTGGCGCCTCTTCGAAAGCTTTTGTCCAAGCAACTATCTGCAGATGCAGTACCATAGTCGCATGCTCATGCCAAGGCCGTTCAAAGTCTTGGCATTCTGTAATGCCCTGAACATTTCAATACCCGAGTATTGAAAGTTCTCGAGTGTTACCAAAAATTTAACGTAATATGTACATGTGTGCGATACGAACCTATCCTAACCTTACATCTACTCTCTAATAAGAATCTGACTGTTAAGAATGATCCTCACCCATAAATCAAGGCATCTGACCGTTGATCATGTGATTTGATATATATATCTTCCTTTGATTAAATCGGAGAATAACTCCTTATCTATAATGATTTAGAGGTAAGTTCTTTTATAAGAATTGTTTATAAAAGTACATATGACCATGTAGGACCATTAGATTTCACAAAACTCTTAGATCAGAAATAATTACGAAAATGCCATTAACTTAGATCCCTAATCACTCCAGAAACCCACTTTATGTCCATCCGTTTATGAAGCTGACCGTACATCCACCTACATGCGTGATCAGAGTGCTAATCGTCAAGTTTCCTTATTTTTAGCAAGTCATATGACCATCCGTCATGTTGGGATCCACCAAACGGGCCACGCGAACATTATGGTAAACCAATCATCATGAAGATCTTAGGGTCTAGGTCCAAACCACCCGGTAACTTATCAATCAGAGGTGTACAAATATTATTTTGGAATTTTGAAGTATATTAGCCATTAAATGAGCATCTTAGTCATCCTTGAGAGATCAGGGCCCAAATTTAACCAGTTGAGAGATCTCGAGAAATAACAATCGGTGGCTATTTGACGGTGCAGTTAGGAGTTACGTGTAATAGAAGTTACAACAATGGAAAAGGACAAAATTGTAAATTATAAACTAAAATTCACATATACACAGTAGCAAATCACATAAGTTTCACGAGTGAGTGAAACTCACACGTTCTTACAACATGTGGCCCACCCATTGCTCGGATCTACTTCAAACTTGTGGCCATGGGCCCACACAGCAAGCGGAAGTCAGTGAATGGAGTGGATTGCCCACCAGACATAACAAATGGACCCCACCAGATGCCATGATGAAGCACGTATATTGTTACGTGGCTAGCCAATCACGTGAACCTTGTTATGTGAATTAAGCAACGATCAAACACGAGAAGCCTCGGATGATCAGGGTGTTGTGGCCCACCAAAGACTTGGAGTTCTTCATCTTTTGGCCCATAGCCTAACATGGCCCTACAAAACTAATGAACGGAGTGGATTTCTCAAGAAATCATCACAGTGGACCCCACTGGTCCACTACCATCAAACTGTAAGTGGAATATGTTTTCCTTTGCACGTTGAAACGACGCATAAGACGAATTTGAATTGAGAACCTCTGCTTCCATTTTCGTTCCTCCCAACTCCAAGATGTAATAGGATTCTTGAAATCCAAGAATAGAAGGTCGGATGTGAATCCTCCATCTCAACCGACTTCATCAATTGGAAATCCAAACTGTCCACTCCACAAAGACGGAGGTTTCGACCTCTCCCACGTAGGAAGTAAAGAAGCAGAGGAAAGCACGACGCCCTGCCATTTGCTGGTTTTCACGTCGCACTGCACCATGCGGAGGGACCTCTTGATCGCAACAGGCCCAATGATCTCGCACCAACCATCAATCCGATAGGCCAGGGCATGTCAGATGAAAGTTCTAACCCATCCGGAAACCTTACTTCGGGAGAAGGTGGGTCGGACTCTATTCCACCATCGAAACAGGGACCACATCCCACACGTAGAACGGCAACTTTAGATGACGTAAACCTACACCACTAGGAAATCTGGGACGTCCAGATGATGGTCCAAACACGACTCAATCTCCAAAGGAATCGAAAGAAGGAAAGATAACCCAGGAAATTAAAGACTGCCATGAAAGATGAGTCATTTCTCAACTGAGAAGCTGACCGATCATAGCACAAGATGGCCCATCAGTAGATCGGCTGATGACCAACAGCCTGAGTGATCTTGATGGGGGATGAGTCCCAAAGGAACGACCCAAGATCAACACAGCACGGTCACAACGATAGTGCTGCTGTTGCGCACAACGTTGCGCCATCAAGATGAGTAAATCGACTCTCGAGAATCTTCACAACCAGTTATAAAAGGACTGCCATCGATCCTGCTATAAACAGAACACACAGAGAGAGAGAGAGAGAGAGAGAGAGAGAGAGAGAGAGAGAAGTGCGGAGGAGGGAGACTAGTCCGAATTCAACCAACCTCCAAGAAAGGGTGTGAAGGAGCGTTTGGCTGTGCAATCCCAAATCCACGCCACAACACAGTTCAAATCTGATTCCTCTTTACTCTCTTGTTTTCTTATTTTTCTTTCTTTCTTATTCTTCCTAAAATTTCCCATACAATAGGCGCCAACACACCCGACCGAGTCGACTCAGTGGTGGGATGGACCTACTAAGCATAGAAAATTAAAAACCATTGATGCACGACTTACCTTAGTATAATCTAGATCTAACACCTTTAGATGTATTAAACCTAATTAAAGTTTAACTTAAAAATAGGTAAAATAGATTAGGATCTGATCTGACCATAAGGATCACCTCTGAAGATTGATAAGCTAAGGTGAGGTTTTTCCTTTATCATATGCAATTTATTTGATCATATTCTTTACCTGTTTTCCTTTCAAGGTATTACACTTTGATCATATTCTTTACCTGTTTTCCTTTCAAGGCATGGCACTATTTAAATTTCTGTTTAAATTCCCTTATGAATTGTTCCCGTAGATACTCACATTTATTTTATGTCTCCTACATGCAAATATCGTGTCGGGCATCCCACCTCTAATAGTCATTATAACTCTATGGACGTAATGCATTACGGGTAGCGGCCCTCTTGGTCGGTACGTAATTCCGTGGGTTGGTTGGTGTAGTGCACAATCGATGTATGTAAATCGCAAATGCAGTGTTACATCAACTTTCGGGATTGGATGTCGCAAATAGTCGCTCCATGAACACATCATGTTATGTAAATCCCCCAACTGCATATTGTACCGCCTTGAGATGTTCGCGTAAGGCCACGTTAACATTGGACGCGCCGGTGAATATCCGTATAGTGAGAGTGCGGGTTGAGCCGGATATAATAACTGCCTATCCACAATGTGACTATGACTGTTGGGTGTGATGGATCACACATATTTTGCTAGGCATGCATCTCATGGAGGGCCTTGTGCATATTGGTACCCTTATATATGTGGAGTATGAGTATCAATGACTTTTTAGCCTTATGATTCATGATGAATATATTGTAAATTGTAAAGGAATAACCATCACTATGAGTAGGGCGTTGACCCTCTCCAACCGTATAGATAATGCAGGTGACGAACAGATTGATGACCCAGAGGATCATCTTCTAGAGGAAGACTATGCTGAATAGACAAGAATTAGATTAATGATTTAGATTTATTTACGTTTCCGCTACAACTCGAAATTGTAATAGGCTCCTCTTCGTGGGAGCATTTGACCATTTATTTAATTATGGAATGAGGAATGCAGTCAATTTTATTCTTGTGAATGATTACCATGACAATGTAATTGGATGTGATATATATAATATATAATATATTATATATATATATATATATATATATATATATATATATATATATATATATATATATATTGCGTTTTTTAAAGCATCCAATTCATTCTAATCTATTATTAACACCCGATTTCCTCGGGCACGAGTATAAACTCTGGCCGTGAAAATTCGGGATGTTACACATTCCATCATAACATGGAATGCGAATTCTCTACACTGATGCCAGCGATGAACATTGGGGAGCGGTCCTCTTTCTCGAAGAAGACTCCTCATTCAAAAAAAGAACCACCTGCGGATACAAATCTGGAAGCTTTAAGGATTCAGAGCTACATTATCATTCCACATTTAAAGAGATCATTGCAGTTAAAAAGGCAATCACGAAGTTCCAGATTCACCTCATTAGACACACCTTTCATGTTGAAATGGATGTACTCTTTCCCCAACATGTTGAAGTTCAAACAAACACACCTTTCATTGTCTCTCACATTAAAGGCAAAACAAACACACTTGCAGATTTCTTATCTCGACACCCTCAAGACTGTGTTTCCAACCTTAAAGAAAAGACCAACAGGCCATATTGTATCTCAATACCGCAGCCATTCTGTGTCTACCCACTAGACAAAATTCCGGTTCTCCCAACCCAAATAGAAAAAATAATAATAAAAAAAAAAAAAAAAAAAAATCATTGTTTACTTATTCTTCGCGCACCACAACCCTTTTCAGCTCTGCACCCATCTCGAAATCCATTTGCTAAATAATCCTCTTCTTGAGCTTATCCCTCATCTTGATTACCCATATCTTACTCCTCTTTCTTTTAAAAATTATTACGAATGCACCAAAGAACTCTATCTCCTATGGTACCTTTTCCCCACTCATATAATGGTTGTCGTTTTCATTGCTCCTAGACTCTCCTCTTATCTCATCCAAAAGGAGCTAGGCCGATTCCCACAGACAGATTCACGGTGCAATATGCTAAAATGGATGCAATGGTTCTATTCCATCCACTAATGGCATCGTATTCTTGGAGAAGGCCTCACCAGCAACCGCCAATTTGTAATGATCCGTTTCCATATAACCAACAGATCATTACCACTGTTGCAGATGACTCTAAAAGACGCCCCTTTGCTCGCTACTCCTTTGTAGATGCCCAAGCAGAAGTTCAAGGATGGTATAACTTTGATATGGCCAGACATCAACATACCTATCGCATGGAATGGCATGTATTCATACATGGAATCCTTCAGGCCAACAATGTCAACCATTCCACCATCCCCGCAGAGATTCTTGAGCGAGCAAATGTTTACCCCATGACAACTCCAAGTGAATGATTTGCTTATATAATGATGAACTACTACGAGAGACATGGACCGCATGGTTGGCCTGCCAGATCTGGCCCTATAGAGATCGGAAGCGACTATGACTCTGATGGCAATCCACTCTCTT
Source organism: Magnolia officinalis (assembly GCA_021015155.1). Lineage (NCBI taxonomy): Eukaryota > Viridiplantae > Streptophyta > Magnoliopsida > Magnoliales > Magnoliaceae > Magnolia > Magnolia officinalis. The sequence goes on from JAJHSJ010000009.1 coordinate 24,579,961, forward strand.
CAAAGTCCGACGATTGAACAAGCATCCTCTCTTCTCTAGGTTGCACAACACAGTGGCCCACCAAAATGAAGCAAGATTACTGTAGCAATTATTGTACTTAAGTATTGATTAATGATGTAATTCGGTACTGTATAATATTACTATTGTGTCGGTAGCTATAACATTGTATCAGTTTGTCTTTTGTGTAACACTGTAGTGTCAGTAGAACATTGTAGTGGAATAGAAAACTTGTACAATCCGGATACTTATTCGATGGTCACTGTAGCAGACATGAAGCGATGAAAAATCTAGACTTCCCCATCTATAAAAGGAGGCATCCTATCATTCTCCAGACAGAGTAAGTCCTGGCCGAGAGTTTTTTCCTTCTCTTGTTTTATTGTAATATATATGTGTGTGCGTGTACAAACACACACATACATGCATATGTGTGTGTGTGGACATATATTTTTCAAATCATTACACACACACATACAGACATGTGTGTGTAGACATATATATTTTTCAAATCATTACACACACACGCACATATATATATATATCAAACACAACAAATGAATATATGAATACCAATAGCTAGAAGTTCTCTAAGCCCACATGAATATCAAGCAATCCCTATCCACATGCAAGCACACAAGCCAATATGGCACACATGGTGAGGTCCGAGCTTTTCCATTAGTTGCACCACATAATTTAGGTCACTTGCCCAAGTATCAAATCATTACACTCACTGGGTGGGCCATAAGGTACCCAAGAAATGGATGGCTAAAACAATCTTCTTAGCCATCCATTTTAGTGTACATTGTGTTTCCACGTGAAGGGTGAAGCTCCCTCAATTTGAGGAAAAAGATCTAACGAACGAAGGTGTGGCTCCCCTGATGGGAAAGCTCATATCGTACACGACTTCGTATTGGCACACGTGCTTGCATGTGCATGGTCAATGCTCTACATTAGCTTAAGTCACATGTAGCCTATGCTACACACTACTTAGCATACATTGCATGTTACAAACCTTACACTACAAGTTATTTCTACTAAGACATTAAAATCAATTAATGTTTTCAATGATTTGTTACATTTTTATATTTTTAATAAAAAATAGTTAAAGTTAATCTTTTCAATGATTAGTAAAATAATATAAGTAACAATACTAAGGTTCTGTTTGGTAAACTAAAAAATAAGGTCTGAAAATTAATTTAGCTGTTGAAAGCTTAAACTGCTAAATTTATGTACTTATTAAGTACTGAAAAATCTGTTTAGTAATTTGTCTGAAAAAGGCCCTGATATCTGAAAACAAGTATTTTCCTTCACAAAAAACCTGTTTGGTTAAAACAAACCACAAATGTCTGAAAATTGACAATTTGTCATATTTGTCCCTATTGTCTCAATTTCTATTTTTTGGAGAATATGAGACAAAATATGCTATTGCTTTGCCACCAAATTTGGCACACCTAGGCCCCATCCACATACATCTCTCAAACATGACCCCTCAATTAATGGACCATGTGCTATACTCTTCTTGATAGAACAATCATAACCCTTCGATAATATTAAGCATTGAGTACCATTGAATTAAATAAATATTTGAAATAAACAAAAATTATCCACTATATTAAAAAAATCAAACACTTTTTTTCAACCCTTGGATATTCTCTGAAGTGACATATTTATAAGAATAGAAGTGTTGAATGCAAAGTTTCTAGGCATATCAGTGGATGTCCCGTCAGACAAATGCTTCTGATCATTAGAACATGGGTTCCGCATGTACAAATAGCACTGTTATCTCGGCCCAACATTATATGGTACCTCTTAATACGTGTAGGCCACCATAGGAAACAATGGTCATTGACTATTAAAAACTTTTTGGGGGCCATAAAGTGATCGCGCTGATTGTTTAATGGCATGTGCCTAAGAAGGAGGCAATTTGAAGGCTTAAATGGACCACAACAGAGGAAGTAGTGGAGATTGAATTCCTACGATTGAAAACTTCCTAAGGCCTACCATGATGTTTATTTGCCATCCAACCTGTTCAACTTGATCCAAAAGTTCTAAGCCCCCCCAAGAAGTTTTCAATGGTAAGCTTTCAAGACCCACCACTTCCTGTGATGTGGTCCACTTGAATTTTTTTCGCTCATGCCCTAAATTTATTTGTCGAAATGGATGGACGTCGTGGATAAAAAATATAAATCACAGTGGGGTTATGGAAGTTTCATATGTCAACACTTCCGGTTTCCTTCTCTCGACCTAGAATGTGCCCACCTCGTTCATCCGTTTTTCCAAATCAATTTAGGGAATTATCCGAAAAGTGAAGCAGATCCAATTATCAAGTGGACCATACCACAGGAAACAATGGTGATTGACCATTAGTGGGCCACAAAAGTTTTGGATCAAGCTGATAATTGTTTCTACCCTTCATTCAGACTTATGTGAACTTATCAATAGATTGGATAGCAAATAAAATATACAGAAACATTAAGGTGCGCCCTAAGAAATTTTTAATGGTACGGTGTTCAATCACCACTATTTCTGGAGTATAGTCCACATAATAATTGGATTGTCTTAATTCTTAGGATCATGCTCTAAAATGATCTGAAAAAACGAATGGACAGAGAGTATATAGAATATACACATAAAGTTGGGCCCCACAATAAGGGTTGTAAGGTCTTGGGTGAGGCTGGGACTCACCTAATCCGTTGCCAGCACCACACAAGCAACGGAATTTCTTGACATGTGAAATTTACGTGGGCCCCATGATGACGTATTTCTTAAACCACACTATCCATCCATTTTTTTTTCATATCATTCCAGGATACGAGACCAAAAGCAATGCAGATTCAAAACTAAAGTGGACCACACCAGTGAAAACAATCGGAATCGATGTTACCGTTGAAAACTTCTTGGGGCCATAGAAGGCTCTGATCGAGCTAATATTTGTATTTTAACTTCATCCAGGTATGTGTGTGATCTTATGAACATGTCAAATGGAAAATAGGCCTCATGATTGTCCATAGGAAAGTTTCATTGGTAGTTTGTTCAATCGCCACTGCTTTCTCTGGTGTGGACCACTTGAGCTTTGAATGTGCCTCATTTTTGGGCTCATGCTCTGGAATGCTCTCTAAAAATTAATGGATAGTGTGGATCTAAAGTATAAATCCTTGTGGGGCTCAGAAAAGTTCCACACATTAGAAGTTGTGTTGTGTAGAATTTGGGAGAGAAATCCGTCGAATCTTGCTAGCTTGAGTTGTCAGAAATGACGTGGACCAATGAGAAGCCACAGCATTGGAATTTCATGCGCCTTCAACACAGACGATCCGCACTCAATTTTCCTACTAGATCCGCCTACTGGACGGTGCTCTATGGGCCCCACCATAATGTATGTGTTTTCTCCACACCATCCATCAATTTGGTGAGATAATTTTAGGACATGAGCCCAAAAAAATGAGGCAAATCTAAAGTTTAAGTGGACCACACTACATAGAGCAATGGAATTGGACGTCCATCTTTTTGACCATTTTGGGGGCCATAGAAGTTGTAGATCAACCTGATATTTATGTTTTCGCTTCATCTAGGTCTGTGTGACCTTATGAATAGTACGGATGGCAAATAAACATCATGGTGGGTTCTAAAAAGGCTTTTAAAAAAAAAAAAAAAAGATTGAAATTTCACCTTCAAATCAAGAGAAGATTAACTAGAAGAAAAGAGCGATTTGAGAAGGATTTGGCTTCTGGATAGTTAGAGATTCTTTTTTTTAAGTAGGTGAAAAGGGAAAAGACTTGGTGAGAGATCCTACAATGTTTTTAATACCTGAAAGGGTAATCTTGCCATTTTTAAAAGTTGACTGGGATGTTTTGGTCAAAATTCAACCAAAAATTTTAACGGAAATGACTTACTGCATTTTGTAATAAGTTTTAAGCCAAGTTGCAATGGCTGAAAAAAATCATTGAATTTTAAGTGATTTTTCCAATAAAGCATTGAATGTCTTTTGGTTACCAAACGGTCTGAATTACCAAAATCACTGAAAATAGCATTTTTCAGTGATAAGTTACGAAATTAAGTTTTACCAAACACACCCTAAATCAATTCCAATGCTATTTCTTTATCTTTATACTTAATCTTTTCCCTACTTTTCCTATTATTTTGAATTTTGTTCAGTAACATGAAATATAAGTACAACCCTAAATAAAAATCTAGAAGTAGCATGTGGCTTATGCTTCATGCTTCAGAGCAGAATGCTAGCCTACATGCTATTCACTATTTAAAACACTAAATAGAGCCCAAAAATCAAACTAATTCAAAACACAGAGGGGTTGTAGTGCCACACCATTAAAATTGTCCTGTGTGCAGGGTCTGCTGTGGTGTGTATATATGCAATTGCTATTCTTTTGAAAATCATCACACAGTTGACGCGCTGGCTACAAAGTCCAGATAAGAGTGTACTTCCAATAATTGGGACCACTATTGACATCTTATGGCTATTGACCCCACAAGGACTGCATGCATAATAAAAAATAAGGAGTCAATGACAACCACATTGCACGATAATACCATAGGGGTTGTTTGGATGACTGTAAATGGTTTAAGTGGTGTAAATCATTTACCAGCTTTTCCGTTTTGGCTGTAAGAAGCTGTAAATGGTTTACAGGTAAATGATTGTCTGTGTTTGGATAGCCTGTAAGTTGCTCAATTCCTATAAATGGAGAGCCTGTAAATGAAATCACAGCCTTTTGACTGTAAATCAAATGGGGCTGAAAGCTGTAAATGATTTACAGCCTGTAAATCATTTACAGGCATTTTTCAGCATCTAAACACAAGCTGTAAACCATTTACCTGTAAATCGTTTACAATTAGTGCCATTTACAGGCATCCAAACGGCCCCATAAGGATTGGATAAATCCTATAGATTAATGATACCACAAAGTTTTCATAAATCATATAAAATAGGGAGCCACTGACAACTATATGGCCTGATAACAGTCGGATTGAATAAATCCAATATAAGAGGTTACAGTTTGGGAAGGACCTCTAAAACAGGGCTTAATATGCAAATGGTTGATATCTTGGGGCTTTTAACACTTTCTGCAATTGGATACATGGGCCCACAGTCCAATTGGGTCCTATTTCAATTGGATATTGCACATATCCGGTCTACTGGGTGGCCCGTATGCATTCCAGATGCATTGTTTTTTTTTTTTTTTTTTTTTTTTTTTTTTTTTTTTTTCTCCCACATTTACATGTAAATATAATAACTTGAAAAGATTAACAAAAGAGCACCTTATCCTAGCAAATTATTAAACTAGAAGGCGAAAGCCTACAAGTATTCAACTTGCATCACATGTTCGAACACCAAACAGTTTTCCTAATAGAAATCAAAATGGAAATACCTTCCATGTCTGTTTGTGTGAAGCTTGTATAGATTTATGCCTTCTTCTAATATAGCCTGCATGGGATCAGGAAGAGGACTCCTAAAAACACAAATAGAGAATTAGTTAACAAACAAATACCAACAGATTAATTGAAAGCCTAATTAGCATGCTTTGTACAACAATTGTGGAAGGTTATGGAAAATGACTCAATGCAAATGGAGGTCCATGGTATGTTGCTGATAAACTGAGAGCATGCGTTAACAATTGCAATAAAGTAACAAGAAACACACACATATTATTTTAGAAGAAATAATCACAATTCAAATCACCACCACAACCATCATCATCATCTAAGCCTTAGGCTAACTAATTGGGATCCACTACATGAATCATGTTCCACCATTCCACTCGGACCATATCCACAGTTAAACCAAAGGTTATCAAATCTTTTCTTACTACCTCCATCCTCAAAAAAAGATAAAATATTGACTAACAAGAGTAAGGAGTATGTAGATTACGATGTGTATTTACCACAATGCACGAAATGTTGTTAACTTATCCATGTTATACATGCTATGCATGCACACCAAGTCGGACCATTTAAATCACCGGGCTAGTTGAGGGTGGAGCCATTGTTCGGAGTATCCATGATATTATCAAAATATCCTCAATATTATCCGTATCTCCAGCTTGACATTACCGAAAACACTGGTAGCGATACTGATAACAGTGGAAGTATCAGAAATTCCAGGTATTGATGATACATCGCTAAGCATCACTAATGTATCGCCAATATTTCCGACTATGTAAATTCCAGGTATATTTTGTATAGCTAATGTATCGCCAATATTTTTTATTGTTTAAATTCTAGGTGTCACTTGTATTGCCAGTGTATCAGCGATATTTCGATAATATCACCAATGCATTGATATTGCCAAAAATCTATTTATTAAAAAAAAACTATTTCAAAATTTTTTTATGGGCGCTTGGTTGTAAGATGAAATGCACGTTTGTATGTGTGTATGTGTACGCATGCATGGATGGATGGATGGATCATGAAAGGAGGGATTGATGTATGTCTGCATGGATGGATGGATGGTTGGATGTGTACATGTGAGTGTGTGCACGCATGCATGCATGGATGGACGGATACGCATGTATGTTTGTATGTATGTATGTGCATGCATGGATGGATGGATGGATCCACCATTTTCCCCATGTCTCCCCAATTTTTCCTTGTGTCAATGATACATGCCTTTAGACCCCATTAAAGAGAAATTTCTTATTTGATTCCTAAATATGCAAATATGAATCTTTTTCACTGTTATTTGATTATTAAGTATGCAAATTTGTGTATTTTGGCATCACCTGGAGTTTCACTAAAAAATTCCACTGTTTTCCCCATGTTTCCCTACATTTTATGGGAATCGAAAATATTATTGGCGACAACAATATTGTTTATTAATCCCCAACCAGCGAAACTTGTAGCGATACCGATACTTCAAACATTGGGCGGAGCATAGCCAAAACCCATATTGATCGGACCAGTGTTTGAAATATCAGTATCGCTCTATGTATTGGTTATTGCATGAGATATATCGTTTTTATTGCATAATTTATCATACTTTTTTGGGAAACATGGGGAAACATTTGGGAAATGGTTGAATTTATCAATGAAACTATAGGGATTATTAAAAAAGACCTTAACACACACTTTCAAATCATAACATCTCAAAAAAAAAAAAAAAAAAAAAGGTGCACATAATAAGTTTCCTTTGTATAGGGTCCTAAGCTATGCGATGTTTTAACTAAACTAATGCAACTATATTTAAATTGAATGCATGACGTTTATAAATGTATCAAAGACATGTATGATAACACAACCAATTCATTGAAAGGCAAAAGAATAAGTAAAAATTGAGAAATATACATATCAATTATATGGACTAGTTGTAGCCTAGACCCACAGAGTTGTGCAGTGGCTCGTAATCATCATCTCCATCTCGACGGGGCTAAGAATAGTACTGCTCCTCCACAAATCGACAATACGGTGCCCAGGTCATAGTAGAGCGGTATCAGTTAAGATACTCTCTGACATAACGTGGTAGCATTGGTACTCATACTCTCCGAACTGAACCAATACGCCCATTCGTGGGTACTACATAATCGTCGCAATTTGTGGTTGATATGGATCTAGAAAGGGCACATATGAAGCACCTTGGTATCCATAGTGTTGGCCATATCCATACTGCTGCTCATATCCCTGCCCATATGCAGAAGTGAACTCCTGGCCATAGTTGAAAAACGATGTGTTGTAACTAATGGAGTCACTCACCACATATCCATACTCGTATTGTGGCACAGAACTTGACCTACTCTCCTGTGTTTGTGATCCATATCCATGTTGTGGCTTGTAACTCGAGCTCCCCTCCCTCGTCCATGATCTAAATCTAGAGCCACCTTGCTTGTCATGAATGCCTATGTCCCTTATGCATTTTACCAATAGCTCGTCAAAATATAAAAGCTTTCGAGTATGTTTTTTCTTTTGTAGCCTTTGATGCTCGTATGTCTTATTGTAAATGAGATGGGGTTGTGGCTCTCCTGGACGAGAATCATGGTTAAGGTCCTGCGTAGCATGATTGAAATCCTCCTCCCCATTGAAAGAGCTAGGAGGCCTTTGATCCCGATTCCCAGTAGAGAATGATTTGATGATGATAATGTGAAGAAGAGATGAGAATATTGAGAGAGAGAAGAAGAAGAAGGAGAGTTTGGGAGAGATGATGTGTTAGGCTTACTTGCCCTAACACATAATATTTTATTATAATAAAGCATATAGTACACTGCAAGAGAAGATGGAGGTATGCACATGCACTTACACTAAAAGGGGGCCAACCACTAACCACATACACAATACACTAGCATTCTCTATACTCCCCCACAAGTTGAAGCATAGATGTTGATCATGCCCAACTTGTCACGAACACGATGAAGAGCATCTCGACTCAAAGACTTTGTAAGAACATCAGCAAGTTGATCCCCAGATCGAACAAAAGGAGTGACGATTTCCTTAGAAGCGACTTTCTCCCGAATAAAGTGACAATTGACCTCAATATGCTTGGTTCGCTCGTGGAAAACGGGGTTACGAGCAATATGGATGGCCGCTTGGTTGTCACAGTGAAGAGGAACAGGATTCGAAGGAGGATAGCCAAGTTCTTTAAGAATGTTGCGAAGCCACACGAGTTCACACGTCGCATGAGCCATAGCACGATATTCTGCTTCAACCGAGGACCGGGCAATAACCAGCTGCTTTTTGCTCTTCCAGGTTATAAGATTGCCCCCTAGGAAAGTACAGAAGCCGGATGTAGAGCGGTGATCAAAAGTACTACCTGCACAATCAGCATCGGAATAGCCAGAAAGACGAAGATGACTATGCAACTGAAAGTAGAGGCCAAAACCCAGTGCTGATTTTAAATACTGAAGTATGCGGTAGATAGCCGTGAGATGGGAAGTACGAGGAGCTTGCATGAATTGGCTAACAACCCCCACCGCAAATGAGAGATCTGGGCGAGTAATAGTCAGGTAAATAAGCCGGCCTACAAGTCGTCGATACATCTCGGGATCAGTAAGGAGAGCACCATCATCTGGTCGAAGCTTCTGTGAAGTATCCATGGGAGTGGTAGCAGGCTTGCACCCTAACATGCCGGTCTCCATGAGAAGATCAAGCGCATATTTTCATTGTGACAAGACCAAGCTGGATGATGAGCAAGCAACTTCAATTCCAAAGAAGTAGCGAAGAGGACCAAGATTCTTGATCTCAAACTTGGTCTTCAAAAACTCTTTGACCTCCCTCATTCCAGTAGAATCACTACCGGACAGAACAATATCATCCACATAGACAATGAGAACCATGATGCCCGTCGATCGATGACATATAAAGAGAAAATGATCGGCATGACTACAAACAAAGCCAAACTCCAAGAGAGCCTGACTAAATTTTTCGAACCATGCACGTGGAGATTGTTTGAGTCCATAAAGAGCCTTCTTCAACCGACATACAAGTGTAGGGTTGTGAGAAGCAACAAAGCCAGGAGGTTGATGCATGTAAACTTCCTCTGTAAGATCCTCACGGAGAAATGCATTCTTAACATCAAGCTGAAACAAGGGCCATGATAAGTTAACGGCCAAGGAGAACACAACGCGAATCGAATTAAGCTTAGCCACCGGAGAGAATGTCTCAAAGTAATCCACACCATAAGTCTGGGTGTAACCTTTAGCAACAAGACGGGTTTTATAGCAATCAATTGAGCCGTCTGGAAGAAACTTGATCGTATAAACCCATCGACAACCGACAGGTTTATGGCCTAAAGGAAATGGCACAAGGTCCCAAGTATGATTCTTCTTAAGAGCAGACATTTCTTCTATCATCGCCTTTGTCCAATCAGGACTCTGAAGAGCATGTGAGAGAGATCTAGGAATAGTCTGTGATGAAAGGGAAGCTGCAAACGACTGAAAAGACGGTGAAAGGTGATCATATGAAACGAAATTACTAATGGGTTGTTGAGTACAAGATCGTGACCCATTGCACAAGGCAATGGGAAGATCTAGACTCGAGGTAGGAGAGTCACCTGAGCCAACATCCAAAGTGAGTGAAAGGGCGGATGGCTAAGCGTGTGAAGATTTATCTCGACGATGATACACCCACAGAGGCTTAGGCTCACCCATATCACTAATAGGATGCTGAATAGAGGGGAGAGGAGTTTTCCCATGATCACCAGTGGAAAGAGTAGAAGAGTTATACTCCCCCTGACTCACAAGAGGATCACAGAGGGATCAGCCTGGAGCGGAGAAAAAAGAAATATCCTCAAAGAAAGTTACATCGGCAGAGACATATTTCTTGTGAGTTAATGGGTCAAAGCATTTATACCCTTTCTGACCCCGAGTATACCCTAAAAAGACACATTTAATTGCCCTGGGGCTAAGTTTATCATTACTCCCATCCAAAATTTGAACAAAGCATGTACAACAAAAAACTTTAGGTGGGAGAGGAAATGGATTATCATGAGGATACAATGTAGTAAATGAAGATTTGTAAGACAAAATACGTGAGGGTATACGATTAATAAGAAAAGTAGCAGTGAGAAGAGCATCACCCCAAAAATGTTTAGGTAAATGCATACCAAGCAAAAGGGTGCGAGCAACTTCAAGAAGATGACGATTCTTTCGTTCTGCAATACCATTTTGTTGAATGGTGCGAGCACATGACGTCCTAGACAAAATACCACGTTCCTCGCAAGAAGGAAAGAAAGTAGTAGACATGTATTCCCCCCCCCCCCCCTTCCCCCCCCCCCCCCCCCCCCCCCCCCCCCCCCCCCCATTATCAGAATGAAGGGATTTGATGGAACAATGAAATTGAGTGCACACTTCATGATAAAACACTTTAACGCATCAAACACTTCACTTTTAGATTTCAAAAGATAAATCCAAGTCATGCAGGAATAATCATCAATAAAGCTAACAAAATATATAAATCCAAAAGTCGAGGTAACTGGAGCAGGTCCCCAGACATCCAAGTGAACCAGAAGAAAATGTTGAGATTTCCTCCCAGAAGAGTTAGGAGGAAATGTAGCACGATGATGTTTAGACAATTCACAAATATCACAGCATAATGTTTTAGTGACATGTAAGGAAGGAAACAAAAGTCTCAATCTAGCAATGGATGGGTGGCCTAAGCGGCAATGCCACTGAGTCATGGACTCTCGATCTAGAGAAAGGGTACTAGAAGCGGCAATGGGTGTATCATCGAGAAGATAAACGCCTCCTCGCTCATGCACCCCACCAATCACTCTCTTCGTCTGTAGGTCCTAAAACAAACAATAAGAAAGGAAGATGGTAATGAAACAATTGAATGATTTACTAAGAAAGCTAACAGACAATAAGTTTAATGGAAAACGAGACACATACAAGACTGAGGACAAAGACAAGGAAGAAGAGAGAGGGATGAAACCAATCCCGGAGATGGGAGATTGGGTTCCATCTGCGACTGTGACATACTGAGTGTGAGGAGAAGGAGAATAAGAAGAAAAGAATTGACACTTACCAATCATATGGGAGGAAGCTCCAGAGTCGATGACCCAGGAGGTAGGAGAGGATGACGTAAGAAGGGCAATACCTTACTGGGCCGAAGCTGCGTGAGAAGACTCGGGAATATCACGAATGTGAAGCCGCATAAGGGCATCATATGCAGCCCGAGAAATGATAAGAGACTCCCCTGAAGTAAACTGCTCAGCTATCGGGGTGGAAGACTATGTCTCAGAAGCAACCGTGGATGCAACAAAAGCAGCGGCATACGTAGGACGACCATATAGCTGTCAGTAATAATCAACCATGTGATAGTTCCACCGCAATATGAACAAATGAGGGAACCATCACGTCCTCGTCCACATCCACCACGACCACGAAGATTATGGCAGCCACGACTGCGATCTCCCTCGCGGCCTTTACCACGACCACCAAAGCCAAAAATGCGCCCCGAACTCAAGGATGGTGCCCGAAGACCAAGAGAGGACTGATCGCCAGCAAGATGTGCCGAACGCTCGGGTGGCACAAATGAATGAGAAGGAAGAGTAGATGCAGTAGCACGCTGACACATGGCATAGACTATCGTCAATGGGGGAAGAGGATCCTGCAAAACAACCTGATCTTGAACATGAAGGTAATCAGAACTCAACCCAGCTAGGAACTGCATGATACGAGTATCATCCCGCTGCTTATGAGCATGTTCATGATCCTCTTTACATTTGGAAGGAAGAGGTTGATACATATCCAACTCATCCCACATACCCCGAAGCGTCGAATAGTAATCATTTAAGGATCTGAAGTTTTGTTGGAATCGACCAATTTCTTGAATAAGCTGGAATACCCGTGAAAAATTTCGAGATTCCGAGAACATATCATGAAGCGTATCCCAAATACCTTTAGCCGAGGATAAAAACATCACTGAGTGGCTAATCGAGGAATCCATACTATTCAACAACCATGCAATAACTTGATAATTCTCCTTTGTCCAAGACTTGTAGGTAACATCTGTAGAGTTTGGGGAATCATCCAAAATATATGACAACTTGTCACGGGCTCCTAAAAATACTTTTACAGATTGTGACCATTGAAGATAGTTGTCACCATTCAACTTAGTAGAGGTAATCTGCAAGGGGTTGGATTCAAGAGACCTTATGCCAAGAGATGAGGGCCCTTTGTCAGTCATAGGAGAGTCCAAGAGAGATAAACCTATGCCAAGAGATCCCCTACGCCAATAAAGATTGATTCAAACAACTCTATCTCATTCAATCCTTCAAGATAATAAAAGATAAACCTCAAACAAATATCAATCATCCAAAATACCATGAAACGCAGTAAAAAAGGCCCTAACCGAGTGAAAAACGGCCCAGCAGCACGTCCGTTTGAGGTTCAAAACCTCTCAAACATTGATCTTAAGTAAAAAATCCACCATGGGTAGCTTGGGAGAAAGATTTTGGTCCACCTTGAGGAAACAAACCAAAGAAAAGCTTACCGATTTGAGGTAGATCGAAGAAAAACGGAAAATGGGCCCGATTTTCGAATTTCTCTATTTCGCCCAAAATACCATGAAATGAGGTCTAATAAATTCTGAAAAAATCATGACAAATCTTCTAAAATCAATATCTATCAAACCCCTAAACTTTTAGCTCAAACGGAGTCCATGTGTCCATACAACGCTGACATCAGCCGTACGGCTGCTGACGTCAGCAAGGTGACGTGTCGCCTCTCAATCTGTTGGATGCGGAATGTCTGAATCTAAGCTTTGATACCAAGTAGAGAATGTCTGAATCTAAGCTTTGACGTGTCGCCTCTCAATCTGATGATGATAATGTGAAGAAGAGATGAGAATATTGAGAGAGAGAGAGAAGAAGAAGAAGGAGAGTTTGAGAGAGATGATGTGTTAGACTTACTTGCCCTAACACATAATATTTTATTATAATAAAGCATATAGTACACTGCAGGAGAAGAGGGAAGTGTGCACATGCACTTACACTAAAAGGGGCCAACCACCAACCACATACACAATACACTAGCATTCTCTATACTCCCACCCTCACCACCATCATCACCATTATCGCTACTATCATTAGAATCATCATCACCCTCATCGTTGTCATCACCATCACCGGACCCACCCCCCCGCATCTCTCTGACTCAGTCTAGGTGTCAGATAATGTCTCCCTGCTGCATGTCCCACGTGATAGTGACTGTTGCAGGCTGCCCTCTGGACTCCTCGTCAATGGATCGAATGCCTCATCAGGAGACCTTTGCTGCTCCACATGTGCATCAACATTAATCCCTTGTGTCACTGTCTCTGCCACAACATGTGGCTCTGGTCGCCCTTCTGAAGTATCCAAGTCATCTGACCTAACACACAGGTAAACTAGGTCTTCCTCATCCTCAACATATGCATGTTAACCAAACTTCATCAAGTCCAGTGGGTCTTCCTACGCAGTTCTTCTTCCTTCAGCGCAAAGCAGCCTCTCTCGCAACATCATATTATTGTGACAATACACTAACTTCTAAAGCCTCTCGTACCCTAGTCTATTGTGTTTATTTGTGTGAATGATGGAGAATGTACTCCAATTCCTTTCACGGGGTAACAAGAACACCGTCTGTGCAAGCACACGGACAGCCAGTCGCTGTAAAACCTCGCAGTCAGTCCCGTACATGGACCACCATTCGCCTGCGTATCATAAAATTCTTTCATTAGTTTTAGATTTTCCAAAATAATATGAAATTTAAGTTTACCATGGTAACTTACATGCCATCATGGTGTTCCTTAACTTCGCCGCAAGGGGGCACACAAACATTCCAACCGCATCGCGGAATCTAATAATCTGTTGATGGCGTATAGCAACAAGGGTAAGTATGGAATGGTTGAGAATAAGTTAAGGTGAATGTATATGTGGAACATATTTACCTCACTACTGAAGGTGCCTTTCCCCGTATAGTCGGGGAATAAGTGATTATACACTTCATGTACAACCCTATTTAATGAATTGTCTTCGTAGAGATTACTGTTGTAGTGGTATCTGGGATTCAGAAAATAAGCTAAAAACTAACATTTATACATCAGTACAACCGTCGTTTATTATTGCATATAGAAAAAAAAATTCATATGAGTAATTACCAACCTGATGTACTTGGTGAGAAAGTGTCATTTCTCAATGGTCGTCCGTTATTGCATGCACCCACTTATATGCGCTGGGGGCTTTAACCTTAATGGCTTATTTCATCAGCTGTATAGACGAAGACAACGACCCATTAACGGATTTGTCTCATTGTCCACCATTCTCAACACCACATAAATGGGCTCTAGAATACCCACTACACTACGCATGTGATCCCATAACGTATTTATCAACATCAACTCCTTGATTCTCCACGTTACACTCTTCACCCTCTTTTTCCATTCTTCGTAGTCATGAGAGGTGAAAAGTTCTCGTAACCCCTATTTGTGTTTGAGGAAGCTACTTAAGGCAATATAATTTGTGGCAAACTGCGTCGCTCCGAGGAGCACTATATCCCGACCACACCTATCGCACATCGTAGCTAATAATCATGTGTGGTTGTATATGAAGTTTGTGATGAGTCGTGTGTCAGCAACAAGGGTCTTCACCGACGGCCTATCCCTGATCGCCTCTAGCATGAGATCGATGCAATGGGTTGCACAGGGGATCCAATACATATGATATTTGTCTTGAATATTCTTCCCCGCCTTGACAAATGCACTCCCATTGTCCGTAACAAACTGCACAATGTTCTTCCTAAGAACATATTGCATGACATTGTGCATTAGTTTGTAAATGTATTTAGTATCTTTAATCTTATTACTCGCATCTTCGGACTTTACGAACGTCGCATATCCCCTATAATAGACCATAAAATTTATGACTGACATCTTCTTTGGTTCGTTCCAACCGTCACACATGATAGTACAACCATACATCTCCCATGACTGTTTATATGAATCCATGTATGTCTTCATCTCTGCGTATTCATAATCCAAATACCTCCTCATGATCTCAAAGGGCGTGGACGGCTGCACACCCTCACCCCCACGCTGCACTTTTCATAATCTTAAAGTGTGGGCTTGTTGCGGCATTCGTGGGGATTTGATCATTAAAAAAATAACAATAATAAAATAAAATAAAATTAAAAAGAAAACTTCGTTATAAACTTTCCAACTTTCTTCCTCGCATCTCCTCCGCTAAACATGTCCTTTAATTTCTTTTGTCCCTCCCGCCTCTTTATACATCATCGGATCGGAAGGTAGATCCGGTACTCACATGCTACTGCTCCTGCCTATGCCCCATAATCCTACCAGCCTACTACCTTCCCCTCCACCACCCGTAGAAGTCCCCCTTGCTCCACTACCCCCTGCCACATTCCACCTTGCTCCACTCCCCCCACCACGCTCATGGATAGATCCTTCAAATCTAGGCCTACTCGTGTCTCGCCTCCTCTCCTAATCCCTCTCCCATTGATCCTGTATGGAATCTTGAACTGCGCGTCTATATTCGGGATCATCATCGTCATCATGATCCACTACATACTCATCAGCTATATATGGTGGCCACCCCAACTCCTCCCTAATCTCCCCCTCTCATGCATGTCATTAATCTTTTGTCTTGACATTTTTTTAATATGGCCCTCATCTCTTTTCGCACATCCAATGGGCACATAGGGCAGTCCACGACATTGCGATACCCTCCCACTAAATGCTCCTTCAAGCGGGTTACCCCCCACTCCTCGATTCATGGCCACATAAATTACATATACTACCGAATCGATTATTGGGAGTAAGCTGGTTGTATTGCCACCCTATATCAGGTTGTCTCCCTCCTCTTCCTCCTAACATATTTTATCTCTAAAAGAACATTATGTTAAAACTTGTTAGGGCCCACCTTGGTGCATGTGTTTTATATCCATGTCGCCCATCCATTTTGCTAGATTATTTTAAGGAATGGTCCTAAAAATGAGAATTATCAAAATCTCAGGTGGACCACACAGTAGGGATTTCCACTATTAGAAACTTCCTAGGGCCCAAAAAAGTTTTGGATGGTGTCAAATTACCGGGAAGTAGATGGATGGCGTGGATAAAAAACATACATCATGGTGGGGCCGTAGAGCACTGTCCAATAGGCAATAAGCCATTCAAGACAAAAACACATGCATATATAGTAAGACACCAAAATTAGATGGTCCCATGCATCAGTATGTAGAAAAAATTAGGAAATCAAGAATATTGATGATGTAGGTATTATTCTAAGTTGTAGAAAACTTCCCACTATGGAAAATTTCCAAGTCATCCTCCATTTCTACAGTTCCCATCAGATCAACGGTTTGGATCGTCATCAATGGGCCCCACCCATACTGAATTCGTGAGTGGTTGCAAAATGTACATCTGGTTTGGCATGAGATAAAAAATGAGGTAGATCTAAATCTCATATGGCCTACACTACAGGAAAGAGTGGTGATTGAACACTCACCATTAAAAACTTCCTAGGGCCCACAAAAGTTTTAGATTGAGCTGATGTTTGTGTTTTCTCTTCATTCAGGTGTGCGTGACCTAATCAATAGGTTGGATGCCAAATAAACATTATAGTTAGTCCTAGAGAGTTTTTAATGGTATGCCGTGTGCATTCAATCGCCACTGTTTTCTTGTGGTGTGGTCCACTCGAGATTTGGATCTCTCTCATTTTTGAGCTCATCCTCTATAATAATATGAAAAAATAGATGGATGGTTGTATAAAACACATCTATCGTGCGGGGCCCACAGAGCAGTGTCATTAGCCACCTCGCTACTGATGCGTTCCCAGGATCCACTGAGGTGGGTGGGGGGCCATTGTGATGTATGTGGCCACATCCACACCGTCCATACATAATGAAAGCTCATTTTAGGGAATGATTAAAAAAATGAAGCAGATCCAAATCTCAAATGGACCATAATACAAGAAACAATGGTAATTGACCATTAAAAACTTCTCGTGGGCCACAAAAGTTTTAGATCAATCTGATATTTGTGTGATCTCTTCATCCAAATCTTTGCGACCTTATCAACAGGTTCATTGGCAAATAAACATTCCGATGGCCCCCGTAAAGTTTTTAATTGTGGGGATTCAAGTAATATTGTTTCTTATAGTATGACCCACGTAAGATTTGGATCTGTTTCATTTTTGGGATCATATCCTAAAATGATCTTTCAAAATTGTTGGACGGTGTGGATTTAAGACACATACATCACCCTGAGCCCCACAGTCAGGGTCCCACCCACCTCCATGGATCTGAGTCTCACCTGATCCCTCGGAATGCGGACGAAAGCGGATTGGTTGGTGTACCACACATTGCCAATATGGCTGGTGTGTTGACATCACCAAGTTTTGTGGGTCCCATCATGAGGTATGTGTTATATCCAAACCATCCGTCCATATGGCAAGCTCGTCGTAAGGCTTGAGCCAAAAAATAAGACAGATGCAAATATCAAGTGGACCACACTGCAAAACGTAGTGGGGGATTAAACGTCTACCATTGAAATCATTTTAGGATCACAAAAGCTTTGGATCAATATAATATTTGTTTTTCCTCTTCACCCAAGTATGTGTGACCTTATGAACAGATTGGATGGAAAATAATGTTATTGTGGGCCCTACAAACATTTTAATGGTGAGAATCATTGTCCCCACTGCTATTTGTGGTATGGTCCACTTGAGTTTTGGATATGACTCATTTTTGGGCTCATGATCTAAAATGATCTCGCTAAATGGATGAACTGGGTGGATATAATAAATACATCATTGTGTGGCCCATGTAACTTTGATCTCGTTTGAACCATTCATACAACTCAGAGCTCAAGGAGTGTTAGTGCTCGTCTTCGCACGACACGTAACCACACCAGCTATGGTGTGTGGTACACCAACCAATCCGCAATCCTGTCATAGGTTGTGGAGTCTACCTTGATGTATATATTTTATCCAGGCCGTCCATCTATTTTTTCATATCATTTAAGGACATTATTTCAAAAATTAAGCAGATCCAAATCTTGGGTGGACCACACCAAAAAAATTAAGCAGATCCATATCATTTAATGGTAAGTGTTCAATAATCACTATTTTGTGTGGTGTGGTCCACCAGAGATTTGAATGTGCTTAATTAATTGGACGACATCATAAAATGGGTTATGAAAATGGATGGATGGAGTGGACATACAACATATCATCAAGGTGGGCCCTACAATAAGCGTAACACCCACTAAGTTGTTACACAGGTAACATCTAATCCACGCCATGAGTCACGGGTGCTTACTCCATTGTGTACTGAGTAAACTCTGTGGGGTCCACCGTGATTTATATATTTTATCCACTCCTTCCATCCCTTTTACCATATAATTTTAGGGCTTGAGCCCAAAACTAAAGCATATCCAAAGCTCGAATGGACCACACCATGGGAAACAGTGTGAATTGAACGTCTACCATTGAAAATTTCTTAAGGGCCACAGAAGTTTTGGATCAAGCTTATATTTATGTTTTCCCTTCATCCATGTTTTTGAGATCTTATGAACAAGTTGGATGACAAATAAACATCATTGTGGGGCCTAGTAAGGTTTCAACAATGGGAATCATTATTCCCACTGTTTCCTATGGTATGGTCCACTTAAGCTTTGGAGATGCTTCAATTTTAGGTTCAACTCCTTAAATGAGCTGGAAAAACAGTTGGACGGCGTGGATAAACCACATACATTCACGGCGGGCCCCACGAAGTTTTCTCGGTATGATAAGAGCGTACCGAGTAACTCAGTAGGCAATGAGATTTCGATAAGCCTTCGGCAAAAGCCATTTTAGAAAGAAAGAAGAGGGTTCTGGAAAATCCCCAAATCTTCTCCTCAACCAAGCCCAAAATTTTAAGATTTTTACAGATTTCTTATCGAAATCTCCATTGTTGTATCCATTAGAAGAAAAAGTGATGTAGGACCAAATCATAAACCAAATAACATATGAGATCAAGTAACAGAATTAAGACAATTAACAAAAAAACACAAACATTGTCATAATCATCACGAATCTCATGAAAACCACAAGAACATCATGCATAATCCTAACCTAAGTTACCAACATCATCACACAAGATCATTAAATAAAAGGAAACTATGATCTAATGGATGTAGGGACATCCAATTAGCATAGGGTATAGTCTATTTCAAAGTAAAAGACCTAATACAACCTAGGGTAAAAATTAAGGTTTAGGTAATTTGGGAAAGTAGGAAAGTCAGAGATTTTATATTTAGGGTTAGGGTTTTGGAAATGAAAGAAATGGATTTTGATATAAGGATTATGGCAAACCAAAAGGGGTTATGTGTGGCTGTACGGCCGATCTGAAGGATTCACACATGTGTGGCATGGGATGGATGGGTTTACGTCGGTTAGAGTTTGGATGGTAGATAGTAAGGGAAAGATGGGTTTAGGAGAAGATGAATGCTTAGGATGGGAGAATCGAAGAACTTGAAGAAAATACATTGATGGAATGGAAAAGAGATGATGATGTGGGAATAGATGGAGACCTCACAACTCCGTTGATAAAGATTTGCTTAACACCAGTCTCCCTTCCAAATCACATGGAGTATCTTCAAATCTCATGAAGATGGAGGAAGAAGAAAACAAGAGCTTTTTTCTCACTTTTTTTATATCATAAAATCCAAGGAGGGAAAGGGTCACACGCCCACCCTCTTTTATAACTCCAAGAAAATTCAAAAATTACAATAAATGCCTTGTTTTGTGAATTTTTGAATAAAATAGCCATAGTCTAACTAAAATCAACTAAAAACACTCATAATGGTGTCCAAACATAACATAAACAAAACTAAATCCTATAAGCTGATAAAATCTAAGAGAAACTACAATGAATGATCCATGATCAATGGCCTGATCATGTGATCTAACGACCCGATTGTCACGTCCCTCCAATCCAACAGTCTAGATCACTCCATAAAGCAGCTCATGTCCATCTTCCCAGTGTGGGGTCTTCCAGATGCTCGTACATGCACATGGGGTCTTCAGCACGATCACGGGTACTCGCCTAGCCATAGGAAAATCGGTGTGGCCCGCCTCCTCCTCTGATACGTACGCAAAGGTATACGTGAGGTGATGTCCTCATCAAAAAGAAATAGGAAAATTGAAATTCTTTCGCACTTACGGCGCACCGCTGTCGATTTATGAAGTGGCCCACCAAATTCTACCTCCGATTATGCAATCTTTGTTTATAGGTACTAAAATCCCCTCTTACATGGGCTCTCCAGTTTTTCCTCTTTTTTATAATTTAAATAAAAAAAAAAAAAAAAAATCGATTTTTTTTTTTGTAATTACGCAACCCCACATCTTTGGCCTTTTATTGTTGAAATAATCGTTGGTTGTTGGCTACAGTACTCTGTGAGTTCGTGACAGATTCCGCACTTTGTAGTAAACCCGTGAATTCGTGATAAAATCCGAAAAAGATACATTACAGTATCCATAATATCAATGATATTGAAGAAAATCATGTGATATCTTACGATATATCATGTGATACAAAGAATTCAACTTTTTTTAAAGAAAAAACTTCCAAATGGTTTCTGGTAGGTTTCGTGTCACTAGATAGCGATAACAATAATATCGGCCGATATATCGACCGATAGTATCGATATTGCAAACACTGGATCGGACCATGATGGTTACAAGCAACGAATAAAGGTGCACATGCATGTGTTCAGTGGTCCATGCATCCAAAATGCATTTTTACTGGCTATGAATATCAACGAATTCTTTGAGTTGCAAGAGGTGTTTTAGATGGAATTCAAGAAAGAGGTGTTTGCCAAAAGAAATTCATGCTATAAATTAAAGGGCCATGTGAAACCAAATAAAAAGCATGTGAGAGCAGAAAATAATTGGTAGGAGAAAACAAAAGAGTCAACAGAAGTTTCTCCACCTAATTATGCACATTTCCTTCTCTACAATTCCATCTCTGTCAAGGAAACCAAGATATCCTTGATGTGCCAACACCACTTGATAGCGCATGATGGCTTATCGAAAAATGAGGATCAAACTGGTGCTAACCAGTGGTTTTGACTTTTAAACTCAAGATAAATTCTCTTGACTTTAAAACTCAAATTTTTTTCTAATATATCAGCTAGATCAGACCAATCAATTGCCATTGGATGCCAAAGATCACATTAAGAAAAACACAGCAATTTGGAAAGGGTGCAACAAGTTCACTGCAGAGATAATTAAACTTGAGTAGAGCTTTCTAATATGGACACACCATAACCTAGTCAAGGAAGGGGAGATCATAGAATAGAGGTCATTCACGAGACCCATAAATGGTGATGGATTAATACAGGAACAATGTACTCAGAACATGGCGACCATGGAAAGGAAATCTGTGCAAGGTAATCATTGATGGAGATAGTTCTAATACTTCTCTTAAGAGAGAATACTAAAATTGAACTGAACGATAAGAGACTTCTTAAACTGTACAAAAGCTGTTTGGTTCAGAAGTACTTAAAAAGTAAGGCAAAACTATCAGGGTTCTTTCCCAACAAGAAAGATCTGTGGATGAGGTGTAGCTTGATGTGCTCCTGATGGAAACTTATCGGATGTTCTGAAGTCGACAACACAACAGACACCTAAACCACTGATAAATGTGGGAATAAATAATGTCTGGTTCTACTGAAGAAGTTTGGTGACTCTTGTAATGAACATAATGGAAAGAAGAACAACTATGATAGTATAAATTGAAACAACCACTTTGGGTGGGTAAAATTCCATAAAGTTCAGACTATAATTTTTTGCCCCTCTTTCATGTTTTTCATAGAAAAGTACAGATTACAAGAGAGCAAACTATCTTGCAAAGTGCAGCAGAGAATGCCCTTACCTATCATTCCTGAGCAACGGCATCTTAACAAGCGAGCCAAAACGTTCCAATAGTTCACTCTCAAATTCTCTGCGATTCTGAAAGGAGGAAGCAGCAGTAATGGAGAATGAGAACTCTTTGAAGTTACATGTGTTCACTACATTACAAGCATCATACTAACATCATACCTTGCCCTCATAAAGGTGGTAAAACATTAGCAAAACGTAACCCGCATTTGGTGATGCCTTGTCAAGATTTCCCTATAAAGAATGTAAACCAGAATTTAGAAGGAGAGAAACAGCTATGAGAAACAGATCAAACATATTTGACGTGAAGACGTGGAACACACCGGGTGATTGACTCGTTGAAGCACACGGAAAATGAAAACAGCTAATGCATCAAGTGAAAATGGATTTGAATCAGTTCCTGCAAAGCAAAAGCCACAAACAGGGAAACCACATAATTAGATGATAAAAGTTCATTAACAGAATGGAAGTTATCTGAATGGGGAATTTTAAAGATGGCTATAAGACCAGTCATGCTTTATCGGACAGGATGTTGGGCAGTTAAGGAACAACACGTTAATACTTAATAGCAGTGTTCGAGTTGTCGGTGTCGCTACAAGTTTCGCTGGCTGGAGATAAAGATATAATATCGTTATCGCCGATAATATCGCTGATAACCAAAAATGCAGGGAAAAAGGGGGAAACATGGAGAAAATGGTGAAATTTTTCAGTGAAACTTCAGGACATACCTAAATACATATATTTACATATTCAGGAATGAAAAATTTGCAAAAAGAATGCATTAAATTAGAAGTTTCCATTTAATGGGGGCCAAAAAGCATGCGTTGTCGTAAAAAATCACTCAAATAGTAATCAAAATGAGTTTATACAAAACAAATGTAAGCTTACAACAATTAAGACATGCAAAAGTAAATTAATTGAAAAAAATACACATTTCTGGCCATATTTCATCCCCACATAGAGTGACAAGGTGGCTCATAATCATTATCTACCAACTTGTTCCCTCTGGTGTAGCCCATTTAATGAATCGTATCTAAAGCTCAAGTGAACCTAAAACATGATAATTAAACGTCCACAGTTGAAATATTCGTGGGGCCACAGAAGTTTTGATTCAGCCAATAATTTTGTTTTCAGTTCATCCCAATAATAATGATGTTATTAACGGTACGGATGGCATCTAAACATCACTGTTGAACCCAGGAAGGTTTCAATGGTAGGAATTTCCCTAACCACATTTTCCTATAGTACGGCACACTTGAGCTTTGGAAACGAATTGGCTACTCCCCTGCCGTGCTATGTGGGCCCCACCACGAGGTATGTGTTTCATCCATGCCGTCCATCTATTTTTATAGATAATTTTATGATATGGAAAAAAATATAAAAAAAAAAAAAAAACATGTATATCCCAATCTCAGTTGGACCACATTACGAGAAACAGTGTTGAATGAATTTTGACCATTCAAAACTTTTTGAGGGCCATAAAGGTTTTGGAACAACCTGATCTTTGTTTTTTCCCTTAATCTAGGTCTGTATGACCTAATTAACAGATTGGATGTCAAATAAACAGTACAGTGGGCCTCAGGAGGATTTAAATGATGGATATCCAATTACTATTATTTACCTATGGTGTGGTCCACTTGATATTTTTTTCCATCTCAATTTTGGGATAAAGACCTACAATGATCTGTAAAAATGGATGAACGGAGTGGATAATACACATAAATCATGGTGGGGCCCACATACATCATGGCTGGACCACACCGTAGGAAATAGTTGAATTGCACGTCTACCGTTGAAAAATTCTTGAGGGCCACAGAAGTTTTGGATATGCTTAAATTTTGGGCTCATCCTCTTGAATTAGATGGAAAAACGGATGGACGGCTTAAATAGACCACATACATTCAAAGTGGGCCCAACTGAATTTATTCAGTACGATAGGAGCGTACTCCTCAGTCCGCCCATGCGTCCGTCTGATTTACCTCACAGGGAGGGAGGTATTTCGCATTTGCAGGGCGAGAACTCCTCACCGCGAGAGGGATTTTAGCTCGACGAAATCCGATTTCCCAGTGCGAGAGCGATTTTTGCTTGGTGCGAAATCCGATTTCCAGGTGCAAGAGGGATTTTCGCTCTAAGGAAGAAATTGAGATGGCGAGAAATACCGGCTGTGTCGATCGAGAAGCTCCTGTTCCAGCTCGGGTTCCGACTTCCGATTAACCAGGTATTCCCCGATATTCCCGATATTTATCAGAGAAAGAGGTAGGTAGCTATGGTTTTCTCGTGGGGTTGGTGGCTACAGTCGATATTCCGAAAATATCGCCTATACGCCGATAATATCTCCCGATATTTCGTCGATAATGGAGTACGAAATGGAATATTCTGATAATATCTACCATCTCACAAAAATCGCCGATATTTCAACGATATTTCGCCGACATCTGGCAGAGAAACGAAAAAAGGGGGTTTCGGTGTCACAGCGCTGGCGACACCGATATTATCGACATTTCGCCGATAACTCGAACACTACTTAATAGGATCTGTAGCTGAAATGAGGATTTGAGATGGATGAATGGCAAGAAAAGAAAGGATAGCATTATGAATGAATGCATTCGAGGGAATTTAAGAATACAACCAATAGGTAATAAGATGAGGGAAAGTAGACTTAGATGGTTTGGACATGTGCAACAGAGAACAAGAACTGTGGCAGTTAGCAGTGAGATACAAGTCGAAGGCTTTAAATAGGCAAGGGGAAGGCCCAAAAGGATATGGAGGTAGTACATTTGATGACCTATGGTCAAGCTGAAGTTATGACGCTTGATAGAGTCGAATGGCAGAAAAGGATTCATGCAGCTGACCCAATTAGTTGGGATAAAGCTTGGATGATGATGATGATGATGAACAGAAAAGTAGTTATATTATATGGATTGCTTCCCAGCCTTGTGAAAGGCCTTCTGCGGCTAACAGTTAATGTTCCATGTGAATGATGGCAATTTTAAACTTAAAACAAGAATTGAGAGGCAGGCAGTGGCATTGTTTTCTCATGTGCTAGCATTACTACATGTTGGAAATAATGGTAAGATGTAGTTGTACACCAGATATTGGTTATTCAAGCACATGACAACATGGCTACCAACAAGGAAGGTGGCATCAATATCTGTCTGCTTGACCAGCAGGGTAACTTGTGATCTATAGGTTATATTGCTAGAAATCGGATGTGATTACATATTCTCTATTAAAGTTGGGTTTGAGTACCAGTGTTTTAAATAGAGTATGTAGCGTTTGAAGCATTGCATAGCATCAACACTACGTAGGGTGACTAAATAGCGTCAACACTACGTAGGGTTTAAGTACCAGTGTTTGAAGCATAACATGACTATAGCGTGTTGCGTACGTAGCATACACTACACAGTTTTCTGTTTTTTCCCCTTAAGAAACAATTTTATTCTGGTTTTAAGTCATGTTGTAAAATGGTGGTGACCATTCTTTCTCACACATGGTAAGGATGTAGAGCTATCCAGACCATCCAAATAGTGGGCCTTATTGTAGATGGAGAATATATGTACATGCACCCATATCAAAGAATCTTAACCATCTTTAAGTGGGCCTCCACGTGGGGCTGGGGACACGTGAAATAACGGCAATGGTATAAAACTCACATTATAAGAAAACCTTTTAAAAATAAGGGCCTGTTTGGGATCGTGGATTTGGAACCCCTTGGATTCAAAACGCCTTGGATTTGAAACCCCCTAGATTTGAAATCCTCCTGTTGTGTTTGGCACCCTGGACTCAGAATCCCCTATAATCCAAAAGTCGCTATGCATAGTATATTTATAGGGGTTTGAATTTAATTACTAAGTCAACTTTAATATCTCTAACTAGTGTACGTATGTAATGTTTGACACAATGGTTGTGATAAGCCCGTTGAAATATATACTGTGCCCGAAAATGATGAAATTCCAAGTCTCGGATGAGCCACAAGCACAAGATCACATCCGAGTCACTAACAAACAATTTTTAACGGTTGATTTACATAGACAATGTTTGGATGGCGCAGATCGTCATATTAAAGTACTTATAGTGATGCAATTGATAATATGATTGTTTTAGATATCATCAGTGGGCCATGTGCCCAATAGATTAATAGCCCAGTGACACACATGTTACCCATGCAACTCTTGGAAAGATTTTAGATGTACTCCAAGCTTTCACCTTGGATTTGAAACCCCTTGGTACATTATGGTGCCAAACATACCAGGGAATTTGAAAGCCCTCTTTCGACTTGCGCACCCTATCCCCCAACCCTTTTATTTTATTCTCTCGATCCACAAAGCCATTTAAAACATGGGCCTTTTTTATGCTGTTTTTACATTTATTCATACTATTTATCTTATTTTCCCATATTTAATTAAAAATAGAAGTATCGTGTAGCTTGCGCTATACGCTATAGAGGGCTGAACACTATGCACTATTTAAAACACTAGATTTGACAGACGAGCATGCCCATTTCTAAAAAGGTATTGCCTAGGAAATTGCCTCCAAGAGCCAAAGGGTTTCAGGACAAAAGACACATGAAAAATGAGCATGTTAGAAAGCCATGTGAGTAGGGACACACAATAGTACCTAAAAGTGCCATATCAATGCAGAGATATAAAGTACTATGTGGAAGATTTGCATCACACCATAGTATTCATATACATTGCTGGTTGGAATTATGGACAATAAAATCGCAATTAGAACGAATGTCCTATGATATATCTGAATTAATGAACAAGAATCCCATAAAGATGAGAAATAACCTAACAAGCACAAACCTTGATAACCACGTAATATCCTTTAAGGTGCTTCATAATTTCCATTTAGTCATTAAGTCATCACTGATAATTAAGAAAGATTACTAATCTAACGAGGATACAAAAACAATGAATGGAGAATGTGAGAAAAAAAAAAGAGCACAAGAATTGTTTCTCCTAAAGAATTTCAAATGTATGCAACAAAACATCTCGAGGTTAGTATTAAGTTATCAGATTGTGATCTTAAGTATAGTATCCAATATCAGCACAAAGCATTAAGTTATCAGATTGTGATCTTAAGTTTAGTATCCAATATCAGCACAAAGCATATCCAAAAGAGAACACTTTGCTCAATATTTGCTTCTAGAAAAATATCTTAAGGTTTACAGTTTTCCTAAAAACCAAGAGAAAAACTATTCAAATCCATTTAATAAACTTGCCTATGGTGTCCAAATGCATAGGTGATATAAGAACAAAGTTGCAGAATGGAAAGATTTACAGGATGCTGCAACATCAGCACTGGTCCTAGTGAATGAGCATCTAAAACTTGGATTGAGATTTCCTAATGGTTGAGGGAGTATTGTCTCGATTGAAAGTTACATTCTTCAATCAGAAACAGGAAAGCCACAACCATTAGTCACTGAGGAAAGAATACACAGAACAACAGTTATAGGGGCATAGAGTGACAACCTTCAGAATCAGGAACAACTGGAACAGCTGAGGCCCTTGTGCTCCGGCACATGCCCTCAATCTGCAATAAGAGAAAATCATGACTAATAGGCAACTCAGAGAAAAGAGAAGGTGCATTAAAAAAGTTCATGATTCTCAAAGGAAGAATACACCAACAATAGCATAGAGAGGAGCTTCATATTACCTGCCTCCAGACTTCTTCATTTGGTGCATTTTTATCAGCAAGGGTTATAACATAAGGTTTTTTCTTGCGTTCATCAGCAACCTTCTGCCAATATTTTCCTGCAAATATTGCACTTGAAAGGAATTAAGAGGCCAAGAACATAGATAGCCTCTTCAAAGACAGTAACTATTTGACAAATTCAGTTGCATTCGGACACACACAGTAGATTGGGTCTAATTTTAGAAATTAAGAAGTGCAAGAAAATTTAAGGAACATGCTAGAAAAAATGGCTTTTCTGGGAATGCACCTTTAATGAGATCTCCCATCAGACTGTGTACAGGTCGGTTATCTCCAAGACCACCAGAAGCACTTAGTATTTCTTTGCATAGTGCGGACTTAGCACAACCGGGAATGCCTAAAAAGAAGTAAATTGCAAGGCAGCCATTAGGATTTATGTATATAATACCAACAATGAGCTAATCAGAAATGATGAAAATTAAAATTATATATTAAGAATAATTGATTTAAGTAACTGATGTTGGAAAAACCAAAGAACATGAAAACTACAAAGAGGAAAAACAAGCAACTAACAAAACCATTTAACAATTAGTACAAGAAACCCAATAATAGAAATACTCATTTAGCATGTTAGTTTCAACAATTTATGTTGACCATGCATGTGGGGTGGCACCCCATATTGACCATACATGTTGCATGGCTTACCTGTAATTCATAGTTCAACAGCACATATTGTCCATACTTTAGGCCTAGGACATCTCTTGTGATTTAAGGCCAAAAAGGTATTTTAGTCATATTTTACTTAAGGGATGGGAGAGTGGAGACCAATTCATACACCTCCTTCCCTTAATTGTCTTCTCCTCCATTTTTCTCTTCCCTTTTCTTCTTTTCACTCATTCTCTAAATCGTGCATGATATCAAAGCCAACTTGATCTGGGATTTCTTTTTTTCTTTTTTTCTTTTTTTGGTTCTCAACCTTTACTTCATTTCTTTTTTGGTTGTTGGAACCCTATGTCTACTCAGGATTGATTTACTTCCAGGAAATTTAGGGTTTTTCCTGTCATTGTGTCTGCATAAACCATGTTGGTTGTCTGTGTTGGATGCAATACTACATGGTGATGATGCTTTCCCCTTCTCAACATCAGACATACGAAAGAATATAACTAAATGTAGGGATGATCTATATTGTTCCAGATGTATTATTGGTTTAAGAGCAGGGAGTATCACATGGATACAATGCAATGGTCAAGTGATAGGTGGTGTGTCTAACAGCCATAATGATAGTCAGGCAATTGGAGATGTTTCATGCTACCCAATTTCAATACAAGCTGTGTTTTCCTTATCAGATTGATTTACTCTTCTTATTATGGACGGAAAAGTTGACAGTAAGGTTATGGCATTCAATCCATCAAATCTTCTTGAGGTTTAGAAGACTTCAGCCAAATTAAAAGGATCCAACTATCTTCAACGGTATAAACCTGTTCAAGCTTTCCTAACTGTGAAAAAGAAACTAAAGTATTTAACTACAAGTAAACCCAAGGTGCTACTAATTACCACAAGTGGATTCAGGAGAATGAAGAGATAATGATCTTGTTGCGGAATGGTATGGAACCCTCAGTTAGTGCTTTGTGAGGTTTATGGACACTGCCCATAGAGATGTGGAGCTATTTTCATCACTACATGAGATGTGTTCATCCATTCCTCAAAGAAGAATATCTCACATTTTTTCAGTTACTGCAGGGACTTTTTGTTACAGCAGGATGATATAAGTCTTGGAGAATCATATGCAAACTTGAGAGGCATACAGGCAGAGTTAAATGTGCACCAGATCAGTAATTTAGAGGCGGCAACTTGAAGAGTTATGAGTTGCCAAGTTTTTACCGATCTTAAATATGAGTATGAACAAGTTAAGCTCAATTTTTGCGAAGTAGAGAAGTCAATCAATTTTCCTTTCTCTTTCTGATCTAGTTATTGAGACAAGTGAAAATGGCATTTCCTTGTTCCAATATCCTCTTTGCTTTGAATCTTTGGGTTTGGACACATACATCGGGTAGGCCCCAGGGGTGCAACTACACATAGCATCATGTGCCACCAGACTATTAAAAAAATTCTATATGTGGTTGTAAAACAGCCACGTCTCTTTCTCGTTTAAAAAGAACAGAGGAGGGAAAAGTGAAACCAAGGGGTAGCGTTCGGGAACCACGTGGGAAAAGAATCATGGCCACCACATCAGTAGAGGAGGAGGTAAGAATTTTTTTTGTAACTTTTTTTTCATCATCCTGGGACCATAATAGGTCCCCTTTTTCTCCCCCCACCCCGCTTCAGAACCGAATAGCATAACAACCTTTGGTCATTATCAGTACAAATCGGCCATTATGGATGACACATAGCCATTTTAGTATACCTTGGCAGGGACATCTAATATTCCATTTTGGTGGTTAAAAATACATAAATAATAATGTATGCACATCTCTACCACTGTACAAAATACCATGGACCACGGCGTGCCTCATACAGTAAAGTCAACAACATAGACCACTACACCTTCATTCAGACTGTTCAAAAGGTTAGGATCGACCCAAATTATCTTCCACAAAGCTTGCAAGTAAATTTAAAGTCACAAAAGGTCATTCTAAAGCCTACATTGCTCATACGGTTAATCCAGCAGTACAA
The DNA here is from genome assembly GCA_021015155.1 of Magnolia officinalis. NCBI lineage: Eukaryota > Viridiplantae > Streptophyta > Magnoliopsida > Magnoliales > Magnoliaceae > Magnolia > Magnolia officinalis. The sequence continues at coordinate 24,610,637 of JAJHSJ010000009.1, forward strand.
TAATACACCAAGTCACATGTTATGTGAAGATCTCAACAGTGGATCAAATTATTTGATGCTCGAATTCAACTTCAAGCAACCGAATCAATCAATTGTCCAAATCCACAAACAAGAGCTTAAAACAGCCCCCAGATGCGAAAAACATCTCCTAAAAGCCTTCGGAGTGTGTCCAATAAAAAACAACTGAAATGAGCCATGGACAACTTGAATCACACAATCTTGTGGGATCGTGAGACCCCGCTGCAAGCAGCACACGGCTTTGCAAAAAAAGTTGCAGTTCCCTCGTTACACGTCAAAATTGTGCGATCTTGGGCTTGTTGGAGAAATAACCAAACAAGCTTTCAAATCACACAAAAATCACTTCATTTGGATAACACTTAATCCATGAAAAATGGGCCCAAAGTCTCACGTTCGCATGAACAGTCATGCAAGATCTTCAATAAATTGACCATATCTCCCTTGCTACACATTGGAATGGTGTGATCTTGGGCTTGTTGGAAATATCACTTAACCAGACTTCAAATGACATCAAAATCACCTCATTTCAATATCATTTTACACATTAAAAGTTGGCCAAAGAGGCAGGTCGCGTAACCCTCTCTTCTCAAGCGACCACCCGTGACACCTTTGATAAATTGGCCATATCTCCCTTCTCATGTCTCAGAATTGAGTGATATTACGTTTGTTGGAAATATAATTTCACAAGATTTTAAATGAGACTAATTTCGTGAAATTTGGATGTCATTTGGTACCTGAATTAGGAGCTTCAATTAGCTGGTCACAGAGCGAGGTGGTTGGGCCAGATTTTTCCCATTCCTCTGATGACCATAACCATCTAGATCATGATCCAGAAGGTTATGGATGGTTATGGTTCAACCCATGTGATGTTTTCAAGAAAAAACCATTCATTTTCAGTGCCAAAAGGGGAAATCACATCAAGAGCCGACATCGTGCTGGACTAAAGAAACAAGCTCTTTGGTGCAACCCTTCAAGTAGGAGAGCGAAGTTTGTGCAACCCCTCTTATTGTACTTAAAGACCTCTGTAACAATTAACGAAAGTGTGTTAAAGATTAGTAAAGGAAGAATTGAAGGCGTTAGATATTACTTGCTTATTTACTATCTTTTTTCGTCCGAGACTAGAGAACCCCCTTTACTAGAAAGGGGTTTGCTTCTATTCTTTGTAATATCTTATTATTTACATTTTGTAAACTGCTGACATCATGCTGGACTAAAGAAACAAGCTTTTTGGAGGAACCCTTCAAGTTGGAGAGCAAAGTTTGTGCAACCCCTCTTATTTTACTTAAAAATCTCTGTAACAATTAACAAAAGTGTGTTAAAGATCAGTAAAGGAAGAATCGAAGGCGTTTGATATTACTTGTTTATTTACTTCTTTTTTTGTCCGAGTCTAGAGAACCCTCCTTACTAGAAAGGAGTTTGCTTCTAAATCTCTTATTATTTACATTTTGTAAACTTAGGAATGAAGAGAAACACGAAATTTATGCAGAAAACATTCCATGCTGCAAAGAAATTGGGACAACATTATCCAACTCCATACGAAAATTCCTTTCATCCAATGCAAATGACAAGGGGTGGTCATTTTTAAGGTGTGTGGACCAAAGAAGTCAACCATGACCTGAAGTAGTCTCCGTGTGAGTACTTTGAGAAATTTGGTAGAGTGATGATGGCATATGGGTTAAAACAAAGCCAGAACCGCAATGTGAATCAGGTCAAATTGTGTCGGTAGCAGTGTTCTAAATAGCGGTAGCGTGTCGCATAGCATTCAATCCTCTATAGCATGTAGTCTCAGTAGCATAGCATGTAGCGTAAGCTACACAATCCTTCTATTTTTTAATTTAAAAATAGAAAATATATATATATATATATGATAAATACTAAGAAAAAAACAAAATATCTAAAAATCATAAAAGATGATTCATTTTTTCAAGTAGAAGCATGTTCAAACAAGTTATTAATCATCATTTATCAAAATCCAATCCACATACATAAACCAAATCAAATTATTATCACATCAACAACTTTTTAAGCAAACTATAATTAATAATGTCTAATTAAAACCACAAGTCACAAGTATGAAAAGAAATTAACATTCCATAGGTTGAGAGTATTAAATACAAAAAACAAAATATAATTACCCTTTTTAAAAAATACAAAATATAATTACCATTTATTTGATAATAAAAAGGCGTAGCATACGCTACATATTGATGGGGACATCATGCACACGGCCCCCACCGTATGCACATATTCAAGGAGTTGGGCCCAACTCGATCTGAATCGACGACGACATCTATGGAGGGCCTCACAGTTAAGGGTTGTGCTATGGAGCATTGGAGTGGACCCGATCATCATATGGATTCTACCATTGGATCTCATGATCGCGGCTCACTACCCTAGATGATCTAGGATTTTGAGTTTTGACTATTCTCATTATTAGAAACATCATGAGCAATTTTGATTGCGTAGATTAGTTATTATTTTATTTACTTCAGCTTTAAATATTAGTGTGCGCACATGACGCAAGGGTAAAATTGGCTTTTGGGGTTTAGGGTTTTCTTATAAATAAGCAACCCCATGTAAGTATTTTTCAATGAAGTTTATGAATAAAAAATTATGCGTTTTCTTCTTCTCTATCTCTTTGGGTTGAAGAATCGAATTGGGTGTAAAACCCTCCCTTCCTTGAAGGGCTAAATACCGTGATGCGAAGCCACAACCATCCCAAATCATCCTCACTTCTTTACACCCCACATCCATCATCTTCTACATCCCTCCCATCTTTAGATTCACCCCTTCTTGTACCCAAGTTCTCTTCTACAACAGATTTTCAGATTTTGGCCCATCAGATTCTGAAACTTCGGTGGAGCACCACGCACAAACCGTGCATCGGATCGACACAAAATTTGGTATGAAAGCGGGCCTACCTTGGCCAATCATAGCCTAGGAATCGTTTTCCGACTTTGTGGGCCCCACACACGTACGGACAAGTGGTCACACACATGCACCCTGGGCCAATTGCTATCCACGCACGTGGCTCATCTCAGGTTTCATCTTTCCTCTATTTCCCTCCTCTTTAGCCTTAAATCCAGGCCCTTAACCCTAGAGAATCTCAAATCCCAATTATTCCCAAATTTGCAAACTCTAGATTTTCCCCCGAATTGAAACATGGTGAATCTCTTGAATTGGGGAACAATCATTTGCAAGAATGGATGAATCTTACACTCCTTTGGGCTTGTTTGGTTTATAATTTTATTTGATCCAACCCTAAACTTGTGTAGACTTGGACCCCCATAGATTCCCCTATTTGAATACTTAATTGTATGTAGGATGTGGAATTTTGTGATTGTTTAAAATTGGTAGTATAGAGTTACCCACTGAGGTCATTCCAGTAGTGGATGAGTTTCGTGATGTCTTTACTGATGATCTACCGGATGAGCTTCCCCTTATGAGGGATATAAGGCACGCCATTGATTTAGTCCCTGGGGCGACTCTACCAAACCTCCCTCGTTACATAATGAACCCAAAGGAGCATGTAGAGTTGAAGAGGCAGGTTAATAAGCTCCTAGAAAAGGGTTTCATTTGAGAGAGCATGAGCCCGTGTGCCGTGTCCACCCTTCTTACACCTAAGAAGGATGGCACATGGAGGATGTGTGTTGATAGTAGGGCCATCAACAAAATCACAATCAAGTATCGATTTCCCATATCACGTCTTGATGACATGTTGGATATGATGGCCAAGCCAACGCTACTATCTTCTTGAAAATTGACCTCAAAAGTGGCTATCACAAAATCCGTGTACGCCCTGGTGATGAGTGGAAGACAGCCTTCAAGACGAAGGATGAGCTATACGAGTGGCTAGTCATGCCTTTTAGGCTGACTAATGCCCCAAGTACCTTCATGTGTGTGATGACCCAAGTGTTGAGGCCCTTCATGGGGAAGTTTTTGGTCGTCTACTTTGATGATATCCTGATTTATAGCATAACTAAGGAACAACACCTCAACCATTTGAGGCAGGTTTATGGGATCCTTAAAGTTGAAAAATTGTACGCCAACCTAAAAAAGTGTGCGTTTAGGTCTAATAGTGTTATCTTCTTAGGTTTTGTTGTGTCAGCTGAGGGTGTATCGGCGGATCCCGAGAAAGTCAAAGCCATTATCAATTGGCCTGAACCCCGCAATATTCACGAGGTGCGCAACTTTCACGGCTTGGCCACCTTCTATAGACGGTTCATTCGAGACTTCAGTTCCATTATGGCTCTCATCACGGATTGCATTAAAAAAGGAGAGTTTCAAAGGACGAAAGCAGCCTCAAAGGCCTTCAAGGAGATAAAGGTTAAGATGATCGAAGCTCCAGTTACGCGACTTCCGGATTTTTCGAAAGTTTTTGAAGTTGCATGCGACGCGTCAAGAGTCGGCATAGGAGGAATACTTAGTCAGGAAGGGCACCCTGTTGCCTTCTTTAGTGAGAAACTGAATGAGGCGAAGTAAAAATACTTCACTTATGACAAAGAATTCTATGCGGTAGTACAATCGTTGCGCCACTGGCATCATTATCTATTACCAGAAGAATTCGTCTTGTTCTCAGATCACGAGGCCTTAAGATATCTGAACTCTCAGAAGAAATTAAACCCTAGGCACACCAAGTGGGTCCAGTTCCTTCAAGAGTATACTTTTGTGCTTAAGCACAAGGCCGGTGTAGAGAATAAGCCTGTCGACGCATTGAGTCGTCGAGTCACGTTACTCAATTCCATGAGTGTCGAAGTCACAGGGTTAGAGCGTGTCAGAGGATTATTCTGAGTGCCCAAATTTTGGAGTTGTGTACGCATCGTTGTTAGAGAGTCCGTCAGGAGCTAGCTGTGAGTATTTGATATTTGACGGATATTTGTTTATGAGTGACCATTTGTGCGTACCTCGCACCTCCCTCCGTGATTTTCTAGTCTGGGAGTTACATTTATGAGGGGTCGCGAATCATTTTGGTCGAGACAAGACCATTGCCCTAGTGGAGGATAGATTCTATTGGCCAAGCCTCAAGCGAGACGTGGCCAAAATTATAGGGCTATAGGGCAGTATCGTACTTGTCAACTGGTAAAGCAGAAAAAGCAGAATATGGGGCTATACACACCTTTGTCAGTTCCATTTGCCCCTTGGCAGGACATCAGTATGGACTTCGTGCTTGGGCTCCCCAAGACTATTCGGAAACACGATTCCATATTCATTGTCGTGGACCATTTTTCTAAAATGGCCCACTTCATCCCTTGTTCAAAGACCTCTGACGCATCTCATGTTGCCAAGTTGTTCTTTAGTGAGGTTGTCAATCTTCATGGGTTACCCAAAACCATAGTGTCTGACCATGACGCGTGGTTCATCAGTTATTTTTAGAACACACTGGCATATGATGAGTAATAGGCTTCACTTTTCTTCTACCTACCACCATCAAACCGATGGTCAGACTGAGGCGGTCAATAGGAGCCTAGGAAATTTGCTCAGATGTAGTTGGGGAGCACAGCAGGACGTGGGACACTGCACTACTTATCGCCAAGTTTGCATTTAATAGTTCTATCAATAGATCTACAGGTTTAAGTCCTTTTGAAGTCGTTACTGGTTATTAACCTAGGAAACCTATTGATCTTGTCCCTATGTCCCCGTCCCATAGGCCAGCAGAGTCTGCAGAGTCCTTTGCACATCATATTCATTCATTGCATCAAGAAATCAGGCGAAAGATCAATACAAGTAATGAACATTACAAAATTTCTGCAGACCAACATAAATGATTCAAAGAATTCAATGTAGGGGACTCTGTGATGATTCGCATCAGGCCAAAGCGGTACCCTCAGGGAGCCGTTCGTAAATTACACGCGCGTAGTGCTGGACCATTCAAAATTATAAAACGAAACGGTAACGTCCTGAAAATCGAGGGTCAAGCATAGACTCACCTCCCGAGTTCCAACGTATCACTTATGCAACATAGATAATGATGATTTAATGTTGTCCGTGTTAGTGCATTAAAGATGAATGGGATTAATCCAAACAGCATATCACACTTTAGAGACGAATAAATTTACGCAAGCGGAAGACTGTGATTGATAAATATAACGTATAAGTTGTTGTAGATCTCTAGAGTATGAAAATGTCACCAGGTTAACCATATACATGTATACTCCCAAAGTGATCAAAATGAATATACAAGTGTCCCAAAATACAGAATAACAGTGCAAGGGCATCTAGTCAATGTCCCTGTAGCCCTGGCAATTAGGACACAGCTCACATGAACCAGCTCGATAACTACATGTAGGAGAACGCCTCCTCGTCATCCTCAAAGTTTCGCTCCGCCTCGTAGGCATCGCCATCACCTGCAGCTAAGACAGAGTCTGGTTGGTGTTTAAAACACCGTCCCGGGACGTGGGAGTGAGTGATCAACTCAGTGAAACAATAAAGCAAAGGTTAACATGTTATCAATTCAATCAAGTAGTAATGATAAAGCAGTACAGCAAACATGTCCTAGATACTCTTGTTAAAGCAAGAATGATATGCGATAATGATGCATGCCCTTGCCTACACTCCCTCAGCGTCTTCATCTCACGGCACGCATGGCAAACTCCCGAAAGTGCTCTTCCTCGCCAAAGCACATGCAATGCGATGCATGCTCATGTTAGCCAATACTTAATTAGATTGATTCATACAGCAATGTTAAGAAGCCAAGGTACCTCCCTCTATCATTTGCCCAAACAATGATCTATTCTAGGGTCGTCAGTCCTAGTAAATCTCATACGATGTTGCGGTTCTAGGTCGCTACAGAGGACTCGTCACCTGATCAGTGTAAGCTTAGTTTATACTCTAGTGGCTACGGAAAGGCTCGTCGCCTCAACGCAGCTCAGAGTATGCTCGAGGTCACTACAAAGGGCTCGTCACCTGATCAGTGTAGGCCAACAGCTCGAATACAGTGTCCCATACAACCGTATTCGCTTCACAAGTCTGTGTTGCGCACTGGACACTACGGGGTGGCTCGTCGCCCCAGCGTAGGCCGAGGTCACTACAAAGGGCTCGTCACCTGATCAGTGTAGGCCGACAGCTCGAATACAGTGTCCCATACAATCGTATTCGCTTCACAAGTCTGTGTTGCGCACTGGACACTACGGGGTGGCTCATCGCCCCAGCGTAGGCCGACAACTAGACTACGGTGTCCCATACCCCCTTGCCCGGCTCATGAGTTTTAGCAGATCGAGGTACCAGGGTTAACGGGGCTTCTCACTGGTGAGTTTGGTACCTTAGATTCAAGCAGTAGCATCCATACATGGTGAACATACATCGGGTCAATCGGGTTACTTGACGAGCTCGACTGGTATGAGCGCACATCAAGTTAATCGACATGAAGTGCGTAAGCACTCCATGTGGCCTAACCACTGTCGACAACCAAAGTACGGCTCGGATTCATCGGACATGTCTTGTGCAGCGAAGCAAACTCAGCCACCAAACTAGGACCGGGTACCGATTGCCTGGACTACGTAGTAGTCCCAAACGCATGTAAATATAACAGGATAACACAATTAATTCAAGTAACGTAACCAATTGAGCATTTCACAAAATACAAGGTAAACATAATTTGCACAAATGCATTTCATGCTAAATCCCACAATTTAATCTAAGTTACATGAAGGGATATATACACATAGCTAAGGTAGTTGAGAATCTCACCTCAATACCTATATAACATACACCTTACTAAATATGTACTCGTCCAGACATTTTCACAAACACTTAGACTACACACATCAACATTCATAACGTATGTTGATCACAACATGTATTAGGGCAAATCCTTTCACTAATGAGTTGTCACGAATACAACACGCATATATCCACGACAGATAATCATGGCAAGCAAAGATTCAAATTCCATACTCATTCAATCATTTCCACAAACACTTAGACTACACATTTCAACCTACACGGTACAACTCAGTTATAAGATATATTAGCGCAAATCCTTTCATAAGGAGTTGTCACATATTCAACAATCACATGTTCACGGTGAGTAATCATGGCAAGCACAAAACCAAATTCCCGACATATCCCGTCATTTCAACCTACACATGGAATAGCCTATATTCAACATAGTTCATATATAACCGTAAAGCGAGAAAAACAGTGTATCTAACATGTGAAACGGCAACCCAGTCGGTTATAAATCATTAACCGACATTGAAAGCCTTGAAAACCATAACCTATACGTTTATAGTCCGCACCTTTCGCTGGTAAACTCGTAACGGATTCAGTTTGAACACTCCGCCTTCGTTTATGGCACAACGGCAGCCTATAGTATGAAATAGGTTAGCTATTTCATCACATACCTATTTGAATCCCTAAAACAGATTAGGGTTAGGATTTTTTACCCGAAAACGGAATCAGAATCGCCAAAAACGGATTTCAACAGGTGTTAGAAGATATGCTGCGAGCTTGTGTACTTGATTTCAAGGACAGTTGGGATGACTGTCCTCCTTATGTGGAGTTCGCTTACAATAACAGTTTTCAGGCGAGTATTGGCATGATTCCCTATGAGGCCTTGTATGGGCGCCCGTGTAGAGCACCGCATTGTTGGGCAGAGGTTGGCGAGAAGAGTTTGATTGGCCAAGAGTTAGTACAGGCGACCTCAGAGAAGATTGACATCATCAGGCGTCGACTTCTAACGGCGCGGAGCAGGCAGAAGAGCTACGCCGATATGAGACGGTGACCGCTTGAGTTTGAGGTCGGAGATCATGTGTTCCTCAGAGTTTCCGCTATGAAGGAAGTCCTTCGGTTTGGCAAGAAGGGGAAGCTTACACCGAGATTCATTGGCTCATTCCAGATACTTGATCGAGTGGGGGTGATAGCATACCGCCTTGTTTTGCCCACACCACTTGTGGGCATGCACGACATAATTCACATATCTATGCTGAAGAAATACGTTCCTGATCCTTCCCACATTATCAACTGGGAGCATGTGCAGTTGCGTGAAGATGCTACATATATTCTGCGACCGACGCGTATCCTAGACAGGAAGGAGCAGGTATTGCGAAGCAAAGCTATTCCACTTGTGAAGGTATTATGGACGCATCACACAGAAGAAGAGGCTACCTGGGAGACAGAAGCCGAAGTTCCAAAGAACTACCCTCAGATTCTCGAGTACGAAAAGGTACTAATTTCGAGGACGAAATTTTTCTTTAAGGGGGGTAGATTGTAACGTCTCGGAAAAATCCGTACAAAGACCCGAGCACCACCTCAGGCAGAAATCACTTAGGACCGAATCCTTTAGAAATTAGGCGAGAATTAACTAGCGCTAAACCAGTTTACCTGTGAAATTAGCACCGATCACTTTAAATACGAACTGCAAGAACTAAAACGAGTAGAATCGTTAACGCTACATTACCTTATAACATAGGAACAATCTCATTACCCAGTTGCTCTCGGGAGCATCACGAAACTTCGTATCGGACCTGGACCGCGCGTCGAAAGTCCGATTACCGCGAAACTAAACGATTATGACCGCCTTACTGGGCTTGACTACCATCTCGGAAATCAAATCCAGATAGTGTCCAGAAACGCACAACTTGAGCCCGGAGCAAAGTGTGTGAGAAACGCGAATATCTTTATAATTAAACTCGAACTTAAGTAATCTGAGTCGTTCCGTTTGCGGGCAAGTTGTAAGGATTCAGACCGTCAGAATCTAACCCAATTACACCCTCGGATCAAGGGAAATTACCCACGCATGTCAGTGCACTTGTGGCCCTGATCGAGTACCGGTGACCGTCGAACTGAAACTGGTCCGCCGCGGTCGATCTGTAAATCCGATCGGACCGAAAACTTAACCTGACCTAGATCCAATGTCAGAGAGCTTAAGTCCGACCGCACGTAGAAAGGGGGCCTCCAGAAGTGTTCCGTTGGATCGGGACAAGCACCCTTTGGCTATAACCTAAGTATACCAAGGCCCTAGGGCTATTTTCGTCAGTTCTGGGCCTATATAAGGGCCTTAAACCCTCTCTCATTCATTCCATACGAATTTGGGAAAAACCCTAAGAGAGAGAAGAGAGTAAAGAGAGAGAAAGTGAGAGAGAAGTTGGTGAAGATTCCTGGGATTCTTCCCTGCTAATCCACCTGCTGAAACGCCACTCCCATGTGGTTCTTCCGGTGTTTTCAATGCCGTACTTGGGTAAGTAAACCTAACCCTAATCCGTTCTAGGGATTCAAATAGTCTAAGTGATGAAATAGCTAACCTATTACATGTTATAGGTGGCCCTCGTGTCGTAAACAACGACTTGACTTACAAACTGAGTCCAGTACGCGTTTACCGGCGTAAGGTGCGGACTATATACGTTTAGGTTATGGTTTTCAAGGCTTTCAATGTCGGTTAATGATTTATTACTGACATGGGTGCTATTTCACATGCCAAACGTGACGTCTATTTCGCCTTACGAATACGTATGCAATATGTATAGTATAATGTATTCTATGTACTTGTTGAAATAACTGAATACGTATGGATTTTGGATTCGTGATTGACATGATTATTTGTCGTGCATATATGCTTGTTGCATAGGTGACAACTCCTCGGTGAAAGGATTTGCCCTGATGCGTGGTATAACCAACATACATCATGTATGTTGGAATGTGGAGTTTTAAGTGTTTGTTAAATTGTCTGAATGAGTAAGTAGTTAGTAAATTGTAGTGTATAAGGGTGTTGAGAAATGATTCTCAACTACTTTAACTATGTGTATGATTTCCTCCATGTACCGTATATTATAACGTCTGTTTTAGCTACGTGATGCATATGTATAAATCTATGTTTAAGTTGTATTCTATAAAATGCTTTGATGATTGTATGAGTTAAATTATTGATCCATTACTGCTTTGATTATCTCGTATGATTATTTGTAGTAACTGAATGTGTTTGGGACTATTATATAGTCCAGGCAATCGATAACAGGCCTTGAGGTAGTGGCTGAGATTATGTTACCACAAAGGACGTGTTCGCTGAATCCGAGCCGTACTTCGGTCGACGGTAGTGGTTAGGCCACACGGAGTGCTTACGCACTTCATGTCGATCGACTCGAGGTGCGCTTGTGCTAGTCGAGCTCGTCAAATAACCCAATTGACCGATGTATGTTCACCATGTATGGACGTTACTGCTTGAACCTAAGGTACCAAACTCACCAGTGGCAACCCTGTTAACCTTAGTACCTCGATCCGCTAAGACTCATGAGTCAGACATGGTGGTATGGGACACCGTGGTTGAGCTGTCGGCCTACACCGGGGCGACGAGCCCACCCGTAGTGACCAGTGAGCAACCAAAGCTCGTGAGCAGAATACGGTGGTATGGGTCACTGTATTCGAGCTGTCGGCCTACACTGATAAGGTGACGAGCCCTTTGTAGTGACCTCGAGCATACTCTGAGGCTGTGTGGAGGCAACGAGCCTTTCTGTAGCAACAAGAGTACAAACTAGGCCTACACTGATCAGGTGATGAGCCCTTTGTAGCGACCTAGAACAGTAACATCGTATGAGATTTACTAGGACTGACGACCCTAGAATGGATCATTGTTTGGGAAATGATATAAGGGAGGTACCTTAGTTTCCCAACCCTACTGTATGGATAAAACTAAGTAATAACCTGGCTAATCATATGCATGCACCGCATTGCATGTGCTTTGGCGTGTAAGAGCACTTTTGGGTGGTTCCCATGCACGTCGTAAAATGAAGACGCTGAGGGAGTGTAGGCGAGGGTATGCATCATTCTTACATATCATTTTGCATTAATCAAGAGTATTTAGGACATGATTGTTGTACTGCTTTATCATTACTGCTTGATTGAATTGATAACATGTTAACCTTTGCTTTATTATTCCACTGAGTTGATCACTCACTCCCACGTTACGGGACGGTGTTTTTAACACCAACCAGACTCGGTCTTGATTGCAGATGGCGACGCGACTCCTGAGGCGGAGCCTGACTTTGACGAGGAGGCATTCTCGTACATGCAATATTCAGGCGGGTTCATGTGAGCCGTTCTGAATCAACGGGGCTTCGGGGTTATGCTTGTAGTGGACTATCACATTCTTTTGACATTTTGTATTTTGAAACAATACTTGTACTTATTGACCTGGTAACGCATACATATACTTTGGGGACTTATACTAATTTATACTATTATATATTTCGTTTCAGTCTTCCGCTTGTGCATTACAACTGTCCCTGGATTATGTGTTGCTGTTTTGGCTTAATCTCACTCATGTTTAATGCACTAACACAGACAGCATTTAATCATCATTATCTATGTTGCATAAGTGATGCGTTAAAACTCAGGAGTTAAGTCTATACTCGACCCCCGATTTTCAGGGCGTTACAAGTTGGTAACAAAGCATGATTTGGATTAAACCGGACCTGGGTTATGGTCACACAACGTACGCTGACGTTTTTCGACATAGGTGGGTGCGAGAAAAATGTAGAAACAAGCTTAGGTTTCCCCGATTTCGCCAATTGGCGAAGTTTACCGAAATTGATCGCTTGTTCGGGTCTGTACACATCCGCGATCGCATGAGACGATCCCGGATCACCCCTAGACCGTCAATCGACAGGATGAGACCATGATTGACCCCATTCCAGCCTTCAAAAATCTCTGTGCAGCTGTACATCAGAAACATACCCAAAGGGACCCGAAATGAATCAAAACAGAGTCGAGGGCCAAACGGGGCCCTTCCAGGGGGACCCAGAGTGGGCCCCACATATTTTTAGAGTCCAGGGGGAAGGAGGACCTCGCCCAAAGGGCGAGCCCTCTCATGACTGTCCAGAGACCGGCGAGGACCTCGCTGGTTCGGCAAGGCCTCGCCACCAGACGGGCGTGGCCGGCTCGGGCCGATGCTTCGTAGGTGTTGTGTGGCCCGCTGACGCATGGGCGTTCCATTAAAACCCCTCTTATGTTGCCTCTCTTTCACAAACCACTACCCCAGGCTCTCCTTTTTTCCAAAAACTCCAGATTCCTCACTCAAATCGCCCCACCAAGAGCTTTCTTCTTCCATTTTCGTGCACTCTCTCCACTACCTTGCCAAAGACCCTCCTCTACTGCTGCCTAACCTCTCTATTCTCTCTCATTTGAGCTCTTAAACCCCCCATTTGAGTCTCAAATTCGTACAAACCCACTAACCCATCCTATTTCGTCATTTTCCCTCTTTATCCCCTTTCATTTGAGCCTTTACACCCTCGTTTGAGGCTCAAATCCGTGGAGACCCAAAGATCCCATCCCTTTCCTCCCTTTTCTTCACTCTTCCATGGCTCTATTCGAGCTTATTACAGCCATTTTCTCGATTTCCACCGTTCTCTCTCATGGGAAAGAAAAGGGCTCCTGTGGAAGAAGCTGGGCCTAGTCGCCCTACTTGTTCGAGGAGACCGAGAGGTGCCGCCGCGAGTACTAACGTCAATCGGGAGTTTCAAACTAAGCAGGATCTCGATCCCCAGGCTCCCATCGGAAGGGCTCTGTTGGCAGAGCTGTCGCTTAGAGTTTATGAGGGCCGTAGGGTCCTTTTTGAAGCTCATGTGGATGGGCGGCTATTTGGGGAATACCTATTGTTCGAACGCCTGGAAGAGGACAAGTGGGGTCCGCTATTTGAGGACGAGTATCGCGCCAATGTGAGCACTATCCGAGCTTTCTATGCCCACATTTGAGAGCCTACGCTGGAGCCATTGCAGTTCAAGATCTCATTCAGAAGAGATCGGGAGGCCACAATTGACGTTGGTTTAATATCTCGGCTTCTAAATGTGCCCCTTGGCGAGGTACATGCAAGTGAGCAGAATCTGAAGAGAGCACGTAAAAGGGATCGCCGCACGCGGTTTCTTTGTGGTCGACTGGTTCAGTGGTAGCCAAACAATAGTCTTTTAGCGACCAACATGACTGACGACTTCCGTCTACTCCATCACATTTTCACGTTCAACATTTACCCCAGGTGGAGCAATCGCAGCGAGTGTACGCGACTGATGGTAGATTTCCTGTACCAAGTGGGGCAGGGAGAGAAGTTGTGCGTGCCTACGTATATTTTGCGATAATTAATTCTTACCGCACGCTCCAATAGAAGGACTGATTCGCTCCCCTTCGGCCGACTCATATGCAAGATTGCACATGAGTTTGGCTACAGACTTGGGGCGGAAAGGCCGGTGTCGATCCATAATATCAATGAAACTACTCTCAATCAAATGAACGTCAGGCCACGGCAACGACAAGCCCGGCTTGATGAGAGTGAGGAAGAGACGGAGAGCGAAGAGGAAGAGAGTGAGGAAGAAGGTGGAGCTGAAATAGAAGAACAGGAAGAAGAAGAGGAGGCCCAGGATACGGATGAGAGCTCTCCTCCTATGGCACCGGAGCAGGACACTGATCGGGCTGCTAGGGATGCCCGTTTAGCTCGACTTGAGGAAGGTCAAGCTGTCCTACGACAGGATATAATCGATCTTCGAGCCCTCGTGAAACACAAGTTTAAGAAAGTGACACGCACTTTGAAGTCTATCCTGTGATGCTTGTAGGATAAGGGTGTCCCTCCTCCGTTGCCAGACTCGGATGCCTAATCATCCATGCCGTTGCCTTGTGGCTTGTTTTGTTGTTGTGTTAGGATCTTTGTGTTTTCATGTTGATAGGCCTAGTAGTGTAGTAGTTGGTAGAATGTTTTAAATGTTTGAAGTCTTGGTTGTATTAGCTCACATGCATCTTCTGTCATGATTCATGTAACACTGTGTCTCATGTATTATGACAATTTTGGTAAATGAAATGCATGAAGTTGTTTTAATCTGTGTATGAATGCTGCGTAAATAAGTTTGTAAGTATGTTGAATCTAACCTGGGTTGCACCCTATGTTGAATATAGGGAATGCCACCTAAGGCTGCACGGGTTGCGGCGCGTCTCACTTTTGGCGATCCGATTGACGGGGTATCTTCCCTGAGGGATAGCCAGATGGACCCTAGTTTGGGCCTGACCCGCACTGCCATGCCGGATTCTCAGCCGGCCACTGGCCTTGCCACTGGGCCGATACCTATGACACCGCTTGTGATACCACCTGTTACACCTTCGATTCCTGAGCAGAACCGTCCGTCTACGTCGACGCCACCCATGCCTCAGCCGGCTCCCCCTACTGATATGCTGGAGCAGATGATGCTACTGATGCAACAGTAGCAGCAGCAGCAGGCACAGCAGCAGCAGCAGCAGACACAGTAGCAGCAGCAGTTTTTGACCTCCATGGCTGGTATTTTTGCTCAGAGTATGGGTGTGACTCCACCTGCATCACCTATGCACCCTGCTGGGAACTCGAGTGCCAGCGGCACCTTTGAGCGATTCCAGCGCTTACGGCCTCCCACTTTTGCGGGTACTCGGACCCGAAGAGGTTGAATATTGGTTTGACCACATCTCTAAGATGTTGAAACCGCTGCGCTACACCGAGGCAAAACAAGGGGAGTTGGTCACCTTCATGTTGGAGGAGGCCAGCTTGTGGTGTGACAGTATTCTCCGCACTGTTGCGGAAGGCTACGTATGGATGTGGGAGGCCTTCAAGGCGCGCTTCCACGAGAAGTATTTCCCTCTCACGTATCGCCATGAGAAGGAAAGTGAGTTCATTCGCTTTCGACAGGGAGGCATGACAGTGGTGGAGTATGAGAACGGATTTACAAAGTTGGGCAGGTATGTTCCCCTAATATTGGGGGATAAGGATATGCAGATGCGACGTTTTGCTGAGGGTCTGCGACCCGAAATCCGCTCGAAGAGGTGTTGCGCTAGCATATCTACCTATGCTAAGCTAGTGGGCATGTCCATGCGAGCTGAGCAGGACGGGGACAGGCAGTCCCGTATGCGAGCACCCGTGGCCCCTAGGCCCCGATCTGATTTCACGGCCAGGCCATTTCTTAGCAAGAGACCACGGGCTGACTCTCCTCCCAGACTTGCGGCGCCACCGACTCAGATGGGACGAGCGGGTTTGCGATGCACTTACTGCGGGAAGGCAGGGCGTACAGACCGATATTGTTTTAGCAGGATGAGGGACAGTGGATTCTCGCCACCTCAAAAGATCGACTGTCAGCTTCCTCAAACCATATCAACACCACCTCTACGGTCAGCACCAGCGCATCCATCTTTCAGGCCGCCTACACCTCGCTTTAGGCCGCCTCAACGGCCAATGGTTCTGCAGCCGAACCGTCAGCAGCAGGCTCATGTGCACTCACTTACAGCTGAGGCATCCGAGGCAGTAAATGCAGCATCGATGGCTTTTGAGGTCACGGCACAGATCCAAGGTACTTCAATCTTCTTGCTGGTGGACACTGGGTCCACTACCTCTATGATATCATGCACGACGGTCAAGCGACTGGGGTTGGACACTGCTCCTACGAAGGGAGTGAAGGTCATCACCGCCACAGGAACCTTCTCTGACGTTACTAGGATGTGCGAGGGTTGCTCGATAGACTTAGGGGGCAGGACGATACTAGTCGACTTGATCGTCGTCCCCCTATTTCATTCTGACGTTATTTTCGGTATGGACTGGCTCACTGGGATGCGAGCAAAGATCGATTGCGAGACTAGGGTGGTGACAGCCCATGGACCAGAGGGCAAAGCCTTTACTTTCCCTGTTCAGGTCAGTCACACTTCCCGGTTGAGGTGTTACGCTTCTTCGTTGAAGGGTATTGATAGTCCGACGCTTGTAGACATGCCTGTAGTTCAGGATTTTGCGGATGTGTTTGAGACGATTCTTGGATTGCCTCCTCGGCGCGAGATCGACTTTACCATTGATCTTACGACTAGTGCGACACCCATTTCATTGCCGACTTATCGCATGCCTCCATGTGAGATGGAAGAGCTGAGGAAGCAAATCGATGGCCTGTTAGAGGCCGGGTTCATACGACCTAGTGTGTCCCCTTGGGGAGCACCAGTGTTGTTCGTAAAGAAAAAGGACGGGCCTCTGCGATTGTATATCGATTATCGGAGACTGAACCAGGTGACGGTGAAGAACAAGTATCCCTTGCCCAGGATTGATGACCTTTTTGATCAGTTGAAGGGGGCACGATATTTTTCGAAGATCGATCTACAGTCAAGGTATCATCAGTTGCGCATCAGGAATGAGGACATGCAGAAGACAGCTTTCAGGACCTGTTTTGGGCACTATGAGTTTCTTGTGATGTCGTTCGGCCTTACGAACGCACCGGCCGTGTTCATGGACTTGATGAACAGGGTATTTCGGCCATTCCTTTTACGATTCGTCATCGTGTTTATAAATGACATCCTAATATACTCCACGCGTCGGGAAGATCACGAGGAGCACCTGAGAGCGGTCTTTGATACTCTTAGGAAGAACCAGCTGTTTGCGCAGTACAAGTGCGACTTCTGGAAGGAAGAAGTCAAGTCCAAGGACATGTGGTGTCCAAGGAAGGGATAGCGGTGGATTTGGCTAAGGTAGCCACAGTACAGGACTGGGGGCAGCCCGGTTCGGTTACTGAGGTGAGGAGTTTTCTGGGACTCGCTAGCCACTATCGACGTTTCATTCGGGACTTCTCCAAAATAGTCAGACCTTTGTCTCAGTTGACTCGGAAGGATCTTAAGTTCACCTAGACTGAGAAAGCAGAAGCAGCTTTTCAGGAGTTGAAGGACAGGTTGACGTCCTCCCTTGTGCTAGTATTGCCAGAGCAAGGGGTTAAGTATACTATATACACCGACGCGTCTCGCGTTGGTCTGGGTTGTGTCCTTATGTAGAAGGACAGGGTGATAGCCTATGCATCGCGACAGTTGAGGAAACATGAGGATAATTACCCTACGCAAGACTTAGAGTTGGCAGCCGTCATCTTTGCACTGAAGCTCTGGAGACATTACCTCTACGGAGAGGAGTTCGAGCTTTTCTGCGACCACAAGAGCCTTCGCTATATATTCACTCAGAGCGACCTGAATATGAGGCAGCGGCGATGAATGGAGACCTTGAAGGACTTTAAGTTTGAGGTTTCCTACCATCCTGGCAAGGCCAATCTTGTGGCAGACGCGTTGAGCCGCAAGAAGGTTATAGCATTTGCGGCTCCACTGATGATAGTAAAGTGGGATATGGTAGAGTTCGTGCGGGACTTCGAGCAGAAACTCACCGTGGAGGAGCCATTTGAGAGTGTCGCGCACATTCGGGTGCGGCCACTTATTGATGACAGGATTATCGAGGCCCAGAAGGGCGATGAGCGGTTGTCTGAGCTTCGAGAGCACGCTAGCGATGATGAGGATGCCGAGTGGAGAGTTGGTACGAATGGGGGCTTGCGTTACCGCGGCCGCCTGTGCGTCCCGAATCTTCATGACTTAAGACATGAGGTTCTCGAGGCTGCACATAGTTCGAAGCTTGCGATATATCCTGGTAGCACGAAAATGTATCGAGACATGAAGAGATCATATTGGTGGGACAACATGAAGACCCACATAGCAGACTATGTGTCCCGTTGTCTCACGTGCCAGCAGGTCAAGGCTGAACATCGCCGACCTCCTGGACTACTTCAGCCCCTGCCCATAGCTAAATGGAAATGGGATTTCATCTCTATGGATTTCATCTCAGGACTACCGAAGACGAGGAAGGGACACGACTCTATTTGAGTGATCATGGACCGATTAACTAAGTCGGCCCACTTCCTCCCGATTAAAGTCTCGAACTCTACAAACGAGTTGGTCAGGCTGTACATCAAGGAGATAGTGCGTCTGCATGGAGTTCCCTTGGAGATCATGTCGGACCGACATACGCGATTCACATCCATCTTCTGGACTCGTATCCAGGAAGCGATGGGAGTGAAGTTGAAGTTCGGTACCGCGTTCTACCCGCAGACTGACGGGCAGACGAAACAGGTAAACCAGGTGTTAGAAGATATGCTGCGAGCTTGTGTACTTGATTTCAAGGACAGTTGGGATGACTGTCTTCCTTATGCGGAGTTTGCTTACAATAACAGTTTTCAGGTGAGTATTGGCATGGCTCCCTATGAGGCCTTGTATGGGCGCACGTGTAGAGCACCGCATTGCTGGGCAGAGGTTGGCGAGAAGAGTTTGATTGGCCCAGAGTTAATACAAGCGACCTCAGAGAAGATTGACATCATCAGGCGTCGACTTCTGACGGCGCAGAGCAAGCAAAAGAGCTACGCCGATACGAGACGGCGACCGCTTGAGTTTGAGGTCGGAGATCATGTGTTCCTTAGAGTTTCCCGTATGAAGGGAGTTCTTCGATTTGGCAGGAAGGGGAAGCTTAAGCCGAGATTCATTGGCCCATTCCAGATACTTGATCGAGTGGGGGTGGTGGCATACCGCCTTGCTTTGCTCACACCACTCGCGGGCATGCACGACGTATTTCACATATCTATGCTGAAGAAATACGTTCCTGATCCTTCCCACATTATCAACTGGGAGCAAGTGCAGTTGCGTGAGGATGCTACATATATTTTGCAACCGACGCGTATCCTAGACAGGAAGGAGCAGGTATTGCGAAGCAAAGCTATTCCACTTGTGAAGGTATTGTGGACGCATCACACAGAAGAAGAGGCTACTTGGGAGACAGAAGCCGAGGTTTGAAAGAACTACCCTCAGATTCTCAAGGAGTACGAAAAGGTACTAATTTTGAGGACGAAATTTTTCTTTAAGGGGGGTAGATTGTAATGTCTCAGAAAAATCTGTACAAAGACCCGAGTACCACCTCAAGCAGAAATCACTTAGGACCGAATCATTTACAAATTAGGCGAGAATTAACTAGCACTAAACCAGTTTACCTCTGAAATTAGCACCGATCACTTTAAATACGAACTGCAAGACCCAAAACAAGTAGAATCGTTAACACTACAATACCCTATAACATAGGAACAATCTCATTACCCAGTTGCTCTCGGGAGCATCACGAAACTTCGTATCGGATCTGGACCACGCGTCGAAAGTCCAATTACCGTGAAACTAGACGATTATGACCGCCTTACTGGGCTTGACTACCATCTCGGAAATCAAATCCAGATAGTGTCCAGAAACGCACAACTTGAGCCCGGAGCAAAGTGTGTGAGAAACGCGAATATCTTTATAATTAAACTCAAAACTCAAGTAATCTGAGTCATTCCGTTTGCGGGCAAGTTGTAAGGATTCAGACCGTCAGAATCTAACCCAATTACACCATCGGATCAAGGGAAATTTCCCACACATGTCAGTGCACTTGTGGCCCTGATCGAGTACCGGTGACTGTCGAACTGAAACTGGTCCGCCGCGGTCGATCTGTAAATCCGATCGGACCGAAAACTTAACCTGACCTAGATCCAATGTCAGGGAGCTTAAGTCCGACCGCACGTAGAAAAGGGGCCTCCAAAAGTGCTTCGTTGGATCGGGACAAGCACCATTTGGCTATAACCTAAGTATACCAAGGCCCTAGGGCTATTTTCGTCAGTTCTGGGCCTATATAACGGCCTTAAACCCTCTCTCATTCATTCCATACGAATTTGGGAAAAACCCTAAGAGAGAGAAGAGAGTAAAGAGAGAGAAAGTGAGAGCGAAGTTGGTGAAGATTCCTGGGATTCTTCCCTGCTAATCCACCTGCTGAAACGCCACTCCCGTGTAGTTCTTCCGGTGTTTTCAACGCCGTACTTGGGTAAGAAAACCTAACCCTAATCCGTTCTAGGGATTCAAATAGTCTAAGTGATGAAATAGCTAACTTATTGCATGCTATAGGTGACCCTCGTGTCGTAGACAACGACTTGACTTACAAACTGAGTCCAATACACGTTTATCGGCATAAGGTGTGGACTATATACGTTTAGGTTATGGTTTTCAAGTCTTTCAATGTCGATTAATGATTTATTACTGACATGGGTGCTATTTCACATGCCAAACGTGATGTCTATTTCGCTTTACGAATACGTATGCAATATTTTATGTACTTGTTGAAATAACTGAATACGTATGGATTTTGGATCCGTGATTGACATGATTATTTGTCGTGCATATATGCTTGTTGCATAGGTGACAACTCCTCGGTGAAAGGATTTGCCCTGATGCGTGGTATAACCAACATACATCATGTATGTTGGAATGTGGAGTTTAAGTGTTTGTTAAAATGTCTGAATGAGTAAGTAGTTAGTAAATTGTAATATATAAGGGTGTTGAGAAATGATTCTCAACTACTTTAACTATGTGCATGATTTCCTCCATGTGTTGTATATTATAGCGTCTGTTTTAGCTACGTGATGCATATGTATAAATCTCAAGGTGTCCCGTATCGGTATCGGTTGGCGTAACGGTGCCCTCCGAAACCGATACGGATACGGGGGCGTAACGGCGATACGGGGGCGTAACGGCCCGTAACGGCGCAAAATTTTTTTTTTGCCAAAAAAATATGAAAAAATATGGATTAAATCCGGAATATTCTAAGCATTCCAAATATGCATTCATTTATAAATTGGAACATGTTTATGGTGGTGTAACGGTCCACTCTTTGGTGAGAAGTTGTATCGGACTGTCTGATGAATTTATGAACCAGATAACCTAAATTTGACTACAAAATTCATATATTTAATTTTCTAACTTACTATCAATGATAGATATATTAGAATGAATGTAATATGAAAATATCTTACATTTAGGTGTTTGCAATTATTTTTGAGGGCCAAAATTCATGCGTAAATAGAAAAAAAAATAAAAAAAAAATAAAATGGCACCCCAAATATGTAAAATGCACATTAACATGTTCTACTATGATTAACACATCATATGGCATCATTAAAACAGCAAAAGAATCATTAAGAAATGATTTTTCGAATTTTCAAAAAAAGGGCCAAAATAAATGCGTAAATAGAAAAAAATATAAAAAATATATAAAATGGCACCCCAAATATGTAAAATGCACATTAACGTGTTCTACTATGATTAACACATCATATGACATCATTAAAACAGCAAAAGAATCATTAAAAAATGATTTTTCAAAATTTCAAAAAAAGGGCCAAAATTCATGCGTAAATAGAAAAAAATATTTAAAAAAATAAAATGGCACCCCAAATCTGTAAGATGCACATTAACATGTTCTACTATGATTAACATATCATATGGTATGATTAAAACAGCAAAACAACTATTAAAAATTGATTTTTCGAATTTTCAAAAAAGGGGCCAAAATTCATGCGTAAATAGAAAAAAATATTTAAAAAATATAAAATGGCACCCAAAATCTGTAAAATGCACATTAACATGTTCTACTATGATTAACACATCATATGGCATCATTAAAACAGCAAAAGAATCATTAAAAAATGATATTTCGAATTTTCAAAAAAAGGGCCAAAATAAATGCGTAAATAGAAAAAAATATTTAAAAAATATAAAATGGCACCCCAAATCTGTAAAATGCACATTAACATGTTCTACTATGATTAACACATCATATGGCATGATTAAAACAGCAAAACAACTATTAAAAATTGATTTTTCGAATTTTAAAAAAAGGGGCCAAAATTCATGCGTAAATAGAAAAAAATATTTAAAAAATATAAAATGGCATCCAAAATCTGTAAAATGCACATTAACATGTTCTACTATGATTAACACATCATATGGCATCATTAAAACAACAAAAGAATCATTAAAAAATGATTTTTCGAATTTTCAAAAAAAGGGCCAAAATAAATGCGTAAATAGAAAAAAATATTACAAAAATATAAAATGGCACCCGAAATCTGTAAAATGCATATTAACATGTTCTACTATGATTAACACATCATATGGCATGATTAAAACGGCAAAACAACTATTAAAAATTGATTTTTCGAATTTTAAAAAAAGGAGCCAAAATTCATGCGTAAATAGAAAAAAATGTTTAAAAAATATAAAATGGCACCCAAAATCTGTAAAATGCACATTAACATGTTCTACTATGATTAACACATCATATGGCATCATTAAAACAGCAAAAGAATCATTAAAAAATGATTTTTCGAATTTTCAAAAAAAGGGCCAAAATTTGGCCGATACGGGCCCGTAACGGCCCTGTAACGGCCGTAACGGCCCGTAACGGCCGATACGCCCCGTAACGGGCCCGTATCGGCCGATACGGGTACAAATTTGCGTAACGGCCGATACGGCCCCGAAACGCGTAACGGTTCACACCGTTACCGTTACGTATCGGCCGTTACGGCCGATACGTAACCGTTTTGGCATACCATGATAAATCTATGTTTAAGTCGTATTCCATAAAATGCTTTGATGATTGTATGAGTTAAATTATTGATCCATTACTGCTTTGATTATCTCGTATGATTATTTGTAGTAACTGAATGTGTTTGGGACTATTATATAGTCCAGGCAATCGCTAACAGGCCTTGAGTTGGTGGCTGAGATTGTGCTACCACAAAGGACGTGTTCGCTGAATCTGAGCCGTACTTCGGTCAACGGCAATGGTTAGGCCACACGGAGTGCTTACGCACTTCATGTCAATCGACTCGAGGTGCGCTCGTGCTAGTCGAGCTCATCAAATAACCCGATTGACCGATGTATGTTCATCATGTATGGACGCTACTGCTTAAAACTAAGGTACCAAACTCACCAGTGGAAACCCTGTTAACCTTGGTACCTCGATCCGCTAAGACTCATGAGCCGGACATGGTGGTATGGGACACCGTGGTCGAGCTGTCGGCCTACGCCGGGGCGACGAGCCCACCCATGGTGACCAGTGAGCTCAAAGCTCATGAGCCGAATACGGTGGCATGGGACACTGTATTCGAGCAGTCGGCCTACACTGATAAGGTGACGAGCCCTTTGTAGTGACCTCGAGCATACTCTGAGGCTGTGTGGAGGCAACGAGCCTTTCCGTAGCAACAAGAGTACAAACTAGGCTTACACTGATCAGGTGACGAGCCCTTTGTAGCGACCTAGAACCGTAACATCGTATGAGATTTACTAGGACTGACGACCCTAGAATGGATCATTGTTTGGGAAATGATATAAGGGAGGTACCTTAGTTTCCCAACCCTGTTGTATGAATAAAACTAAGAACCTGGCTAATCACGTGCATGCACCGCATTGTATGTGCTTTGGCGTGGAAGAGCACTTTCGGGTGGTTGTCATGCACGTCGTAAGATGAAGACGCTGAGGGAGTGTAGGCGAGGGTATGCATCATTCTTACATATCATTTTGCACTAATCAAGAGTATTTAGGACATGATTGTTGTACTGCTTTATCATTACTGCTTAATTGAATTGATAACATGTTAACCTTTGCTTTATTGTTCCACTGAGTTGATCACTCACTCCCACGTTACGGGACGGTATTTTAAACACCAACCAAACTCGGTCTTGATTGCAGATGGCGACGCGACTCCTGAGGTGGAGCCTGACTTTTGTGATGACGAGGAGGCATTCTCGTACATGCAGTATTCCGGCGGGTTCATGTGAGCCGTTCTGAATCAACGGGGCTTCGGGGTTATGCTTGTAGTGGACTATCACATTCTTTTGACATTTTGTATTTTGAAACAATACTTGTACTTATTGACCTGGTAACGCATACATACTTTGGGGACCTATACTGATTTATACTATTATACATTTCGTTTCAGTCTTCCGCTTGTGCATTACAACTATCCCTGGATTATGTGTTGTTGTTTTGGCTTAATCTCACTCATGTTTAATGCACTAACACAGACAGCATTTAATCATCATTATCTATGTTGCATAAGTGATGCGTTGAAACTCGGGAGTTAAGTCTATACTCGATCCCCGATTTTCAGGGCGTTACACTAAAGGATTTGGTCCTGAGTGATTTCTGCCTAAGGTGAAACTCGGGTCTTTGTACGGATTTTTCCGAGACGTTACAGAAACGGTCTCAATCCATATGTGGTAGATCTTCCACCTTCCATGAGAATTAGTTCCACATTCAATGTGGGGGATCTAATTGCATTTCAAGGGAAAATTGATACATTGTACAGCCTTTCACCTAACCATCCTGATTGCCCAGACCTTTCCCTTGATCCTTGGCCTTTTTCCGACCCATCTTCCTAGCCTCTACCTCCCATACCTACCCTTCCCACACCCAGAGAGGAGATAAAGGATATTCTAGACCATCAGATAGTATCAACGTTGGACGGCGACTTTCAAAAGTTCCTTGTCAAGTGGAAGTCACGCCCAGCTTCAGACAGTACATGGCTCACTGAGGAGGAGCTTCAGAGACTTGATCCTGACATCTTGAAGTGGTTCGGGAGTTTTGTTTCGCCAGTGGCGAAACCTTCATAGCCGGGGAGAGTTGATGAGAGCATCATGTGGACACCCCCCACCCTACGCACATATTCAAGAAGGAGAAGGGCCTCACTATCGATCTGGATCAACGACGACATTTATGGAGGGCCTCACAGTTAGGGGTTGTGATATGGTGCATTGGAGTGGACCCGACCATCATATAGATTCTACCATCAGATCTCATTATCGTGGCCCACTACCCTAAATGATCTAGGATTTTTGAGTTTTGACAATTCTCGTTATTAGAAACATCATGAAGAGTTTTGATTGAGTAGATTAATTATTATTTTATTTACTTCAGCTTTAAGTATTAGTGTGCGCACATGGCGCATGGGTAAAATTGGCTTTTGGGGTTTATGGTTTTCTTATAAATAAGCAACCCCATGTAGGTATTTTTTAATAAAGTTTATGAATAAAAAATTCTATGTTTTCTTCTTCTCTATCTCTTTGGGTTAAAGAATCGAATTGGGTGTGAAACCCTCCCTTCCTCGAAGGGCTAACTATCGTGATGCGAAGCCACAACCATCACAAATCATCCTCACTTCTTTACACCCCACATCCATCATCTTCTACATCCTTCCCATCTTCAGATTCACCCATTCTTGTACCCAAGTTCTCTTCTACAACAGATTTTCAGATTTTTGCCCATCAAAGGGGCTGAAACTTCGGCGGAGCACCACGCACAAACCATGCATCGGATCGACACAAAATTTGGTATGGAAGCGGTCCTACCCTGGCCGATCCTAGCCTAGGAATCTCTTTCCTACTTTGTAGGCCTCACACATGTGCGGACGAGTGGTCACGCATGTGCGCCCAAGGCCAATTGTTGTCCACGCACGTGGCTCATCTCAGGCTACCAGCCACCAGCCACCAGGACAGAATTTGTATTAGCTGAACGGTCATCTCCAAATTGAGGGCTATTTTGGTGCAACTTGGTTTGAAATTCCACCAGATGGGAGATCTACTCACATTTGTAGGAGGAGACTTGGTCACATGAAAAAGCAAGAAGCAAAGAATAGTTTGCCAGGTTAAGTGCAAGGTCGAATACAAAGCTATGGCACACAATGCATGCGAACTAGTGTGGTTGAAAATTTTGATGTCAGAGATAGGACTCAAGGTAGAAGAGCCATAAAGTTGCATTGGGATAATAGGGCAGCTTTTCAAGTTGTTAGTAATCATGTTTTTCATGAGGACTAATCATATCAAAGTTGACTGCCACTTGGTTCAGTAAAAAGTTTCTAACAATTAAGCATCTGCTCATGGGAAGTCTAAGGATCAACTTGCAGATATGATCAATAAAGCACTTGGCCAAAGTCAGTTCGAATGAATTTGTTCCAACCCGAGCATTGATGACATCCATGCACAAGCTAGAGTGTTGACCATACATGTTGTGTTCCATTCCACAATAGTGACTGTATTTTAAGTGTTGCACAAATGTGATTCGTATTGTATGTCAGAGCACATATAGTGCAGCCCATACAGCCCACAGTGTAGGCTTAGGTTGTCTCTTTGTGATGTGAGCCCAAAAAGGCATTTAGAATAAATGTCTCCTCTCTTCTTCTTTTTTCAGAGCAATTCATGTTTCCTCCTTTCCCTCTCTCCTATCTTTTCCTCTCCCATCTTCTTTTCATACATTGAATCTCTCAATCTTACAATCAATAACATGGCCAGAGAGAATGACTTCAGAAAATAGACAATACCATGCATGCTGACCTATGAATGGAAGTAACTGACAAATCAGAAACAACACAGCCAGTTCATGTGAATTCCATAACCATTCATGCTTCAACTTTCAACTGTTTAAGACTTCAAGTAGATAAAAACACTATAAAATGCCAATGCATAACACACCCTTCCAACTTCCAAGTTGCAGTAAAGAGATTGTCAGTCTTCTAAGCCTTGCATGCTCTACTTACAGGCAACCAAAGATACACCAGAGCATTAATAAACCACATATACATGACCAACAACCAATTACTATTGTCTATGGAGTAGAATACTTTACTAAGGAGTATTAATTACAGACTGCAAAGGACATAGTCCTCATGACCTGCACACAAGTAAAACCTTCAAACATGAAATCACAATCTTGGACCCAGTTAGTGGCTCAAATTTCCTCCATTACCACAACTTGATCATCATTCCATTTGTCAATGTTGCACTCATTATATGTCCATCCATTGTCTCCAAGTCCAAAATATTCCACTATCTCCAAAATATTCCACTAGAAATTAAACTTCTCTTGACTCGTTCATCAACTCATCTTCTATATTCAAAGGAACATCCAGATGGATTCTCGCGAAACCTCTTTGAGATGCATGGTCTTTGAAATATGTTCTTCCCCATCTAATTCACCTATTTTTCAGGCATGATTAAATGTTCTAAAAAAATCATTAGAGAAACTGTCTTCCCCTCCAAAAGTCATCTCTTCTTTATCCGCACAAAATTCATAAATCAAATCTTCCCATCTTATTTAATATCCCACTGTCAAGATAACTTCGGGACTGAGAATATGATGTAAATGCCATGTGATAAATTGACTTCCTCTTAGCTCTCATAAAATGAAGTTGTCATATGAGTTACTGTACAAGGTGAACCATGTATCTCACTCTGGACTTTTCAGTTCTACGTGCGACCGTTGTGCTATGAATGAAGAAAATTTGAAGTTTGAAGCAGAAGAATAATCCAATCTCCCATTTATCTGTTTTTGTGGGATCTCTCAAAAGAAAAGAAAAAAGGACGAAAGAACAGCTAATGGGGCACCCAAAAGGCACCTGTAACGACTCGAAAATTTCCGCATAATGGCTCGAGTACCATCTCGACCAGAAATCACTTAGGATTAAATCCTTTAGAAATTTGACAAAGTTAACTAAGTGCTAAACTAGATTATCCATGAAATCCATTCGAATCGCTTTAAATACGATCTGCAAGACCCAAAATTTGTAGAACCATTGACGCTAGGTTACCCTAAAGTCTAGGATCAAACTCATTACCCGACTGCTCTCGGGAACACATAGAAACCCCGTATCAGGTCTAGACCGCACATCGGGAGTCCGAATAAAACGAAGCTAAGGAATTAGGACCGCCTCGCTGGGCTTGACAACCATCTCGGAAATCAAATCTAGACAGTGTCCCACGGCTGTTCGCTTAAGTCCGGAGAGAGAGAGTGTGAAAACACTTGTTTTCTTTACAAAATAAATATCTTGAGTAATGATCTGGCACGTGTTACTTGCGGTCAGTTTGTAAGCTACCAGACCGTCAGAATCTGACCCAAATACA
Organism: Magnolia officinalis; assembly: GCA_021015155.1. Lineage (NCBI taxonomy): Eukaryota > Viridiplantae > Streptophyta > Magnoliopsida > Magnoliales > Magnoliaceae > Magnolia > Magnolia officinalis. The sequence continues at coordinate 24,639,172 of JAJHSJ010000009.1, forward strand.
CCCTCGGATCAGAAAAAATTTCATAAACATTTACATGTACTTGGAATTTCGGATCGAGACCCGCTGACCGTTGAACTGAAACGGGTCCGCCACGCGTGATCTGGGAATCCAACTGAAACGAAAACTTAACTTTACAAGAATCCGAGGTTGATGAGCTTAAGTCCGACCTTTGGCTCAAGGAGGCCCACCAGAAATCCTCCGTTGAGCTGAAACAGTGTCACTTTGGTTATAACCCAAGTATACCTTGACCTTAAGTCTATTTCAAAGAGTTTTTAGGCTATATAAGGACCTTAGAACCCCCTCTCTCACAGCCATACGAATTTGAGAAAAACCCTAAGTGAGAAGAGAGAAAAAGAGAGAGAAAGCTAGAGAGAAGTGAGAGAATCTCCCTACTACCGTTCCCTGCCGCTACACAAGCTGCACCACCTGATTCTCATCGCTTTCCGGCGATTCCGGCTTCGTTTCTACGTAAGAAACCCGAACCCTAATCCGTTCTAGGGTTATGATTGTTACAAGTGATGAAATAGCTAACCGATTTCATGTCTTAGGTTGCCGTTGTGCCTTAGACAAAGCGAGGGTGAACGAACTGACTCCGTTACGTGTTTATCGGCGTAAGGTGAGGACTTTAGGTGTATAGGTTACGGTTTTCAACGCTTTCAATGTCAGATAATGATAGATTCATGATCTGCATGTAATTGCACATGTACAAAGTGTTATCTGTTTTCCGTTTCGATTAAAGATGGAAAATATGGAATTCTACATACTCTAGGTATTTGTAGAAAGTACCGTATACGTACAAATTTTGGAAATGCGTATGACATGATTATTTGTTGTATAAATATATTATATGTGGATAAATTACTTGTTTGGCGAAAGGACTCGCCCTAATACATGTTTTGCTTATATACACTATGTATGTTGAAATTGTGTATTCTAGGAAATACCGTATACGTATAAATTTTGGAGATGTATTTGTCATGATTATTTGTTGTATGAATATATTATACATGGATAAAATACTTGCTTGGCGAAAGGATAGCCCTAATGCATGTTTTACTAACATACATCATGTATGTTGAAATAGTGTATTCTAAGTGTTTGTGAAAATGCTTGTGAGAGTAAGTGCTTGGATGTTAGTGCCTTAGGTAGGTGTTGAGATGGGGTTCTCAACTACCTTAGAGACATGTATGATTTCCTCCATGTGGTTGTTTACTTTAACCACTTACTTATGAAATACATGTGTTTTGTATTCCTATTTATATAGTGCTTTACAATATGTTTTATAACATGTTTTGTAACATGTTTTATAACATGCTTTATGACATGTTTGTTAACATGCTTGAATTGCTTTGTTTATTATGTTTTACACCACATGCTATGAGTAAGGATTGATTGAGTTTGGGACTATGTCTATAGTCCAGACAATCGGTACCAGACTTGAGATCGTGGTTGAGATTCATGTCGCCACGAAAGATGTGTTTGACGAACCCGAGTCGTACTTCAGTTGGCGACAGTAGTTAGGCCACACGAAGTGCTTATGCACTTCACGTCGTTCAGTTGATTGTGCACTCGAGCTAGTCAGGCTCGTCAAGTAACCCGATATGTCTAATGTATGTTCACCATGTTTGGTCGCTACTGCTTGAACCTAGGGTACCAAACTTACCAATGGAATCCCGTTAACCATGGTACCTCGATCCGCTAAGACTCATGAGCCGGGCATGGTGGTATGGGACACCTGGTCGAGCTGTCGGCCTACGCTGGGGCCACGTGCCTTCCAGTAGTGACCAGTGAGCAACCGGACTCGTGAGCCGATTATGGTGGTATGGGACACTATATTCGTGCTGTCGGCCTACATTGATAAGGTGATGGGAGAGCGGTGTAACCTTTGTGCGTAACAGCCCTGGCAGCCCTTTGTAGTGACCTCGAGCATACTCTGAATTGCGGTGAGGCGACGAGTTTTGCCGCAGTGTATAGAGTATGAAACTAGGCCTGTATCTGTATAGTGATGAATCGTTAAAAAGGTGATAGGGGAGTGGTGTAACCTTTGTGCGTAACAGCCCTGGCAGCCTTTGCAGTGACCTAAAAAAAAACACACCATCGTCTGAGGTTAACTAGGACTGACGACCCTAGAATGGATCATGTTTGGGAATGATACAAGGGAGGTACCTTAGTTTCCCAATCCTGCTGTTTGAAATGGACTAATAATAACTCGGTAATCATGCTCATCATGCATTGCATGTGCCTGAAAGATGTGGAGCACTGAGGAATGCAAGCATGCCGCGAACGTAAGATGGTGTCGCACGAGGGAGTGTGTGGTGAGGGCATACATCACGACTGCATTCATACTTGCATTAATAATAGTTAGGAGTGTTTGATTATACTACTTTATCATTACTGTTTGACTGAGTCGATAACATGTTAACATATGCTTTATTGTTCCACTGAGTTAGCTACTCACTCCCACGTTACGGGACGGTGCTGTACACACCAACCAGACTTTGTCTTAGGTACAGACAAGATGACGACTCAGGAGGCTGAGCCAGACTATGGCGAGGACCAGGACGAGTTCTCATTTATGCAGTATTCTGGCGGCTTCAACTAGACTGTCGGATCAACGGGATTTGCTGGGATTAAATTCTTAGATGTATTTTTTACCTTTTTGAACATAAAACAGATATATGTATATGGTGACTCAGATGGATTCATACTCTGGAGATTGAGATAGTTTTGTTTCTTTTACATACATACATATACAGTTTCAGTCTTCCGCTTGCCCTTATACAATTGATCTGGAGTATGAATTACTGTTTTGGTATAATCTCACTCATGTTTATTGCTCTAACACAGACAACATGTAATCATCATTATCTATGTTGCACAAGTGATGCGTTGGAACTCGGGAGTCGAGTTCATGCTCGACCCCCGAATTTCAAGGCGTTACAGCACCTGCCTAGATAATTCACTAGGCACCAAGGAGAGCCAGTCAAAAGGTGTCTCCCAGGTAGCAAGATAGTTTGCAAGGCAGCCAAACCCTAATTGACAGCCAAAGAAATTCTCTAGGCTCTAATAATTTGGGCTATCGACCAAGGTTATAAGGGTCATTCAGCCAACATGCATAAGGATTTCAAAACCCTTCTCTCGCATTCAATGATTTGTGAATGTCCTTCGGTCATTCTTTTACTCTTGCATACATAGTCAATTATGGTTGTTGGGTTTAAAACTTACGAATTTCTTACAATTAACAATAGTTAAGAGAATGGCTTCACTATTTGCATGGTTACTTTACTATGTTTGTTTCATACATAGCCAATTATGTTGATTTGATTTAAGACGTGAAGTCAAGAATGATTAACCTACTTAGTTGCATCATCCTAACTAGATACCACTCCCACTTCGAATCGCACCTTGAACACAAGATCCCGCTTCCTAACTGTTCATACTCTAACATTTTGAAATCGATGCTTCCCTGCTCCACACAAATGTTGCTTTACTTCATGCTTCGGGCAACCAGATGACCTACCCCTACCCAAATTTCCCTAACTCCAATTTGTGCAATCATTCCTAGTTTAAATTTGCAACATCACATGGCAATTGCCATTGACTTTGAAACCTGCCCTGTAAACAATTTTGGAAAAAAATGCACAAAAGATCAAACAAGTCATACCTCTTAAGGAAGGGCCAATCATTGACCCACATATCGGAGATATTATTGATAATATCACCGATATTACCAGTATTGCTAAGTCAAACCAAAACTGCGAGCGATTACAAAATTTTCAAATATCACTAATATTTTCAATAATTTTAGCAATATTTTGAGAAGATCTCTTATAAAAGTTCCGTGGTATTGAAAATACAATTTATAATCATTTATAATATCCCTGATACCAGTCATAATATCTCCATTTTGTTTTTTTTTTTTTTGGAATTATGTTCTTAGGTGATTTCGATCATTCTTGGTTTTTATTGAATCAAAGTTTGAATTTGGGGAGAAATCTCGACATAAAACGAAGACCAGCCAAAGGTGACGAAAAATTGATAAAAACTTCATCTTTGTTCAACTGTTAGCATGGATTGCAATAGAAATACACGGTTATGCATGATTCTCATGCATTGACATGGATTCGTGGCGAAAAAATTAACATTTACCTGAAAAATGAGGGAAATTAATGAAATACTATTTTTTTGCTTTTTATATTAGAATTTGTTTGTCACTGTTAATTAATGTGGCAAATTAATATATTAATGAGCATCGGTTGATCTATGGATTGGCTACAAATTTTATATAATTTATTTTGTACTGATTTTTTCGGCAACACATGGTTAGGCCCCTATAAAATAGAAACTTATTATGTATTGTTGTTTTTTGCAACATTTTGATTCCTACATGTGTAGACATTTGTCTTTTAACATCTCCTGAAGTTTCACCGAAAAATTCCACCTTTTTTCCCAATGTTTTCCGTAGTGATATTTTTACGAGTATCAACGACAATATCAGTGATACCAATACATGTTTCGGTACCCTGGTCATCGATACATGTAACAATAACAAGACTCTTGAACATTGGTGTCAAAGCCTAACTTTGATAGAGATATATGGAGTAAAAGCACTCACTTTAAAAGACACTCCTACCATATCCCTGTCGCACACATCATCACATGATCGATCACAAAATATAAATTGGAAGAAAATAACAAAGAACTAGTAATCTACCAATGGAGACCTCTCTAATTCAATGCATGGAATTCTTTGAGAGTCGCATATTGGTCAATCAGCATGAGTTAAGCAGAAACTGTGGCATCATGAACAGGAGTGCTCATCAAGCTTCCTTACCAAGATAAATCAGGCGACTCAGAAGAAGATAGAATCACAACAAATTACAGCCCTATAGCATGAAAATGTGCACCAGAAAAGCCACAGAGTCATTTGTTTCGATTCAAGCAAAAAGATAAAATGTCAATATATAGATGCTTCATTGACATTATACTAAGTTCCTAACCTATTTCAAGTTAATATGCACTCGAAGAAACAAATTGATATGCTTAGAATCAAATAGTAAAAAATTAGCATTCTAGCAGATGAACGGAGTATCTCCAAGTGGATGCTAATCAGGTTTTTAAATATCGGTTTCAAATTGTGAGTTCTCCACAGACCCCAACCAATATGTTCTATAACTCTCTCAGAATTAGGACTGTCAAAGGTTATACTATTACATTGGCTCCAGCACTCATTCTACAATGTGCTGCGATTGGGTTTAATCTTTAAGCTGGTGGGACAGGCCCAGGCCTATTTTTGCACCTGAAAATATGAGGGTCCGGGCCATGACTATCTATGACAGAACTATGTTTTGAAGAAGATGAAGAAGGAGATCAATTTGGGCCTGTCATAAGCCATGCTTGCCGATAACTTCCTGTCCCACATGTCGAGTCAAGATCGAAATTTCTGGCAGGTGACACCAAGATGGAGCCAGCCCATTTGTCCCTACTCAGAATCTATCCAACCTGGTCAGGCATTCATGTTTTGGAGGGGATGACAAATTTTGTTCTCCAGCACAAATGAATCAACTAGGTTATGGACAATATGTAAAACCATGATACCATCGAATCTTTGGGTGCCATGTGAAAGGATTTTACCTGGAAAGAATACAATAAGACCCTCATTTTTTGGGACTCTGTCCAAAACAGTGGGACTGGGACTCAAAGGTGCTGCTACCCTCGCAGGATCAAGATCACCCTCTTCATCCCTGCCACCTTCAACAATAGCCAAGAAATCTTCAGCCTTTACCAAGTTTCCAGCAGATCCTATGAGAGCCTGATTTTCTAAACTACGCTTTGCATATTGCTCAAGAAAGGGTTCAGCTTCAGTAAGATATATGGATGATGACAACTGTTTGTTCCCACACTTCCGTCGAATATAAACAGCCCTGTATGAAGGCAATGATATAATTAATATGCATTAAATAAGGTCCATCATCCAAAACAAAGAGTTAAAGATTAAATACAATAAGAAGTAGATCCAATACAACAGAAATAGCAAACTGCAGAAATACCATTCATCTAGCATCTTGCTGAGATCCCTCTGCTTTGCAGCCGATGTGCCCCATGTTTTCATTTGCCTACACGTTTAAAAATAATGATCAATGCCGAGAAACACCGTGTTGTTATAGAATAGACAAAATCACTGATTAAATCCTGGAACATGAAACATAAGAATACTATTCTGACATGCAAGTATTAGAAAATTACATAAACATCATCAGATTGATTTTTTTATTTTATTTTATTTTATTTTTTATTTTTTTTTGAGAAGATGACAAATTCATTAAAATGAGAAAGGTTATATAAAAAGAAAGGCTAACAGGTAACCCTCTGGTCACCTCACCCGATTCAGGAAAAGCGAAGTCAAAATTAGCAAGCACAAGACCCGCAGATCCGCAAAAACCTTGGATGAGCCCATTGTTCGGAGTATCCCTGATATTAAGAAAATATCTTCGATATTATCTGTATCACCAGCTCAGCTATACCGATAACACTAGTGGCGGTACCGATAGCACTGGTAATCTCGGAAATTCCATGTATCGGCGATGTATCATTAAGTATCGCCAATGTATCGATATCACCAATATTTTCAACTATGTATATTTCAGGTTTTGCTCGTATCACCAATGTATTGTTATCACCAATATTTTCAACTATGTAAATTACAAGTGCCGCTTGTATCACTAGTGTATCTGCGATATTTCAATAATATCGCCAAGGAATTAATATCGCCAAAAATCTGTTTATTAAAAAGTTTCCATTTCAATTTTTTCATGGGTGAATGGTTGTTTGCATTGTTCAAATTGTCGACGATAATCATCGCAACATGGGCGATATTAAGACCATTGTCTTTCATTTCCTTTCCAATTGTCGATGATTTCTTAGTGAAATATCATGTGATGTCGATATTTTGAAATATCAATGGATGTTTTGACAGAAGGTTGGATGATGGGATGATTAATGGATGGATAGATGGGATGGTTGGATGGGATAGATAAAATGGACAGAGTGGTTGGACGGGTTTTTTACAACAACGCATGCTTTTAGGCCCCCATTAAATGGAAACTTATTATGTATGCATTCTTTTTGCAATGTTTTTATTCCTAAATATGCAAACATGTGTATTTTAGCATCTCCTGAAGTTTCACTGAAAATTCCCAATGTTTTCCCGCATTTTCAGTTATCGGTGATATAGATATTGTTTCTGTATCCCAAGCCAGCAAAACTTGTAACAATACCAATACTTCAAATTGGGTGAGCCCAATCCAAGAATTTCCCAATCCTGCTTAAGCATCTGGAATGAGATCCCTGCAAACTCCAGCCGCATCAACTCCCACTTAGCAGCTATGGATACAACAGGACAAGAATCCAAAGGGATTGCTTTGCCTTCAAGAATTCTAGCATTCCTTTCTTTCCAAACCCCCTAAAAGCTTGCGAAAGGGAACATCTTCCATAAAGCTTTACCAGGATTACAAAAGGAGCCTGTCGCCCAACCTGCAATAACATTGAGCAAAGTTTCATGCGTACCACACTCAATTCCAAAAAGTTGCCAAACATGAGACCAAAATGCCCAAGCTACTGAACAGTGGAGGATAAGATGGTTCCCCAACTCTTTGTTATTCTTGCACATGACAAGTACAGCACACCTCATTCTGCCTCTCAAGGTTGTCAATGGTGAGGATTTTGTTTGCTGCAGTTGTCCACACAAATGCTTACACTCAGGGAGGGATAGGGACATTCCAAATGTAGGCAGACAGAAGACGCATAGCTCCCAAACCACAAAGCCTGTACAATAAGGATTTAGAGAAGAAGGTACGTGCAGCTCCCAAGCCATAGAGCCTCTTCCAACTGGTCCAACCGGATTGCACTTAAAGATTCCAGAAGGGCAGCACGGTTCGACGCAGAAAAGCCTCTTCCGACAGGTCCAACCTGATTGCGCTTAAAGATTCCAGAAGGTTAGCAAGGTCCGCCACCTCTGCATCGCATAAATTACGCATCAACCTGACCTTACACACCTCAAGACCTCCCATCTAGTCGTTGACCGAGGCCTCTTTGTTCACTGCGACTAAGAATAGGGATGCATAGCATTGCTCCAAGGATACCCCACCAAAGCACACACCCTATCAAAACCAAATACAGTCCCCTCCCTGGCACATACCCCTTCTCTTCCTCAAAAAGTTAGCCCACTCTACCTGGAAATAGAAGATATAACTTGCACAACTCTCCTTCCAATCAAGTTTATAGATCTCCATACATTAGACCCATCATTTATACCCAGAGACCCCAGGAACCAGCCCCTTCCCCCCATTGTAACATACTTGCAATTTATCACCTCTCTCCAAAGGCCCGCCAATTTATCTCCAAACCTCCACCACCACTTACAAAGGAGGGACCAGTTATATTCCTTTAACCTCCCAAACAACCCCCCCCCCCCCCCCCCCCCCCCCCCAATTATAAGCCTCTAGACAATCTCCTAATTTTTGGTGAAATTTATGTCCCTCCTCTCTACCTTCCCATAAAAAACCTCTCTGGATTTTCTCCATCTTGTTAACTATACATGGCAGCATATTAAATATAAAAAGGTAGTAAGGCGGAAGATTAGAAAGGGCTGATTTAATAAGTGTGATTCTTCCTCCAAGCGATAAATAGGACTTCTTCCAATTGGTGAACCTCTTCTCGATCCTCTTAACAATGGGTCCCAAAAAGCATTAACATCTGGATTACCCCCAATAGGAAGCCCCAAATACTTCATCAGGAGATGGGCAACAATACATCCTCGAATCCTCATCCTCAATCGCAACACCTGTGATTTCACTTTTTCTCATAATCAACCTCAAGCCAAAAACTTCCCTGAAGCGATGGAGCACCCATTTAACAAGCGAGAGCTGAAATAAGACGCCTCACACAAAATCAGCGTATCGTCTGCAAATCAAAGATGGGAAATTGAAAGCACCTGAACTCCAAACCCAAACCCTTTGAGAAGCCCCAACTTGACTACCTTAGACATCAATAGGCTCAAACTCTCTGCCACAATTGTAAATAGAAGGGGAGATGGTGGATTGTCTGGGTGTGACCCTCTGAAACTTGAAAAGAAATCAATTAGGGAACCATTAAACATTACAAAAAAAAAAAAAAAAAAAAAAAAAAACAGAGAGAGAGAGAGAGAGAGAATGTTGAAATGCACTATCCACCTAATAGATCTCCCATCCAATTCAATGTATAAAGCAAAAGGTCCCAATCCACATGATTGTACGTATTCTCCATATCAATCTTGCATAGTAAACCGGCCTCACCACTCCTAGATCTAGAATCAATGGCTTCATTAGCAAGGAGAAGATCGTCTAAGATCTGCCTCTTTTTTACAAAAGCTCCTTGAAATGGAGAAGTAATCGAACTAATCACCTCCTTAATCTGCATGAAAGTGTTTTCGCTAAGATCTTGCACACACACACCCCCCAAACTAAGTCTCTAACATCTTACGCATTGTCTCTAAACTAGGCTAATGGTGAAACTCTCTAACATCTTCCGCATTGTCAGTCTTCAGGATTGATGTGCTGAAAGTTGCATTGGATCCCTTAGCTTTTTTCTGCCGTGGAATTCCCTCATGAAGTCACCCTTACTGGTGTCCCAACATTCCTGAAAGATAGCAATAGAAAATCTATCGGGACACCATGCCTTGTCTTTGTTCATGTCCCACACGATTCTCTTCACCTCCTCCATTCAAACTCTCTTTCCAACCAAACAGCTTGATCCTGCTGCAGACTATGAAATGACAGACCATCCAAGTTTGGTCTCGCCATATCTTCCTTCTTGTACAACCCTTCGTAGAATTCCATCAAAGTGTCTCTGGCCATTATTTTCATGAATGTGATTCCTCCACCTCCCATTAGCTATCATATGGAAGAAAGTGGTATTTCTATCGCCTTCCTTCAACCAAGTGGATCTGGATTTTAGCCGCCAGGCCACCTCTTCTCTCAATAGGATACATTGATAATCAAATTTCATGTTAATCCTCTCTAACTTTTGGGTGACTTACAACTGATTAAATTCCTCCCCCCATCATGAACACTGATTCTCCCTGACAAATCCTCTTTTTCAATTCATCAAAGCTGAAAGTAGCATTGCTCCGCTCCTTTAGATTATTCTTTTTGTATTGCAATTTCCTCAGCAGTCTGAAACCAGCCCATCCCTCCACAAGACATTCATTTCATCATTTAGCGATCAGCCCATGGAACCTTTCCGACTCTGAAGACCAATTCATGAATCGAAATGGTCTTGGACTAGAAGGCATACCTGCCGATTCCAAACAAATGTAATCTGAGGCAAGCTGTAGGGGAACCGATTCCACTACATCCAGAAAATGTGATTCTCAATCATGCAATATCAGAACCTATCTAGTTTTCACGGAACCAGATTTTCCTAGTGATTTGACCAAGTAGACCTCCCACCACTCAAGAGGAAGATTAATTAAATTGTTGGAAGCAACCAAGTCTGTGAAGTTGCACATAGAGACACAAGCAGAGGCATACACATATTAACACAATAAAAAATACTTCTCCATCCATTATTTACTTCAAACACAAGCACATACGTATCAACAAACATGTGCACATAAATGCATGCAACAAGAGAGAGATAGAGAGAGAGAGAGAGAGAGAGAGGAGAGAGAGAGAGAGAGAGAGAGAGAGAGAGAGAGAGAGAGGTCCCATTTACCACATTAAGAAATATTCAAGCAATTGTACAAATTTTCATTGTGAAGTTACCAGAAAGAAATTTTATAGTCATGGTAGTCAATGCCCAACAAAATGGCCAATATATAGCAATGCTAGCATTAACATTATTTTCAATGAAATTTGTTCATTTATTTTGTAAGGTTCCTGATTTTAGAGATTTCAGTAACTGCAGAGTCAGCAACTAAAGATTCAAATTCTTTTAAGCACGGAGCACTTGTTTGTAAAGATATAGGACCTAGATTTTGAGCCAACTAAACACTATGGTGACCTATATGATGGATCTTTAAATTTAAATAAAAATAATAATAATGTGATGTGATGTGATGGCATTGTAAGAACTCCAATGGTACTGGTAGACAAGTAAGAAGCACTATAATCAGAAAGCAGGACAAATATTATACAATTTAAGGTCTTCCCTACATACTGATCTAATTGTTTAAGGAGAGTTAAAGATCAGTTTACCACATGAGTAGGAGAAAATTAAGCATTCCTTCATAATTTAATTGTGAAAAATTACCGATGTTCCAAAAGTCATATCTTATCATAAAATAGTGATAGGGTTGAGGTAGTAAATTGTGAATTGTGCAACAAAGATTGCGAACAGGTTCTTAAATCATAAGGCTTGTTCACTTGCAATGAAAAGGGCCATGCATTGGAATTATTGGTGAAGCAGGACTACTGATGGTAAGCGTGAACATCAGGAAGTAGTTCCCAATAACCAAATTATTTCGAACAACTCCCTCTATAGCTGCTGAATCCACCTTCACATTACATTCACTTTGAATCTTAGAATTCAACATCACCCAGTCACCATGACATCTCCCTATTGTCTTCTATCCACACATCTTTCCAATATCTTTTCCCTCATGCCCAAACAACCTAATTACCTTAGTGAATTCCAATTCCATAGCAGCCAGTCCCGAATACACCCAAAGAGACACCACCACAACTTCATTCCATTATGAATGCTAGTCATCCTACTAATACTGTTGTTTATAATATTGAATAGAGATTAGTCATCTTAATAACAATATTATTAATTTATTATTAACAATAACAGGAGCCCAGTATGGTACTCATGACTACATAATTGTCTAATAAAAACAAAGTATAGATACAATGGCACTCTGCGTGAATATATAATGATTCTCAACATACCCAACACAAATATCGTCTCATTCGCAATGTAGTGGAGAGTGAGAATATTCAATTTGAATGTTGATATAGCCAATAACCTCGTAAACTCTTTGATCAAGTGACTTAAATAACAAGTGTTCAAAAGAAACTTTTAGAATATGAGAGTTAGTGATTGGATTTAGGCTAGTGTTCAATGACTATTGTAATTCGTAAATTATTGGCTTTCAGCCAGCATCAAAGTCATTTTTAAGATGCCTAGGAAGGTAGTAGCAGGTGATAGCAAGAAGGCGATGCTCCAACCACAACTTTTTGGGCCTTCCGCCTGCCCTTTTAGAGCCTTCAGCTTGTTCCAACTGATTCCTAATCAGCACAGTTCTTGATCTCTGTTGCACATGATCAAACCGTCTAAGTCTGTTTTCCCTCATCTGATTACCCATTAGCGCTGCACCTAAGTTCCCTCTAACGCAAATATTTCTAATTCTATCCTTCCTTGTCTTGACACTCATCCATCTCAACAATGGTATTCAAAAACAGTTACATTATGGTCGTATGGCTATTACGTAACGGTAAAAATCGTAACCATTATGTGATACAAGGTCGTAACACCAAATTTGAATTTTTAAAAATGCCCTACAACGGGCCGATGCAAAGAAGATACAAGGCCAATGCAATTTTCCTTTAAAAAGAATTTTGACCATTACAGGGCAATGACGACCATTACCAGGGGAGTAACAACCGTTATGACTCATCATATCATAACGGCCATGAGGCTGGCCGTTATGGCCACCTTTACTGTTATTAAATACCTTGATCTCAACATCCTCATCAGCTACGCTCATCCTATGAACATGTTCATTAACTTCCCAACATTGTCCTGGAAAGCATGGCTGGCCATAGAGCCATCCTATAAAATTCATTTTATAAAGTGGTACACAACAATCACATAAAACTCCAAAAGCCTGTCTTCATTTCTTCCACCTGGCTTGAATTATATGGCCAACATCCTTCTCAATCTCTCCACTGTCATGAACTATCAACCCAAGTTACCAAAAGTGGTCATTTTGGGAAACTTCTTGGTCAGCAATCTTAACCAACTCCTCGTTCCCACTCCTATTGTTACTATAATTGCTCCCCCAATATTTTATTTTGGATCGATTAATTTTAAATTCATCATATTGTCAAGGACCCCTCCATAAATCAAGTTTCGTGTTTACGCCCTCCCACATCTTCTCAACCACAACCGTCATCTGCAAACAACATACACCATGGGATCTCTTCTTACAAATGCTCATTAACTCGTCCGCAACCAATGCAAAGAGATATGAGCTCAATGCTGACCACTGGTGCAAGCTTATAGTAATTGGGAACTCACATGTCTCTCCACAAGTGGTCCTCACATTTGTTGCTCCCTCGTACATATCCTTAATCATGTAATCATGTCAATATATCCTCTTAAAACTCTTTTCTTTCTCAACACCCACTAGATTTATTTGCTAGGGAACCTAGTGTAAACTTTCTCTCAATCAATAAAGACCATGTGAAGATCCTTCATCCTCTCTCTAAATTTCTCCATCAATTGTCTAATTAGGAAAATAGCTTCAGTGGCAGACCTCCTTGGCATGAAACCAAACTGATTTTCTAATACATTTGCCTCATGCCTCGGTCTTTACTCAATCACCTCTTTCTTAAAGTTTCATAGCATGGCTCTTTAATCCCATGATAGTTAGTGCAACTCCATGTCTCCTATATTCTTATAAATAAGTAACACGGTACTTTTCCTCCATTCATCTAGAATTTTCTTCAATCTTTCAATCTTGTTGAACTTTGTCAACCAAAATAACACAACATCCCCCACACGCTTCCTAACCTCTATTGGTATACCAATTGGTCCAAAGGCCTTTCCTGTTTTTTCATCTTTCTTAAAGTTTCTTTCACTTCAGATATCCTAATCCTATAAAAGTATCTACGGACTCCAATGTCATTTAAGTTTATGATTCCGTCTATCCATATACTCTAATAGTGATAGTCATTTAACGACTAAAAATAGCTTCGCCACTTCTCATTGATCTCATTGTCCTTGACTAGTACCCTCTTATCATCGCCCTTAATGCATCTAACATAATCTAGGTCCCTACACTTCCTCTCTCTCATTTTTGCAAGTTTAAAGACATCTTTCTCACCTTTTATTGTCCATAATGAATTGTAAATATCATAAAGCCTTAAGTTTAGCCTCACTTACTACCTTCTAAGCAATCATTTTGGCATTCTATATTGTCCAAGATTTTCATTGTTTCTAATCCCCTGCCAGGCTTTCAAACTTGAACATTTTAATAGCTTTATGTGCATCATTGTTCCACCACTAAGTTTCCTTATACGATTGGCTTTTCCCTACCGAAACTCCTAAAACATCCTTTGCCACTTTCATAATGCATTTAGCCTTCTCATTCCACATAACGATTACTTCTTCGTCAACATTCCACTTCCTTCTTCCATCAAATTATTTCTAAATAACATTATTTTCTCCCATTTTAATTCCACCACCTAGTTTTTGAACACCTATTAATTTCATTCCCTTTCTTCCATCTCTAAATATCCATAACCATCAGCATTTATTAAGCGGTCAAACTCTATCCCAGTATCACCTTGCAATCCTTACTGATCTTTCCATCTTCAAGTATAAGGAAATCTATGTCTTGTATATGATCCACTTTTGAAAGTTACTAAATGTTCCTATCTTTTTAAAATATGTGTTTGTTGAAGCTAGATTGCATGCATAGAGAAATTAAGGATAGCTTCCCCATCTCACTTCTTTTCACAAAATGATATCCTCTATGTACCCTCTCATATCCTCTACTTTCTTTCCCTACATTACCATTTAAGTCTCCTCCTACAAACATTCTATGTTGGAAATTTCTTCCATTAGTTAGTCCATATTCTCCTAAAATTGTTTCTTGATTCTGTAATGGCTTTTTTCCGTAATTTTCCATAACGGCCTTAACGACACACCATGATTCTATCCTCTAAACCTACCTCCAACACCATATACACTAATAGCATTAATTATCTCCTCCCTAACACAAGTTTTATTAATAAAATCATATCACTTATTATCTTAACAACCACGACTTTTAAGCTTTAAATCGTGCCCTACCCCATTTCTGTCCTTTCCTATATACCAAAGCTTATATCCCTCAATTTCTCTAGTTTTGACTCCTTTCCACTTGGTTCCTTGAAGGCAAGGTATTGTGATATTCAATAAATCACAATATATTGACAAGAGTAATTGATGTAGGACATTTAACCACTTGCTCAAAAAGCTCGAACTTATAGAGAGTAGTGAATCAATCCCTTTATCTCAAAACCCATGCCCCACATCACATGGGTTAGGACATCGGCCGAACCCCCTTGTGGCCCCCACTACACATGGGTTCTACTTCACATGGGCCACCCACCCCAAGTGTGTCCCCGCATCCCACAGGCTACCCCACCCGAACCTAGTGTGAAAATGCCCTTGAATTAATCACTTCCGGTGAGGAATCTCGAACACGAGACCTCCCACTCTGATCACACTTTGATGCAGGATAATTAACCACTTACTCTAAAAGCTCGAACTAATAGAGAGTGGTGAATCAATCCCTTTATCTCATAGCCCAGGCCCCACATCGCATGGGTTAGGACCTCAGTCGAACTCCCTCATGGGCCCCACTTCACATGGGTTCCGCTCCACACGGGCCACTCACCCTGAGTGTGTCCCTGCATCCCACTGGCTACCCCACTCGAGCTCGGTGTGAAAATGCCCCAGCATTAGTAATGTTATAAAAAGACCCAATATTACAGAAACTTGTGATATTTCGCAAGTATCAATTGGAATTAGTGAACCATATGAACTTGGTAGAAGATAACAAAACCAAAAAAAAAAAAAAAAAAAGACATCCAATTTTTTGTCTTTTTCTTTGGATGGTGTTTCTTGGTGAGCTTAAACAACTACATCCAAGTTGTTTCTCATCACCCCATCAATTTGTAGCAGAAATTATGATATGAGAATGGAACACAAAAGGTTAGAAATGCTTATGTAAATTCTTTTTTTTTATTTTAAGTTAGCAAGCACAAATAAGAATCCATACATAGACACGATTTTTAAATATTGACATGGATTTCAAACGAGAAATTTCTACTTTAAAGGTGAAATTGAAAGAAACTAGGAAAATCAGAATTTCTTTCGTTTTCACCAATTAAAACCACATGTGAGTGTGGGAAAAGTATGTGTTGAAGAGTTTAGGACAATCTGCAATTTAGCCAGACTATTTTTTATCTGTTTTTTGGAAAAATTAGTATTTTTAACAACAGAAAATATTTAAAATTATTTAAAAATACAATAACTTTAAAAATTACAAATATATGCAATGGGTGACCTCTAGCATATATCTAATTATCTATTATACAACTGAATTATTACTTTCCAAAGAAATTAGATCATTAAAAAGTATTTACTAATTAAAAATATTTTTATTAAAAATTGAAAAATGAATTATTCTTATTTAATACTATATAATAAATATGTAATGTTGGGAGGATTACTTATTTCTATTATTAATTAATATCGATTAAACAAAATATAAAATAAGCCATATCAATTGTTGTTCATAACATCCTTCTATTTTCTTATCTCGTTTTATAGGCAATCTAAAATGTAGGAAGGCAGCCTAAAATTGGCTGGCAACATGGAGAGCCAAATTGCTGATTGAGGGAACAGATAAAGGTCCTTGTGTAATAATTGTATATGACACTTGAATAATATCAATTCATTTTGAAAATAATTGCATAACTCATGGCCAACAATGCATAGTTTTATCCCCCAAACAATGGAAAGCTATTATATTTAGCTTTTGTAAATTGATATCTAAGGGTGTAATCATGAATCTTTTAACAAATCCTTATTCCAGTGAAAATTTCCACCATTATCCTAAAGTTTGCCCTATGTTTCCCTCAAGCTGATATGTGCGACATTTCCCGACATTTCCCACAATATTTCCATATCCCAAGGGTGTGAAAAATAATGCAGTACTGATATTCCCAAGGCTGATGGGTAATGATTAATGACTCACGTACTTAGTACTGAACCAAGTAAGTATTATATTTGTGAATCTGTGTAATGTATATGTATTTCAGTATTTGTGAACCTTGTTAGTTGGTACTGAATCAAGAATTGAAGAACCTTGGTACTTAACCCTCTGGATTTAGGTTTCTCTAGTCTGCCTATTGCCTATTGCCTTTTGCAAATAGTCTATAGATTAGACTTGTAAATGAAATGATGAAGAATATAGTTGATAGATGTGTATATCATATAAATTTATAGTCTCCTGTTCGTTAGATGAGCTGGTAGAGACAGTGTAGTGTGTGTGTGTGTGTGTGTGTGTGTGTGTGTGTGATCCAGGGTTCAATCCCTGGTATTTTGACCTTTCAAAAATCATATAAATTTATAAGAGACAAAAAAATTTACAGGTCAAAGAACCAAATACAGTTTCCAACAGGTCAAAGCTCTAGACAACACTCCTAACAAAGAATGGTCCAACACACCATTAAATAATCCAAAACACAAAAAAGAAAATATATGTCTAATGCATCTAAATATACCTCTCAATATTGATATTTAGAAGCATGGTTCTAGTACATCTTTAAAAGAAAAAGGTACAAACTCACTTCAAATAGTAGGTTCTGTAAGCTGCAGGACCTTCTTTGAAAAGCATAGACAAACCATTGCGAATCAGAAAGGTCCGTAACTGCACATTTAAATAACTAAAATCATTCACCTTATAGCATGAAATACATATCAAATGAACTTAATAGCATCGATTCAACTTGAGGAAATAGGGAACAAAAGCAGGCACAAAATCTATCACAATCCACATGTGAAGCCGGGAAAAGATAAATTTTGTATGTTGTTGATTACAAACCCTAGTTATGAATCAATATCATATTACCAGAGAGAAGATGATTCATTTGCTTTGTCCTGTGTTATTTCAGTCCCTCAAAATGTCACAAAAAAGCGCTCTACAAGACCAGGTTCATCGAAAGACTCAAGAATGAAAAGTTGGGTACATGAGCTAGAAATTGCACTATGAGCAGCAACGAATAGATTCATGGTCTATTACGCTGGAAAGTACATACAGAATCCCTATGAAGTTGACTATGGCTCGAGTCTCCTAGTAAGGAAGAGGTAGCAGCTTAGTTGCAAAAACCGTCTACCAAGGTGTTGCTCCTACTTTGAATTGAGCTTCAAACTCCCTCCCCTACAAGCATTGTTTGAATTATCTCCGATATTATCAAAATATCTCTGATATTATCGTTATCTCCAGCTTGGCGATACCGATAACACTGGTAGCGATACCTTTAACACTAGTAGTATTAGAAATTCCAAGCATCAACAATGTATCGCTAGGTATCGCCAACGTATCAGTATCACCAATATTTTCAATTGTGTAAATTCTAGGTGTCGCTTATATTGCCAATGTATCGATATCATCAATATTTTCGACTGTGTAAATTCTAGGTGACGCTTGCATCACAAGTGCATTGGCGATATTTCAATAATATCGCCAAAGTAGAGGTATCACAAAAATTTTATTTATTAAAAAAAAAAATCTATTACGTTTTTTTTATGAGCACATTGTTGTATGCAGTTTTCAATTTGCCATTGTTAATATTGATAATATCTCAATATTATTGTTATCGCAACATGTGCGATATCAAGACCACAATCTTCCGTTTCCTTTCAAGTTGTTTATGATTTTTTAGCAAAATACCATGAGTTGACAATACTCTGCAATATCGATGGATGTTTGGATGGAAGGTTGGATGGATGATTGGATGTTTAGATGGGATGGATGATTGGATGGTTAGACTGTTTCTTACAACTATGCATGTTTTTAAGCCCCCATTAAATGGAAAGCTATTGTGTATACATTCATTTTGCAAATATGTGTATTTTAGCATCTCCTAAAGTTTCACTGAAAACTTTACCGTTTTTCCCATGTTTTCCCGCATTTCCGGTTATCAGCGATATCGATTTTATTTCCGTGTCTCCAGCCAGCGAAACTTGTAGCGATACCGATACTTTGAACACTGCCTACAAGTACTTCCCAGCTGTTTATACTTGCAAAACCAAATAATTCCCTTCACACTTGCTGCAACTATAGGTAGCATTCATGTGTTTAACAGTTGGCATCAAGCAAAGAATACTTGGAAAATAGAGTAAGAACCCCCATTAGAAGCAAAAGTTTCATTTAGGATTCACTGAAAAATATCTTAATGCAAAATGGAAGAACACTTGACCAAATCTAATCATAAACTAATGGAGACAACTGTACACTTGTGTAATCAAGATCGTAAAGTATTTTCAAAAAGCCACTTTCAGTATGTTAGCTATCAGAAAATAAAATAAATGAAAGCCACTTTCACTATGTTAAAAATATATAATTTGTTTAAGTAAAAATAAAAATAAATAAATAAAGAGCCGACTTTGATTCAGTTCCAAAATCATTACTTCTATTCTGACTTATTCGCAGATCTTTGACATGAAGAGTTGTTGCTTAGTGGTTGTTTTTGATGTATGCATGTATTTCAGTACCAGAGTTGTTTTCAGTACCAAAGTTGCAGTTCGACATGATATAGGGGTAGCAAACTAGAATTGGAAAGTATCTTTGTGATTGTCCCCAGCAATTCTCTCTCTACTTTAAGCATACAGAAGGGGCTTAACCTTAGAGCCATAAGGAATCCAATCAACAATTTAAGCAAGCTTTATCAAATGTTCAACCTTTTTTTTTCTTTTTCTTATTGAGACTGGCAAAATGTTTGACGTTTTGTTTTGGAAAACAGCAGTTTTTGTATGAATATTAACTATGATTCCCTTTCAGAAAATGTTCCTAATATAAATATTCTATCGGTGAGATCTATCGCCCTTAGTTGCATAAAGCATGAGGAGAAGTGGAACAGTTCAAGTGCTGGATGATAGTAGTCAAGCATAACGATGTCTATGGCCCTAGTTGTGCAAACTGCAAAGCAGGAGGGAGGGAAGCAGGAACAGTTCAGCTGCTGGAGAAGGGAAGAGCCCATTTCAAAACATTAACAAGTGTAGAAGCCTAGGAAGCAAGGGCATTGGTCCAAAGCATGAGCTAGAAGCAGGAGTGGCACCTTGGTAGAAGGTTCCTACAACTAAGATGTGGCCACAGATGCCAACCAAATAAGCAGGGGTGTCCAAAGCTATCAGAAAAAGAAGTTTCCATATGAAAATATGCAAGTTAAATTACATGATGGTTCATTTTCTCCATTTGTGGCAAGTAAGCATACCTCATATCTCTATCAGAACATAAGGTAATTTCTATTGTACCCTGGTAAAGGCAGGTATATGTTGGATTAGAATTCACTTTACATGGAAGAAAAGTTCATACCTTATATGTTAGAAATTTCAACTTGATCATCAGATTTGCATCTTCATCAGCTAAGCCATCTGTCCCCAATGTGGTTGTGTCACAGTTACCATTAGTGTTCTCAGTTAGTAAGTTGCTGTCTTTTACCATTTCAGCAGCTCTCTCCTTGTTTACTTTGAACAAATTTAGGTCAACAAAAAAACCTAGAACAGAGAAGTAGCGCCAATAGCAGACCTATAAAAATCAGTAAACTGCAAGAAGAACAGAAAAAAAAAAAAAAAAGAACTATCCCTCAAAAATATATATATATATATATATATATATATATATATATATATATATATTATATATATATATATATCAAGGAAAAAGAAATAAATGTAACAACATCACAAAAGATACAGACATAAGCGTGCATGAACAAAAGAGATCAATCCAGTTCCCTACAAATGGTTCATGATCATGATATTTGTTTTTCATTACAGTTGTGATAAAACTCCGCCAGGTGGCAATGTGTGAGGCTGCCAGCAGCCCCGAATAAAGGATATTTGATGTTAAGTAGGCAGCTGGTCTTTGAACATTTACCAAAAATCATGAGAAAGGCCCACCCCAAACAGTCATGACCACAACGATGATGACGGTGATTGTTATGATCATGACAAAAAAAAAAAAAAAAATTTAAGCAATTGTAATGTACAGAAACTAAGCTTAAACTACTGAAATAAAAGAAAGAAAAAAGTAGAAACCAAAACTAACATACAAGAAAATCAAATCAAGTAATGAGCGCCCACAACTCATTGCATGTGAACTTCGGATGCAATGCAGAACACCTGCCAAAGTTTCAAATTTAGGACATCTGACAATTTGATTCAGTGCATATACACAGTCCCTGCCTGAAGAGAGGACTTGTCTGATTCTTGCACAAGGTGACTTCCATGGTTAGGCCCACTGATGATTGCTTTAGATGTCCTAATCATGTAACACATTTCTACTAGGAGCTGGGTTGCATGTGAATTTCACATGCAATGGGTAGTAGGTGATCATTCCTCAAATCATTAGTAGAAGTGTGTAATTTACCTCTATACAATGGCCACAATCCTGGGTTGTGCCTGGAATACCACAAGGACTTTGTTGGTCAGATCTTTGTATTTGAAAGACATTCATAATACAGAAACCATGGCATGCAGGGAACAAACAAGAGTGCATTTTAAATGAAAAGATAGATATCATGAACTCATATATATCAAATGCGAGTGTAAGTAGCACACCTCATTTCCCTCTGATATCGTCGAAAAACAGAATCACTGTGCACATGGATGACCATTTTAAAATAAAGGTTGTCACTTGCTAAAGAGGCAATTTTGTGGAAGTTATTGTAACACTTAAAGGCAGCTGGGAAATGTCTCTGTCTCATCAAACGAATCATCTCCTGGTGAAATTGAAAGCAAAGAATAAAGAAGTGATAAAACTTAGTGGAGAGAATCCAAATTATGGAATACATAATGCCACACCAAAAAAGGAGATACAAAGATCAGATACATAATGGCTTCTAGGTCTCCAATCCAAAGGATAACTGAGAAAAACTGGGATTGAAACTCAGTGAAGAAACATCCAATCATCCAAATAAATGAAAGAGAAAAAAAAAAACTGATCTTGAGAAGAACAAGTGATGGCCAATTCCATTACACATGTTGGAATAAGATAGCGCCAAGTAGGATAAAGTATAGTCCGTTGCAGTATCCTTCTAACCAGGCATTGCTCCCGTGGATACTACGAATCCCTGCTTCAAACTCACGCTCCTGCTCCGACTTCATGCCAACTCATACTTGTTTACATTTCAAAAGAGATGCTTCCCACTCCTGCGCCCGAATAGGCTGTTGTTCTGCTTCACACTTCGTGCGACTATAGTATATAGTTCATATATAACCTTCCCATGAGGCTAGGGAAATCCTCAGTTTCCTAATTATTAAGGTCCCTGCAGAATGTGTGGCATCCACACCACCAGGTCACCAAGAAATTCAAAAGGCGTAAGTTTCCTTGGCAGGGATAGAAAGAAAAGCAGAAGTTGTATCTGCTTAACTGGGAGAAGGTGCGCCAGCTGAAAGAACATCTATACAATGAATAAGGCCCTTATTCCAAGCTAGGCCTCCTCATTAGGATGCTCCAGCTTGAGAGGGAGTGTTGGAAGGTTGATAGTTGAATAAGGCCCTTTGGGGCCAAGTCTATATGGTAAGGTCCATAAGGCCGATTCACAAGTCCGTGTAATAAGGCCCATAGGGCCAATTCACGCTGTTGCTGTTATAAATAAAAGTATAGGGCTAGGGTTCCAAAGCACCCTAAGCATCTCATGTTCTTGCTATCTCTCTCCCCTCTCTCTCATTGGGGTGTTTGATTTTTTGAATATTTGTGTAAATACAGGTATGTTATTATTACTTTTAACACACATTTGCAAAGAGATGAGAGTTGGTGTGTATTTCCTTCTCAAAAATCAGTCCTAAAGGGGCTAATTAAATTTATGGGCCCCACAGTGGTGTGTGTGACTTATCCATACCATCCATCCGTTTTACCAAACCATTATAGGATATTAGCTAAAAAATGAGGCAGATCTGAAGCTCAAATGGACCATGCCATAGGCAACAGTGATCCTAGAGACATCCACCATTGAAAGTTATTTCCTTCCTAAGGCCCACATTGATGTTTGTTTGTGATCTAACCTACTCATAAGGTCACAGGGACATGGATAAGTGGAAGACACAAATATCAGCTTGATCCAAAACTTCTAGGGGCCCCTAAAAGTTTTCAACGATAGGTGTTCAATTCCCACTGTTTTCAATGGGGTGGTCCATTTGAGCTTTTGATCAGCCTCATGTTTTCAGATCATGCCATAAAATGAGCTGGCGAAGGGGATGGACAGCTTGGATAAGTCATATACATCACGGTGGGCCCCATGTAATTTATGCTTTCCACCTTGAGGTTAGTAACTGAATGGCGAGTACACTCAAAAAGCATGCATGTCAACCTCGCATTGGGAAGTCTGTCATAAATATAGACGTAAATAATCATTATTCACTTACAGGTATTTACAAGGGGATTTGAGAAATAAAACACCACCTGCTCCTAGGGTTTCTTTTTTCCTTTTATTCCTTTTCTTCTTCTTCTTTTAGGGTTTATTATTCTCTTCTTTCTTCTTTCCCTTCACTTCTTTTTCTCTTATTCTTCTTTAATTCTTTTTTTTTTTTTTTTTTGAAGATTTTTTTCTAAAGGACTTGCTGATTTTTGCATTACCATTACTAAGATTTGCTGAAATTTTTTTGTTGAAGTAGATTTTTGTGTTGCCTTGGCGAGCGTTTGCTGAATTTTTCCCATTGACACAAATTTTTGTATTGCCTTGGCTAGGGTATGCTGGATTTTACCAATTGAAGAAGATTTTTTTTGTTGCTTTGATGGAGACATCATGCGCACACGTGCATGCACGCCGCCCCTACGCACGTACGCGGATCTTCTCCCTACAGCCAGTTTCCAGAATCTGACCCTACAAGAGGGCTGAAACTTCGGCGGAGCACCGCGCACAGCCCACGGCTCGGATCACCCCGAAACTTTGGGGGTTTGGAGCCCACCCCTGGCCGACCAGGGAGGGCCAAGGAATCGGTTTCCGAGTGTGGGACCCGTTCGCACGTGCGGCCAGGCTAGTGTGCACGTGCGTCAAGCCCTAGCCCGCTGTCCGTACGTGGGAATTGTCTTCCGGTTCAGGTTTTCTCTTATTTTACCCTCTCATACCTGTTTTTCATAAACTTTAACCCTAGATTGCATTATCCTTAATTTATTTACCCATTTTCTCACCCTAGGGTTCCTTTATTTGAAATTGGTGAATTCCTTGGATTAGGGATTGATTATCATGCATGTGTGGATGATTTCTATTTCCCTTTGAGTATCATTTGGTTCATAAATTTTATTGATCCATTCCTAACATGTGTAGGCCTCGACCCACATAAATTCTCATTCGCACGTGCGGCCAGGCTAGTGTGCACATGCGTCAAGCCCTAGCCCGCTGTCCGTACGTGGGAATTGTCTTCCGGTTCAGGTTTTCTCTTATTTTACCCTCTCATACCTGTTTTTCATAAACTCTAACCCTAGATTGCATTATCCTTAATTTATTTACCCATTTTCTCACCCTAGGGTTCCTTTATTTGAAATTGGTGAATTCCTTGGATTAGGGATTGATTATCATGCATGTGTGGATGATTTCTATTTCCCTTTGAGTATCATTTGGTTCATAAATTTTATTGATCCATTCCTAACATGTGTAGGCCTCGACCCACATAAATTCCCCTTAATTGAATGTTTGGACTTTTGTGTGGGATATGGAATTTGTGTACTTGTTTCTGAACTAACGTGATCTTAAGCCTGAAATCTTGCACATCATATTTGAATTTCTTGTCCGGCATCATGCTTTGGATAGAGTTTGCTGATTCTTTTCTGTTAGGGTTATTTTTTGGTATTTTTGTATTTTCCTTCCTAATCCTCAGTGCATCCCTTCTTTCCTTCCTTTTTCTTTTTATTCTTCTTCTTTAGTTCCATCTTCTTCCTCTTAACCCTACGAGTTTTATTCTTCTAATCTTTCTCAAGAAGTAGTGTTTCTCTCCCTAATCTTTGGCAATTCCTTCCCTTCCTAATCTTCTTTTCTTTCTTTCCTCTTTCTTTCCTTTTTTTTTTCCTCTTTCCTCTTTCCTTCCCTATACAACTTCTTTAAGGGTGGTTTGTAGCTGCATTTTTTTTTAGGTTTTGCATCATGTAATGCTGGATTGGAAACCCTCTTTGATATGTGATTGAAGCACTCGCTGATTTTTCTATTGTCCACTTGAAGAAGTTGCTGGAAATTCTTATTTCATTATTTTTTAAGAACTTTTATTAGAGATTTTCTATTTTTTTACTAAAAGGTTGGAGGTTTTTTACTAGATTGTCTCTCGTTATATAATGTGTGCTTGCCTCTTCTCCACCACCTCTTTCGACAACTTAGCAGCTTCTTCGTTTTAGACTCTCCTTGCCAAGACGTGTAATGTGATAGTATTTATACCGGGTAGTTGGCCTAAACCCGTTTATGTACTGAACAATTGGTTCGGGCTTGTTTGGACTAGGCAGTTATCCCAACCTTGGCTCAAATTTACGATTGTATTAGGTTTGTTTACTTTAAGCAATTGGCTCAGACTTGTAATTTATACTGGACGGTTGATCCATTCTTATTTGTCCCGAACAGTTGTCCGTAATTATGATTGTGTTGAGCAGTTGGTCCAGCCTTAATTGAGCTAGATAGTTTATCCACACTCGTTTGTTTATATTGGACAGTTGGCCCATACTTAATTTCTTATTTGTTCGGGATAGTTGTCTGGACTTGTGATTGTATTAAGAAGTTGGCCCAACCTTGGTTGAGCTAGATAGTTGATCCAAACTCGTTTGTGTTAGATGGTTATTCTATTGGCTCACATCACTGAAGTTGCAGAAGTGTCTGTTAACCTAAAAGTTATTGGTTGTCTCATTGCCTCCAATTCTCATCTACTTGCCTGTCTCTCGTCACAACGAGCGCTACTCATCTCTGCAAGCATGCTACTTTTTTATTTTATTTTATTTTTTTGCTTTTAAGAAATATTTTATGTGCCTCTCCAAACTCAAGTTCTCAAGTTCCTCCTTTCAGAGCACATTGCGTTTGAAGAGGGATGTTAGAGAAAAATTTCTTCCTTTCTTAGGTTTGATCATGTTAACCCTTGTTCCAAGTTAGGCCTCATAAGGATGCTCTAGCTTAAGGAGTATTGAAAGGTTGATAGTTGAATAAGGCCTATAGGCCCAAGTCCATGAAATAAGGTCCATAGAGCCCATTCACAAGTCCATGTAATAAGGCCAATAGGTCCCATTCATGTTTTTATTATCATAAATAAGAGTGGAGAGCTACGGTTTCAATACACCCTAAGCATTCCATGTTCTAGCCATCTCTCTCTCTCTCTCTCTCTCTCTCTCTCTCTCTCTCTCTCTCTCTCCCCCCTCTATTTTTCTCATTGTAGCTTCTCATAGGCCCTCAAAATTAGCACCATCAGTCATTTAACATTATGAATGCGGCACTACTATGAAAATGGCTTTGGAGGCATTGAACCAAGAATGACTATTAGTGGAAAGAAGTAATTAAGAGTAAATATGGAGAACGTGAAAGGGGGTCGTTCACCAAGCTATCTTCTCAATATATGGAAAGCAGTGTTCATGGTGGAAGTGGCTTTCTTAAAAATTAATCTATGAAAAATTGGTAGTGGCTCACATACTCAATTTTCAAAGGATGTATCATATGATACCAAATCTCTTTGCTAGGTTTTCTCCAATCCCCTTAGCCTCATATCGCAAAGTTAAACCCTATTCTCTTCTAATATACCATAGTAATGGTATTGCTCTAGTGCCATCAATGAATCTTGGAAGGCATATTGCTGTAGTGCCATCAATGAATCTTGGAAGGCATGCAGAGCAAGCTTCCAAGTGGAGTTCTAAACCTTTATTTACACATGCTTCAAACTGTCTTCAAACCCCACTGTCCATGATTCCCATATTACGGCTGAAATGATGTTAAAGCGGTCATTAATTCCTGATCTTCCTCTCTAGTACAATACCATCCACATCCATCCCCCACTCATGTGTAATATCCCCCAAAATGTAGTTACCCTACTTGGTCAAAAGAACCCCATCCATATTGTACATCCACTTTGTTGTCTCTAACCTCATCAACCCCTCCAACCTTATTAGAAGCCTCGTCGACCCAAGCATCAACTGAATCCACCCAATTTTCATGAAATTGAAGGCGATCAGATGACACCTAACCTCTGAATAACCTCCAGCAACAAATCATGTGCACTTAGTTCTCGACGACAATGCTTGGCACTACAAGTAGACATATCTCCACCAAGAAGGCTCCACAACAAAAGAGAAAGAAAGAAAATCTTTTCTTTTCCCTTTTCTTCTTTTTTTTATTTTTTTTCCTTTTCTCATTTTTTCTTATTTCCAAGTAAGAGCCGGATTTTGGCAAGGGCCTTAGTTCTAGGTTCTTGAAAGATGAGGTTTTGGGGAAGACGAGCTTAAGAAGATCGGTTTAAGAAAGTCAAGGTTTCTAAGAGACTTGTATACTAGGTTTTAGAAGGAAAAAAGGGGGACAAGACATGAACTAGATGGAAATTAAAAATTTTCCTAAAAGACAAGTCTGATCACGAGCTTGTTTTGATATCAAATTGGTGCCATAAGCATGAGATCAACGATGGAACAAATGGATAGATGTAGTGGATGATCTCACCACGATTTTAAAGGATAATCTCACCCTCACATTTGGGAAGTAAATTTTCAATAAACTTATGTACAATCTTGAGAAAGAGAAAAAAAAAAAAAAAAAAATGAGGTTTTCTGATCAGGGGTAAAACTCAATATAGTCTCTACAAGCACTCCTGTAGGAAGAGTGCACCAAAAAAACCAAAGCAACTAAAGCAAATAACCATGGTTAACTTGCTAATCAAGTAACCATGCAAAGCAAAGAAATAAAAGACCAATCCAAGCAAAATTATAACCACACATGTTGGCCATGGGGGGCCATTCTTATAGTCCATTTGATTGGACCACGCAGCCTTATTTAGTAGACCAGGCGGTCTAGTGTTACAGCAACCTGATTCGACATAGCATGCAAGACGCATGGTGGATGTTCATGGTCCCATATAATCCAGACCATACGATCACCAGCAAACAATATAACAGTAGTATTGCTGAAATATTGGCCAATACTATCTGCATCCCAAATGAGCGATAAGAAATCTCGAAGTATTCACAAAATTCAGTGTAGATTGGCCAATCTTTTCAACATCATCAGTGAAACCGTTGGAAATCAATGAAAATCAGAAAAATAAATATAAATAAATAAAACTATTTTCTGCCCAAATGTTTGTGTCCTTCTCTTTGTAGTTGTGTTTTAACAACTTTGCCCAAGTTGTTTTGCATCAAAACACAAATTTGGTGGAAATTTTGCACTCAAGGAGAAATTTCAGAGGATAGTTTTGTCTCCTAAACAATTGAGAACTACTGCACAGTGTTTTTTTTTCCTGTAATGTTTTGTGTTCTAAGTGTGTAATCATGTATCTTTTAACATCTCCTAAAGTTTCACTAGAAAAATCCACCATTTTTTCCAGTAATGTTTTGTATTCTAAGTGTGTAATCATGTATCTTTTAACATCTCTTAAAGTTTCACTTTAAAAAATCCACCATTTTCCTAAAGTTTCCCCAATGCTTTCCTCCGCAAAACATTACAAGCATGTTTGTCTCCATACATACGTAAATGGATTCCCATGTAAATGGGTACTTACAAAGAATCCATTTACATATGTAAGCAATTTACCATGTGAACTATTTACCACATTTGTTATTTTAGCCCAATTTGTATACATATGTCACTTTCCCATCTTTGTTTGCACTTTGCACTAGAAACAAGTGTGAAAATGAGTGAATATGGACCAGACAGTGACTTGTTAATATTGCCAAAGGCATGAGAATGGATTGCATGAAAAAACAATTGTCTGACCACATGAACACACATAGGACATAACATGTGTCCAAATCAACGTAGATGGGCCCCACCACATTGACGTGTGTGAAATCATTGGATGATTGCAACCATCGGCTTAGTGGTTGGGGGAATGGCAGTTCATATTAAGTACTAGAAAGGTCTAAGCATTGATGTGGATCGCCCATCATATGGGCCCACCTTTAATTTCCATCCCTCTCAAATCACTTTAATCAAACAATAACCATCAGATTAGTGGTTTAGGAAATGGACATCCATATTGAGTTTATTAAAGAGGTCAAAGCATCGATGTGATCATCCACCATGTGTGGCCCACCTTTGATTCCCCACCCCTCTCAAATCACATTGATTGAATGTTCCTAACCATCATATTCAAGATTTGGGAAATGGACAATCCATATTGATTATAATAAAGAGGTCTAAGAATCAATGTGGATTGGCCATCACGTGTGGCCCACCTTCAGTGTCCACCCCTCTCCCATCACTTTGATCATATGATCATAACCATCCGATTAGTAGTTTTCGAAATGGATAGTTCACATTGATAGGTCTAAGCATTGATCTGGACTGTCCATCATGTGGGACCCACCTTTGATTGACCATCCCTCTCAAATCACTTGGATCAAATGGTCCTAACCATCTGATCAATGGTTTGGGAAATGGAAGGTCCACACCAAATATATAAGAGAGTTCTAAGCATGGATCTAGACCATCCATGATGTGGGGCCCACCATTGATTGCCCATTCTTCTCAAATCATTTCGATCGGATGACCCTCACCATTTGATTAGTGTTTTAGAAAATGGAGGTAGACATTGAGTGTACAAGAGAGGTCTTAAAAAATGATTTGGACCACCCATCGTGTGGTGCCCACCTTTGATTGTTGATCCCTATCAAATTCTTTGATTGGATGAGCCTAACCATCAAATTACTTGTTTGGGAAATGGACAGTCAATATTGAGTACACTAGAGATATATGCATTGTCCATCACATGAGGCCCACCTCTAATTGTGCATCCCTCTCAAATCACTTTGTTCAAATGAACCTAACCATTGGATTAGTGCTTTGGGAAATGGATGGTTCATATTGAGTACACTAGAGATGTCTAAGCATCGTCTGGACCGTCCATCATGTGGAGGCCACCCTTGATTCTCCATCCCTCTCAAATCACTTTGATTAGATGATATAACCATCCGATTACTGGTTTGGGAAATAGAAGATCCATATTAAGGTGGCAAAACCAATGAGGTAATTTACATATGTAAACTCTTTCTCATGGGACAGCATAAAAATTTTCTGGTTGTATGCATATGTAAATAGGTTGGCTGTGAAAACTTTTACATATGTAAATTGACACAAACAAACTTGCAGAAATCCCATTTACATATGTAAATGGGGCATTCAAAGAAATGTACAAATGAAATATTTGTCAATGTTTCCCACCATAAGTCCCTACCACAAGGGTGCGATAAATAATCTGATGCTGATAGTTCAAACAGTGATCACATAATATGAATCGTACAGTCAACCATGTCAATAGTGGTCCCACTAAATTTCTTGAGTCACTTGTATGCTTGATCCAGATGGCCATTTGCGTCATCATTATCATCAATGTTTTTTGTATCATTGTCAGTGGACATCACAATCTTGGGATATGGAAACATATCAGTTATCGCATAAGAAATATCAGATGTATCGCGTAATGTATTGCTGGTTTTGGGAAACATTGGGATATTGATTGAATTTTTAAATGAAACTTCAGGGGATGTTGAGAAAACAAAAGTTCAGAACAAACAAGTGCATATAATAGGTTTCCTTCGTATAGGGCCCTTATCTATGCACTGTCTGCCTAAAGTCATGCAATTATATTCAAAAACAATTCTTTAAATGGGGCGTTCAAAGAAACAAACAAATGAAATATTTGTCAATGCTTCCCACCACAAGTCCATACCACAAGGGTGCGATAAATAATCCGATGTTGATAGTTCAAACACTGATCACATAACATGAATCGTACAGTCAACCATGTTAATAGTGGTCCCTCTAATTTTCTTGAGTCACTTGTATGCTTGATCCAGATAGCCATTTGAGTCACCATTAGCATCAATGTTTTTTGTATCGTTGTCGGTGGACATATCACAATCTTGGGATATGGAAACATATCAGTTATCGCATGAGAAATATCAGATGTATCGTGTAATGTATTGCTGTTTTTGGGAAACATTGGGATATTCATTGAATTTTTAAATGAAACTTCAAGGGATGTTGAGAAATCAAAAGATCACAACAAACAAGTGTATATAATAGGTTTCCTTTGTATAGGGTCCTATTCTATACGTTGTCTAACTGAAGTCATGCAATTATATTAAAAAATATTTCAAAAAATTTATAAATCATAGAAGATGTGTATGACAACACAACCAATTAATTATTTTTAAAATTTTGCACACATGACGTACAAGTAATTGAAATTAAATTATCCAATTTGTCTCATTATCCAAAAATTAGGTTTATTTCCTCGTCCAGATGAGATTGGTGGACATTTATTGGTCAATTGAGAATAAAAATATCCAATGGTCTTATTTCCACAAAGAATTGTCCACAAATCAATGGTTGGATCATACAAACAATTTCACTTTGAGACTATGACTTAGCGACAATGAGTTTCACAATTTAATTGGTTTAACTTAGTTAATATATGGCACCGGTACTAGAGAGGTCTAAGCATGCGCATCTAAGCGTTGCATGCAATACCAAATATCGTACAAATCCCCTTTCTTAAGGGGTTGCGGCCTTGTGGCTAAGGTGGGCCCCACCTTGACCACCAGGTGGGTCACCCAACGTTAGACCCAGGGCCCAAAAATAAGGCCCATCTGTGTTTTAGGTGGACCACCGATTGGAAAATGTACAAGGCGATGCGCACCCTCCAAACTGTTTCCCTCGGCGTGGCCTATGTCAATCACATTTAGGCCTAATTTGTGGGCATCATGACTAAATTTTGTTATGGCATCTAATGATTGGAGTGAATTCCATATAATCATCATGATGGTCCCTGTAAAAATCAAGGGTAGAATCACAGATCAGCCTAATTTTTTGGCCCCAAGCCTAACGTGGGATTATACATCAAATGGTCGAAGTGGATCTCACATACACATCAAGGTGGGCCCCTATCAAAAATCAAGGGAGCCCTGTAATTCTTTTTTTTTTTTAATATATTAGCCTCTCAACAGGGATGCCCACCCTTGATAGTTTACAGGGCCCACTATGATGTGTTATGAAAAATCTACTCCGACCATTACATGTGTAATCTCATATTAGGCCCAAGCCAAGGCTAAAAAATCAGGTTGGCCTGTGATTCAGGTGGGCCACATCAAAGGAAACAGTTTAGAGAGAGATGTCCACACTTGATTTTTATAGGGCCCACCATAATGATTATATGAAATCCAGTCCAACCATTAGATGACACAACAAAATTTAGGCATGGGACCAAAAAATCAGGCCCAAACCTGATTCACGTGGGGCCACACCAAAGGAAACAATTTGGAGGGTAAGCATTGCCTTGTACATTGTTTCCTATGGTCTAATACCCCTAAATCACAGATGGGGCTGATTTTTGGGCCCTAGGCCTAACGTTGGGTGACCCACTTGGTGATCGAGGAGGATTTCCAATAACTATCACGGCAGGGCCATCTTTTTAAATAGCACAAATGAATGACGCATGGCACCCTTTTTATTTCAAAAAGACTAGTCAGAGAGACTAGTCTAAGACTACTGCAGATGCAGGACAACAGCAAGAGAGAGAAAAGAAAGAGGGAGAGAGGGAGAGAGAGAGAGAGAGAGAGAGAGAGAGAGAGATGAAGTAGAGGAAAGAGGAAGAGGAGAAGGAGAACAAGGAGGAAGAAGAATCACAACTGCCGATAGGTAGGTTTTTTCCATTGTCCTCTCTTTCTTTCGTTTTTTTTTCTATTTTTTAGAAAACGAAACCCTCTCTCTTATCGATGATACCATCGACACATCCCAATATATTGACAATATATCTTCAACCCCAAAAAATTGGGGTACTTCCCGGGGTGTTTCGTATCACCAAAGCGTGATACCAAAAATATCGGTCGATGATATCAATATCTCAAATGATAATTGTCAACATCATCTAAGACCTATCCCAATTAATTGGGTCAACTACATGAATTTTGTTCCACTATTCCAAAATTGTTCGGTTCATGATGGAACTTATGGCTTAAGTTTGACGTCAACTGCAAACGTGACACAACCCTCCTTTATCCAAGCTTGGGCTCGGCAATGAGAGCTCAAAACTCCCATGAGCAGACTATTAAATAGGTTGATTACAATCAACTGCTATCTAATAGTTGAGCACATCAGTTGATTGAGCACATCAGTTGATTATAATCAACTAGTTTTATGGCCACTTGTATCACTCCCTTTTATTTGGGACATCAATCCCCTTTCCAAAATTTGCCCCCTGTTCTTTAGGGAACTATTAGGATTCAGGGAAAAAACAAAAAGGAGGAAATGACGTTTCTAAATCATGGTGTGCTATAAAGGCCGTTACATAAAGGTAACAGTGACAACCGTTACATGTTACGGGATTGTAACAGTCGTAACAGCCTTTATGGAAAAAATGACCTATAACTACCATTAACGGCCTGTTACACCCCTTGTAAAGGTCGTAAGAGCTCCTAATGATCTGTCATGGTGCAAATACATGTTTTTCGGATTTATTTTCAACGTTATGGGGCACGTATAGATTTTTTGGGCTTTTTTCTTTCAATAAATTTTTTTTTTTTTTTAAAAAAAAATTTAAAAAAAAAAAAAAAAAAAAAGACCATAACGATCATTACCAGAGCCGTAACAGCCATTACAACTCATATCGTAAAAGTAATGGTGGTGGTCGATATGAACAGCGTTACCATTACGAAATACCTTGTTCTAGATATACGGGGTTTCTAGGAAATTTTAAGAAATGAAATTTGTTTACTTTAATTGTTTTTCAACAAGATTTCTTGGAAATTTTTCTCAATTTCAAAGTTTTTTGTTAATGAAATAAGAAACTTTCATGAAAATTTTACTTACATGGAAGGTGGCACATGGGTGGCATTAAAGATGGTTGCGACAAATGTGTTACAGTGCACATCACACATTGGCACGTGTTGCACTGCCACATGTAGATGCTTGAAGATGTATGATGACACATTTAACACACTAGAAGATATGGGGTGCTTGAAGATGGTTGGCAGCACATGTTACACATGTCACTCATAGGCACGTGGAACATGTGGCACACGTCGAGCACTTCAAGATGGAGAGCGGTTGTGAGACCCGTACCCCTAATAACCCTTTGTATGCTTTGTTTTCGATGTCAGCACGTTTCAAGCGGAACAGATCGATTAAATTCGATCGTAACCATATTTTAGTACCACAACACCCCGAGACTTGTACCCTAGCGACCACGCTGGCGCTATGATACTAACGCCGCGTGGTACGCCCTATTGCGATCCCTAGATTAGAAGTTGGAGTTTTGACACAATCCGAGGTAGGCCACGCAACGCACGCAGGCCTGACTTGCACAAATCCCAATGTTGTCAAATCAATCAGTTCATCAATCAAGCTATCAATCACTCATGTCACTTTCTCTCCCGATTAGTCAAACAAGCCCATGCCTTGCTCATGCAACCCATGCTTAGCCATCATTTTTTCCTTCTTTTTCTACCCATTTTACCCCTCCATCTTCTTCATATTCCCTCCCTATCCTAAAAGTTCTAACAACAAATCCCCTAACTCCCTCTCATTTCTACCATTTTTCTAGCAAGAGTAGAGAGATTAAGAGAAAGAAAATGATTAAAGATAATTAAGGAGAGATTGAGAGAGAGAGAGAGAGAGAGAGAGAGAGAGAGAAAAGAAAGATTAAGGAGATAGTTCAGGAGAAAAGAGAGATCTTGAGGGAGAATTTAGAGAGATCAAGAGATTAAGAGGAAGAGAGGAGATAAAAGAGAGATTAGAGGAGATTAGGGGTGGAGGGGAGCTTCGTGGACCGTCCAATCGCCGATCCAAGCCAATCCAACCATTCATCCTTCGAAATGAGTGCATGGGAGGATTAAAACCCTCCCTTTGTGATTTATTTGTTTTTCGTGGGCCCACAAGGGTGGGACCCACCTTGATTATGTATAGTGTATGGTGGACCCCATAGTGGCAGGGGGGCCACCCCGATGGCCGGATCTTGCTTCCCTTCTTTTCTTTCTTTCCCTTCCTTTCCCTTTCTTTTCTTATTTTCATGGTATTATGGGACCCACAAGTGGGCCATGCTATTAGAGAGCTATCCCGCACACTATCACAGCGTGGACCACCTTGTGTGGCCCACCGTGATGTTTATTTTCTATTTAAACCTATTGATTTGTGCAAGCACACTTGGATGGTGGAGTGCACCAAAATTGATGTGATCCAAAGCTCCTAGCCTACCATGAGTTAGCCAATCTAATGAACGGTGTAGATCTCTTATGTGGACCCCACCTGCATGCCAATTAAAAAAATAAACACATATAAGAAAAGTCCAACCCCTGGACGTTCATAGCATCAGAGACACTGGATAGACGTAAGGAAAGATAGGGGAAGGGTGGGGCCTCCACTCGTGGGCCCCATCATGATGCATATGTTTCATCCATTCCGTCCATCAGATTCTCCATCCCATTTTGACCATTGAGCCGAAAGCTTAAGTGGATCCATATCTCAGACAGACCACACCAATGGAAAAAAAAAAAAAAAAAACAAGGGGGTAGGGAGTGTTGCCCATTTTGACAGCACTTGAGCCCCACTCATGGGACCCACCTTGATATCCTAAGTAACAAAAGTAGAAATCCTCACTAAGCCCTAAACTAGCCTAACAACTAATTAACAAAGGAAAAAAGATTGCGGGGAGGGATCAATGGTACAATCCATATTCATATCCGTTAACACTCCCCCTCAAGTTGGAGCATAGATGTTGTTGACGCCACACTTAAGGTGTGTTTCAATAGACGTATTGCACTATAATGAATTACAAAAGTTCAATGATTACAAATTATAAGACCTGTCTCCTCGTCACATGTAATTTGACCAAAAATTCCGGTTCTTAGATAGGCATGGTAAAAGTGCAATGATAACACTTTTACATTACCGAGATATTAAATCAATAGAAAAAATACACTGATTCCTATATTTGGAAAGGAGCTTTTTACTATAATATATAGTAAATTTATAATGAGAGCAAATTCCTATACCCCTCCTATTACATCTGCATTTGACCACCAAATTACATGTTAAATTACATGTTTAAACAAACACTGTAAAATCGTAATGATGGTGCTTTTACATTACAATATTCTTAAATCCCTCTATCCGAACAGGCCCTTAGAGTATACGCGCGTAGACTAACTCTAACTAAGGGTGGCTTAGTGAAAACATCAACAGGTTGACCTTGGGATTGAACTTAAGGAGTAGAGATTTCACTACTGGAGACCTCATGTATGAAGTAACAATCAACTTCAATGTTTTCTCTTATAATAGACTGGATTGTTTCAAATGTGGGATGTTGCTTGATCATCACAAAACAATTGCATAGGTGAATTTACTTCAAATCCCATCTCCTACAATAGCTTCTTAATCAACATCAACTCATAAGTAATATGAGCCATTGATTTATATTTTGATTCAATGCTTGATCGGGCCACAACTTTGCTTCTTACTTTTCCACGTGACTAAATTCTCTTTTACAAATGTGCAATACTCAGTAGTAGACTACCTATCTATTAAAGAACTTACGCAGTCTACATTAGAGTACCCTATGAACTAAAGATGATTGTTCCGTTTGCACAGAATTCCCCTACCTGGTGCTCATTTAAGTTTATCATAGAATCTAAACAACTGCATCCATGTGAGATACACTCGGAAAGCTCATAAACTAGCTCACCCCACTCACAACATAAGATATGTTTGGTCAAATGATAATTGAATAGATGGGTTTCCCAACAAATCTTTTGTACCTCCCTAAGTCTTCAAATACATATCCTTGACCACCAACAGGTTTGTGATCCGAATCTATTGGTGTATGTGTATTGACCAGCTTAGTACCAAGAAAACCCAACTTTGTAAGCAAATCCAGAACATATTTCGTTGAAATAGATTAATTCCTTCCTTTGATCTAGCAACTTTTGTACCCAAAAAGTATCAAAGATGACCCAAATCTTTTGTGAGAAAATGTTTCTTAAGATACTTCTCCAACTCCTCAATTCCCCAGTTGTCACTTCCTGTAACAATAATATCATCAACATATACAATAAGACATGAGGTGTCTTTCCGTACAAAGATGGAATGATTAGTATTGACTTAAAACAAAGGCATAGTTCAACATAACTTTACTAAATTTGTCAACCATGCACATGGTGACTACTTCAACTCCTAAGTCGCCTTTCTCAGTTTTACACACCTTGTCTAACTCCCTATGACCAACGAATCCAAGTGGTTGCTCCAAATAGACCTCCTCCATGAGATAACCATGAAGAAGGCATTTTTTATGTCCAACTAGAAGAGGGACCAGCCATGATTAATAGCTACGAAAAGAATAACATGAATAGAGTTCAACATAGCAACATGAGATACGGTTTCAATATAATCAACACCAAGAGTCTAAGTACATCCCTGAGCAACCAAGTGAGCCTTCAACCGTTCAATTGTACATCTGTACCATCAAGGTGAAACTTGGTGGAGTACACCCAACAGCACGTTTACCGGCAGGTGCACTGGTGAGCTCCGAAGCATTATTCTAATAAAGGGCGACCATTCCCTCTTCCTCTCCTTACATAACAATGTTTCCTAGTATGACTTGAGACTAAAGTGAGAGGACAACGATAGAACATATCAACGAAAAATGGGAGATAAGTATTAAAAGTGGGAGCAAATCTCAATGTTCAAATATTTTAATTTTCCCTTAGTTTAAAAATAAATAAATTAATTAAAAAAAAAAAAAACACTGAGGGATTTAGAACACCAAAGATAGTTTGTTCCATTTGATTTAATAAAGGTTATTTGAACTCATAAAAAATTAGATGGGTTGATGAATCCTGATCTTAAATTGCTTTTCACTTCCATCTAGGAGAAGGTACTAGAATGCATAATTCAAGTTTATACGAACATAGGCCGACTTTTTTGCAACAAAAATAAAAAATAAAAATAAAAACCCACTTCTCGCTTCGTACATTACACACACTACACTTGAAGAGAATAACCAGGCTGACAGTTTTGCAACAAAAAAAAAAAAAACCCACTTCTATGCTACACCCATCCATGTATCCACCACGAGAGATGATGATCACAAACACTACATTACCTTCTCATGCACAGACCATTACAAAGGCCCGGCAAAACAAAAAAGGAAAAAAGAAAAAAGAAGAAACCCTAAATTTCTTAAAAGATTTTCAGCACAAAGGATAAGAGAGACTAAAAATAAAAGAAGAAAAAAGAATTATAGCTAGAAGAGAGAAAGATAGATTAGATTTAAAAACAAAAACAAAAACAAAAAAAAAAAAAAAAACCAAAAAAAAAAAAAAAGGATTCTCTGATACCATGTCGTTTTCGTAGATTGGGGGGGGAGGGGGAAGAGAGAGAGGAGAGAATTAGGGTTGGACATCCCCTCTCACCCATTTTATATTATTCAATAAAAAGAATATGATAAAAATACCCTTAAGTAAAAAATAAAAAAAATACCCACTAAGCACTATACAAGCATAACAACTAATTAACAAAGGAAAAGTACTAGGACCAAAGACTAGGTGGGTCGTACAGTGGTACGGCCTGCATTCACATCGGCTAACAGTTTGTATAAATTTCTTCTTGTGTTCAAACCCCACAAAACTCATTTTTCTCTAATTAAATTTTATGCAAAGACACTTGAATTGGCAATCCAACCAGGGAAAATACACAACCTGATAGTGTGGACCAATTGGGCTAAATGGTTTGAATGGTTTCTTACCCAAAACGAATTTTTAGAAGATCCAAATTGCTCTCATGGCCAACTCAAGACCAAACCAATCCAACTGTCCAGTCCAATTATGATTTTAAAGCTCTCATGTGTAGTGTTCGAAGTATCGGTATCGCTACAGGTTTCGCTAGCCAGGGATATGGAAACAATATCGATATCGCTGATAACCGGAAATGCGGGGAAACATAAGATAAACAATGGAATTTTCAGCGAAACTTCAGGAGATGTTAAAATGTACATATTTGCATATTCAGAAATTTAAAAAAAAAAAAAAAAAAAAAAAAAATTGCAAAAAGAATGCATACATAGCAAGTTTCCATTTAATGGGGCCTTAAAAGCATGTGCAGGTGTAAGAAATCAGTCCAACCATCCTCTCCAGCCAATTTAACCATCCAAACATCCATTGATATTGCAAAATATCAACAACACATGATATTTCACCAAGAAATCATCAACAATTGGAAAGGAAACGAAATATTGTGGTCTCAATATCTTGCATATTGCGATATCGATAATATTGAGATATTATCAATATTATCAATGACAAATTGAACACTACATACAACCATGTGCCCATGGAAAAATTTTGAGATAAAAAAATTTCTAATAAACAAAATTTTGATAATATCAATACGTTAGCGATATTATTGAAATATCATCAATACACTTATGATACAAGCATTACCTAGAATTTACATAGTTGAAAATATTGGCGATACATTGGCGATATTGATGCATTGGCAATACAAGTGACACCTAGAATTTACATAGTTGAAAATATTGACGATTATATTAGCGATATTGATACGTTGGCGATACTTAGTGATACATTGCTAATACCTAGAATTTTTGATACTACCAGCGTTATCGATATCGCTACCAGTGTTATCGGTATTGTTGAGCTAAGGATAAAGATAATATCAGAGATATTTCGATAATATCGGAGATATTTCGAACATTGCTCATGTGAAGGTGTTCATACTCACTAAGTCTACAAATAGAAATGTCAAAAGAGAAGCTATTGCCTGGGATGTGCTCTTAGCAGACAAAATATGGGACAGGCTAAGACGAGGCCAAGGTTGGCACTACCTTGGCCCTAGAACCCTAAGCACGAACCCTAAGCACTAGCCTTGGCCCATCCCAAGCCCTAACGGGCTAAAGAAGACTCCTGGCCTTGGCCCTCGCCCTAGAGGGTCAAGATGGGCTAGGGCTAGGCCAGGGCCAGGACAAGATTGGGGTGGATCATGGCCCTTCAAGTTACAAAATAAGTTAAATATATGCTACATATGCCATTGGTATACAATTGGGTGTGTTCGTGAATCATCATGCTCTTCCAAAACCTAATGCATGGACTTAAATGAGTGCATCAATGGTTAAGAATCTAAACTGGAGTTCAAATTTTGGATAGTTTATAAGTGCATGTGTATCATCAACCATACCCTACCAGAGTATCAAAGTTCTTCATATTACCATATATACACAAATACACGGACCCTACAGTCTACAATATGTATACCCTCGTGCTATAGAGTATACACTAGGGCAATGGGCCGGGATATTAATCAATGGCCCTAGCCCCAACCAGCCCAAACACTGGGCATAGATTTCAAGCTAAAGACCAGCCCTCAGGCCAATTTTAGTGGCCCAAGCCCTGGCTCTTCAGGGCCAGGTCACCCAGGCTGGCCAGGCAGCCCAGCCCATTGCCACACCTAATTGAATGTGATACAAATCATGACGAAGGAATGCCCTATGAGCAGTGAAGAATGCATGTACAACCAGGGAGAATGTGTAAGCAGGACCACATGTCCAGAATCACAAAACTAGAAGTGCATGTAAAGATAAGCTTGTTCAGTATCAAGGTAAGTGTGACAACCAAAAGTGCTTTATTTTTAAGGAGCACACCCATCATCTAGAAACAAAATAGACCAGCAAATGACAAATTTGCAAGGTATCAACATGAGCATGCTATATGAAATTCTTGAATTTGCTCCACCAAGAGAACTGAGCACAATATTAGGAACATAGTGATCCTTATGTCACTGACCTGCAACTTAGTGGTAGAAAAATCTGCAGGATGAGCTTGTAAAAATTTTGAAAGAACTGATCGATCAGCATTTCTAGAATGAATATCATCAACGCCACTGCCAAACCAATCCGAGTAGTCTGGGCACATATAA
Source organism: Magnolia officinalis (assembly GCA_021015155.1). Taxonomy (NCBI): domain Eukaryota; kingdom Viridiplantae; phylum Streptophyta; class Magnoliopsida; order Magnoliales; family Magnoliaceae; genus Magnolia; species Magnolia officinalis. The sequence goes on from JAJHSJ010000009.1 coordinate 24,680,301, forward strand.
GATCCAGCACTTTGAAGAAGCGCTTGAATTTGCTGCAATGAATAATTATTGTACCATCAATAAACAAAAACATGGAAGGATAAAGAAACCAAATTATTGAAGAAATTATTTGCCGATGCTGTTGCTAAAAATAGTTTTTTAAACCTCTCTTGTAATTGTAGTTTGTAGTTGGGGATATTATACATTTCCCTAATGGATAGTCTCTCTTCTTCTCTTTAATAATATTTATGTGATGCTAAACAATAATAGTAATGATAATAATAACAATGATGTTAGAAGTGAAAGGAACTCCACTTGCCTGTTTTTCATCAGATCTATTGGCTGCACATATTTCCCGCAAACTTGGTCCCATTTTGCAGCCAACTGGATTAAAATATAATTAGGTGAATTTGCAAAGGAAAGATGTTGTGTCCCCAAAAGAAGCATATCCATATGCACAAATCATGAAAACTTAGCATCTGAAAAGAGATTAATGATACACAATACTTCAAAATCGTTTTAAGAATATAAAAAATTGTCACCAAACTCAAACAATGACTGAAAAAAGAAATGGCAATTTCATGTAGGATCATTAGTTCTTGTAAGATGCAAGAAAAATAAGCAGTAAGAAGATATTTATGAATTTTCCATCTCCTCTACCAAATTGTTGTCAATTCCATGCAATAACAAGTTGTAACTTCATTCCATAAGCAAATTTTATTTTATCATTTGAAATGTTTAATAAACCTCAAAAATAAATAGTAGTTGTATGGGTTATGATTTTATTTTTTTTAAGATATACGGGTTTGAGAATTGATTTTGCAATAAGAAAGATATTAATGAATTTTCCATCTCATCTACCAAATTGTTGTTAATTCTTAAATTAATAACTTTTTGTACAATAACAAGTTGGAAATCAACTCCTGAATTTTACATGGCCAACCGTGATGATCATATGAAATCCACTCCAACCATTAGATGCCACAACAAAATTTAGGCATGGGGCCCAAAAATCAGGCCCCTCCGTGATATATGTGGGCCACAACAAGGAAATTAGTTTGGAAGGTGAGCATTGTCTGTACATTATTTCCAATCATGTGGTTCACCTAAACCACGGATTGGGCTGATTTTTGGGCCTTAGACTAGCATGGAGTGACGCACATGGTGACCAGGTTAGATTTCACATAAACATCACAGTGGGGCCCACCTGAGTCACTAGGATCCCTATTCTAGGAATGCACTCAGAAATTATATGTGCATCATATATTAACTCAAGTTATACCAATTAAATTGTCGAACCACCGTTGCTAAGTCACGGTCCCAAAATCAGATTGTTTGAACCATCCTAACCTTTGATTCGTGGATACATGTTTATTGAAACAGGACCATTGGATATTTTTCATTCTCGACTATCCAAGAAACGTCCACCAATCTCATTGTCAGATGAGGAAATAAACTTTTTTTTGGGGTTACGAGACATAATATGGACGTTTTAATTTCAATTGCTTGTATGCCACATGCAATTTTTTAAAATAATTAATTCGTTGTGTTTTCATCCATATATTCTATGTTTTATAAATTACATTATTTGATTTTGAATTTAGTTGCATCACTCTGTTAGACAACACAGAGTTTAAGACCTTATGCAAAGGAAACTTATTACGAGCACTTATTTTTTGGAATATTTTGATATCAAAGTGTGTAATGATGCATTTTTTAACATCACCTGAAGTTTCATTGAAAAATTCAATCAATTTCCCAATGTTTCCCAAAAACAGAAAAACGTTATGCGATACATCCAATATTTCCCATGCGATAACCAATGTGTTTTCATATCCCAAAGGTGCAATATAATCGTCGATACTGATACAGAAAACATTGGTAAAGATCATTTGACCAGTGTGATTTCTGGACTGTGGTCCTACAAAGGAGGCAATGACCAAGACAATATGGAGCAACCCACAACATGTCCATCATGGTCATGATAGATGATAAGGGTGAAATTTGGGTCGGCCTCAACCTGAATATTTGGTCGGGTTGGGTTGGGTTGCGTTGGGATGGGCTGAGATTGTGTTGGATTCAAGCTAGAAATCTGCAATCCAACCCTGAGTCAGGTTGTGCTTGGGTTGAGGCCTTAAAACAACCCGACCCTAGTACGTTGTTATTACTTTTTAAGGTAATTATATCAATACATGGAAATTGGACATTGCCATACAGCCTATCAGTCAAGTGGAGAGGAACCTGCCTAACCAATTCGAAAAAGAGGGTTACCAATCGAGTATTTACTCGACCGATATAAATCCCTTTTTCAAACCCAAAAACCCCCATTTCTGTAAGCTGCCACTCTACATCCATGTCTGTTCAGAAAATTTTGGGCTCCTTCCCTCCCTCCATCCATGTCTGTTTGGAAAATTTTGGGCTCCCTACCAATTGGAAAAAAAGAGGTTTAGCAATCGAGTATTTACTCGGCCGATATAAAAAGCCCTTTTCAAGCCTAAAAAACCCCTTTCCAAAGCAGCCTCTCTCCATCCATGTCAGTTCAGAAAATTTTGGGATACATGCATACATATTCACTCCCAACCCAAGATGGCTTAGGGTTAAAGATCTAATAAATCAGGTTGGAGAGTTTGAGTTAGATTTTGGTTTGGGTTTGACTCAGTTTGAAGTTGGGTTGGGCTCAGGTTGACTCTCAACCCAACCTGACCCACCCAAGTTGTAGCACTAGTATATAAGCCACATTTAGAGAATGATGGCAAACAATACCACAGTTCCGGCCTTTAGAGGGAAGTGAATGACAGTTTGGACATTTTCCGAGATTGGCCCTTAGCAAGTGTGTAACATCCCGAATTTTTCCCAACTTGGCAATGGACGCCCTTGGACGTAGAACTGCCCTAGGACCTTATTCTGTTGTAATTAGGGCGTGATTTAGTTAAGTATTAACAGCTTGGATCACTTTATATATAAACTAAAAAGGCCCAAGTACCACCTTAGGCAGAAAATCAAATAGGACCAAATCCTTTAGAAATTAGACAAGGATTAACTAGTGGTAAACTAGATTACATACGAAATCTGCACTAATCACTTTAAATACAATCTGCAAGACCCACAACTTGTAGAATCATTGACGCTACATTACCCAAAAATCTAGGATCAATCTCATTTCCCGGCTGCTCTCGGGAGCATCACGAAACTCAGTATCGGATCTGGACCGCATATCGAAAGTCCGATTAACGCGAAGTTAAGCGTTTAGGACCACCTTGCTGGGCTTGACAACCATCTCGGAAATCAAATCCAGATAGTGTTCCGGGGCAATTCGCTTGAGCCCGGAGCGAGGAGTGTGAGAAAATGTGGTTTTCTTTAGAAATTAAATCTCATTTAAGTAATCTGAGACTTGTCACTTGCGGGCCTGATATAAGCAATTAGACCGTCAGAATCTGACCCAAATACACCCTCGGATCAGGAGAAATTTCATATACATGGCAGTGTACTTGTAACCCTGATCGAGTTGCGGTGACCGTTGAACTGAAACTGGTCCGCCACGTGTGATCTGGGAATTCGACTAGAACGAAAACTTAAGTCGACCTAGATCCAAGGTCAGTGAGCTTAAGTCCGAGCTTTGGCTCAAGGGGAGGGCTCCAGAAGTGCTCCGTTAAGACGAAACGGACCTACTTTGGCTATAACCTAAGTATACCTTGGCCGTGGGTCTAATTTGGTGAGTTTTTAGCCTATATAAAGAACTTAAACCCTCACTCTCTCATTCCATACGAATTTGAGAAAACCTAGGAGAGAGAAGAGAGAAAAGAGAGAGAAAGCGTGAGGGATTGCTGGAGTTTCTTCCTAGGATTCAAACCCAAGTATCTACGTGCCTAACCATCGCTACCAGATCGCTATTCCGGCGATTCTGACTTCGTTCTTAGGTAAGAAAACCTAACCCTAATCTGTTCTAGGGTTTCAATTGTTGAAAGTAGCGGAATAGCTAACTTAACTCGTGCTATAGGTTGTCATATCAACGTTGGCGAAGGCTTAGAGTTTCTAGTGAATGCATTACGTTTCTATGGCATAAGGTGCGGACTTTAAACGTATAGGTTATGGTTTTCAAGGCTTTCAATGTCAGTTAATAATATATTACTGACGTGGATGTTATTGCACATATACAAAGTGTCGTCCGTTTCGTTTTTCAGTTATACGTTAACTATGTTGAATATACTGTATTCCATGTATTTGTAGAAAATACCGTATACGTATAAAATTTGAAATTGTGTTGGCCATGATTAATTGTTGTATATGTATGCTAGACTTACTAGTATTAACTTCTGGGTGAACGGATTAGCCCTAATACATGTTTTATCAACATACGTTCCGTATGTTATATTGTGCAGCCTAAGTGTTTGTTGAAATGCCTGAATGAACATGGATTCAAGATTTGTGCTTGCCATGTGTATTGAATGCAAGAACATGATTGAAGTGTACTAGACAACTCTTTAGCGGAAGGACTTGCCCAATATCACGTCACGGCAAATATACGTTATATGTGACTAAGTGTGTAGCCCAAGTGTTTGTAGAAATGTTTGAATGAACATGGAGCTCGGATTCATGCACACCGTGGTTATCCATCATGGGTATATGCACGTGGTATGCGGGGCAACTCCCTAGTAAAAGGATTTGGCCTAACACATGTGTAATCCTCATACATCATGTAAGGTGATGTATGTAGTCTATGTGTTTGTGAAAATGTCTAAATGTGCTAGTGATCACCTAGAATACTTTGTAGGAGGATCGAGATACGATTCTTGGTTACCTCAATTATGTGTATGATTTTCTACATGTACGTTACATTGTAATGTCTGTTTTATTTCATGAAGTGAATGTGTGTGAAACTTGTTTGTGTTGTATTTCATAACATGCTTCTTTGATTGTAAGAATTGAATTACTTGTTAATTCCTTCTTTAATTATCTCATATGATTCTTGATGAAATAAAATGAAGTTGGGACTATGATTTAGTCCAGGCAGTCAGTAACGGGATTGAATTCGTGGCTGAGATTCATTCGCCACGTAAGACGTGTTTGACGAACCCGAGCCGTACTTCGGTTGGCGACAGTGGTTAGGCCACGCGAAAGGCTTATGCACTTCATGTCGTTCAACTTGTCGTGCGCTCGTGCTAGTCGAGCTCGTCAAGTAACCCGATCTGTCTAATGTATGTTCACCATGTTTAGACATTACTACTTGAACCTAAGGTACCAAACTTACTAGTGTAACCTCGTTAACCTTGGTACCTCGATCCGCTAGGGCCACGAGCCTCCCCGTAGTGACCAGTGAGCAACCCAGACTCGCCAGCCGCATATGGTGGTATGGGACACTGTATTCGAGCTGTCGGCCTACACTGATAAGGTGATGGGGGAGCGGTGCAACGAGTGCGTGTAACAGCCCTGGCAGCCCTTTGTAGTGACCTCAAGCATACTCTAAATCTGCGGTGAGGCGACGAGTCTTCCCATAGTAAACAGAGTATAAACTAGGCCTGTATTGATAAGGTGATGAGGGAGCGGTGCAATGAGTGCGTGTAACAGCCCTAGCAGCCCTTTACAGCGACCTAGAACCGCATCATCGTATAAGATTATCTAGGACTAACGACCCTAGAATGGATCATTGTTTGGGAATGATATAAGGAAGGTACCTTAGTTTCCCAATACTGATGTATGAAAAGGACTAATAACAACTCGATAATCATGCTCATAACATAGCACTGCATGTGCCTGGAAGATGTGGAGCACTGAGGGATGAACGCATGTCGCGGACGTAAGATGGTGTCGCATGAGAGAGGTTTGGCAAGGGCATGCATCATGACTGCATTTCATACTTGCGTTAACAAGAGTATTCAGGATTGTTTGATTGTACTGCTTTATCATTACTGCTTGACTGAATTGATAACATGTTAACCTTTACTTTATTGTTCCACTGAGTTGATCACTCACTCTCACGTTACGGGACGGTGTTGTACACACCAACCAGACTTTGTTTGAGCTTCAGATGATGGCGATGCTTGCGAAGCGGAGCCGGACTTTTATGATGATGAGGAGGATTTCTCCTTTATGCTGTTTTCAGGCGGATTCATGTGAGTCGTGTCCTGATCGACGAGGATTTCTGGGATGTTGACTAGATGACATTACACCTTTTGTATATTGTGGAAATTTACATGTAATTATCTAACCTGGTAACATTATCACACTCTGGAGACTTACCACAGTTTATATATTTTATATATCTATCACAGGTTTCCGCTTGCTTAAACTAATCGTCTCTGGAGTATGATATGTTGTTTTGGCTTAATCTCATTCATGTTTCATGTACTAATACAGACAACATTCAATCATCAGCATATATGTTGCATAAGTGATGTTTTGGAACTCGGGAGCTGAGCTTCTGCTCGACCCCCGATTTTCAGGGCGTTACAAAGTGTGATGCAGATTCTCCCTCTTTTTCTCCCATTTTGGATCCTTTCACTGGTCAATCCTCAACTGACAAATCCAGGATGTCAACCGAACATAAGATTGGCTAATCTTAGAGTCCCCAATCCAAGACTGACCAAGATTCACCAATCCCAAGATTCACAACCCCCTAAGACTAGGGCATCCAATTGGGCCCTCAACGAGGTATTCCAAAACAGTTACATAATGGTACGGTGGTAATTGTTACGAGTTACTAGTCGTAACAACCATTATGAAAAAATTGACCTGAAATGGCCCCGTAATGGCCTGTAAAGGTCCCGGTAATGAAACAGTGGTAACGGTAACAGCCCCATAACAGTCCATTATGGGGCCGAAATAGATTTCTTCAAAAAACAAACCTGTGACGCCTGTTACAGCGCATATCGTAATAGTAACAGCTGTGGAAGTTACAGCCACCGTTCCCATTATGGAATACCTTACCCCTCAGTCGTAACAGGTAACGTGGGAAACTAGATGGTAGTTCCTTAAGAACAACAATGCAATGGGAAATAGAAGATATCTCCATTGTGCGCAGTAATTGAGTATATAGCTGGAGATGCAAATCAAAATCAACGTTTGAAAGTTCTTTCAAAGCCAAAACTTCATGCTAGGCAAACAAATTAGAAGTCTACATTTCCAGTAGTCCAATGCATACAAATCTGGACAAACCAAAAGGGACAGAAAAATAATAATAAGAGATATTAATCACAAAGAGACTTCACAGATAAATGGGATGGAATAGTTAATAGTTTGATTTAATCGAAAATAAAAGATAATGTATTCAACAGTGGTCAAGACAAACCACAGTGGCTGATAAAACCAAGGGTTAAACCACAAAGACAAAGCTGATGAAACAAGGACTGACCCAATAAAATGTAACGTCTCAGAAAAATCCGTACAAAGACCTGAGTACCACCTCAGGCAGAAATCACTAAGGACCAAATCCTTTAGAAATTGAACGAGAATTAACTAGTGCTAAACTAGATTACGTGTGAAATTAGCACTAATCACTTTAAATACGATCTGCAAGACCCAAAACAAGTAGAATCATTAACGCTACTTTACCCTGAAATCTAGAATCAATCTCTAAACACGGTTACTCTCGGGAGCACCTTAAAACTCCGTATCGGACCTGGACCGCACATCGAAAGTCCGATTACGTCAAAACCATACGGTTATGACCACTTTGTTGGACTTGATGACCATCTCGGAAATCAAGTCCTAAGGATACCCAGAAACGCGCAACTTGAGCTCGAAGCGAAGTGTGTGAGAAACGCGAATATCTTTAGGAAATGAACTCAGATTTAAGTGATTTGAGCCGTTCGCTTGCGGGCCAAATCTAAGCTTTCAGACCGTCAGAATCTTACCCAATTACACCCTCATATCAGGGAAATTTTCATACACTTGTCAGTATACTCGTAGCCCTGATCGAATACCGGTGACCGTTGAACTGAAACTGGTCCCCCGCGGTCGATCTGTAAACCCAATCGGACCGAAAACTTAACTCGACCTAGATCCAACGCCAGGAAGCTTAAGTCCGACCGCACACAGAAAAGGGGCCCCCAGAAGTGCTCCGTTGGATCGAAACAGCCCCTACTTGGCTATAACCTAAGTATACCATGACCCTGAGGCTATTCCCATCAGTTCTGGGCCTATATAAGGGCCTTAAACTCTCTCACTCCCTTCACATACGAATTTCTAACCCTAGGTGAGAGAAGAGAGAAGAAAGAGAAGGAAAGAGAGAAAGTGAGAAAGAGAGTTGGAGTTTGTTTGTGGGATTCCATCCCGCCGCTCCACGTGCTTAACTATCCCCTCTGTATCGTTATTCCAGCGATTCCGATCCCGTTCTCAGGTAAGAAATCCTAACCCTAATCTGTTTTAGGATTTCAAATAGTGTAAGTGACGAAATGGCTAACCTATTTCATACTGTAGGTTGCCGTCATGCCATAGACAAAGACTCGGTATACAAACTGAGTTCGATACTTGTTCATCGACGAAAGGTGCGGACTATAAATGTTTAGGTTATGGTTTTCAAGGCTTTCAATGTCGGCTAATGATTTATAACTGATTTGGGTGCCATTTCACATGCTAAATGCGAAGATTCCTTCGCTTTACAGATATATATGAACTATGTTGAGTATAGTGCACTCCATGTGTTAGTTGAAATGATTGAATGCGTATAGAATTTGGATTCGTGTTTGACATGATTATCCATCATGGATATAGGGTTGTTGTATGTGCGACAATCTCTTGTTGAAAGGGTTTGCCCTAATACATGTTATGGCCAACATACGTCATGTATGTTATAGTGTGTATTCTAAGTGTTTGTTGAAATGACTGAATGAATATGGGATTGTGATTTGTGTCTGCCGTGTCTATGGAATGCAAATACATGATTGTTGTGTATGTGACAACTCCTTGTTGGAAGGATCTATCCAAGTACATGTTATAATCAACATATGTTATGTATGTTGATATGTGTAGTCTAAGTGTTTGATAAAATGCCTGAGTGAGAAAATGCTTAATGTAATGTGCTTAATGAGGGTGTTGAGATAGGATTCTCAATCCCCTTCTCTAGGGTTACAGTTTCCTTCAAGTAATCTATTTTACTACTATGTGATTTGTGGATTAAATACTCATGTATGTTAACATGAATTCTATGTGTTCGTCAAAATGCTGACATGGGATCTATATTTAATTGTATTGTTACATGTTGTCTTGGCTATTACATGTGAATACTATTGTTATGGAGTGTGTTTGGGACTACGTCGTAGCCTAGGCAATCGGTAATGGTTTACGGTCGGTGGCCGAATTGTTCTTGGCCACGACAAACGCGTTCGACGAACCCGAGTCGTACGTCGTTTGACGACAGTGGTTAGGCCACGTGGGATGCTTATGCATTTCATGTCGATTAAATCTACGTGCGCTCGTACTAGTTGAGTTTGTCAAGTAACCCGATTGGCCCGATGTATGTTCACCATGCATGGACGTTACTGCTTGAATCTAAGGTACCAAACTCACCAGTGGAAACCCCGTTAACCTTGGTACCTCAATCCACTAAGACTCATGAGCCGGACATGGTGGTATGGGACACCGTGGCCGAGCTGTAGGCCTACGCTGGGGAGACGAGCCTCCCCGTAATGACCAATGAGCAACACCGCCTCGTGAGCCGAATACGGTGGTATGGGACACTGTATTCGAACTGTCGGCCTACACTGATCAAGTGACGAGCCCTTTGTAGTGACCTCGAGCATACTCTGAGACTGCGTTGAGGCGACGAGCCTTTCTGTAGCGACTAGAGTATAAACTAGGCCTACACTGATCAGGTGACGAGCCCTTTGTAGTGACCTAGAACTGCAACATCGTATGATATTTACTAGGACTGACGACCCTAAAATGGATCATTGTTTGGGAAATGATATAAGGGAGGTACCTTAGTTTTCCAATCCTGTTGTATGAAAAGGTCTAATAAGAACTCGGTAATCACGTTCATGCACCGCATTACATGTGTCTTTGGCGTTGGAGTTGAGCACTGTGGAAGGGGTGCATGTCGCGACCGTGAGATGAAGTTCGTAGGGGGAGTGCAGGTGAGGGCATACATCATTAATACATATCATCCTTGCATTAACTAGAGTACTTAGGAATGTTTGATTGTATTGCTTTATCATTACTGCGTGATTGAATTGATAACATGTTAACCTTTGCCTTATAGCTCATTGAGTTGATCAATCACTCCCACGTTCTAGGACGGTGTTTTAAACGCCAACCAGACTTTGTCTTAGCTACAGGTGATGGCGATGCCTACGAGGCAGAGCCAGATTTCGAGGACGATGAGGAGGCATTGATGCGGACACAAGCGCATTCAAGGTGTACCAACGAAGAAAGCGCCAACCACAAGTGTCGTCCTTGTGGATAGGCGACTATTGAGGAGCTGAAGACCTTTCACATGTGATTGGACATATAGAAGACCCCACTCAGGGAAGACATGTGAAGGAAGATTGGAGAAAGAAGACCGAGCGCCCGAACTTTCCCGTACTCATGTTATTTGCGCGTTTTTGCTTAGTTAGGGGTCTTTTAGTAATTTTATGTCTTTATTTGCTTATTCTAGAGGTATTTTAGCAATTTTATGTCTTTATTTACTTATTTAAGTGGGCTAAAGCCCTAAACCTGAATTTTTAACTATTGATTAATGAAAAGCAAACCCTTTGGTTACCTCCTTCCTCTCCTCTCTAATGGTGCTTCTTCTCTTCCCTTGATCTTCCTCTTCTAATTTCTTCTTGTGCCCCTCCAACTTCTTCAAGGTAATTATTTTCTTCTTTCTATTTTCCAATTTTGGCTAATCCTTCTTCGATCAAAATCTTGAGAACCGATCTATAAACCCTAAACCCCTAAATTCTCAAATCCCTAATCCGAGAAACTTTTTGGTTCTTCGAACTAGTGATCTTCATTGATCGATTGGGTGTGACCATGCAAGATCGGGAGGTCTCATCCCTCGCCGGATCCAACCTAAGTAATAATTGAATGCCATACTCCATGGTTGTGATAATGGTCCGCTCCATTGCATGTTTCCTTTATGATTTTCTCAGTTATGATGATTACTGCTAGAATTTTAGATCATTTATTCCTTTTATTTCCGCTGTTTAATTATGTTCATGAGCATGCATCATATTTAGGGCTGTCCTGCGTCAGGCGTTCTCCTATATGCAGTTATCAGGCGGGTTCATGTGAGCCATGTCCTGATCGTCGGGGCTACAGGGATACTGACTAGATGCTCCTACATAGTTATTCTGAATTTTTGGAACACACCTGTATATTCATTTTGATCACTTTGGGAATATACATGTAATTATTTGACCTGGCAATGTATTTATACTCCGGAGACCGGCAATGGTCTATACGTTCCATATATGCTTATATACATCTCTCAGTCTTCCGCTTGCGCTATTTAACTGCCTCTGGAGTATGATATACTGATTTGGTATAATCTCACTCATGTTTAATACACTAATACAGACAACATTCAATCATCATCATATATGTTGTATAAGTGATGTTTTGGAACTCGGGAGTTGGGCTCCTGCTCGACCCTCGATTTTCAGGGCGTTACATAAAATAAAATAAAAAATAAAAAGCAGATAAAATACAGAACTAAACCACAAAGCACAAGGATATGTTTGTGTACCTCCATCTAATGGTGGTGGAGGGAAATCTTTCAAAACTTTCTCCATATGTTTTGAGCTCTCGTGGCTAACAATACGAGCAACCAGACCCTCCAAGATTTCACCTTGCACCTTTATGTGATCCATTGATCCTGCAGATTGATAGAAAGACCTAATTACATTTAGCAAAACAGTTAACGAAACATAATCTGAGAAAACCACATGTAAACTAAATTATAAAAAACGGTTAGGTAATGGCCATTACATAACGATAACAGTGCCAGTTGTTACACGTTTAAGGGCTGTAATGTACCATTTCGAAAATTTTGAACTATAACAGACCATTAATAGCCAAGCGCTATTACGCATATATATGCTTAAAAAGGAGTTGTTTTCATTTGTTACCATTTCACCTCTACATTTCGAAATTCACTTCTTAGGAGTGTTTTGAACCTATTTTCAAGTAGAATTGTTCAATAAATGGAGATTAAAAGACGAGATATAAACCGTTTTTGAAAAATAGAAGATCCAAGGGCCAAATTTAGGAGAAAGAGGAAAAAAGGGCAAAAAATCATTTTTTGTAATTCTTTCATACTACAACATGTTGATTCAACATTATATTTACCAAATCTTGCTAGATTTGTGGTTGATTCGGCCATGCTTATCTATTTTTTTCTTTTTTTCTTTTTTGGTAATTTTATGTTTCTTGCATAATTTCTAGCAATGTTCAAAAAAATAATAATTTTTGTAAAATATTTAGTGCAGATTGTTCAAATACATGTAAAGAGTTTAGATCTACACATGCATGCACTAAATCAGAGTTTTTCATCTGTTTTTCTAGGTTTTTCGTATTTTTTAATTTCAGGTCATTTTTTGAATGAACAATGTCGAATTTATTTTAAATTTTTTTTTCTTCAAATTTCTTGAGGGAAGATGTCAAATGCATAGGGATATGCATTAGTGGGATACATCCCACATATTACATGAATTTCATCCCGTTTTGAGGGCATTTGAGTGGTCCACCAAATGGATGATACTATTCACCTGAATTTAGTTTTAATTTTTCCTTCAAATCTTCTTGGGTGAAATGATCTCAAATGCTTGAGGATATACATTAGCCAGATAATCCCACAGATTCAGTCCATTTTTTGGGGCATCATAGTGGTCCACCATATCAACTACACTATTCACCCAAATTCAGTAATTTTTTCTTCAAATTTCTTGGGAAAATAATGTCAAATGTCTAGGGATATGCATTAGTGAGATAAATCCCACACGTTACATGAATTTTGGCCGGTTTTAAGAGCATTCAAGTGGTCCACCAAATCAACACTATTCATCCGAATTTAAATTTATTTATTTTTTCAAATTTCGTACAAAGAATTATATCAAATGCTTAGGGATGTGCATTAATGGGATGAGTTCCATAGATTACATGAATTTCAGGCTGTTATGGGGGCACTCAAGTAGTCACAAATCAGCTCGACACTATTCATCCGTACTTCATCTTAAATTTCTTGTTTGTAATGTTCTTTTAACATTACATAAGTATTGTTGGCAGAAGCTTGGTGCTTTTAGAGTAATTTGGGGTTGACGACTTGGACTTGGACTTGGACTTGGAGCAAGACTGGTGACTTGTGAGCACGAAAAAAAAAAAAAAAAACGGCAACCCCAACCAGGAAATGAAGATATTGGATAGTAACAGTGTCAAAGAGTAGGTGGGAATAGGCAGATTGATAATTGGAGGAATCACATGAGTAAAACAGCATTTGGCATATCAAAAGGGACAAATCAAGGTGTACCCAAGTGTACCAAAAGAGATAAGGGAGATGTAGTGGAATTTGGAAGACATAAAGGGAAGAAAGCTACTGTACGGAAGAAGCAGCAAGATGCTCTTAATGTAGCACGAGCTGCACGGTAGAGATCTTCGATCATGATTATATGAGTATAGATGATAATGATAATGTTGAGTCTGATGAGAATTTGATAAGAAGGTGACAAAGGCGAAGGTAAAGAGCCTAAGCCCCACTCGTGAAGATGAAGAACGTCGGCACATGTTTGGAAGGGGGAGGGGGAGGGGGAGGGGGGTGTCAGTTTGGGGGATAATGGGTGTAGGAATGAGGCTGGGAGCGTTAGTAGGGGGAAAGGTAGGGGTGGGGTGAAGTGGGGGTGGTGGTGGGGGTGAGAGTGGAAATCATGGTATGCTTGGTGGTTTACAGCATAGAACTTTTAGCCAACGACTTCACATGCTCCTTCAACTACTAATGATGTGGATGCAGTAGAGCTAGGGAGACCTTCATGTGATCACATTTTGTTTGGAAAAAAGACGACAAAGTAAATGAGGTTGAAACAAATATAGGAAAAAAAAAAAAAACTACAATTGAGAAGTTTGGTGGGGCAACAACCAAGTATAGCTTTAAATGTATCAAACTCCCCCTATTTGCAAGTAGTAACAGATACAGCAGCAGAGGCAGGCAAAAGAGTTTATGCACCCACAGCTCGTGAGATAGGGAGACGTAGATGCAGAGTATACAGATGTGATGGCATAGTCAAGGATGTACCATTATGTGCAATGGTTCGACTGGCCCAACCAGACGATCATGATAAACTTTTTATTTTACTATCACATGGGAACGGTGTTCTACAAAGCCATTGATGCATCCGAGGTGATAAAAGATGCACAGTATATTTTAACTATTATGGATAAGATGGTAGATGAAATTGAAGAGGAAGTCATGCAAATTGTTGTAGGCAATGAAGCATCATACAATTAATTGGAAAAAAAATGTTGATGGGGAAGCGAAAACATTTATTCTAGTTCCTATATGCCACACATCGTATCAACCTTATACTAAAAGATATTAAAAAGAAGAAAAATGTTGCAAATTTGGTTGAAAAGGCAAGGCAAGTCACAACATTCATCTCTAATCATAACCAAGTAGTCGTCATAATGAGGAAGTTTACAAAAGGGTGTGCGTTACTTAAGCACGTGATGACTCAATCTGCAACAAATTTTATTGCACTTGAGAGTTATACAAGTATAGGGGAGAGTTGAGCAAAATGTTTGCTTCCTGGAAGTGACTCAACACAAAGAATGAGTAGAAGACTTCAAGAACATCGATTAAGGTTGCTGAGACCATAAGAGTCAACAAATATTAGAAATGAGTATGAAACATCCTCAAGGTAAGGGAACCACTGATGAGAGTCCATCTTATAAAATCCAACGAGATACCTATCATGGCCTTCCTTTATCAAGTCATGGATAAAACGAAGCTTGTTATTTGTTCTAATTGTGAGAACTACAAAGATTAATAGACGATAATCGACAAACGTTGGACTAATCAGCTTCACCTTCATGCGGTAAGTAACAAGATCGAAGTGATTCACAGTATCTATTACTCCTACTCTAGTAATGTCTCATGCATGTTCATTATGCACTTAGTAGTTATCAGTAGGTCATTTTTATCATATAATAATTAAAGTCCCTTATCGTTTTCATTATTATAATGTAAGCTACAATTTAAATCCAAGATACCAGCATGCTCCATCACTTGTTGAGGATAAAGAGATACGTGTTGGGCTGAAACTTATAATAAAGATATTAGAGCCTCACTAAGATATACAAATAAAGGAGTTCAACAAAATAAATACAACTCCTAAATTATTAGTCATTACTCATACACTACATATATATTGTAATATTTCAATGCTTAAAGCTATATGAATGTTTCAGCGTATTGTCCACAATTGGATATGCATAGACTTCACCAAGGCAGCTCCTCATATACTTGAACAAAGGAATTTTTCAAACACCTCTAGGTAAGAAATTGATGTTTTATAACTATTACATAATCGTAAAAGTTATTTTATTAGTAATGAAAAGTGGTGCATTTGACAGTATTACTATTACGTACATAAGGTTTTCTTCGTTTTCTATATAGCTAATTGGTGGCTTCATTTTGAAAAAAGTGCAAAGGCTCTCAAAATAATAGCAGTAGAAGTTTTGAGCCAAGCAACTTCTTCCTCTAACTGCACGAGAGAATAGAGTTTGTTTCCAGTAATTCATTAAAGCAAAGGAATAGGTTATAGGTAAGGCATTGGATCAGCTTCTCTAGATGCACTAAAACATGAAGTTGAGATTATGAAATATGAAGCATGTGGCGCACCAAATCGAGGAATGCGATTTTTGTCCAATTAACTTGGACAACATTTATGATGAAGATGACCCACTTCTACTTAAATTAGAACAAAGAAAGACAGGTAGAAGAGGATAGTGAGGAAGTCAAGGTGCACGACCCATCATTACGCACAAACCGGCAAGAGAGTCGTGCAATTGTTTTAGAGAGAATGCTACTGAAGATTTGACCCGAGAAAGGAGTAGCAGCAAAACTGAGACAGATATTGTGGTGGTGGTGATGACGATGCACATGGTCCTACTTCTGGTCTTGCTCGACATACGAGGGTACAATCGTCCACACAGCTTGACGCTAATGAGCATCGACAGAGTAGAGGATGTCAAACTTGTGAGCATAGTGATTCACGATCCTACTATACTAGCCAGGAGAAGAGCATCATGGGGAGGCCAATATCAGTGGCACTGGAGGAGATGAGGCACTATTAGGACATCAGATAGCTTAGGCCAACCCCTCCCCCCCCCCCCCCCCCCAAAAAAAAAAAAAAATCGGTTCCAGTTAGCACTGCCCTGCCTTCTCAGTGTGGTCCGTTCAAAGATGTGGTGGCAGGTTCCACTTATGTTGGTTCCCCTGTTACACTCAACGTCCCAGTCCCCAACAACTTGTTTGGCCCCCATATTTGAAAGATAGTAGGTATAAGTCACTAGTGGATGAATCGGCGGTAGTGTTTCAATGGAGCTTAGCGGTGACCTCTCTATTTGTATTGTGGAGAGTTGCAATCTCCAAGTTGGTCATTTTGCCCTCGAGCCCTTGGGAGAGGATGAACTCATCACCAACCTTCAACTAGATAACAACCTCAACTTCATCCATGCGGTTGAGGCCTCGTACAAAGATAGGCCGGTGATTTCCCTCTGCAGATGGGCGGATTTCTCCTCTTTTGGCTCCATTGACTCTTAGTTTCTCCTCCAAGGCATCCCAATTGAACTATGGAATTGCGACTTCATAATGGTTGTTGGCTCCTGTATTGGAAAAGTTCTCCTTTTCGATTCAGTGATGTAATCGGACTAGAGGCTCCATTCAGCTTGAGGAGGCAAAGACTAGACCTCGTTCCCTCCAAGATCCCAGTTTCGATGGGGCAACTTTGAGATTTTTGTTCGGCCAGAGGCGCCTAGCAAAGGTGTCATGGCGGCTAGAGTGTCTCAAATGGGGGAAGATGGACATCACAGTGGTCCGTGGTGGCGCGCCTTTCGTTGGAGATGACAGAGCACAGTAATCTCGGTACTCCCGCAAAGCTCCAGTTTCAACACAGGAAGACATCAACAAACACGTGTTCCCCACCCGCATACATTGCCCCTACCTCGACCCACCTATCTAGATCCTCACACATTCACCTCCTTCCCTCATATGCCTCCCCCTCCCTCACGCACTCACCGTCCTCACATGCCCCCTTCCCCCACATGCTTCTCTTTCTTTGATTCATCTAGACCATCACCCGGATGTGCCCCATCGCCTATCGTTGTACCTCCCCAACCACGTGGTAAGTCATCTCTCCAGAGGCCAAGCAACAATGTTCATTTATCGTATCCCTCCATGTGCCAGGCACGTGGCTACCCTATTGGCCATCAATAGGCCCTCGAAACAGGCCCTTCTACTCCTATGGCAACACTTATTTGAGGGTCATCGTCTATCGATTCTTTCAAAACCACTGTTAATGACTCCTACTACCAGAAGAGAAGAAACAACACCCTAGTTAGAGAAGCACCTGTCTTGAGACCAAATGCAATCTGAGCTTCTCCCACATTGATGATAACATCCTCTTTGAAGACGCGTACCTTGCAGTCTTCAGCTCCCCTGGTAGATGACATTGTTAGCCTTTATGACGCCGATTTTAGGGCCAAAGAGACACTGCTCTCTAGGACACGTGGTGTGCTGAGATCTCTCCTCAAGGTGCCAGGTTTCGACACCTGCAAACGCGTGTCCCGTTGATGTTTGCTCCTTTGATGGATGATGACGAGAACCATTATGAGGCTGACACACCTGGCAACCCTCAGTCGTCCAATCACACGTGTGGACAGTCTCCATAGTTGTTCAATCTAGTCGAGGCCCTTTCATTCTCAACTCCGACAACAAGCAAAGTGATGAGATCAGCTCCGACGTTAGCAAGGACTCTGAGACTTCGACACGTAGCCACTCTCGGCTCTCTTACAGGACACGTATCTTTGGTCCTCATGATGCTGCCACTCTAACATTTATTATGGAACCTCTAAAGAAGACACAAGAGGGGCGTGTCCCTGCCTCATATAATCAAGCCTTCCACTGTTGACACCTCGATCAGTTCAACCTCCTTTTTTCTTAGGCAGAATCCTCTCCCATAGATGCGTGATAGCCCCTTTATTTCTCCTTAGTTAAATGCAACCCCCCCCCCCCCCCCCTTTGCTTCAGCCTCCAGATGGCCCTAAAACACCCCCACCCGATACCCCTCTTCAGTTTACTTCCCTCAAATAAAATGCATTTTCCTTTTTCGCCTTAACCAACTATCCCTCCCATCTTACCCCTTCTTTGTACGCTAACATTCAGCCCATCTCTCATGACCTAATTCTCTCTTCTCATATCTCCATCCTCAATCCCCTTTCCCCGCCAGCCCCACCCTCTGCTTATCCCTCCCCCTTCTCCCATCCTTAATCGGGCCTTGGTGCCCATCCTCCTCCCTCCCCAGGATTTTGGTGCCTCTTCCTTCCAAGGAAATTCCTTTCAATTTGAACCCTCAGTCAACTGGAGATCTCCTCTCTCCAAGTTCAAGCAATGGCCTCTTTTGCTACAGAGTTTTCCCCGTCCCTGTTTAACTTTGTTAGTTCCCCTCCCAGCCAAATTTCCACCCAGTGCTTTTAAGATGCAAGGATCTCCAATGGATTAAAGATGCCCTCATAGAGTTTAGGAAATTAGTTGGGCTCTCATTCGGGAACAAGGACAATGACCACGTATCCCTCTTTCAATTCATAGAAGCCAAAGACGCCTTAGCAGCTCATGAGGCAAAAAAATCTCAGAAGTCCCCTAAAGGATGGAGAGAGCTCTTTAGTCTCGAACCCTCCATCAATTACAAGTCTAGTTTGACTTCCCAAAGCTCGAAGAAAATTTGTTAGGCTGCTCTGGTGTCCTCTTCAGCCTGCTTCCCTCAAACAAAACGCCTTCTCTTCCTCTTCCGCCTTTAAAAAATAAATAAATAAATAAATAAATAAAAATTAAAGTGGACTGTTACCACTAATTCATTAATCACCGAAAAATATACAGCCCTTCGGGTGGGCCCCAACAAAAAGCAGAAGGGCCTCACCAATCATGTAATTCCTAATTGAGCTAAATACACTGGACAAAACAAAGAAAAGGAAGAGAAGCGGCCCGAAGCTGAAAGAAAGTCTGAGCCTAGGTCCCCCTCCTCATTGAACCTAAAGACAATCTGTCTAAGAAGAGCAGGCCCCGGACTGACGGTGGGAGGTCGGCGTGGACTAAAACCAAAGTCGTCCTTTGACCTTCGCTCCCCAACTTGGCGAGGGCATCCGCTGGCCCGTTTCCTTCTCTAAAAGTATGAACAAATTTTACATTTCTTGACTTGGAGAGGTGGTTTATTCTGTCAATCCAACATTTCCATTTCCAACCAGGGACAGTGAGGCCCAAGAGGAAGTTGATGACGAGGAGCGAATCAGATTCAACAAGAATATTGGCGTACCCCAGCAAAAGGCAATGCTGAAGTCCATCGTGAATCGCCCAAAGTTCCGCCCGAGTATTTGAGGCAACACCATAGCCCGAATGAAAAGCAAAAAGGAACTCACTCCTCTCACCCCTGCAAACACCTCCTCCCGCAGCTGCACCTGGATTACCCCTAGCAGAACCATCAACGTTTAACTTGCCCCAACCCGGCGGGGGCTTCCTCCAAATCACCACAGGGCAAGAACATCTTGGCTGGGCCGGCACACTAATTCCTCTTCCGCCTTAACTCACTACCCCTCCCATCTTACCCCTTCTTTATACACTAACATTCAACCCATCTCTCACAAGCTAATTCCCTCCTCTCATGTCTCCCTCCCCTTTCCCTTCCAACCTCATCTCTCATGACCTAATTCACAGGGCCGCTTTGGCATCCCAATGAAGAAACTCTGCTAAAACGTTCGAGGTTTGAGTGGTAGGAATAAAAATGCTCATATTAGAAACATGAAAAATATAACAAGACTAATCATTGCCCACCAAGAAATGAAGCTCCAGCCCGTCAATCATGCAGTCTTGGACTCTAGTTGGGGATCTGCTCGTACAGAACGTCTTTTCCTTAACGTGACTGGGGCCATGGGTGGCATCCTAGTGGCTTGGGACTCCAAAGCCTGGATTAAAGAGAACTTCCTGATTGGTTCCTTCTTAGTCTCTATAGTCCTCACATGCCCTTCCTCTAGGTTTTAAATGGATCTTCTCAACGATCTATGGGCCTTGTAAAGCCACCTCGAGGCAGCTTCTCTAAGTCGATCTAAACGCGATTCGTAACAAATGGTCTCTTCCTTGGTGCCTTGGTGGCGACTTTAACGTCATTCGTTTTTCTTTCAAAAAATCAAATGTTAGTTGCCTCACAGCATGAAATCCTTTTCTGATTGAGTTGGTTATAAATATATGGTGGATCTTCCTCTTTTGGACGTTAAATTCACCTGGTCTAATGGCCAAAATCCCCTAATCCTTTATTGCCTCAACAAATTCCTTGTCTCGCCTGACTAGTTGGGTGTCTACCTAAAGGTTTCCCAACGTGGATTCCCTTGTCCCATATCTGATCATTGCCCTATCATCTTGGACTCTGTAGAGAAAAGTTGGGATCCTAGGCCTTTCATGTTTGAATTATCATGGCTTGAACAAGATGGTTTTTTGGTTAGTGACCGGTGATCCTTGTTTTCTATTTTTAGGTGAATCAGGCCTCGTCCTTAACCAAAAGACAAACTATCAAATCTGCTCTGATCAATTAGAAGAACTCTTCCCTCGATGGCATCAAGGTGGAAATCAGCATGCTTTTATCTGATATTCATCTTTTGGATTCTAAAGAAGAGTCAGGTCCACACTTTAATGTAGATAGGGATTTAAGAACTACCTTGCGTAAGGATTACTCGAGGAAAGTCGAGCACGAAGAAATCAAGTGGAGACGCCACTCGCGTGCTCTGTGGCTCAAAGAAGGTGATAAAAATACGCATTTCTTCCACAACATTGTCAATGCTAGAGCCTGAAATAACAAGATAAGTAGTGTTTTCATTGATGGTTCTAAGGTTGAGGACAAACAGCAAGTTTGTAACCACATCATTTCTTTCTTTAGTAAATTGCTTTCCTCTAATGGTTGGTACCGACCTAATTTGGACAATCTTTCTATCCCCCAGATCTCTGTCGAGGAAGCCAACACCCTTGAATCACTCCTCTGAAGAGGAGATTAAGGATGTGGTGTTCTCCCTTGGTAGAGACAAGGATCTTGGTCCGGACAGGTTTCCGTTGGCTTTCTTCCAAGTCTTCTAGGAAGTGATTACAAATGACTTAATCAATTTCATCTCTAAGTTATTTTCTTTTGGTTGATTGCCTAGAGTTATAGGAGCTTTTTTCATTACCCTTATACCGAAAATCGATGGAGCAACTCATCTCAAGGATTTCCGCCCTATTAGGTGGTATTGTTTGTTAGCTTGATATCAAAAAAGCCTTCAATCAAGTCAACTGGGATTATATCGACTATATGTTGGATCGTCAAGGGTTTGGGTTGAGATGGCGTAGTTGGATCGGGACTTGCATTTCCTCTGCTCGTTTCTCTATTGATGTAGGACCAATGCCCAAACTAGCATACTATGTAATAGAAACCAAATAACAGTTGTAATAAGAAAATCAAAATCTAAACATGCCAACTAATCACAAATTACAGAAAATTCAGCGGTCATAACTCATAACTACGAGAAATAAAATATCACATGCCCACAATGATGATTTGTAAGAATTAATCACTAGACCCATGGAAGTTGGAACTTCCATATAGCATAGGGATCATCCACACGCAATGCGAATTCAATTAAATCAATTAGGGTTTAAAAGTATAGATCTATAGTTGGGGTTTGATTTTTTTTTTTTTTTTAAGTTTAGGGTTTGTAGAAACTTGAGAAATAGGGTTTTGAAGGCTAAGGTTGTAAAAGATTAGGGAAATCTATGGTTTTGGGTGAGATTAAGGTTTCTAGAAGAGGGAAATAAATTGGAGGTTTAGGGTTTAGGATGAGGGGATTAGGGAGAGGTTGATGGGGAGAAGGGGGAGGTCCCTACGGCTGGCCGTACAGTCAGTCCGTACGGTACGACCGTACGTGCTGTACAGATAGGTGGTCCATACCCTAGGGTTGTCCAGGTTAGGTGGATTGATGCTCAGGTAGTTAGGGTTTGTGTAGCGATGGGAGAAGAAGAAAGGCTTTGAGGAGAAGTTAGTTTTCAAGAAGAGTAAGACTGGAGAAGACGAAATCAACAACTAGAACAAGAAATAAGAACAATGTCTCATTGGATTCACTCAAAAACATGGAAGGCTTCACACCCCCAATCCTCCATTCATAAGAGAGAGCTCGAAGAGAGTTTTTCTTTTCAAAGAGAAATTGCAATGTTCATTAACCCTAAGGGGTTCATACACCCAAGCTTATAAAGCGAAGAAGGGTTTTTTTTACAAAAGTACACTTAATGAAAGGAACTTTTGCAAAAAAGGCGCTTTCAAAGTTAAAAATGGTCCTACTTAGCCCTTTCTTGCATAAAATAAAATAAAATCCAAAATAAACTAAATCCTAATAAAGTAAAATAAAACTAAGATATCTACGTCCTAAAGTGGCCATGATCGAGGCAGGCCACAATCAAAAGTGGTCAAACGGCCTGATACGCACGATCCAACAGTCCGATCGATGCATGCACTCGATCCAATGGTCCAGAACTCCACGATACACAACCCATGTACATCTTCCCAGTATAGGGTCTTCAAAGATGCACAAACCATGCATGTGGGGTCTTCTACGATAGCTAGGGATATGATCTAGACCCCGTAAGCCCCATGTAACACTCGTCTAGCCACAAAGAAGGTTGCGTCGCTATCATCCTCCTCTAGTAAACTCTGAACAGTCGGACGTTCTCATCATCTATCCTAGTTAATGGCTCCCCCAAAGGCTCTTTCATTCCTCATGTGGACTCGAGCAAGATGACTTGTTGTAACCCTTTTCTTTTTGTCATTGATGTTAAAGGCCTCCATAGAATGAGTGGTAAAGGTGTGTCAGCTAGTCTCTTTAGTGGTTTTGAGATCACGCACTCGAGGCCCTCTATTTCCCATATCCAGTTTGTGGATAATATGTTGCTCTTTTGTGATGCTTCTTTGGTTGCTATCAAAAATCTCCGCATTATGTTCGTTGTTTTGAGGCCATTTCAGGCCTCCTCAAGGTGAATCATTCTGAAAGTGAGATATTGGGCATTAATCTCTCTCGACTCTCGAGGGCCTTGCCTAGTTGGCGGAGGTTTTCGGGTGTAAGGCCAGTTCCTTTCTTTCCACTTGTCTTGGCTTGCCTCTCTGTATAGGAAAATCGGCCAATTACCTCTAAGAGGTTGTCATTGAACGTGTCGAGAGAAAGCTTTTGACCTAGAAATGGCGTTACCTATCCCTTGAGGGTCACCTCACCCTTATAAAAGCATCCCTGTCCAACCTTCCCTCTTACTTCCCCTCTTTCGTTTGGGCATATGGAGCCCCTCCGAAAATCCCGCCTTCATCTGGATCTTAGCAAGGGAAGAATCATCTCCAAAGACAGAGACGATTTTCAACGTTGGGATCTAATCTTGTCTAACATTTGTTCTCTCTGTCAAGAGGATGTGGAATATATCAACCACCTCTCCATTCATTCTTTTTTTGCCTGCGAAGTCTATTATATCATCGACTGCTTGCACATCTCCTAGTTGATGCCCCAAGAAGCTCATGATCTCCTCTTCTCTGGCATACAGGCAGTGGAGGGTAGTATCAATTTGCTTAGGGTTCTGCCCTATCTTTTAGTTGTATAAATGAGCTAGTTTTTTGTTTTAATTTTGGTCTTGTGCCTTTTTTCTTTCTTTTTTTGTTTTTTTTTTTTTTTTTTTTTTTTTTTTTTTTTTTTTTTGTTTTTTTTTTGTTTTTTTTTTGGTTTTTTCCTATTTGTTGTTTCTTTTGTTTTGTTTTGTTTTGTTGTTATTGTATTTTGTTTCCCCTTTTCTATGTGTCTTTTGCTTTATTTTTGTTCTAGCCTTTTGGTGTTTTAATAATATTTTTGTTATCTTCCAAACAAACAAAAAATTAGCAGGCAGCCCGAGACAGCATTCTTACCCAAGAATGGCCCTCTACACCATCATAAGCATGTTCAAAACAAGAAAAGAATACATATTTGGAATCTTCTCATGTTTTCCGGTTTTAAATATTTTCCATTTTTTAAAAAAAAAAATATCGACTGTTAATGGCCCATTGGCCCATAATGGCCATTACGGGGCATTAACATTACAGTCTCACAGCCGGCCATTACACGAGCTATTACTGTTATTGAATAACATAATGTAAACAGAAGGCAGAGTGAAAAAAAAAAAGAATCTGATATTATGTATTCAGATTTTCAAAAAAATGTACAGATAAAATATCAGTTAAATTTCAGGCATTTGAAGCGATCCAACGGAAAAACAAAAAAAAAAAAAAAAAAAAAAAAAAACAAAACAAAACAAAAAAATAAAAAAATAAAAACAGTGAGCATCTAATGATTAGTTAGTAAGAAAAAGGCAAAATTCAGTGCATGCAGAAAAGGAATACAAGAGATCCTGCATAAACATAGCTTCTTAATGTATTCATGTAAAAAACATAACCTGGTACAGATATGTCAGCAACATCATCAAGAGCTTTACATACAGGTGTCGCAGTTCCTTCTTCACATAATGCATCATAGGCAGCGAAAAAGGAAGTCACAGATTTCCTTCAATAGCAAAGGTGAATGAAACAGAAGAAAGCAATGTGAACTGATAGGCAAACTTTTGTCAAGAACCATCTCTCATCTACTAACAGAAAAGCAAACTTGCACATTCTCAGTAAAGAAATTAACAGGAAATAAAATCAACAAGGTTCAGAAATTGAATATCATTTTGAACAAGTAAAATGCAGTACATATAAGAGCAGATACAGTTTCAAACTGACAACTATATCTGAATGCAATATATACAACAACAACAACAACAAAACAAAAAAAAAAAAAAAAAAAAAAAAACACATTTAGAAGACTGCTAGGTAACACTCAATAACTCACCTTAGAATTTCTAAAACCATTCACAAGAAACAAAATGGGGTTCATTTGTCACCAATCATAGTTACAAAAATTAATTCAAAAAAAAAAAGTCTCACCGAGCATATTTAGCAAAACAGTACAGGCCAATGTGCATAATAGGGAAATGGACTTTTAATAACTTGTCTTATCACAGAAATTGAATACAATAGGAATTCATGTAAGACATTCATTTGAGCTATCTAATTGTACTAAAATCATCATCATGCAATGAAAGGAACCACCATAGCTAGATAGGAACCAAAAATACCATTATATTTTAGGTAGAAGATCGCAGGGTGTAAATCATGATGAAAGAAGAGCAAGAGAGAAAAGGGAACATGAGAGGAGGAGAAGCTTTTTATATCCTCCCTCTCTCCACAGCACCTTTATTTAAAGAAAGAAAGGATTACAAGAGAAGGAAACAAGGAGACAAGACTGCTCTCCTTATAGGAAAGAGACTCACGGATAAAGAGGAAAGACCTATTCTAACCACAATACATTAAAAAAAAAAAAAAGTATGGTGCTCAAAAAATATCAGAATCTGTGTATGCTGACACTCCCCCTTAACCTAGTGCATGGATATCATTCATGCTTAATAGTCTTGAGACGAACCAATGCAATGAATTAGTAAGAGCATTGGTCAACTGTTCTTCCAAATGAACAAATGGTCCTAAAAGCTTGGCAACTTCTCAAATGAAATGACAGTCGACTTCAATGTATTTTGTGCATTCATGGAAGACCGGGTTGGATGCAATGTGAATGGCTGCTTGATTATCACAATGTAGAGGAATTGGAGAAGACGTCAAGAATCCCGTGTCTTGAAGGATGCCTTTCAACCATAGTAATGTATAAGCTTCACGAGCCATTACATGATATTCTACTACAGCAGAGGAGCGAGCAACAACAGGTTGTTTCTTACTTTTCCAAGTAACCAGATCTCCTCAAACAAAATGTGCAATACTCTTTCGTAGAGTGCCGATCAAACAAAGAACCTGCCACTTAGCATCACAAAACCCATTGATATACAAATAACCATGATTTGCATAGAAAGGACCTCAACCAGATGCAGCTTTTAAATAATGAAGAATTCAATAACTGGTTCAAGGTGGTGGCAACACGGTTGTTGCATAAACTGACTTACAACCCCACAGAGGAGATGTCCTGACAAGTAAAACTGAAATAAATTAGCTGACCCACCAGCATGCGATACACTCCCAGATATCAATTTCATCAGGTTCTCTCATGCAACATATGATTAACTTCAATAGGTAGGTCCACTAGTCGATGCCCAAGTAAGCCGGCCTTAGAGAGAAGGTCTAGAACATACTTATGTTGGGACAAGAAAATTCTACATTTGAGCGAGCAACCTCATTTCCAAGAAAGCACTTCAATAGTCCTAAATCTTTCATCTCAAGTGATAATGCCAAGAATTTCTTAACATGGCCAATCTCAGTAGTGCTTTTACCAGTTAGGATAATATCATCAACATAAGCAATCCATATGTATTACAAACACTAAATGATCAAATGTACCCCTTTTAAATCCAATGTTGGAAATCGTGTAGCTAAGCTTTTCAAACTAGGCATGAGGTGATTGTTTGAGGCTGTATAAGCCTTTTCTGAATACGACAGACTTTTCCGAACTCCCCATTAGGCCAATAACTGGGAGGAAGGGCCATGTATATTTCATCATGAAGGTCCCCATGGAGAAATGAGGCGTCTAGTTGACATAAGGGCCACTTACAGTTGACGGCGATAGGCAATAGAATATGAACGGAGTTTAATTTTGCTCTTCGAGCAAAAGTTTATTTGTAATCTTCTCCAAGCTTCTAGGTGAAGCCCTTAACAACCAGTTGTGCTTTGTATTTGTCAATGGATCCATTTGCGTTGTATTTAATTGTGAACACTCATTTGCACCCAACAATATGTTTTCCCAGTGGAAGGGTAACTAATTCTCACATATGCTATTTTTCAAGGGCAGGCATCTCTTCCACCATGACTACTTTCCATTTAGGGTTAGCGGCCAGAGCATCTGCAATTTTGTTACGTATAGGCACAGACAATACAAATGAAAGATAGGATTTACAAGAAGAAGATAGATTGTTATAGGTGACATAGTTACCAATGGGATACTGCATGCAAGATCAAGTTCCTATGAGAAGGCCAATTGGAAGATCCACTTGATCTAGTTCCAACGTTGAAAAGTGATGGTGCTCGGCAAGACTAGGAACTTTCTTCCTTTGAGAATAGACCTCGAGTTCTTTAGTTCGAGTGGAACTTAGTACCTCCTAGAGATGACACTCGTCTGTGATGGAAAGGGAAAAAAAAAAAAAAAAAAAACATGTACTATCTTGTAAATTGAAATAAGGCACATTTTCAAAAAATGTGACATCCTTATAAAAATATCATTATCGATCCATAGGACAGTAACATGTGTACCCCTTTCTAAAAGTTTTAGCATTCTAAGAACACACATTTTATTGATTGTAGTCATTGTTCAAATTATCCCTGATATAATCCCTATCTCCAACTCAGCGATACTGATAATACTGGTAGCGATACTGATAACACCGCTAATCTCAGAAATTCCATGTGTCGGCGATGTGTCGCTAAGTATCGCCAATGTATCAATCACCAATGAATCACCAATATTTTTTACTAGGTAAATTCCATGTGCCCCTTATATCGTTAATGTATCAATATCACCAATATTTTCGACTATGTAAATTCCAGGTGTCGCTTGTATCACCAATGTATCGACGATATTTGTGTAATATTGTTAATGTATCGATATAGCCAAAAATCTATTTATTATTAAAAAATATAAAAATAAAAATAAAATAATAATAATAATAATAATAAAAAACTTTCCATTTCAAATTTTTATGGGCGCATAGTTCGATGTGGTGTTCAAACTGTCGAAAATAATATTGATCATATCGCAATGTTATCATTATCGCATCATAGGGGATATTGAGACCACAATCTTTCATTTCCTTTCTAGTTATCGACGATTTCTCAGCGAAATATCGTGTGTTGTCGATATTCTGAAATATTGATAGATGTTTGGATGGATGGTTGGATGGATAGATGGGATGGTTGGGTTGGTTTCTTACAACAGCACATGTTTTTAGGCCCCCATTAAATGAAAACTTATTATGTACACATTCTATTTACAATTTATTTATTCCTAAATATACGAATATATGTATTTTAGCATCTCCTAAAGTTTCACTAAAAAAAATCCATTGTTTTCCTCGTGTTTCCCCGCATTTCTGGTTATCGGTGATATTGATATTGTTTCATATTCCCAGACAACGAAACTTGTAGCGATACCAATACTTTGAACACTGATTGTAGTCTCCTTAGAAACATATCTCCTCCTCTGATACACTGTAAATCAGAATGGAAGAAGAGCAAGATAGAGAAGAGAGAAGAGAACATGAGAAGAGGAGAAGCCTTTTTATATCCTCCCTCTCTCTATGGCACCTTTATTTATAAAAATAAGGAGTTACAAGAGAGAACGAGAAAAGACTCATCTCCTTAATAGGAAAGAGGGACACGGATAGAGAGGAGAGACATATTCTAACCACAATACAAAGAACTATTCTAACCATAATACAAGGAAGAAAAAGTATGGTGCACACGGGAGTATTAGAATTTGTGCACATTAACACGGAAAACTCAAGGACCAACTAGATAAGAACCAAACACGCCATTAATTCCCAATAAAAGATCGAAGGGAATACCCAAGGAAAACACTTCTAACATTCAAAACCAAAAATAAAAATAAAAAAGAAGGAATCATCTCACCAAGTTGTATGATATATAAAGGGAGATGTTAACGTCTCCTCATATATCAGTACAGGTGACTAAGAAGACCAATGTGCATGATAAGGATATGGGCTTTGTATCACTTGACTTGTCACAAAAATTGAGTGCAATGGCAAATCATGCAAGTCATTCATTTAAGGTATCTAATCATGCTAAAATCATCATCATGCAATAAAAGGAACCATGCAGATACGAACCAAAATTGCCATTAATCTTTAGGTAGAAAATCACAAGGAAAACCCAAGGACGACCCAGATAAGAGCCAAAAAAGCCATTAAACTCCTAGTAAAAGATCATAGAGAAAAGCTTTTAACATTCAACAACCCCCTATATGATACATATAGAGATGATAACATCCCCACCTTCACGAGAATGTTAGCGACATCCCCAAACCTTTTGAATGACATTTAGGAGGCACAATCATGAATATGGACACATCCATTCAATAGTACCACCAGGAGCAAGCCATGATGCAAGAATCCTGTTGATCAAATGATCTTTAACCCTTTGAATGGGGCCAATTTGTCGCAACTGTCCATTTTTTATGAGCCATAGATCCCACGATCAAGAGTACATCAATCATAAGCAACACAGAGTGAAATATATCATAGATATTTCAAGATGATGATTGGACCTGCTTTGTTTATCTTCTTGATCTTGACTATCCATTTCCATGCCATTGATCATATGTGTGAGTTATGCACTATGCCTTGCCCCCAAGTTGTATGAATGAATATACAGTTCAAAGGATTGGTCATCCCCTATGCCATTTAAGAGCATTAGGGACATTTAAGGTAGGGACATTAGCATTTCCCATATGTATAATACACACTTATATACAAGGTTTTGATAATGTCACCACCTTTATGGGGGTGTTAGCAACGTCCTCAATCCTTCCGAATGACACATGAGATGCCCAATCATCAATTGGGGTGGTTCATTCAATAGTACAATAGGAACAAGCTATGGTGCTAGAATCATGCCAATCGGATGATCTTAAACCTTTGAATGGGGTCAATTTGTTATAGTCGTCCGTTATTTACGAGCCATAGTTCACATGGTTAGAATCTTCAAACCAAAGTGCTACATTGGAATCATAAGCAATATAAAGTGTGATCAATCAAATGGATGTTTCCGAATGATGACCTATCTTATTTCTCTGCTCAATCATGATTGTACTTTTTCCATGCTATTGATTGGATGTTTAGGATCATCTGATTGTCGTGATTTTTGCACCATGGCTTGCTCCTAGTTGTATTAAAGAATGAAAAGTTCATATCAACAATAGGTAATCCATAAGTTATTTAAAAGCTTTGGGGACATTGCACGTGCTTAAGTGGCCATGAAGGTTGGGAGAAACTAGCAAAATCATATATATTATACGGTCCATGCCCTTGAAGATTGTCAATATGACAAAAGACTGGAATGCTACTACAACATAAGCTACCAAAGTCTCCAACACCTAACCCCAAAGTGCAAAAGTTGAAGCACAAAAGGCCTCCTTAGGAGAAACATATATAAATTATTTGTTCATAATATACTAAATTTGTCCTTATGGCTGCAAATGATAAAACTTAATCCCCTCATCAAGTGCCTTCAATGTTAAGGATACAACACAATGTATTACTTATTATAATGTCTTATATGTTTGCATATAGTACATTTCTATTGGTATTTTGCATCAAGTACACTTGTCGAAGCCCCAACATTATGTATATTAAAACTTTTCGGGAACTATACAAGCTAACCACGGATTAAAATTGGTGCATGGGTTATTTGTGTCGTCCATAAGCAGTACCTAATACTTTTCAGGCAACATGACTAAATTTTGATCAAAATAGTCTCAAAGCCCCACAAACTACCAGTGTAGTCAATGGTGTTGCAAAGAAGGCCTGGGCATTTTGGGTCCACCTGCACCTTGCCTAGAGGTCCAAGTAAGGTGCTCTTCCCAAGCATGCGCCTATAACATGATGCTTAGGTGTGCATGGGTATTCCTGGGGCCATCTACATGATATCGTGAAGTAACCTTTTGGATATCTCAAAAAATGGTATTTTTGGTATGTTGACTTGACACCCATTAAGGGTGGAAAGATGTCTTATGAACTCCCTTTGAGTACATTTTACCAATTTCTTTTAGATCAATGCTTTGATTTGTGTAAATTCTCCTCCCAAATTTCTAAGATTTCTTATATACTCATGAGATCTTCTTGATTTCTTTCTTCTATCAGTGGTTTAAGCAGTGCATTGGATCTTTTAAAATCACCTTGAGTTTCCATTTGTGCCATATAAGAGATACAAGATAACTCGGGCATTTCAAGGGATTTGGAAGATTTATATTAGAAAATTTGAGGATGTTGAATATTTGGATTCATAGGGTTTGGAAAATTAAAGGAATTTTAGCGAAACTATAATTTCGGGTTAGGGAATTTAAAAAGATAGGGAAATGAGGAAATTGAGGGTTAGGGTTTGGGGAAATTGGAACATTATGGTTTAGAATTGGGGATATGGGGTTTAAGCTACGAGGAATTAGGAATTTTATGAAATTAGGGTTTCAATGTTTGGGAAGTTGGGGAAATTTGAATTTTTAGGGTTTTGTGGTTTTATCAGAATCTTTGAGTAGATGTAAGTTTTTGGAAGTCGTATCTAACTATCCTCTACTAATAATACATACGAACTTTATAGTTTTATTTTATTGTGGTAATTTTATTTTATTGTATTAAAATTAGTTTTAGAGTCAAAACTATTAAATAAATCAATATGTAACTAAACATACATAATGTTAAAACAAATTTAAAAATTTGCACCTATAATCTCTAGGCGTCGCCTAGGCATTTCATCCGTTGCGGGGGTTTGAGCCTATGGTGCACCTAGCACCTTTAACTACATTGTAAACTACATCAAAACATATTAATAAACATTTTTAACTAATTATTTCCCTCAAAAGACGAGCTTATAATAGTTGCACCAGGAGGTCCTAGGTGTGATGACTCGTATGTTATGCACCAAAACCAATATATATTATGTGGCTGAAGTAAAGGATGGTTGATGCCAAGTATGCAACTGGTTCAAGTTTCGCAAAGCAATCAAAATTCATTTAGGTCTATAAACCTTATGCAAAATAGCTAGGAATATGTTATGATGATGGTTCACGATGATCAACTTTCTGGCGAATGGTCACACTGTGACATGTCATGCAATGAGCCCAATGCTAAAGTGAACAGATAACATAACAAGGCGATGGACCCACCATTTATGTGAACAAATATTAGAGCAAGTCCACAGCACAATGGGGCACAAGGAAGCCCCCTTTTTGCATTACTCATTTCACAATATAGAGGAATTTATTTATTTTTAGGATGATGAAAATTTATTGATAACACATGCAAGAAGCAGAAAAAGAATACCACTAGGCCAAAAAATGAAGAGACAAACAGGAAGCCTCTATCCTATACAAGAAGTGGATTTCCAATCTGAAATCCACACTTCAACCAACTCCACGATAGCCCCAATCAGCTGGGCTGAATCCTAAAAATGTTGGTTATTCCTTTCGCCCACCAAATAGCTAGAAGCGTCAGAAGCCAACTTACCTGATCGCGCCTCCCCCCGGATCCCTCGTGCCAAGCCCACAGGAGATCCCTAACCGAACCCGGCATGATCCGACACTCCCAAAAAAATACGATACGAAGAACTCCCAGACCTTAGACATGAACGGGCAATGGATGAACAGATGATCAACGGTTAAGGTGTCCTTACTACACATACAGCACATATTAGGGATAACAAGAGATCTCTTCTGAAGATTGTCTATGGTCAAAACTATGTTCCTCCCCACCAACCAAGTGAATGTTGCTACTTTAGGCAGTGCACCATGGAACCAAAAATGGAAAGTGTGCTCCTCACAAACCCCCGAACTGTCCCTGCTTAGCATCTTATAAAAAGACTTGAATGAGAACATGCCGGAAGAATGACCCTTCCAAACCATTGAATTAGCCCCCCAATGGGTCAAATGTGATGCAATCGACTCAAAAGAGAAAACGGCTCATGGACCTCGCTATCCGCTAGAGGTCTCCTACAAATATGGGCCCATGCCCCATTCAGCCCACAGAAAGAGAAGCAATCCACCACTTTAAGACCTCCAAAAGGGGTGAGGCTCGCCAAAGTAGGAAACTCCAACTGTTAAAGAGTCTCAATTAGAGCTGGACACAAACCAAGCCAGCTCGAAAGCTTGGCTCGGCTTGGTTTGAAAAAAGCTCGGCTTGGATTGATTCGAATAGTAGTTCAAACCAAACCAAGCCTCGGAGTCGAGATCGTTTAAAAAAACAAATCAAGCTCAAACCAGGGCAGTACCGGCTCGGCTCGAAGCTCGACTTAATTCAGCTCGATTTTATTTGGCTTGATTTAGCTCGTAGATTGTATGCACACTGTTTCTTGTGGTGTGATCCACTTGAGCTTTGGATATGATCCAGTTTTGGGATCAAGTCTTAAAATGATATGTAAAAACAGATGGACGGTGTGGATAACACATATTACATATATTGATATACATGAATGCACATTGTTTCTTATGGTTTGGTCCACTTGAGATTTGGATATGATTCAATTTTGGATCATGTCCTAAAATGATGTGTAAAAATGGATGGACGGCATGAATAATACATATACATGACGATGGGCCCAAAAGGTTTACTCAATACGCTAAAGTGAGATTTGAATTGATTTGATTCGGCTCGACTCGGATATTTGGACCAAATCAAACCAAGCTCAAACAGTGGGGATAGGCTCGAATTTCGGTTTGTGTGAAGCTCGAACAGGGGCTGTCACATAAATAAGTCAAACTCGGCTCTGGTCTCTCACTACATCATGAGTCTTTCCAAAACCTAATCCGAGCACCGTCCCCTACATAAAAGGAAATGCCTTGTCATACTATGTCCCTAATCTGCGAAATAGACTTCCAAATATGAGAAGCCCTTTATAAGGAAGTTCTTTTAGTTCCCCCCCCCCCCCCCCCCCCCCCCAGGGGGTGATATAGGCTTGCAAACGTCCTCCCATCCCATTTCAACAAATGGGGCGATATAGGCTTGCAAACGTCTTCCCATTTCAACAAATGGAACCTGTTACCTTCATTAGCACCCTTCCAAAGAAAGTCCCTTATCATTTTTGTCTAGCCTTTTGCAAACCACTTGAGGACGCTTGAACAAAGACAAAATATAAAGGCATACTGGAGAGGGTTGCCTTAATAAGAGTGAGGAGGCGGCCACCTAGAGATAGAAATTGGCCTTTCCACTTGGATAACTTTCCTTCTATTCTCTCGACCACCTTGTCCAAAAGATGTGAAGCCAATTTACCCGTACAAAGGGGAAGACCCAAATATGAAGACGGGAAATAGCCTTCTTACAACCACAAATAGAAGCTAGAAACATCACTTCTTCTTCTCTAGCCAAATGAACCCCGGGCAATTCACTTTTCCCCACATTAATCCTCAAACCAGACGCTACTTCGAAGAGCATCACCACTTTACACAAATCTGCCCATGTATGGATCAGCCTTGCAAAAAATAATCTAATCATCGGCATATTGGAGATGAGAGACTGGGTCTCCCATAGGAGACACTTTGAAGCCTTCAATCAGCCTAGCCTCCTAGCCTTTGGACAGCATACGACTAAAAGCCTATCCAACCACTAGGAAAAGATAAAGGGAAAGAGGATCTCCATGCCTTGGACCCCAAGAAGACTTGAAGCAACTTTGTGGCGACCCATTGACGAACATAGAGAAGAAAGGAGACTTGACACAACTCTAGATCCAGCTCCTCCACTTCGACTTGCAGCACGCTCTTTCCAACATTTAATCAAGAAACTCCCATTCAACATGATCATATGCCTTTTCGACATCCAGTTTACACACAATGCCTGGAATCATGTCTCTAAATAGAGAGTCGATGGACTCATGCGCTATAAGTGTCGTATCTAGAATTTGCCGACCTCCAATAAAAGCCCCCTCGGTTAGGGGATATAATGCTTCCCAAAACTACTCAAAATCGAGACACAAGGATCTTCGCATGTATATTCCTATGTGGATATGAACCACGGCCCATGTTCGAATTATCTCCGATATTATCTTTATCTCCAGCTCACCGATACCGATAACACTGGTAGCGATACCAATAACGCTGGTAGTATCAGAAATTCCAGATATTAGCAATGCATCGCTAATCGCCAACGTATTAATATCACTAATGTAATCGTCAATATTTTCAACGTTAAATTCTAGGTGTCGCTTGTATTGCCAATGCATCAATATTGCTAATGTATCGCCAATATTTTCAACTATGTAAAGTCTAGGTAATGCCTTGCATCATAAGTGTATCGACGATATTTCAATAATATCGCCAACATATTGATATCATCCAAATTTTGTTTATTAGAAATTTTTTTCTTTCATGTTTTTTTTCATGGGCGCATGGTTGTATATAGTGTTCAATTTCTCACTGATAACATTGATAATGTCTCTATATTATCGATATCGCAACATGCACGATATTGAGACCACAATCTTTCGTTTCCTTTCCAATTGTTGATAATTTCTTAATGAAATATCATGTGTTGTTGATATTTTGCAATATTGATGGATGTTTGGAAGGTTGGATGGTTAAATAGGTCAAATGCGATGGTTGGACTGATTTCTTACAACAACACATGCTTTTAAGGCCCCATTAAATGAAAACTTGTTATGTATGCATTCTTTTTGCATTTTTTTTATTTCTAAATATGCAAATATATACATTTTAGCATCTCCTGAAGTCTCGCTGAAAATTCCACTGTTTTTCCCATGTTTCCCCGCATTTTTGGCTATCAACAATATTATCGGCGATATCGATATTGTTTCCATATCCCTAGCCAGCAGAACTTGTAGCGATACCGATACTTCGAACACTTCACAGCCACACATTATTTACATGTATATTTATAGTTTTCTACAACTTTTGCTTTTGAATGTATTGCTTGTGTTTCCATACATGTCTTCTTACATTTATAAATTATATTAATAGACTTTGAATATACTTGCATCAGTTCAGTCAGATAGCGCATAGATTAGAACCCCATACAAAGGAAACTTATTATGTGCACTTGTTTTTTATGATGTTTTGATTTCGAAGTGTGTATTGATGTCTTTTCTAACAATCCTTGGAGTTTCATTGAAAAATTCGACCAAATTCTCAATGTTTCCTCATGTTTCCCAACAACAATGATACATTACACGATACAACAACAATGCAATAACCGATATGCATTTGCATCCCAAGGATGTGACACATTACGCAATAATGATACGGAAAACATTGGTGCCAAGTAGTTGGGATAAGGCTCAGATAATGATAATGATGATGATGATGATCATGCTGATTATTGTATCACGAAACTATGGTTCATGTCATTATTTAATTTTGCACTTAAATTTCAAAAGCCCCTAATTTTCCCTGCTGCAATAGTTTACTTGCTAGTATATAGATCTACTCAGCACATCACAGATCTTCACCTTGTTGAGAACAACCAAACATGATTTGTTGGCAGGCGCCATTTCCTACAGAAAGCTATAATATCAGGAGTAGAGTAGAACTTCGGTTTTCCATTGCCCAGCTCAGCTACAGCTGTCACTACAACTGCTCAAGAACAAGATGAGTAAGTGAAGTTATCAAGAAAATGATATATCATTATCACTACAACTGCTCAAGAAACTAATTGCAGTAAATGGATCCAGGAAACATGATAGAACAGTCTGCAAACATGATACATTATCATTTTTTGATGGTATGATAAATTATTATCATGAAACCAGTAATCAATAAAATATTGTGTTTATATGTGTATGTATGAATGAATTGGAAGATTTGAAGAAACATGAGTTATGACAAAATATCTTATTATATTCATATATGTATATATGTACATATAGAAGATTAGAAGAAATATGACTAAAAATGCCTAAGTAACATAAGTAGGAATCACAAAAATTTATAGTCAACGAGCTTCAGTATGTCAGGAGAAAAGAATGGATAGTAAAATAAATTTTATCCCACTTTGCATCCTCAGCCCTCTCTCACTCAACAGGTTGAAACTAAAACTTTCGCCGTAACACACCCCAAAGAAAAGAAAAATGAAAGAAGCAAGTTTATTTTTTGTAATCAATTCAAACGCCCACATTCCGTACAATAGTTACCTATGAGAGGAAGAATTGAAATAGAGGTTAAATGCATATTGCATGTTAATGCCCATGCACCATAAAAGTAAACAGAAAGAATAGATGAATACAAAAGAAAATAGTTCTTCATGTTTTCGTTCTTTACTGGAAATTGGAAACAATCACAAACAACATATCATTCCCATTGACGAGAGAGAAATTCTGAAGGTTGTAATGAATATTTGATGGAGAAGATGGAGAACATGATGGATTGGCTGAGCTCAAAACTTCAATGCAACAGGAGAATCAGAAGATGGAATCTGGAATTCCAAAACAGTTCTAAATAACAGCACATGGTTTCAGCAACAAAATTCTATTGAAATATGATACAAAACCAAACCAAAGGAAAAAGGAGGTCCCACACAAAACGACTTGTGCATGCTCTGTAGAAGAAGTCAAGGAATACAGCTCCTTGGTGTAAAAAAGTTAATGACTATCCAGACACCCTCAATCTTTGCAATGGACTACCTCAGAAAAGAGCAACTGTAATGAGGTCTTGCGCATGTCAATGCACACAAAAAAAAAAAAAAAAAAAGGTAGAAGAACAGGTGAAAATGACAAAACAATTATTACATCTTATTGTTCTTTTAGGAAACAACAAACAGTCACAAACAAGACATTGTTGTCATAGAAGAAAAACTGGCATTTTGAAGGTTGCGATGGAGATCGATTTGATGAAGAAGATGGAGCACACCAAGGGTAGCTGAGCTCAATCCTTTAATGCTGTGGTGGAATCTGAAGATGGAAGCGGCAATTACAAAACATTTCTACATGACAGAGCATGGTTCCATTAGTAAAATGCTATTTCTTCCCATTGAATGTGTAGTGCTCCTTGGTCAAAAGAACAATGACAATCATGGGACAACTAGTACAAACAGGTAGAAGGTTGACAGGACTTCGTCAAGACAGAGTAACTAATGCTTTAAGTAATGTGAGTATGGAGATCCAATGCTTGGGCGATAGCCTTTGTATTTTGTTCTTTTGTGTGTGGATGGTGGTTCTTCAGCCGACACTTTTCTCTTCCTTTTCTCTGGTTCTTTTTTACATTGGGGGGACTCTTGCCCTTTAGTGAAGGTACTATTGTCAAATTTTTTAAAAAATTTAAATTAAATTAAAAGCCCTGAATTTGTAATAAGAGTTAAATGTTGGTGATCTCAATTTCTCATGCTAGGGTGGGTGGGATACCAATTTCAGAATAAGTTTCAAGTTCTGAAGGAGAAAAGGAAAGAGCGGAACAGGCAGCAAATTTGGCCAGATTGCATGAATCAATCTCAATGAAGAAGCTGGTACACTGTCGGGTACTTTACGTATTACAAGAAACGATCTTGTAAAGGAATACAATAATTTGCTCAGACTCGTAAAAAATCTCTTGGCGTCAGAATACGAGGACCAGTCAGCTGCGTGAGGGTGACAAGAATACTTCTTTCCTCCGAATGGTGAATGCACGGTGAGGTTCAGAGCTGCTTTCTTTTAAAAAAATGTCAAGACATCCTCATAAAGGATATTATCAAGGTTTTCAAGGAGTTTCATACTAGAGAATGGTTAAACAAAGGGTTAAATGTGACATTTATTAATCTAGTTCCTAAGAAAAAAGAGGCTTCAGAAGTTTCCAACTTCATAGGCCAACATATCTGGTGAGCAATGGCACTAATTTCCTTGAGAAGGAAATTGCAAATCGGCTAAAAGAGATTACAGGGTCAGTGATCTCCCACTTACAGGGGCTTTTGTTTGGTGAACATCAAAGTCCTCGATGGGATTGGGGTTGAGGTAATCCTCCCATTCTTTGTGAGGTAGATGTGGAGAAAGCTCATGATCATGCGGAATGTTCTTCCCTCCTTTTCTACAAAGGATGAGTACGAGTAGGATCAAATGAATAGGGGGATGCATCTTCTGCCCATTTTACAGTTTTAATCAAAGGCTTCCACAGTTATTTGTTTTTTATTTTTTCAAAACCTCGAGGGAGCTCCAGCAAAGTTCTCCCATATCTCCTTTTCACTATGGTGAAAGCTTGAATGAGCTTTATTTGAGCAGCAGCCATTGTTGGATGTTTAAGCAGTTTTAAGGTGGAGACCATGAAGATTGAGATTTTCACATTTGAAAATGACATAGTCATACTATGCGAGGCCACTAGCATCAGGCTTGATCATCGAGTTTATTATGCGGTGCTTCAGAGCTATCTCCGGCTTACAGGTGAATTCCAAAAGAAATTCCTTAGCCAATGCAGATGCCTCTGACCAGGTGGATTGGCTTGTAGCAGACTTGAGTTACAAGGACAAGTTCCTCCTATGCTTTCCCCTTCAGTTGCCACTTGGTGCAAACCAAAGGGTGGTGCTGGGATCCAATGACAGAAAAATTCGATAAAAGACCATCAGCTGAATATCCTATTTATTTTTTAGGAGATGTTCATCAAATAAATGCTTTCTAATCTACTAACCTACTTTCTCTTTTCCAGCTTCAGTTGCAAAGAGGCTTGAAAAGATCCAGGGAAATTTACCATGGGTGGAAGAGGAAGTGGCTTCCAACTTCAAGTTTCAAATAATGAGGTGGGACAATGTGCAAAAATCTAAAGACAGATTGAATAGGTATTGGAAGAATCAGAGTGAAGAACAAGGCTCTCCTTTCCAAGTGGTGGCAGCACTTCAGTATCAAGGAAGGGGCACTTTGGCATGTGGTAATTGCAAGTAAAAATTGTTCCCTTCAGCTGAATATCCTATTTATTTTTTAGGAGATGTTCATCAAATCAATGCTCTTTCTAATCTACTTACTTTCTCTTTTCCAGATTCAGTTGCAAAGAAGCTTGAAAATATCCAGGAAATCTACCATGGGAAGGAAGAGGAAGTTGCTTCAGAAGTTGCATATAATGAGGTGGGACGACGTGCAAAAATTTAAAGACAGGTTGAATAGGTATTGGAAGAATCAGAGTGAAGAACAAGGCTCTCCTTTCCAAGTGGTGGTGGTACTTCAGTATCAAGGAAGGGGCACTTTGGCATGTGGTAATTGCAAGTAAAACTTATTCCCTTCAAAAAAAAAATTGCAAGTAAAAATTGTCAGGGAGGGTGCATGCAGAAGTTGTCAAATGCAGTGGCTCTGATACTTGCAATGCTACATCGAAAGTCAATGGGAAGCAGATTGTGTACTGAGTAACTCGGCAAGCAAAGTGTACCAAGTAAACTCTGTGGGGCCCACGCCCACCGTGATTAACGTTTTTTATCCACTCCATCCATCCATTTTACCAGATAATTTTAGGGCTTTAGCCCAAAAATGAATCATATCCAAAGCTCAAGCAGACCATACCACAGGAAACAATGTGAATTGAATGTCTACCATTGAAAAACTCTTGGGGGCCGCAGAAGTTTTGGATCAAGCTGATATTTCTATTTTCCCTTCATCCATGTTTGTGTGTTCTTATGAACAGGTTGGATGACAAATAAACATCACTGTGGGCCCTGGGAAGGTTTCAACTATGGAAATCATTATTCCCATTGTTTCCTGTGGTGTGGTCCACTTGAGCTTTGGATACATGTCAATTTTGGGCTCAACCCCTAAAATGAGCTGGAAAAACGGATGGACGGTGTGGATAAACTACATACATTCACGGTGGGCCCAACAGAGTTTACTCAGTACAATAAAAGCATACTGAGTTACTCAGTACGCAGTCCGAT
Source organism: Magnolia officinalis (assembly GCA_021015155.1). Taxonomy (NCBI): domain Eukaryota; kingdom Viridiplantae; phylum Streptophyta; class Magnoliopsida; order Magnoliales; family Magnoliaceae; genus Magnolia; species Magnolia officinalis. The sequence goes on from JAJHSJ010000009.1 coordinate 24,721,117, forward strand.
TTCAAGTCAAGGATGGTTTGAAAGTAGCCGCCAAGTAGGAGAAGTCTTTGAAGAAGGCATAAGATTCTTGGTGGGAATATGGGATTCAGTGGGAGATAAACTGCGCGCACAAAGCTTTCCAAGACTGAATTCTTTCTCCTTTGAGGGGTCATTTGGCAGCATGGATTTTGGGAGTCAGGATTTTCAATCCTTGAGTTTGAATCCAATTTGTGATAGGCACTCTAGACTGGTGGATTTCCTTTTTTTTATCTTTTTGAAAAGGCAGCTGAATTTTATTAAGAGAAAGCACGAAGATGGCACACCAGCTACAAACAAGGGGGGGAAAATTTACATCCTGACAAGGCCAAAAAAAAAAAAATTTACAAGTCTCCACCACCTTAGTGGAAGACACCCATTCTATAAAGCTTTGCCTCGCTAAAAACCTCAATCGCTGAGCTACTCGCATTCCGAAAGCATCTACCATTCCTTTCCCCCAACACAGCCCAACAACATGCTAGTAAGGCCAATCTCCAACATACTCTTTTTCCTTCCCAAGCCCAACGCCATGACATGCCAAAAAGGGATCCCAAGTGATCCTGGAAAACCCTGGGAGCACTAAATAGGCTAAGGAAACTCATCACAGGACCCACTTGCTGATCTTTTCGACTTCGGATACTGAAATCAACCATTGCAATTGGTCTCGTTCTCTCTTAATGAAATTAGACTCAAAATATTGTCTCTATAGAACTCAGAATTTGGGAACCAAAATATTTTTCTCCAGATTTTATTTTATTTTTTTCATTTTTGCCTCTTTCTGACTTGCCTATTGAATATAAATTCCCATTGCTCAGTCAATTTTCAGAAGTTTTAAACCCTAACATTAAATAACATGTAAGTGGAAGGGTTTTTAGCATTTGCTATCCACTATTGCGAGAACTCCAGAACATTGGATCATCATCATATCCTTTTTCCAAGATAAGTGTAAACTTGTTACTGCAATTCCTCCCAGCTCTTTCCATAGTCGAGAAAAATACTGATTCTCAAGATCTTGAACAAGAAATCAGTCTATGACTGTTAGGATACAAATCTAGCATGGACACCAATCTGAACCTTCTACATCTTGCTAACTTGTTTAATAAGGCTTCTCTTTCTCGAGCAGCCATTCCTTCTCAAATTCCATGAAAGCATCTCCATGTTAAACCATTGGATAGCCCACTCCCTAAAAAGAGTATCTTTGAGCCCTGCTATATGATCCTAATAGCAGCACTTCTATTGGCTGACCTGTTCCTTTCCTCCACGAGGTACCCCATTGATTGTCATAGTTCACCGATAAATGTAGCAACTCCATTTTACCTTTTTGCCCATTCTTCCCCTAGCCTTGTCCCCAAGACTGTCTAAATACTGTCACTCTCTTCCTTAAGTATAAAGAGTGCTTCCACATCTTCCTTGCTGCCCCCAAAAAGGCCACCCTACCATCCTTACCACACCTCTGCATTGCATCACAAATACGATCATTAACTATGGTTGTCCTAAGATGAGAGTGTCTGCGCCTAATTGAGAATCCTTGAGGTGGACCAGTCCTACGCTCGCCAACTACTGATTCCCTGCATTAGATCATTGTTGCTTGTAGAAAATTATTTCTAAGGGAATTTCAGTGAAAGGAGGTGAAGACCTGTGCAAGGTCTATAACCAATCAATCTTGTAGTGGAAATTAGCTTATGACCTTGATTTTGGTTCTTAGTTGCACAAACCATGGTGACAATTAGAGGCGGATCTCAGGCAGGAGTGGTAGAGTCTAGTTCAAAATATTAGCAAGTGTAAAGATCTAGGTGCAAGAGCAGAAGTGAGAATCCCATGCAAGCTTGAAGCAACAGCAGCACTTGGTTTTACAGTTGACAACTTGACATGAAGATGGAGATGAGATCCATGGCCTTGCTCGTTTGTAAGCAGCCGTTTTCAACAATCGAATACTATCAAATGAAACAAGTCAAACATTGGCACACTACAATCCAATTTCACCAGGCTTCAAAGGGCTCAAGTACAGAGCAACTTTACAAGCAAGACTCAAAGACAAAACGGGAGGCAGGAATTAAGTCATGTTTCATAAATATTCCTTGTATTTCTTCTATTTTATGGTAAAAAGTTGCATTTAGCTTTTTCCACTTTAGTGATAAGTTACTCTCGAATTAATGAAAGCAAAAAAGAACATAAAGAAAAGCATACCATAGTCTTCCAAAGGTCGTTGCCCATGATCTCCCAAAACAGCTGTTACTAATTCCATCGATATGCACATACGATTCTTCTGAAGTACACAAAAACCTGGTTAGAATCAGCTTCTCTTTTCTTCTAGTTACAAAAAAGCAAAATGATTGCAAACCACGCATTGCCTATGAAGAAATAGACATGTTATGATTCGTTCAATACAAGAAGACAATTGAAGCAATAACCTTGATGGACAAAGAACTGAGTAGAGCAGAGAAAATATATATGATAATTATAAAAAGTTCACTGCTTTTTTCAATGATTGGGAGCTTTACCTGCAGCATTGAACTAGAGTCTTCCTTAAGATTTATTAAACATAAAAGTTCAAGGAGCATAAGAGATCTATAAATATGAAGTACGTATTCATGTCTCCTTGAATTCAATGATGATATTGCTCCTTTATATCCAAAAAGTATAAAATACCCTTGGTCTCATGGTGGGGAAGTGCTGGTGTGAAAGACATGGTGTGCCGTAATGGCAACGGTAGCAACTGTTACGTGTTATGGGAACGTAAAGGCCTTAACGGCCATTACGGAAAAAATGACCCATAACGGCCGTTACAAGGACAATACAAGTTTTCTTCAAAAAAAACAAAAAGGCCAGTACCACCACTTTTACCATTAAGGAATATCTTGGTGAAAAGGAGGCCCTTCACTGGTGGTGTTTCTAGAAATAAAAAGATAAGTTAATCAATTCTCCATACACGAAATACATGGCTGTTCTTTTCATAATTTGAGGGTACAATTCATACTTTACTAATCATATAGCACAAGAACGATTACAAATTTTTTTTAAAAAAATGCATGGCTGTACTTTTCACAATTCAGGTTCATCCTTTACTAATAATCATGTAGCACAAGAACAATTACAATTTAAATATAGTCAAAATCCACACCAAACTGTATCAAAATAAAATGACAAAGAAGACTAAAATGCCACCATTAATGGTCATCCACAGACATAATGAACTACTGATGACCACCTCTAGTACCAACGTTCATTGGTCCACAGATGCCTGAATGAACCAGCTGTAGATAGTCTGTAGCCCTATGGGTTAATCCTTCTGGAAAGCATGTCTTGGCATGTACATCTGTATGTGTGTATGTAATATGTACATAATATGTATGAATGAATGATAATGAAATTTTATTAACTCCAAAAACAGCCAACAAAGCAACCAAAGATACAACAAGGATGTGGAACAAGCACATTGTTTTGGTTTGCTAAACCCATACATTTGATAACATAACATCCAGGTGAAGTTATATATAAACATGTGTGTGTAAATGTGTATATGTGTATGCGTGTGAGTTATTTATATACTAGTACTCCAGGGCATATTTACATTCACTAAGAATATGCACACTGATGCCCAAATTACCTCCAAAAAATCATTGAACTCTGCTTGTATTTTTCTTGCTTCAGTACCCCATGCCTCAACAAACATCCGACCAAGAACAAAAACACCCACAGCAGTATAACTGCACCCATAGCAGACATTTTGCAGATTTGAGCTCATAAACAAAATTGACTACACGGAAATCAGGATAACGATAAGCACTCACTAAGAAGTGTGAATGAAATTACGAAGAAACAATATTAAGCATGGACAACTAGAAACCAAGGCAAAATTCTAAAATGCATCCAATTACAATCCAAATTTTCACCATACATGTTCCCGTAACTGTTTTTTGCATAGGCTCCACCCTCATGGCCCGCATACATGAAAAGAGACCCAGAGTGTTTAAGTGAGACCTGCAATGAAAAGATATGAAATGCATCCATGATTCCAATATTCGTCTCTCACTGATGCACTCTCATTTAACTATGCAGTTTTAACAACAGCTGCAGCAGCAATAACAATGATTTTTTTTTATCAATAATAATGATGATGATTAATAAAAACAATTTGTCCAACATCAACTATACCTAGATACCATGTCCGTTTCAGAAAAACAGCATTTGGATCTCTCTCTTTTAATTGGTATTAGCATTTGGATCTCAAGTATTAAAGTGGCAAAAACTATATTATAAAATGGGATAGTTTCTAAACTGGGACCCATACCTCTAAGGTAGCCAAGCCATTGGAGATCATTTCTATCATCCTCGTTCTGACCTGCAAATTAGAGCAAAAGAAACTAATCAGGACTGTCCTAAAGGCTTTAGGATATATAAAGTAACAATGTATGACTCCGTTGCAAATTGACAAACTAAAATACCAAGGCACTCCCTTATAATATCGCAATTCTTGACTAAGTTCCAGCATTTGTGGCAGTAGGTCATGTCAAAAATGAAATCCCAGGCATTCAAAATGGAATGTTGGATTGTTAGTACATAGCAGCCAGTCAAGTAGATACATGAGAATTAGCAAGCATATAATGCATGAAGAACAAACTAAAGAAAACCATATTAAAGGCTAACAACACGTACATTGCTTCAAAGTTGAACATTTTGTTTACCCATGTGGAAAGAAAGGTAATGATGTGACTGATGCTTTCCCCATATGTTGAAATTCTTCTAGTTATAATTATGGAACAAGGCTACATTCATTTAGGATTGATATGTTTATTACTATTCCTAAGTCTCCCTAGCCAAATAATAAGGTATTATAATGCGGGGGCATTTTCACACAGGCCTCGAGTGGGGTGGCCTGTGGGACGCAGGGGCACGCTCACGGTGGGCGGCCTGCGGAACCCATAGATTTGGGGGCCGTGTGAAGCGGGTGGCTCATGTGAGGCGGAACCCATGGACTTGGGGCCCACGAGGAGGGTTCGGCCGAAGACCTAACCCATGAATTTGGGGCCTGGGCTATGAGATAAAGGGATTAATTCACCATGCACTATCAATTCAAGCTTTTGGAGCAAATGGTTAATTGTCTTGCATCATATTAGCAATCGATATATAACTAAAATCAAGCATATCTCTCACCCAAGCATTTATCGGACACATTAACATGTTCATTATCTATATACTAGGAAATATGTTAGAAATGTGATATGTAATTGCCTCTTCCAGATTGAACATATGAAAAACCTTAAGAATTTATCTAAAGCAGTATCATCTTATAGATTACTAACAACATATATGGGGAGGCCCCACATACTAACTGCATCAAATTGTCAAGGAATACATTCTCAAACATGAACATCCAGGCCTCACTTGAACTATTTGTTCAATCATGCAGTCCAAAGGAATGGCATAAATACCCAGCCAGTTCACATGCAGTCATGTATTATTGCTTTGCCATGCCATGCCACAGCCTATAGCACAAAAAGGTTGCAAGTGAGTTGCTCATTAGTCGTTACAGCAGCCCATGCTGCCTTGCAGGCCACAACCACGAGAACTGGCAAGTTTAGCATTGCCTATCACAGCCTACTGCATTAATAACAGTGCCTATAATAGGATGCAAAAACTTATGGGCATACAGCTAAGCAACATGACCGGCTAGCTTACCAGGCAGAAACCCTACTACCATGCATTGTGGCAAAGGAAAGCATGCATCAGCCATCAGGATTTATAATGGCATAGTCTTAGTGACAAATCTCATTCTTGGAAATTTCTCTGTCCAGTAATTTCTTGGGAGATTTTCAGTTTTTGAGGTTTGTGATATTATCAGGAAATTTTCTCTGAAAATTAAAAATAATAATCATCATCATCCTCCAAGCCTCATCACAACTAATAGGGATCGGCTACATGAATCCTTTTCCACTATTCCACTCCATCAAGGGCCATAACTTCAGTAAAAAAATTAAAAATATTGATTGTAAATTAATATATGATATTAAAATTTTAAATTTGTGTAATAAAATAACAAAAATTAATTAAAAATATCATGATAATTTCGCATACTTAGATGATAAAATCGCGAAAAAATAAATGTACCAAGATTTTGAAAATCTCATTATATTAACACAATGATATCATTTGCTTAATGAGACTTTGGGAGAGAGTGTTTGGGCAAAAAGTAAGGCATGAGAAGAATGTACCCAAAAAACAGTTTGGTTTCATGCCCGGGAGGTCTACCAAATACCAATGAAGCTATTTCCTACTTAGACAATTGATGGAGAAATATAGGGAGGGGAGGAAGGATTTCCACATGGCCTTTATTGACTTGGAGAAAGCATACGATAAGGTCCCTAAAGGGTTAATCTGTTGGGTGTTAGGAAAGAAAGGAATCTCAAGAGGATACATTGACACGAGTAAGGATATGTATGAGGGAGCGTAACAAATGTGAAGACCACTAGTGGAGAGACAAGTTAGTTCTCAATTATTGTAGGCTTATACCAGGGTTCAGCATTAAGCCCGTACTTTTTCGCATTGGTTATGGACAAGTTAATGAGGCATTTGTGGGAAGATACCTAGAGTGTATGTTATTTGCATATGACATAGTTTTTTACTAACAAGATGAGGGAGGGCATAAACACAAAGCTAGATTTATGGAGGGGTGCTTTAAAATCCAAAGGATTTAAAATTAGCCGAACTAGTCTAAAACAAAGTATATGGAGTGCAACTTTAGTAACAATAGGAGTGAAATGAAGAATTAGTTTAAGAATTTTGACCAAGAAGTTTCCCAAAATGACCACTTTTAATACCTTAAGTCAATAATTCATGGGAGTAGAGAGATTGAAAATGATGTTGCCCATAGAATTCAAGATGGGTGGAATAAATGCAGATGTGCCTTTAGAGTTTTATGTGATTATAGTGAACCACTCAAACTTAAAAGAGAAAGTGATGAGGACATCAGACCCTTCAAAGTTTATCAAAGACGAAGGCGGCCGATGAATACATCTTTATGCCTCGATGATGGTTCGTGGCACAACCAAGGAGGATTTTGAAGACCTTACACGTGTCCCTGGATTAATTAAAGGCCCCACATTAGGAGGACACGTGTAGGATGAGTTAGAAGAATGATCTGTTACGTAGGATTTATTTTTTTTTTTAGAAAGCTTTGTTTTGAACATTTTTTTTCTTTTATTATAGGGGTAGTTTAGTCATTTTCTTTTAAATCCGAATTTTATAAATAGTGTTTTCTACCATAAACCTAATAATTTTTTTTTTACTGAAAGCTTGGCGCCTCATTCCCCTTTCTCTCTGTGGTAATTTCTTCTCTTCCCCTAATTTCTTCTCTTCTTCTAAATTCTATTTATAGCCCTCCATCCTTCCTCTTCTCTTTCTATGCCTAGTATTCTTTGATTGTTATTAACACTGAAAATCTGAGAATTGATCTCAACCCTCTCTCAGATTTTCCAGTCGCCCCTATTCCAGAAATCATTTGATTTCCTGGGTTAGAGAAGATGCATTGATTGTTGGATTGAAACCATGCAAGATCGAGAGGTCGCATCCCTCGTCGGATCTAATCCACGCATGATTTGAATCCGGTACCGCAGGATTGTGATGATAGTCTGCAACCATTGCATGTTTCCTTTGTTATTATCTTTACTATGATGTGGAATGTTGAATATTTCAACTAACTTGCATAGTTTATTTCGCTAGATAATTTTTGTGCTCACACATGCATTCTAGTTTAGACCGTCCTACATCAAATTTGGTATCAAAGCTTTAGGTTTTACATGGTTTTTGTTAGATCGTGTTATCTGAACTTAGAATCATTTGTTTTCTCATCTAGGATTGTCTACATAATTCCAGATCTACATCCCACAGAAATTGCGAACCTGATTTTTCAAATTCATAGTCCTGTGAGATATAAATCTGAATTTCCAAATTTATGTTTTCATTCTACTTAAATCTGAAAATCTGTAGCATTCATACATCATATAGAAATTGGATCATACATCCATATTAAGGTCTGTTCAAACCTTAGGGTCTGTTTGGTTTCCAGAGTTACAGTCATTCAAGCGTAAAGATGCAATGATGACATGCTGACATTTGTTTGAATATTGAGTGTATTCGGACGCAGTGCCGTATTGCCTGAAATGGCGGTAATCTGGCGTAAAGGAGCCGCCCGAAATAACAGCTCTCTGCAATCCCATCCGTTCGGGATATCGAGGCCTGTCTCCCTGACAGTGTCCGTTCTATAGTCCGCAGGAGCACAACAATAAAACACACCAACTGGGTTTTATAAAACATGAAACAAGCCTTCATTTGCGTCATCCTCTACAAGCTGCCGAACCAAAGGTCGTAGTCATTTTGGAGTCTGAGGAAGACGACGAGGAACAGAGTTCATTTTCAGAGATGATTCTTCTCTCCTAACCTCTTTGCGTTTTGTTGTTACTTCTCATCTTCCTTCCGTGTTCCCATTCTCGACAGGTTCGTGGTTTGGACCCTGTCTACCACGTGCTCATCGACAGATTCCGCAGCCTCTCCAAACGATAGCAGGTGATACTATAGGGTTCTTCATGTTCTTTATCGCGATTCGATTCGTCCTCTTCAGGTTACCATGTATTTTATATCTTCTTCCCGGGTTCCCGGCTTGCATGTTGCTGCATATTTCTTGCCTGGGGTGTATTACTATTTACATGCATTAACATGCCTTTCATGTTTCCTCTCTCCATCAGCGGTTCTCTCTGCCGTCTGGCAGCGACATCTTCCCCAATCCTTACTGCAACTCCACAGAAGGTAACAAATATTCCTTTCTTCGGTATCTGTTTTTGTTATTCCATTTCTAGCATGGTGTTTACCATTTACGGAAACGTTTCTTCTGTCCTACAACGGTATTCTCTACCGTGTGCGAGTGACGTCTTCAACTACTGCAACTCCTGAAGAGGTAAGCTTTCTGTCTTTCTATATGTACGTAAGGCATACATGTACGATATGCCTGAACCCTTCTTCAAATAGATTACAATGCAAAAATCTGTTTTACATCTGCTGTTGTAGGGTAGGTGTGTGTCTGCCATACAATGCTTAATACAGAGATTTGATGGCATGTTGAAAAAATCAATTTAAGCAGGTATCAATTAGACGTGGATAATTACGGTTGTTTAAACCGTTGATACCTTTGTAAGGCTGTAACTGACAGCTGAGGAGTGGAAGAAGGTGGTAAATATGGATGAACGGTATGGATGAAAGATGAAGAGGATGTGGGGCCGAGAACACAATACCCACTGACGTCCGACTATGAGCAACGGTCAACAATCCATTTTACTAGTTTCGAAATTGTAAAAATCAAACAGCATTCGCAGCTGTATTGGACGTGAGGTGGTGGACACCATAAGTTTATTTGTGATTTGACATATCTAATACACACTTCAACCAAACACACGGCAGGTGTTTTCATCCCTAGTCCACCGTTTTTTTTTTTAACAAAACAAGCAGGTGACTACAGTCAACAGACGTGGTACCAATCATTATCTTTACACGTAAGAAGTAATTATTACTTCCTTTACATCCAAATACGATGTAATTTGGAAAACCAAACAGGCCCTTAGAGTCAAGCATAGGAAAATCGAGTTCGAGTTTTTTTGTGTATGCCCACTAGAAGTGGTAAGGGTTTTAGCCAACACCCCATCATGAGTAACAAGCAATTAACCAATCACCTCGCTCAATTACTCCAAAAGATAACTGCCATAGAGACATCCAACAAAAATATCAAATGAAAAATGACCGCCACTGAAGCTAGACTTGAGAGATCAAAGGCATTCCAAAGGGAGAACCTCACTATTGGGGGAGATGTGTAGTCGCAGGCAGGTGGTGTTGGTGAGAAGCCAGCCCTTAGACAAACCCCCACCAATGGCGGGCAGTGGATAGAGAACAGGCGTATCAGGACCGCTTTGATCCTGACGAGAGGGTCATGAAGAATGTCAGGATTAATGCCCCGAGCTTTAATGATCGCTTTGACCCCAAGGCAATCCTTAATTGGTTAGATGACATGGACCACTATTTTGAATGGCATTAGATGTCAGAAAACCGACAAGTGCGGTTTGCCAAAATGAAGCTTGTGGGGCAAGCGAAGATGTATTGGACCAATAAAGAGCGTAGGATTGAACAGGTGGAAGGAGCTCCCGTTACCCAATGGAACGAGATGAAAACTATGCTAAGAGAGAAGTACCTCCCTCTCTCTTATCGCCAGAAGCTCCTGGAACAATGGCTTTACGCCAAGGATCCATGCCTGTCACGGAATACATCGCAAATTTTGATGAATTCATGATGTTGTGTGACATTGAGGAAGACCCTCTAGTAATGCTCACGCGTTTCAAGACAGGCCTTCGATCGGATCTTCAACGTGAGCTTTGAGCTCATCCCGTGACAGATTTGGACGAGATGTACCAAGTGGTGCAGGAATTAGAGCAGTATCTCAAGACGGTTCGATTCCCGAGACTTTAATGTTAGGACTGGTTCTCAGGGAACTAGACCCGACATTGGTAATCAACCCAGGGCGCATGCGAATGTTCCGCCTAGGCCTAGGGATGACAAGGAAAAAGGCGTCATTGGTGCTAGTCCAGGTGGAGGACAGAATGTGCAATGCTACAAATGTGGAAATATTGGTCATTTTGCAACTCAGTGTCCCACTAAAAGCAAAGGAAAAGCCTTAGACATAGGCAATTCCCAGGATAGCGAGTATAATCAAGGCAACTCTGAAGGTGAAGAATATCAGCCCGTAGGATCATTGAGTGATGAGGATGAGGTGGGTGATGATGCCACACTAGCAGTTGTCAGGTGTGTGCTAGCCCAGACTATTAGTGTTGACTGGCATCACAACACTATCTTCTACACGATCGCCAAGTGTGGGAGAAAATTTGTAAGGTGATAGTGGACAGTGGGAGTTGCTAGAATGTAATTTCCACCAGCACCTTAGGCCGTCTAAAGTTAGAGGTCACCCCTCATCCTGACCCGTACAAAGTATCATGGTAAGACAAGACTTCCCTTCTTGTCACACATCAATATCTTGTACTTATCGAGTTTGGGTCTTATAAGGAGTCTCCATGGTGTGATGTGTTGCACATGGAAGTAGGTCGCATCATCCTAGGCAGACCGTGGCTATTCGATAATGACGTCACGATCTACGGCCGTTCTAATGTGTGTACCTTCACACATAACAACAAGAAGATCAAAATTAATTCTATGGCACCACAAAACACTGCACAGAAGAAAGGGGAGAAGGCTAGTAAGCATAAAGAAGTGAAGAAATCTACACCCAAGTCTCTCCACATCATCACAGCTAAAGAGTTTGAAAGCGAGACTGAGGAGGATTCGACGGTGTATGCCTTAGTGGCTAGAGAGGCTACACTAGAAGTACCAGTAGAGTTACCCAACGAGGTAGCCCCGGTCTTAGAGGAGTACAGAGATGTATTCCCTGAAGATTTGTCGTATGAGTTGCCACCCATGAGGGACATCCAGCATGCCATTGATCTTGTCCCTGGGTCGACTCTACCAAACCTTTCTCACTATGACAGCACTTAGCGCATGTGTGTGAACAGTAGAGCCATCAACAAAATCACAGTCAAGTATAGGTTTCTCATACCTAGGTTTGATGACATGTTAGACATGATGGCTAAATCCACCATTTTCTCCAAAATAGATCTCAAAAGTGGGTATCACCAAATCCATATACGCCCCGGTGATGAATGGAAGATAGCCTTCAAGACGAATGATGGGCTATATGAGTGGTTGGTCATGCCTTTTGGCTTGAAAAATGCACCCAACACTTTCATGTAGGTGATGACCCAGGTCTTGAGACCGTTCATCAGAAAATTCTTAGTGGTGTACTTCGACGATATCCTGATCTATAGCACCATTAGAGAATCACACCTTGAACATTTGAAGTTGGTCTGTAGCGTCCTTAGGGCGGAGAAATTATACGCTAACCTTAAAAAGTGTTCGTTCATGTCCGGTCAGGTTGTGTTCTTAGGGTTTATAGTGTCAGCAGAAGGGATGCGTACAGACCCAGAGAAAGTCAAGGATATAGTTGATTGGCCTGAACCGAGGAACATCCATGAAGTGTGAAGCTTTCATGGCTTAGCCACATTCTATCGTTGGTTCATTAGGAGTTTTAGCACGATTATAGCTCCCATTACAAAGTGTATGAAGAAGGGAGACTTTGTGTGGTCGAAAGCCGCAGTTAAGGCTTTCAACGAAATTAAGGGCAAGATGGTCGAATATCGCATCATGCACCTTCCCGACTTTTCTAAAGTCTTTGAAGTTGCGTGTGATGCATCTGGTGTTGGTATAGGTGGAGTCCTGAGTCAAGAGGGTCATCATGTTGCCTATTTCAGTGAGAAACTGAATGAGGCAAAACAAAACTACTCTACCTATGATAAGGAATTCTATGTAGTAGTGCAGTCTTTGAGACATTGGCACCACTACCTCCTACCGCAGGAATTTGTCTTATTCTCTGATTATAAGACCCTACGTTATCTTCACTCCAGAAGAAACTTAACCCAAGGCATGTTAAGTGGGTTGCGTTCCTTCAAGAGTATTCGTTTGTCTTGAAACACAAGACCGAATTAGAGAATAAACCAGCCAATCCCTTAGCCATAAAGTGGTGTTGCTCAATTCTTTGAGCATAGGAGTTGTCGGCTTTGAGCAACTGAGAGACGAGTACCCCACATGTCCAGATTTTGGGGGTGTACCTATACATCACTCTCAAGTGATCAACAAAGTGCGAGGGATTTCGTGTTGAGAAATGGATTCCTTTTTAAAGGAAATCATTTATGTATTCCCCGTACGTCCCTCCGTGAATTCCTTATCTAGGAGCTTCATTCGGAAGGGATGGCTGACCACTTTGGTCACGATTAGACTATTACCCTCGTAGAGGATTGTTTCTACTGGCCAAGTCTCAAGAGAGATGTCACCAAAATTTTAGAGCAGTGTAGAACGTGTCAGATGGCGAAGCAGCAAAAGAAAAATTCTGAATTATATACGCCATTACCTGTGCCACATGCTCCGTGGAAAGACATTAGCATGGATTTCGTGCTTAGGCACGATTCCATTTTTGTTGTTGTGGACCGCTTCTCTAAGATGGTGCATTTCATCCCATGTTCTAAAACTTCGGATGGTCTAATATTGCCAAGGTCTTTTTCGATGGTGTGGTCCGTCTCCATGGTTTACCTAAGACCATAGTGTCTGACCGTGATGTCAGATTTACCAGCTATTTTTGGAAGACACTTGGCACATGATGGAAACACGTTTCCAGTTTTCTACTACATACCACCCCCAAACTAATGGCCAAACTGAGGTGGATAATCGTAGCCTTGGAAACCTCTTATGATGCTTAGTGGGTGAACATGTGAAAACTTGGGATTTGATTCTACCCATAGGCTATAGCCAAGTTCGCCTACAATAGTTCAGTCAATAAATCTACAGGGTTGAGTCCATTTGAAATTGTTAGTGGGTACAAACCTCAAATGCCCATAGACTTGTTACCCATGTCAATTACCCAAAGATCTTATGAGTCAGCCGATGCATTTACACGACACATTCATAACTTGCATGCACATGTTAGACAGCGAATAAATGCGAGTGATGATAATTATAAATGTTCAACTGACATACATCGTAGGTGGACAGAATTTAATGAAGGGGATTATGTAATGGTTAGGATTAGACCAGAGCAGTTTCTTCCGGGTTCCGTTAAGAAATTACAAGCTAGTAGTACTGGACCATTCAAAGTATTGCGTAAAATTGGGTCTAATGCGTACATGGTAGACCTTCCACTTGAAATGGGAATAAATCCGACGATCAATGTGGAAGATCTAGTCCTTTGTTATAACCCTTCCATTGTTTCTTCTTCCCACCCTTGGCCACTTTCCGACTTTACTTCTCAATCCACTCCATTCCTTCCACCATTAATTAACTGTAAGGAAGAGACCAAAGGGATAATGAATGAGGAGATTGTTTCCACACAAGATGGGGGCTTCCAAAGGTACCTTGCCAAATGGAAGAACAAGCCACCATCCGATTCCACGTGGCTTACAGAAGCGGAACTGCAACGGATTGATCCAGACCTTCTCCAGATGCACGAAAGTTTTAACTCGTCAAAGCCAAGTTCTTCTCACCCGAGGGGAGTTGATGAGGACATCAGACCCTTGAAAGTTTATCAAAGACGAAGGCAGCCAACGAATACATCTTTATGGCTCGATGATGGTTCGTGGCACAACCAAGGAGGATTTTGAAGACTTTAAACTTGTCCCCGGATTAATTGAAGGCTCCACATTAGGAGGACAAACGTGTAGGATGAGTTAGAAGACTGATCTATTATGCGGGATTTTTATTTTATTTTATTTTTTAAAAATTTATGTTTTACGCTTTTTTTTTCTTTTGTTATAGGGGTAGTTTAGTCATTTTCGTTTAAATCCGAATTTTATAAATAGGGTGTTTTCTACCCTAAACCTAATAATGTTTTTTTTTTTTTTTTTAAAGCTTGATGTCTTCTCCTTTCTCTCTATGGTAATTTATTTTCTTCTTCTAAATTCTATTTCTAGCCTTATAACCTTCTTCTTCTCTTTCTATGCCTAGTATTCTTTTATTGCAATTGACCTTGAAAATCTGAGAATTGATCCCAGACCTATCTCAGATTTTCCAGTCGTCCCTATTCCAGAAATCCTCTGATTTCCTGGACTAGAGAAGTTGCATTGATTATTGGATTGAAACTATGCAAGATCAGGAGGTCTCATCCCTCACCGGATCCAATCCACGCATGATTTAAATACGATACCGCAGGATTGTGATGATGGTCTGCAACCATTGCATGTTTCCTTTGTTATTATCTTTACTATGATGTGGAATGTTGAATATTTCAATTGATTTGCTTAGTTTATTTCGCTGGATAATTTCTGTGCTCACACATGAATTCTAGTTTAGACCGTCCTGCATCAAAAAGTTTATAAAATAGCTATAAAACAAGTCATGCTTTACGGGACAATGTTAGGCAATTAAAGAACAACATACTCATAGGATGAGTAGAGACTAAGACGATGACTGGCAAGACAAGGAAGAATAGAATTAAAAATGAATGCATTTGAAGGAACCTAGGAGTAGTACTAATAGGTAATAAAATGACGAGAAGTAGAGTAAGATGGTTTGTTTATGTGCAACAAAAACCAAGGACCATGTCAGTAATGAGTGAGTTGGTACAAATTAAAGGATCTAAAAGAGCAAGGAGAAGGCACAAAAGGACTGGATGAAGGCAGTAAGAAAAGACTTAACGACCTATGGTCTAACTGAAGGTATGGCCCTTGATAGAGTGGAACTAGTGTTCGAAGTATCGGTATCGCTTCAAGTTTCACTGGCTAGGGATATGGAAATAATATCGATATCACCGATAATATCGCTAATAACCGGAAATGCGGGGAAACATGGGAAAATTGGTGGAATTTTCAGCGAAACTTCAGGAGATGTTAAAATGTACATACTTGCACATTTAGAAATTAAAAATTGCAAAAAAGGCCTTAAAAGCATGTGTCGTTGTAGGAAATCAGTCCAACCATCCCATCTGGCCTATTTAACCATCCAACCTTCACTTCAAACATCCATCGATATTTCAAAATATCAACAACACATTATATTTCACCAAGAAATCATCAACAATTGGAAAGGAAACAAAAGATTGCGTTCTCAATATCGCACATGTTGCGATATCAATAATAACGAGATATTATCAATATTATCAATTACTAATTGTACACTACATACAACCTAGAATTTACGTTGGCGATATTATTGAAATAATTTTTTTCTAATAAACAAAATTTTGATGATATCAATACGTTGGCGATATTATTGAAATATCATCGATACACTTATGATACAAGCATTACCTAGAATTTACATAGTCAAAAATATTGGCGATACACTAGCAATTATACAAGCGACACAATATTGTCGATTACATTAACGATATTGATACGTTGCTGATACTTAACAATACATTGCTAATACCTGGAATCTCCAATACTACCAGCGTTATCGGTATCACTACCAGTGTTATCGGTATCGCTGAGCTGGAAATAAAGATAATATCGGAGATATTTTGATAATATCGGAGATTTTTTGATAATATCAAAGATAATTCAAACACTGAGTGGAACCAAGGTATGCCAAAATGGTTACATAACAGTAACGGTGGTAACCATTACGCGTAACAAGGCCAAAACAGTCGAAACAGACATTACAAAAATAATGGCCCATAACCGGCCCACAACAGCCCCCAAAACAGAGTTTTTTTAAAGCCATTATGGCCCGTATCTTAATGGTGACGGCAGCGGCGGCGTTACACCACTGTTACCGTTATGGAATACCTTGAGTGGAATGGAGGAACAAGATTCTTGTAGCCAACCGATTAATTAGGATAAGGCTTAGAAGATGACAATGATCATCATCATATGATTAACTTTCCGCTAAGAATCGCAATATTTTGAAAATAAAACAAAGAAGCATACCTCTTGATCTGTCTTCTCATTTTCAAATTTGGGATAAAAGGTAGCTCTTATCTGGGCCTGAGAATACGTAAGATTGTCGACAGTAAAATTCTCTCCAAGCGGACCCTTGAATAGCTTATGCAGTGCGGCACTATTTTTGTCAGCTGATGCATTTTCTATGGATTCAGCTACATTAGCTTGACTATCGATTACCGTCAATCTCGCATCCGGCGCTGCAGCAGCAACTTCAGAAATTTCAGCTCCTCTTACGGTTGAATAGGACTTCGGCTTCCAAATGCTTTTTTGACCTTTGGTTGGAGGAGCCTGGTTTGCTAAAGGGACGCTCCCAAATAGTATGGGTGAAACTGGAATATAGGATGGTCCAGTATTTTCTGTAATGCTCAACCCACTAAGCCTGTCAGTGATAGCTTCAGTTGTGGGCCTTGTGGCTAGATCCTCTACGAGCAGAGATGGCTGGTTAGGTTTTGGCTTCTCTTTCCAACATTGTTCTCTTTTACCTGCCTTACCCTGTGTGAGAATTGGAAGAAGTAAATACCCTCCAATTAGCATCGTCTAGGAGTAGTAACAACTAATGGAATGCAGCTAGCATAGTACCTTCAATTGGATAGAAACATACCAACTTTCTATGTTAGGAATCCAGGTCTACAGTAGCATTGGCATATTAACTGAACAGATAATTAAAAAATAGCAGTGTGCATCACGAAGAACTATTTCTTACTAATTCCAGCATGGTTTTCGCATCCGATCATGTAAAGCTTCATAAGAATAAAATATCAGTCATGTGTGACATAGAGACAGTGGATCACTTATTTTGCATTGCATCTTAGAGAAGTTCAGAGCGGTTTTTCATTTTATTCCATTGTAGTTGGGTAATCCAGGGGTCGATTCGGACCTTTTTCCTTGATTGGCATCAGGTAATTTCAGGAAAAAAAGGGACGAAGTAGTGGAGGCTTGGCTTGTGGGCTATTAGGGCCGAGTGGCGTGATAGGTGCTTCAGGAATCAAAGCAAGTGTCCTGAGAAGGTCTTCAGAAGGGTGAAGTTGGATTTCATGGAATGGGCTTCTTCAATCCAGTTCCTTTTCAGTTGTGCTTTAGCTTCTGTAAATAATTGGGTTGTTTTGAAATTTTTGCAGATTTCTTGTCTGCCTTCTAATAAAATTGCAGAAGCCTTGCAAAATAAAAAGAATTTTTATCTTTTGAGGGGAAAATAAATGATAAAATCAACATGAAAATTAAATAAATTATTTCTGTTTTTAGATTGATTCCTCAAAGATGTGGTTCCAGGATTGCACAAAGAAACCGCAAGGTTCCATACAGGAGAAAATCTGCAAACAGAAAGAGGCAAAAAGCACACAAAGACATCACGACAGACAAAACAAAATACTAATCATACATTTCTGATTTGCATTTCAGAAGTTAGAACTGAAGCATTACATCGAACCTAATGGGATTTCATAGAACAGAAGATTGTAAAAAGAAATTACTGCATAGATCAAGAACGAGAACATGCAAATGTCAAACTACTCATCTGCTAACAGTAAAAGAGTGGAGAATGATTGATTTTACCTGATTATTCGGCATGGCGAGGGAGGTGTTGAATCTGAGAGCACGAGATAGTTTGAATCGTGCAGATGGAATGGAAGGAGAGCAGCAGCGGTTGAAGAGAATAAGATTATGTGACCTTGGTGTGGTGGAGGAAAGACAAAGAGAGAAGACGTAGAGTATTCTGGACATTCAAAAAGACGTAGAATATTTGGTGATTTTGAAAACACAGCGTTTCGCTGAGATTTCGAATGCCTGCGCCCCGTTGCCTCTCTCAGAGAGGCAGCAGACGTTGCAGGGGACGAGAGATTGAGAGATAGCAGCTATGATAGCGAGAGCGAGAGAGAGAGAGAGGAAAGAGGATGAGAGATGACCAGATTATCGATGGAATAAGAGAAGCAAGCGGGAGAGGGAAGAGAGTGGCAGGGCTTTCTGGACTCGGATTGCGCATCACACAGAAGCGGACGTCGGTACAGCTTGCCGTTTGGGGCGCGGATTAGCTACTGACATGTTGAGTAGCGAGACTCGCTACTGAAGTGACGTAACCAAGTTCCATGGGCCCCACCATGATGTACGTTTTGTATCTACACCTTCCATCCATTTGGAGAGATAATTTTAGGGAAATATCCAAAGAATAAGTTAAATCCAAAGCTTCAGTGGACCCCAGCATAGAAAACAGTGGGACAGTGACACCCACCGTTAAAAACTTGGAAAGGCCACAAAAGTTTTAAATCAAGCTGATATTTGTGTTTTCTCTTATTTAATGGCTTTTTTAACTTTTCAACAGGTTTGATTTCAAATAAACATTATATTGAACCTTAAGATAGTTTTAACGGTGGAAATCACTCTCCCCACTGCTTTCTATGGTGGGGTCCATTACATATTTTTATCTGCCTTATTCTTCAGCTCATGCCTTAATATGATATCTCAAAATGGATGGACGGTGTGGATACAACATATACATCATAGTGGGGCCCACAGAACTTGGTGACGTCACTTCAGTAGCCGACTCGCTACTCAACCTGTCAGTATCTACTTCGCGTCCGTTTGGAGCGCCGAAAGCTCCGTGGCCCCACCATAATGAGAAGCGGATTGGCTACTGTACAACACACCACCAATCTAGCTATTGTAGCTACGTGTCGTGCGAAGAGGAGCGCTGACGCTCCTCGAGCTCCCAGCTGTACGAACGGTTTAAAAGAGATCAAAATTACATGCCCCACAAAGATGTATTTATCATATCTACACCGTTCATCCATTTTTTGAAATCATTTTATATATTTCTATCAAAAATGAATAATTTCCAAGGCTCAAGTGGACCACATCACAAATAGCATTGGGATAATGATTCTCACCATTAAAATATTCATAAGGCCCACCATAATGTTTAATTTCCATCCAATCTGTTCATAATGTCACGCATACCTGGATGAAGGAAGAAAAGAAAATCATATTAATCCAAAATTTATGGGGTTTCAATGGTAGTCGTTCAATCCCCATTTGCTTTTTACGGTGTGGTTCATTTGACTTTTGAATCTGTTTTATTTTTCGACCCAATCCTTATGACTAGTTCATCAAGCAAACGGATGGTTTGGATATAACTCATACCTTATGATGGGACCGCATAACTTGGTGACCTCAACACACCAGCCAATAATGATTTTATCAACCCCGTCCATCTATATATATATATATATATATATATTTTAAAGCTCATTTTAGGGTATGAGTGCATAAAGAGAAATTTACGAATGTTGATCCTACCTTTTATCCAGTAGTTTTTTTGAAGCAATACAAACTTAGAATACGCACTTGGACCTCCTCATACGGACTCAGAATTTTAGGACCAAAATACCCCTCCTTTCACGGCTGTGGCTTTTCCTCTCCCATTTCCACTGCTTACTTTTTTCCTCTTCCATTTTCACTGCTTGCTTTTCCTCTCCCTTTTCACTGTTGCTTTCACTATCGTTGCTTTCACCCCCTTTCTTCACTGTGTTTCCGGTAGAAAGACCCCAAAAAACCCTTTTTGTAGGCCCCCATCAATCGCATTTTGTCTTCTTCTCAAAATGGTCGGTCCAGAGAAGAAAGCACACAGCAAAGGTATATTTTAAACTCAGTTGGCCCCACATTGAATGTATATAGTTTCTTTTTTATTTTTTTACTAGAAGAAAAGGTTTTATACGATCGAGCTCATGGGAACTCCCCACGAAGTCGAGCTGTGTGGGCCCCACCATGATGTATGTCGAACATCAACACCATGAACTTGATGGGTCCCCTTTAAATTATGGGATAGCAGGAAAATCAGCCGTATACGGAACTCAAGTGGGCCATACCATCTAAAATGATGTGAAGACATGCCTAAAACATATAAAATTACTTGGTGGGGCCCACCTGAAATTTGGATGTGTCTGAAACTTGGTCCGACCCCTCATCCAAGTGGGACACACATTATGGATGGGCTGGATTTGTGAAACACATCTCGGTGGGCCCAAAAAATAAATATGAATGTTTTAATGGAAGGTAACCCCTCTCAAGTTTTGTACGTGGTGTGGCCTACAAAAGTCACGAATTAACTTCATTTTTAAGCTCTAGGCCCACCATGGAATGGTGCATCTGACTGATGGCGTAGATGTTTGACATACTTCATGATAGGGCCCACACAGCTCGACCTCATTGGTAGTTCACATGAGTTCGACCATATAGAACCTTTTCCCACACAGACATATATATACACACGACACATGTGCATGCATGCCCGCGTGTGTGTGTGTGTATACACGGCGTCGAGCCCCAAATTGAAGCATATCAAAAGATCAAGTGGACCATACCACGGGAAACAGTGGTCATAATGATTTTCCAGTTTGCCCCACTGAATTTCTAGTTTGCCCTGCTGATTATCTAGTTTGCCCCACCTCAATTTCATGCTTGCCCGCCGATTTTCTAGTTTGCCCCACTGACTTTCTAGCAAACAGTTGCTCAATTTCATGTTTGCCCCGTTGATTGTCTAGTTTGCCCCACTGAATTTCATGTTTGCCTCGCTGATTTTTTAGTTTACCCCGCTGATTTTTTAGTTCGCTCCCATTGTACTAAGTAAACTCAATTGGGCTGCCCACATTGAATGTATGTAGTATATCCACGTTGTCCATCTGTTTTTCCATCTAATTTTAGCGGTTTAGCTCCAAATTGAAGCATATCAAAGGATCAAGTGAATCATACCACGGGAAATAGCGGAGCATAATGATTTCCACTGTTAAAACCATAGTAGGCCCAACAGTGATGTTTGTTTGTTATCAAACTTATTCATAAGATAATACAGATATGGATTAATAGAAAACACAATTATAAGCTTATCCAAAACTTCTGTGGCCCCTAAGAAATTATCAACATTAGAAGTTCAATTCAAAATTTCATGTGGTGTGGTCCATTTGAACATTGGATACGTTTAGATTTTTCGGCTCAAGCCACGAAATTATTTGTTAAGTTTGCCCCGCTCATTTTCTAGTTTCCCCCGCTGATTTTTCAGTTTGCCCCGCTGATTTTCTAGTTTGCCCCACTGATTTTCTAGTTTCCCCGCTGATTTTCCAGTTTGCCTCGCTGATTTCCCAGTTTGCCCCACTGATATTCTAGTTTCCCCCGCTGATTTTTCAGTTTGCCCCACTGATTTTCCAGTTAGTCCCGCTGATTTTCCAATTAGCCCCATTAAATTTAATGATTTGCCCTGCTGAATCTCATGTTTCCCCAGCTGAATATCAAGTTTACCCTGATCAATTTCATATTTTTCCCACTGAATTTCATGTATTCCCCGCTGAATTTAATATCTCCCCCGGCTGAATTTCATATTTGCCTCGTTCAATTTCATGTTTGTCCCGCTGAATGTCTAGGTTCCCTCCCTCAATGTCTAGGTTCGCTTCCACATATGGGGTTTTGGTGTGTACATATTGCGATGAAAACGGAGGGGTATTACATATTCCGATGAACATGATGTATTATAAATAAAACATCATTGTGGGGCGTAGCAAGCGTAATCGGATTGCGTACTACCATTGTAATAAGTAAACTCAATTGAGACCACATTAAATGTATGTAGTATTTCCACGCCGTCCACCCGTTTTTCCAACTAATTTTAGCGGTTTAACCCCAAATTGAAGCATATCAAAAGATCAATTGGATCATACCATGGGAAACAGCGGGCCATAATGATTTTCACCGTTGAAACCATAGTGGGCCCAACAGTGATGTTTGTTTGTTATCAAACCTATTCATAAGATCATACAGACATGGATCAATACTTAAAGAGAATTATAAGCTTGATTCAAAACTTCTGTGGCCTCCAAGAAATTATCAACATTAGAAGTTTGATTCCAAATTTCATTTGGTGTGTTCCAACTCCTTGGCGGGAATAGACATGCAAAAATTCACCACCGGGAACATTAGAAGTTCCAACTCCTTGGTGGGAACATTAGAATTTCATTTGGTGTGTTCCAACTCCTTAGTGGGAACATTAGAAGTTCGATTTCAACTCCTTGGCGGGAATAGACATGCAAAAATTCACCGCCGATTGGAGGAAGTCAATAGCATATATTTGTTTGTCTCTAGTTTGTAGATGATATTTGTCCAAGGCATGGGCTGAATTTTGGAAAGATGTTGTATACATTGTATTATATATACATCGTTGAATATACATTGTAAGTTATGATGTATAACATACTTTGTAAGTTTTGATGTATAGCATACTTTGTAATTTTGGTGGATAACATACTTTGAAGATTTTTTGCATATTCGCCGGAAATATAAGGTATGATGTATAACATACTTTGTGATTTTGGTGGATGATGAAATGAACTTTATACTGTCCCACTATATTTTCCGTTTGTCTCGCTATGCTCGTAGATCAAGTTCAATGCACATGGAACTCAATGCACGTCATTGGCCCACTCATTTTCATGCTTGACCCACTCATTTTCAGCCTTGCCCCGTTCATTTACATGTTTCCCTCGCTGTTTTTATAGTTTGCCCCGCTCATTTTCATGTGTTCCCTCGCTGATTTTATAGTTTGCCCCGCTGATTTCCTAACCCGCTGTTTTTCTAGTTTGCTCCGCTCGTAATTTAGTTTACCTCGCTGTTTTTCTAGTTTACCCCGCAAATATTTCAGTTTGCCTTACTGTTTTTCTAGTTTACCCCACTGTTATTTCAGTTTGCCTCGCTGTTTTTCTAGTTTGCCCCACTGATATTTCAGTTTGCCTCGCTGTTTTTCTAGTTTGCCCCGCTGATATTTCAGTTTGCCCCGCTGATATTTCAATTTGCCCCGCCGTTTTTCTAGTTTGCCCCACTGTTATTTCAGTTTGCCTCGCTGTTTTTCTAGTTTGCCCCGCTGATATTTCAGTTTACCTCGCTGTTTTTCTAGTTTGCCCCACTGATATTTCAGTTTGCCTCGCTGTTTTTCTAGTTTGCCCCGCTGATATTTCAGTTTGCCTCGCTGTTTTTTTAGTTTGCCCCGCTGATATTTTAGTTTACCTCGCTGTTTTTCTAGTTTGCCCTGCTGATATTTCAGTTTGCCTCGTTGTTTTTCTAGTTTGCCCCGCTGATATTTCAGTTTACCCTTCTGTTTTTCTAGTTTGTCCCGCTGATAATATTTCAATTTGTCCCGCTGTTCTTCTAGTTTGCCCTGCTCATTTTCATGTTTCCCTCGCTGATTTGATAGTTTGCCTCGTTGATGCCTCCATTACTACAACAATTAAAGCACTTGAAAAGTCTTTTTAAATCTTTTTCTCATCTAAATCCTTCTTTTATTTATTGTTCCTCTTCCTAACTGTTCATCTCCTCTCGACCAAGCTCTAGTTGCTAATTGTTAACCAACAACACATCGGCCACATTACTTTCATCGATCGTCTAATGACATGTAATATGAAATTTTTTTTAGATGTTTCTCATTAATATAACATTCAAACCATTACCTTATAATTTTCTAAATACTTCATTATTTCTTGATGTGTTTCCCTTTATTCGTCCTGCTTTTGAACGTTTCTCAGCCACTCACTTCGTTCATTTCACGGTCATTTCCGGCGACTCCCCTTTACTTCACGGTCAATTCCATGCATTTCGCGGTCATTTCCGGCGACTCCCCTTCACTTCACGATCAATTCCATGCATTTCACGGACAATCCCCCTCATGTCATGGTCAATTCTATGCATTGCAGGACAATTCCCTTCAATGGACGGTCAATTCCATGCATTTCATAGACAATCCCCTTCACGTCACGATAAATTCCACTCATTTCACGGACAATTCCCTTCAATTCAATGCATTTCACGGTCAATCCCCTTCACTTCACTCTCATGTACCCAAAAATGATGTAGATCCAAAGCTCAATGGGCCACATGATAGAAAACAGTGGAGATTGAATGTTATTACCATAAAATTTATTCGGGGTCGATCGGGTCTGACCTGGTCGACCCCAACTCGCTGGACAGTTACCCGGCCAACCACATTTATGTGAAATTTATCTAAATGGGGTCGACTGGGTTGTGGTCGCAACCCGGTCGACCGGGTAACTGTCCAGCGAGTTGGGGTCGACCGGGTAACAACTCAGTCGACCGGGTAAGACAAAAATGAGACAAATCTAAAAACAAGTGGACAAGACAACTGACCCGGTCGACCGGGTCCCAACTAGCTGACCCAGTTTATTGGGTCCCTGGACCAAGGTACCTATGGCTACGGATTAGTGATACCTATGGCTACGGTTATAGTCCATAGCTATAGAGGCCGCCAAATCCATACCTATAGGCCGTTTTTTTTTTCTTCTTTTCTTTCTTTCTTCCTATTATAATCTCCACCGATTTTTGTGGGTCCCATTATGAAGTATGTGTTATATCTAAACCGTCCATCTATTTGGAGAACTCGTATTAAGGCTTGAGGTGAAAATTAAGACAGATCTAGCTATCAAGTGGACCACACTGTAAAAGGCAATGGGGAATTGAACGTAGCCCTGATTATTCTCCACTTGAACGATTCTCCTTGATAACGTTGTCATTTCAATTGTTACTATGGTCGAATAGAGGCTGGGTTCTCCGACAGACAATTTGTACAAACCTCAATAGGTAAAATCTTATACATGCATAAATAAGTAACATAGCTAATGTAAAAGTGAGTAGTTAAAATTATATAAATCAAATTTAAAAAAAAATAAGCGTTTGGATAGGTTAAGAAGACTAGTCTAAGGAGGGGAGAATTGCCTATTACTCAACGATCCAGGCAAATGACAAATCAAGCCTTCATTGACAAGGTTGATCTTCACACCAGTCCCTTTCTTCAATTATCAATCTCTATGATCTCTAAATTTTAAATTTTAAATATTAATGGGTTTTGATGCCCTATACTTTAAACAACTCAGTTGAGTCACTCAACTAGAGTTAATTTCTTAAGTTTTAAGACTATAAACCATACATCCATATCCATAGCTCAAGTGGTAGACCGAGTGAAAGATACCTTGTTTCAACACTGAGGTCTTGGTATCGATTCCCTAAAGGGGGTGGCTAACAGTGAAGTATGAATTGACAGCGGGTGTACTAACAAGCTAACCGAAAAAAAAAAAAAAAAAAAAAAAAAAGGACTACAAACCATCTTATATGCAACATACTTGCATGACAATTCAGACCATCCAAGTTGTGACCCTTATATGAGATGGAGATGGTGTTGTGAGGTTTTCTATTTGGTGTGTAGGGCCTTATTTTAGTGAGGTTAGCACATGTGGGCTCGAGGGGCTGGGACTACGAGGGGCCCATTGTGATGTATGGGTTTGTCTACACTATCCATCTATTTTTTTTCATGTCATTTTAGAGTATAAATTAAAAAATGAGGTAAATACAAGACTCAAGTGGGACCACACCACATGAAGCAACTGTGATAATGATGTCCACCCTTGAAACCCTTATGTGGCCCACGGAGATATTTATTTTCCATCCAAACTGTTCATAAAGTTGCGTGATACTGAGATGAAGGCAAATACAAATATCCAAAACTTCTGCAACTCCCAATTATTTTATTATTTTTTTTAATGATGGGAGTTGAATCCCTTGCATGATCCACTTGAGGATTGGATATGTCCCTCTTGTAATGCTCCTTGATCAAATTGAGAGACTGGAACCCACCTATTTATAGCTGGGCATGTAAAATCCATCTAATAAGTAGGTGGGTCCCAAACAACCAGAATAAATTATAAGGGAAATGATAAATGAGGGACTAGGAAGCTATTTTTACTATCTAGGTCATTTTATTTTGAACAAGCTACCGCATCAAGCTGTCTGGATTACTTATGGACATGGCTTGGGTATTACTTCCATCAGGACTTAGCAAGAGATGGATGGTTGCATTAAGACTTTATGGGGCTCATCATGACGTATATGTTTTATTCGTGTAAACCATCCTGGGATTGCTATATAAAATCTGTTTGGCACGCCCGGCCAATCCGGGGATTAAACCTTCCCATCCCTTTCAATCCCTCAAACCAAACACGTCCCAGGCAAATTTGAACGGATTAGGGTGGATTGGATGGGATTTAAAGGTAATGATAGTGTTGTCAGTGGATTGTCTTAAGATCCATGGGAGGATCAGGTCACCCTGTCTGTTTGGCACACAATCCTGGGATTTAACTTCCAATCCCTTCTAATCCGTCCGGCCAAACGGGCCCTTACATTTTTCTATAGTACATAATTATGTAAATATGTATATATAAGTATATAAAAATATTTTTCTATCTTTTAATTCATTTCTTTGTCTATTTATCGGGTTGGTGTTTGTATAGCCCAAGCTTGAGATCAAACCCGATATATCCTGCCCGAGCCCAACCCAATGTCGGGTCGGTCACGGGTCGGTCAGGTTGAACCCGCCCAACTTTCAGCTGTACATGAAATTCAGCGGGGTAAACTATCAAATCAGCGAGGGAAACATGAAAATGAGCGGGGCAAACTAGAAAAACAGCGGGGCAAACTAGAAAAACAACAGGGCAAACTGAAATATCAGCGGGGCAAGCTAGAAAAACAACGGGGCAAACTGAAATATCAACGGGGCAAACTAGAAAAATAATGGGATAAACTGAAATATCAGCGGGGAAAACTAGAAAAACAGCGGGGTAAACTAGAAAAACAGCAAGGCAAACTGAAATATCAGCGGGGCAAACTAGAAAAAACAGCGAGGCAAACTGAAAATCAGCGGGGCAAACTAGAAAAACAGCTAGGCAAAATGAAATATCAGCGGGGCAAACTAGAAAAACAGAGAGGTAAACTGAAATATCAGCGGGGGCAAACTAGAAAAACAATGAGGCAAACTAGAAAAACAGCAGGGCAAACTAGAAAAACAGAAGGGCAAACTGAAATAATAGCGGGGCAAACTAGAAAAATAGTGGGGCAAACTGAAATATGAGCGTGGCAAACAAGAAAAACAGCGGGGCAAACGAAATATCAGCGGGGCAAACAAGAAAAACAACGGGACAAACTGAAATATCAACTGGGCAAACAAGAAAAATAACGGGGCAAACTGAAATATGAGCGGGGCAAACTGGAAAAACAGCTGGGCAACTGAAATATGAGCGGGGCAAATAAGAAAAATTAGCTTCTCCCACTCCAAAATCATATGTGGTAAGTTAAGTAAATCATTCCAGTTTAGGAGATATGCTTGTTAAATAAATAGACAAAGAAATGAATTAAAAGATAGAAAATATTTTTATATACTTATATATACATATTTACATAATTATGTATTAAAGAAAAATGTAAGGGGGAAAACGTTCTCCATGTAAAAAATAAAAATAAAAAAATAAAAATAAAAAAGAGAAAAAAGTACATAGTACTACAGTTTTGGCTACGATTATAATCCGTAGCGATAGACCCAACTCTGACTCGGTCGACCGGGTCTTATACCAGTCGACCCCAACTCGCTGGCTTCATTTTTTTTTCTTTGGTTTTTTTTTTTCCCTTCTTTTTCCCTGTTGTGATCCCCATCGATTTTTGTGGTCCCATTATGAGGTATGTGTTATATCCAAACCGTCCATCTATTTGGCGAACTCGAATTAAGGCTTGAGGTGAAAAATAAAACAGATCTAGCTATCAAGTGGACCACACTGTAAAAGGCAGTGGGAAATTGAACGTCTACCATTGAAACCCTTTTAGGGGTTACAGAAGTTTTGGATCATTATGAAATTTGTTTTTCATCTTCATCCAGGTCTTTGTGACCCTATGAATGAACTTAGACGGGGAGGATTTCTCACAAACATCACAGTGGGCTCCACCTGAGTTTCTAATGGTTGAGGCTCACTCAACACTGTTTCCTGTAATGTGGTACACTCGAGATTTAGATATACCTCATTTTTGGTGTCATAACATAAAATGATATGGAAAAATATATGGACGGCATGGATGAAAAGTATACATCATGGTGGGGTCCACAGACCACCGACCGTCCGCCATTAGCCGTGACAGGGGGAGTACCGAATCCATTTTCGTCAAAAGGAGGGGTAATTTCGTCCTGAAATTCCGACTCCGTACGAGGAGGTCCAAGTGTGTATGTTAAGTTTTTATTGTTTCAAGAATATCCAACGGATAAAAGGTGGGGTCCACAGTCGTAAATTTCCCGTGCAGAAATGAGACTGATAAAAATCTTAGGTGGACGCTACCATAGTAAAGAGTGGTGATTGAACGTCTGCCGTTAAAAACTTTGAGGCTATAAAAGTTTTGAATCAAGGTGATATTTGTTCTTTCCCTTCCTAACTCAATCAACGGATTGGATGGTAAATAAAATTTACCATAAGAAATTTTGAATGGTGGGCATCCAATCAACACTTTTTTTAGTAGTGTGGTCCACCAAAGATTAGGATATACCTCATTTTCAGGTTTATACTTTAATCTGAGATCTAAAGAAGGATAGACGGAGTAGATAAAACATATACATCATGATAGGTCCACAGAACTAACTTTTCCAGTAGTGATGTCGTTCGGTTCCTCCACTGCACTCCGAATCCCGTTTTCGCGGGTATAGATCGGAGCAGATTCATTCAGTTATTGGTAATACCAAGTTCAGTCAAGCCTTAACCATGGGCTTGAGTAGTATATCTGCTCCATCCATTCATTTTACTAGCTCATTTAAGGGCATGCCTGGAATATAAAGTAGATCCAAATCTCATGTGAATCACACCACAGGAGCAGTGGTAATTAACCATTAAAAACTTCTTGTGGACCTGAGAAGTTTTGGATCAAGCTAATAATTTGTGTTTTCCCTTCATCATGGTAGGTGCTACCTTATCAATAGGTTGGATAACAAATAAACATCAAAGGAAGTTTCCGATAATGGGCCATTCATCCTGGTAGGTGCGACCTTATCATCATGTTGGATGGCAAATAAACATTAAAGTAAGTTTTCAATAGTGGGCCGTTCAATCACCACTGTTTCCTGTGGTGTGGTCCATTAAGATTTGGATTTGCCTTATTTATGGGATCGTGACCTAAAATTAGGGGTGTACACAAAGTCGAGCTGGCCTCAGCTCGACTCGGCTCGGCCACTAGCTGACCTCGGCTCGAACTCAGCTCGGCTCAGTCCTCAAGCCTAACTAGCTAGCTCGACTCGGTTCAATCGGCAACTCAGGCCAGTTCGAGTCGAGTTTGAGCCAAGTTCGAGCCGAGTTCACATGTGCAGCATTTTCACAAACACATGGACTGCACCTTCAAAATCTCACTGTATGTAAAACGGCAGCAGTGGTTTTCCATGTATTTTATCAAACACCTTCTAAGCAACGTAACAATCAAGAAAAAAATGGTATTTGTTTCATATAGATACCTTCCTTGCCACCAACCACACTTCGTTGAGTCATTTCATCATCAATATCAAAGGAGCCGAGTCACCGAAACTGGTTCGATTCGAGTTGGGTTCGATCTGAGTCGAGTCAAGCTGGGGCCAGTTCAAACTCATTTTCAAGCTTAAAAAACAACCTCGACTCGACTCGAACTCAGCTTCAAATGGAGTCGAATCGAGCTTTTTCGAGTCAAGTCGAGCGAGCTAACCGGGCTAGCTTGGTTCGTGTACACCCCTACCTAAAATGAGCTGAAAAAATAAATGGGCGAGCCTGAATATTAGGGTTGAAAGTTGGGCGGGTTCAACCCGACCGACCCATGATTGACCTGACATTGGGTTGGGCTTGGGTAGGATGTATTGAGTTTGGTCTCAGGCTTGGGCCATACAAACACCAACCCGATAAAACTTGGGTTGGGCTCAAGTTAAGGTCTCGGGTTAACCGACCCAACCCGAACCCAATCAATATATAAGTTCCTTATAAATTAATTATAATTGAGTGTGGATCATCTATGTTGAAGGCACAAGAAATTCTAATGTCATCGGGTTTCATTGGTCCACGTCATTTCTGATGACTCAAGCTTCCAAGAAACGCTGGATTTCTTTCTCCCAAATATATTGCTTGATACACAATATGACTTTTAAAGGAGTAGTTGTCCTATATTTTAGCTTGTATGATTAGAAAAAATGAACCTCTTTACGATAAATAACTACATATATAATTAATAAATTTATAGGTACAAAAAATAAGACGTGTATTGAAAATATAATAGACTAATGTAATAATGAAAATATTAGCATATATCTACCTGGCCAAGCCGATGTTGGGGATTGTGATGCGGAATCACACAGAGATGGATCTAGGATAACAATCCAAGAGCACCAAGTAAATATAAGAGAACACAAAGAGTTAACATGAAAAACCTTTTCGGAAAAAAACCATGGCACAAAGCAACAAATCTTTACTATGAAAGAAGAAATTACAAAGAGGAAGGACTTACCAGACTTGAGCAATCCTCAAATCTCTCCCCTTGCTCCACCCTTTTAGAAACCCTATAACCCTTTTAGAAAGCCTTACAATCCCTTAGAATACATCCCAATCCCATTTACACCCATATATATAGTTTTAGAAAGAATCTCAAATAAAATTGGAAAGAATCATAAATGAAATCGGAAATAAATCCCGCATTTTCGCAGTTGCACGAAAAATCTGTACAGAATCTGATTAAATTTAAGACATCAAATAAAACAACCTCCACCATTTCTTCAACCTTTAAACGTGTAGCTCCTTGTCCTCTTCTCTTATCTCTACCTCACATCATAACTTCATCAATGCTTATCGTACACACTCCGTCTTCCTTTTACGTTATCGCCAAGCCTAGAGAAGTTCACAGAACTTGAACTTCTCTGTAGGAACAACCTTGGTGAGCATGTCCGTTAGATTCATGCTGTTGTGAATCTTCTCCAGAGTCACGCCTCCTTCTTCAAGTACCTTGAAAGTGCCCTGGTTTGTCAAGTTACATGTATGTTGAGTCAGAGTGTCTATACAGCCTGATAGGAAGATCAATTCAAGCGTCTGCCTCAACCGGATGTGTGCAAGCTCGTCACAGGTAAAACTAAAGCCTCACATCCCATGACCCAAAACACCAGGTAAAGAAAAACCCTTAAAAATAAGTTAGAAATCATAGGGTTTTAAGGTGAGAAAACTTTCTTCAAAATAGAAAAATCTCTAAGTTTTTCTCGACTTGTCGATTTTATCGAAACACCCTCGATATGATCGACCTGCTCTGTCGATGTCCTCGATACCTTAACGATATTATCGATGAGAGGACCAAAAGTGTCCAGCAACTAAATATTCATCTGGACGGATTTATCGATGTATCGATACACATATCGATATCATCGATATAAGCATTAAATATGTCTAGCAACTTCATAACATATCTAGACGAATTATCGATGTATCAATACACCTATCGATATCATCGATATTCAAATCTCGAGTTTATCGAGAGTGGCTCGATAAGATCGACAGACAGATTTTCGGCGCCTCTGTTTTTTTAATGAAAATCTCAAAATCCTTCGATAGCATCGATGCTCTTTTGATATGATCTGAAATCAAATATTGATAACATCGGAAGTCGATCGATGATATCGATCGAGGGCGCGCATTTCTCACAACAGATATTTCAGGTCATTTTTAACTATGATCGGGGGCCCTTCGATAAAATCGATATTCAAATATTGATGATATCGACACCAGATCGATTGCATCGAACAAGGTCATAAACTGTCCAGCAAGCTCAAAGATAAATCAACTGGATTTATCGATGCCTTGACTCTGATCTCGATATCATCGACATTCAAATTCCGATGATCTCGATGGATCCCCGATCATTCATGAAAACCTGAAATATTTCAAAGTCAAGTCTCTCTCATTTTTTAAGTGTCGATGGATCGAACCTGTCATCGATGGAATCGGAGTTTGAAATCCAGTGACATCGACAATAGTTTCGATTCATCGACCAATTGGCAAAGAGTTTCAAAAGCGTATGACATTGAGTCCGAGTCATCAAGCAGACCATCGATGCTATCGAGAGTTTACGCTCGATGATATCGAACTCTGTCATAAATGTGACCGTTTTATATCCGTTGGAACTTTTGGCCTATATATAGAGGACTTGTCTTTTGTTGCTGTGAGAGAAAATAGAGAGAGCTTTTATGTGTTTCAACTTACATCTTATATCCAAAGCCCCTTCTCTCGAGGGAGTTCATCCTCCAATCTACCCTCATCATTGATATTCGATAGAGTGGATTGGGGAATGAACTTCTGCATTCAAGGGTCCTCCAGCTACTACCTTAATGACAAATCATTAAGCTGGGATGCCTTGAATGCCTAGATGATTTGAACTACTCTATCTTCCCTATAGGAAAATCTTTAGAGAGTAAGATTCCATCATAACCTTGACCCAACCCGAAGCCGAGTATTGGTATACTATCTTGTGTTACAGATCAAGGGAGTAAAAGACTCTTCGTCAACAAGGAGGAGGAGATCTTAGGCACTGTGCTGAACGAAACTCCTCAGCTTATTTGTAAGTATCCAGAGTCTAAGAGGACACTTGTGATCATTCCTTTCTAGGATTGGGTCCTAAGTGGTTCTCACCCTTTGAAGTCCTCAAGGAGGCCTCCGACGGGAGTGTACATGGTGGGTGCGTTGTGTGGACCCTTGCTCTGTGAAGAGCATAAACATCTGGTTTGGAGTGAACCAGTAAAACTCTGGGTTTTAGGTGAACCGGGTAAAACCTTAGGGTTTGAGGTCAACCATGTAGAAACCTCCAGTAGGGTCTTATGGAAGATCCTTGGCCAGTGTGCCTAAAAGTGGGTGCGTTGTGTTGACCCTTGCTCGTGAGAGCATAAACAGTTAGCCTCAGTGTAGGTTGTAAAGGTTGAAGGTGAACCTGATTTAAAACCTTAGGTTAGAGTTGAACCATGTGAAACCTCCTTAGCGAAATCCGGTACACTCAAGGGTTAAGTGCCATTACCGGGAGTGGAGTAGACTTATCGTCGAACCACTATAAAATGACTGTGTTTGAGATTGTTATTTTGATTGTGTGATTTGCTTTAATACTTCCATATCTGAATATTTGATCACACCTCACACACCTACACAGTCATATCCATCATGAACTCGATTGCATATTGTTTACTTCTTAAGCAGTTTGTGATTGGATCCTCTACCAGGCTTGGAAGCTAGTAGAGTTACATTTGAGTAATCCTGATAATTGTATATTTAAAAGAATTAGTGAAATAGGATTTTAAATAAACCATAAAAATTTTTAAAAGTCCTATTTACTCCCCTCTGGGACATATTGGCATATTCCGACTTCTACTAGTGCGGTCTTTACCGCCATTTCAATTGGTATCAAAGCAGGTCTCTCTTTAAGGGCTTCACCGCCTAGAGAGTGATCTTGACTGAAGTTGGAAATATGGCCAAAAGAGAGGGCTCATTAGTCTCTAGACCTTCAGTATTTGATGGTTCAAATTATGCTTATTGAAAGTCTAGGATGCACTATTTGGATCATGATGTTTGGACATAGTTGAAACCGGATATGTTCCACCGAGCAATCAAACTGTTCTTGAAAAAGGGACAACTATCTCCAAACCTAAATCCAAAGAAATGTGGATTGCATTCGAAAAAAAAAAACAAACGTCTGAAGTAAAAGCAATGAATGCTATTTACTGTGTTGTGTCCCAAGAAGTATTCGTGCGACACATCTAAAGAGGCATGGGGTCTATTGGAAACAACCCATGAGGGAGCATGCGCAGTAAAAAGGTCATAGGTATAACTCTTAACATCTCAATTTGAACACATCAGAAGAGCGACCTGAGCAAATCCCGCTCCACCACCTACGACTCTCGCTCTACCACCTGCGACTCTCGCTCCACCACTGGATATTCCTGCTTTTCGGCCCGAGGATGCCACTCCGTTACCTGAGACCGGTGCGGATCCGATCGTACTTGTGAGTGCCACCCAGCTGCAGCAAATGCTACAGGCGATGACCACTATTCTTCAGGGGCAGAGCAGGCGTCCCACTGTGACACCAGCCGAGGCTGAGCAGGAGCGTGCGAGCACCCTTTTCAAGGACTTTCGACAGCACGATCCTCTGCGTTTTTGGGGTGGGTCAGACCCTACTGCAGCAAAGATATGGTGCTCCAAGGTGGAGAAGATATTTGACACTATGAGATGTACGACCCTGTAACATCCCGAATTTTTGCCAACCTGGAATTAGACGTCCTTAGGCAATGGGTCGATCCTAACACCTTATTAACTTGTCAAAACTCAATCCCAAAGTCTAAAACCGCTTTTGAACCCATTTCCTTCACAAATCCTACCCTTCACCACCTTGTTCTTCAAATTTTCTAAGTACTTTCACATTAAACACTATCTTAAAGTTTAGGTGATGAAGAACAATACTTAAACTTAACATTACTACAAAGGACTAAGTACCGCCTCAGACAGAAATCATACAGGACTAAATCCTTTAAAAATTAGGCGAGAATTAGCCAGTGTTAAACTCGAGTACCTGTGAAATTATCACCAATCATTTTAAATATGATATGCAAGACCCAAAACTTGTAGAATCATTGACACTAGGTTACCCTAAAATCTAGGATCAATCTCATTACCCGGCTGCTCTCGAGAGCATCTTGAAACTCCGTATCAGATCTGGACTGCACGTCGGAAGTTCGATTTACACGAAATTAAGGAATTAGGACCGCCTTGCTGGGCTTGACAACCATCTCGGAAATCAAATCCAGATAATGTTCTAGTGCAATTCGCTTGAGCTCGGAGCGGGGAGTGTGAGAAATGTGAAAAGAATTCTAAATTAATTTCAAAATAAAGAAATCTGGCACCTCTCGCTTGCGGATCAGTATTAAGCAACCAAACCATCAGAATCAGACCAAATTACAACCTCAGATCAGGGATATTTCTCCAAACATATCCATGTACTCGGAATCTCCGATCGAGATCCACTGACCGTTGAATTGAAACTGGTTCGCCACGCGTGATCTGAGAAGCCGATTGAAATGAAAACATAGCCATACCTAAATCCAGTGTTAGTGAGCTTAAGTCCCACCTTTGGCTCAAGGAGGCCCGCCAGAAGTCCTCCGTTGATCTGAAACAGGTCCGCTTTGGTTATAACCTAAGTATACCTTGACCATAAGTCTATTTTAGTGAATTTTTAGGTTATATAAGGACCTTAGAACCCTCTCTCTCACAGCCATACGAATTTGAGAGAAATCCTAGAGAGAGGAGAGAGAAAAGAGAGAGAAAGTGTGGGAGATGTGGGAGCATCTCCCTGCCTTGCTTCCCTGCTGCTATCCATGCTTAACCGCTCCATTCTCATCGCTTTCTCGGTGATTCTGGCATCATTTCTAGATAAGAAACCCTAACCCTAATCTGATTTGGGGCTTTGGTGGTTGTAGGTTATGAAATAGCTAACCTACTTCATTCTATAGGTGGCCAAACTGCCGTATACGAAGGTTTAACAAACCTATCGAATTCGTTACAATTCTACGACAAAAGGTGCAAAATTTAGGTGTATAGGTTATGACTTTCAATGCTTTCAATGTCAGATAATGATAGATTCATGATCTGCATGCAATTGCACATGTACAAAGTGCTGTCTATTTTCCGTTTCGATTAAAGATAAAGAATATGGAATTTTACATACTCTAGGTATTTGTAGAAAGTACCGTATACGTATAAATTTTGGAAATGTATTTGCCATGATTATTTGCTGTATGAATATATTATATATGGATAAAATACTTATTTGGCGAAAGGGCTCGCCCTAATACATGTTTTTGCTAATATACACTATGTATGTTAAAATAGTGTATTCTAAGTGTTTAGGAAAATGACTGAATGAGTATAGACTTCTCATTCGTGCTCGCCATGACTAATCGTCATGGATATATGATTGTTGTATTGGCGATACCCCTTTTACGAAAGGATTTGCCCTGAATCACGCCACGGCCACTATACGCTATATATGTTGAAATGTGTAGCCCAAGTGTTTGTGAAAATGTTCAAATGAATATGGAACTTGGATTCCTACTTTCCATGACTATCCGTCGTGGGTGTACGCGTGTTATGACTGGGGCAACTCCCTAGTGAAAGGATTTGGCCTAATGCCTATGTGATCAACATATATCATGTATGTTGATGTATGTATTTTAAAGTGTTTGTTGAAATGTCTATATGAGTAGTAGTTAGTAAATTGTAATGTATAAGGGTGTTGAGATAGGATTCTCAGCTACCTTAGTAATGTGTATAATTTCCTCCATGTTGTTTGTTTAGTTTAACCACTTATGAAACGTATGTGTTTGAATTTCCTGTTTGTATTGTGTTTTACAACATGCTTGTTAACATGTTTGAATTACTTGTTTATGTAATTCTGCTCTGATTACTTCACATGTTTAAGTTGTATTCCATAAAAATCCGTGATGGGTGATGGGGGAGCGGTGCAACGAGTGCGTGCAACAGCCCTGGCAGCCCTAAGCGGATAATATCAGACTTTGATTGTATGATTTGAATCTTGTTCCATTACTGCTTTAACTATCTGTGATTGATTGTGTTTGGGGCTATGATTATAGTCCAGACAATCGGTAACGGGATTGAATTCGTGGTTGTGATTCATTTGCCACGTGAGATGTGTTCTACGAACCCGAGTTGTATTTCGGTTGGCGATAGTGGTTGGCCACACGAAGTGCTTATGCGCTTCATATCGTTCAACTTGTTGTGCGCTCGAGCTACCGAGCTTGTCAAGCAACCCTATCTGTCTTATGTATGTTCACCATGTTTGGACGCCTCTGCTTGAACCTAGGGTACCAAACTTACCAGTGAAATCCCGTTAACCATGTTACCTCGATCCGCTAAGACTCATGAGCCGGGCATGGTGGTATGGGACACCGTGGTCGAGCTGTCGGCCTACGCTGGGGCTACGTGCCTCCCCATAGTGACCAGTGAGCAACCAGACTCGTGAGCCGATTATGGTGGTATGGGACACTATATTCGTGTTGTCGGCCTACATTGATAAGGTGATGGGGGAGTGGTGCAACGATTGTGATCAACAGCCCTGACAGCCCTTTGTAGTGACCTCGAGCATACTCTGAATTTGCGGTGAGGCGACGAGTTTTGCCGTAGTGTATAGAGTATGAACTAGGCCTGTATCAGCCTAGTGATGAACCGTTAAAAAGGTAATGGGGGAGTGGTGTAACCATTGTGCGTAACAGCCCTGACAGCCTTTACAAAGACCTAGAAACACACCATCGTATGAGATTAACTAGGACTGATGACCCTAGAATGGATCATGTTTGGGAATGATACAAGGGAGGTACCTTAGTTTCCCAATCCTGTTGTTTGAAAGGACTAATAACTACTCGGTAATCATGCTCATCATCGCACTGCATGTGACTGGTAGATGTGGAGCACTGAGGGTGAACGCATGTTGCAAACGTAAGATGGTGTCGCATGAGGGTGGTTTGGCAAGGGCATTCATCATGTCATTTCATACTTGCATTAAATAAGAGTAGTTAGGATTGTATGATTGTATTACTTTATCATTACTGCTTGACTAAATTGATAACATGTTAACCTATGCTTTATTGTTCCACTGAGTTGATCACTCACTCCCACGTTACGGGATGGTGTTCCGAACACCCATCAGACTTTGTCTGATTGTAGATGGCGACGCTACTCCTAAGGTGTAGCCAGACCTTTATGATGACAATGATGCTTGTTCGTATATGCTGTATGCTAACGGCTTCAAGTGAGAAGGGTCTTGATCGACGGGATTACAGGGATGTTGACTAGATAACACTACACCTTTGGTATAATTTGAAATTGTACTTGTAATTCATTAACCTGGTAACATTATCACACTCCGGAGACTCACCACTGTTTTATATTTTATATATCTATCACAGTCTTCCGCTTGCAATTTAACTATCTCTGGAGTATGATCTGCTATTTTGGCTTAATCTCACTCATGTTCAATGCACTAATACAGACAACATTCAATCATCATTCATTTTGTTACATAAGTGATGCGTTGGAACTCGGGAGTTGAGTTTATGCTCGACCCCCAATTTTCAGAGCGTTACAAACCCAGCAGCGAGTCTCATTAGCCGTATTTCTTCTCCAGGCTGAGGCTCAGTATTGGTGGGCATCTGTATGCCAATCGGTAGCAGCCGATTTTAAGTGGACGTGGGAGGACTTTGTAGACCGGTTTGACCGGAAGATCTTTCCTGAGCATGTGCGATAGCAGCACGCACTAGCGTTTGAGACTCTGGTCCAGGGGGACATGACTATGTCCCAATATGAGGCACATTTTGTCGCACTATCGAGATTCACGACATACCTTGTTGATGATGAGGGGCGGAAGGCCTGCCGTTTTGAGAACGGCTTGCATCCTACCCTCAGGAGCCGTATGATCAAACACATGCTTCCGACGTTTCAGCAGATCGTAGAGAGGGCCCAGATCTACGAGTCAGAATGGGTCGGTTTGCAGAGAGCCCGTAACCAGAGGGGAGATCAGAAGAGGAAGGCGCCCTCTGGTAGTTTCCACCAATAGCATCGTTCAGAGCAGCGATGCAGGACCCGCCAAGCATTCCGACCACCAGCAGTACCCCCAGCACCACCTCTGGGACCATTTACAGGTACTTACTTTGGGTACAGTAAGACAGGACATCGTATGCACGAGTGTCCCCATCCACGGCAGCAGCCGAGGACACCGCATCAGCTTTCATGACAGCCACCACAGCAGCAGCAACGACCATAACAGCAGCCTCCAGGGCCTCCCCCACAGCAGCAGAGCAGTAGATCAGGCCACCACAACAGCAGCAGTATCAGCAGAGACCTTAGAGGGGACCTGTACCTCCCCAGCAGGCCTAGGGCAGATTTTGCCGATAGAGTCTGCCCATGAGGGTTTGTTAATATCGATGCCCATAGGGAAGACTACAGTATTAGACCGATTTTGTTCGTCTTACCTCATTCTGATTGGGGATATCTTTTTGCCTGCGAACCTATTCGTATTGCCGATGTCTGATTTTGATGTTATCCTGGGCATGGATTAGCTCGCCGAGTACCACAATATATTGGACTGCTCCGTGAGGATAGTCACGTTCTGTATACCTGACGTGCCAGAGTTCTAGTTTGTTGTCGAGCCCAGGGGAGAGCAGCTTTCTTGCCTATTATCGTGTGCCATTGAGGAGTCAGTTGCTTTGAGTATCGACTAGCTGCCGGTTGTTTGTGGTTTTCCCAATGTGTTTCAGGAGATGCCGAGGTTACCACCTCATCGGCACACTGAGTTTCATATTGATCTCGTGCCCATGCATTTGAGTATCGACATTTTAGCACGACATGCAGGTAGCACGACATACTCTGAATTTGCGGTGAGGCGACGAGTTTTGTCGCGATATATAGAGTATGAACTAGGCCTGTATCAATTTAGTGATGAACCGTTAAAAAGGTGATGGGGGAGTGATGTAACGAATGCGTGTAATAGCCCTGACAGCCTTTGCAGCGACTTAGAAACACACCATCGTATGAGATTAACTAGGACTGATGACCCTAGAATGGATCATGTTTGGGAATGATACAAGGGAGGTACCTTAGTTTCCCAAACCTGTTGTTTGAAATGGACTAATAACAACTCTGTAATCATGCTCATCATCGCACTGCATGTGCCTGGAAGATGTGGAGCACTGAGGAATGCAAGCATGCCACGAATGTAAGATGGTGTATCACGAGGGAGTGTGTGGTGAGGGCATGCATCATGACTGCATTCATACTTACATTAATAAGAGTAGTTAGGAGTGTTTGATTGTACTACTTTATCATTACTGCTTGACTGAGTTGATAATATGTTAACCTATGCTTTATTGTTCCACTGAGTTAGTTACTCACTCCCACGTTACGAGACGGTGTTGTACACACGAACCAGACTCTGTCTTAGGTGTAGATGAGGTGATGACTCAGGAGGCTGAGCCGGACTATGACGAGGACCAGGACGAGTTCTCGTATATGCAGTATTCCGGTGGCTTTGACTAGACTGCCTGGATCGACGGGCCTTACAGGGCTCACTTCTCTAGTTGTATTTTTGACATTTTGATTGTAAAACAGATACATGTATATGGTGACTCAGTTGGGTTCATACTCTAGAGATTGAGATGGTTTTGTTTCTTTTACATACATATATATACAGTTTTAGTCTTCCGCTTGCCTTTATACAATTGATCTGGAGTATGAATTACTGTTTTGGTATAATCTCACTCATGTTTATTGCACTAACACAGACAACATTTAATCATCATTATCTATGTTGCATAAGTGATGTTTTGGAACTCGAGAGTTGAGTTGCTACTCGACCCTCGAATTTCAGGGCGTTACAAGTTGGTATCAGAGCATGATTTTGATTAAACCGGACCTCAGTTTTGTTCCCACGACGTACGCTGATGCCTTTTGACATTGGGGGTGCAAGAACAATGTAGTAACAGTCTTAGGAATCCCAGTTTCGTCCAACAACAAAGTTCACCAAAACGAACGCCGAAATCGAGTCTGTACCCAACCCTGGTCACACGAGTCAATCCCAAAACACTTCTAGGCCGTCTATTGACGGGTCTAGATCACAATCCACCCAACCCCAGCCGTTAAAACTCAGTAAATGTCCGTTTAGATCAGAGACTTCTCGAAACTACCCAGATTTGGAACGAACGG
Source organism: Magnolia officinalis (assembly GCA_021015155.1). Classification (NCBI taxonomy): domain Eukaryota; kingdom Viridiplantae; phylum Streptophyta; class Magnoliopsida; order Magnoliales; family Magnoliaceae; genus Magnolia; species Magnolia officinalis. The sequence goes on from JAJHSJ010000009.1 coordinate 24,762,350, forward strand.
AGTCGTGGGCCTCCCCACGCTAATCTAGAGGGGCCCAGGACAGACCCAGGGTGTATTTGACACCTTAGGAGGGTGGTGAACACCGCCCTACCGTGGTGGTACAGTTCCCAGCCAATCGGACCGCGGTGGAACCGCGGTCGGGTCCATCGGGTCTGGTTGGGCCGGGTCTGGTCAGGGTCGGCCAGACCCCAGGACTTGTGTGGGACCCGCGAAATCATGCAGGGGCCCCTATTTTTATTCCGTCAGCCCCCCTTTCCTCATTTCCACCCTTTCAAGCCCTCCAAATTGTTGTCTCTCTCTCAACTCTCCCTCCCAATCGCCCAATCTGTTATTTTCGACCACAACCCATCCATTTCCATCGTTCACAGCAACCCTACCTCCCTATCCTCTCCATTTCTCTCTCATTTCAGTCCATACACTCCCCATTTCGTCCCAGAATCATGCACGCCCCCTACCCCACTTCATCTCTCCTTCTTTCTTCTTAAACCCTGGTCGTTTGGGCCTCTACAACCACTGTTGAGACCCAAGTTCGTGGTGAAGCAAGGAGAACAGCCCTTTCTCTCTTTTATCTTCACTTTCCATGGCTTTCTTCGTCATCGTTTCGGCCATTTTCTCCGTCTCTGTCGTCCTTTCTCTTATGGGGAAAAGGAAGACCGCTGCAAATGAAGCTGGGCCTAGCCATCCAACCCGTTCAAGGAAAGAAGTGGACGATGAAGCCAGCCCTAGCACAGTTCGGGAGTATAAGTCGAAGCGAGACCTAGATCCCCAACTTCCGATCAGACATGCCTTTCCGATAGGCTTTGAATATGGTCGTTTTGCTAGCCGTAAGATTGTGTTTGAAGCTCACATGGATGAGAATGTTTGGGCTACACCCGATGATGGACCGCTTGGTGGACATTGAATGGGGTCCTATATTTGAAGGTGAGTCTCCTGCTTGCGAGAACACGGTTCTTGCCTTCTACGCCCATATCATAGACCCCTCGTTGGAGCCTCTTCAGTTCACGGTCTCTGTGAGGGGCATAAGGCGCACAATTACTGTGGTTGAGATGGGTCGGGTTATGAAGATCCCACATGGTGAAGTGCTTCCTAATGACAACTTCTTCAAGAGTGTGCGAGAAAGGGATTACCATACGCGATACCTTTGTGGTCGACGGGTTTCTTGGACGCGAGGAAACTGTCCTGCAGCGTTGAAGTTGACAAAGGACTTCCGTTTGCTTCACCACATTTTCATATATATTGTGTATCCACGGTCGGGTAATCGCACGGAGTGTACTCGGTTGATGGTGGACTTCCTATACAGGATTGGACAAGGGGAAAAACTTATGTCTGCCCACGTTCGTCCTATTTCAGATAGTTCAGGTCGTTCGATCTGTCAGGAACGACCTTTCGCTCCTATTTGGCCGCCTGATATGCAAGATGGCTCGAGATGTCGGCTATAGGCTTAACATGGAAGACGTTGCGCCAGTCCGGGTCATAAGTGAGGCTACGCTTAACAACATGAAGATCGGCCCTCGACAACGGCAAGCCTGACTCGACGAGTCTGGAGATGAGTCGGATAGCGCGGGTGAGGAGAGTGTTGACCTCGAGGCAGGAAGCAAAGAAGGAAACGGTGATGAGATATAGGAAGAGGAAGATGAAGCTCAGGATACTGAGGAGAGCTCTCCTCCTTGAGCACCAGAGCCGGACGCTGCTCAGGCTGTGAGAGATGCTCGTATGGTTCGCATTGAGGAGAACCAGGCCGCCCTGCGGCAAGAGATTGGACAGGTTCGGGCTGGGCTTGGTGAGACCCGAGCCAAGCTTGAGGTGACCGAAGCCTACATGAAGAGAAGTTTTAAGAATGTGTCTTGCACATTGAAGACTATCCTGTGCTGTGTACAGGACAAGGATGCTCCTCCTCCATCGCCTGATTTGGATGCCTAGCCATCCATGCTGTTGTTTATAGTTTGTTTTGCTTACCGCTTTAGGCAGTTTATGTTTTCATGTTGATGGATGTAGTAGTTAGTAGTATGTTTTTGTAGTAGTTGAAGCTTGGTTGTATTAGCTCCCCTGCATCTTCTGTCATGATTCATGTAACTCTGTATTCCATGTATTATGACAATTTTGGTAATGAAATGCATACAACCTCTTTTGCTATGAAGTGTGTGGAATGCTTAAGTGATTATGTATTGTGTTGCCATGCTTTATCTCACATGCGATGTACCCTATGTTGTATAGGGCATGCCACGGAGGTATACGAGGAGCACGACACCCCTCTTACTCACTGGCTCGATGGACCAGACTCCTTCCCGCAGAGGTGGTCCTACGGACCGAGGTTTAGGCTCAGATCAGCCTTATGCTGGTCCTACTGGTGGATTGCCACCTTATACACCCTCGGTTTACGAGCAGAACCGGGCATCCTCTTCGATGCCATATAAGCCGCAGGCTGCTCCACCTACTGATAGGTTTAAGCAGTTGATGTTGATAATGCATCAGCAGCAGATGCAGCAGCAGCAGCAGCAGCAGCTTATTACCACTATTTCTGAGGCCTTGTCCTAGGGTGGGAGTGCGACTCCACCTTCGCCATCTACACGTCCTGCTGAGCCTACAGAGCCTCCTGCTCAGGCTGAGGATGTGCCTCTGCCCACACCTATTGCGTACCCTACGGGAGACTTGGGTACTCGCGGTCTACTCAAGCGATTTCAGCGATTGAGGCCTCTGACTTTTACGGGTTCTCACAGACCCAAGGAGGCTGAGTACTGGTTAGACCGTATCTCGAAGATACTGAAGATGCTGCATTGTTCTGAGTCTGAACAGGTTGAGTTGGCCACCTTCATGTTCGAGAAGGAGGCTAGCTTATGGTGGGACAGTATACTGTGGACCGTCGCAGTGGGATATGTGTGGACCTGGGCAGCATTTGAGTTCCGTTTCCACGAGAAATATTACCCTCAGGCCTACCGACACGAGAGGGAGAATGAGTTTCTGCGCCTCAGACAGGGAGGCATGATAGTCACTGAGTATGAGCATCGCTTTACAGAGTTGGGCCGTTTTGTCCCGACTGTACTTGCTGATGAGCCGATGCGGATTCGACGCTTCACTGAGGGCTTGCGACCTGACATCCGGTCGAAGATGTGCTGTGTCCACATACCATCCTATGCGGAGTTGATTCATATGTCCATCCAGGCGAAGCAGGATGTGGACCGCTTGACACGCTCCCGTGGTGCTATGATTACGAGACCACGACCAGATGTTCAGGGCAGGCCTTTCCTTAGCAAGAGGCCTCATGCTGATTCGCCTCCCAAGATCGCAGCGCCAGTAGCTCCGATGAAGCGCCCTATTGTGACCTGTACATACTGCGGGAAGCAGGGTCATCCTGTTAGGAGCTGTTTTGCGCAGATGAGGGATAGCGGGTTCTCTCCACCGCAGATAATTGGTCGTTCTCGCCCACAGGCTCTATCGACTCCACCACTTCGGATGACACCTGCACATCCGTCCTTCAGACCACCTGCGCCTCGCTTCAGGCCACCTCAACGGCCCATGGTTCCACAGCTGAACCATTAGCAGCAGGCTCGAGTACATACATTTATTGCTGAAGCACCTGAGACGTCGATTACGGCCCCGATGGCTTTTGAGGGTACGACCCACATTCAAGGTACTTCCATCCCCTTGTTGGTGGACACTGGGTCCACTACTTCTATTATTTCATGTGGGGCAGTTAAGCATCTAGCTTTACATACTACTCCTAAGAAGGGAATGAGACTCATTACGGCTACTGGGACTTTTTCGGATGTCACACGGGTGTGTGAGGGTTGCTCCGTGGATTTGGGTAGCAGAACAGTGTTCGTTGACCTCATTGTTGCTCCACTATGGCACTACGACATTATCCTCGGTATGGACTGGCTCACCGAGATGTAGGCAGAGATTGATTGTGATACTCAGGTCGTGACAGCCAGAAGACATGATGGCACGGTCTTTACTTTTCCAGTGCGGGTTAGTTGGTCATGTCGTGTTGGACGTTACGCTACTTTACTAGAGCATGTTGATGGTCCGACGTTGGGAAATACGTCTGTGGTTCGGGATTTTGCAGGTGTGTTTGCGACAATTCCTAGTTTGCCTCCTCGGCGCGAGATCGACTTCACCATTGATCTTACGCCTGGTGCGACACCTATCTCATTGCCGACTTATCGTATGCCTCCATGTGAGATGGAGGAACTGCGGAAACAGATTGACGAGCTAGTAGAGAAGGGCTTTATACGACCTAATGTGTCTCCCTGGGGAGCACCTGTACTGTTTGTGAAGAAGAAAGATGGCTCACTACGGTTGTGTATTGATTACCGTAGGTTGAACCAGGTCACCGTGAAGAACAAGTATCCTTTGCCCAGGATAGATGATCTGTTTGATCAATTGAAGGGGGGCAAGGTATTTATCAAAGATCGACTTGCAGTCAGGGTACCACCAGTTGCGCGTCAGAGATGAAGACGTGCAGAAGACAGCTTTCAGGACCTATTTTGGGCATTACGAGTTCCTGGTGATGTCGTTCGGTGTTACGAACGCACCGGCCGTGTTCATGGACTTGATGAACAGGGTATTTCGGCCATTCTTATACTGATTCGTCATCGTATTCATTGATGACATCCTGATATATTCTACGAGTCGAGAAGAGCACGAGGTGCACCTGAGAGCGGTGTTGGATACCTTGAGGAAGAACCAGTTGTTTGCGCAGTATAAGAAGTGCGATTTCTGGCAGGAAGAAGTCAAGTTCCTGGGACATGTGGTGTCCAAGGATGGGATAGTTGTGGACCTTACTAAGGTAGCCGCGGTTCAGGATTGGAAGCAGCCTGGCTCGGTTACCGAGGTGAGGAGTTTTCTTGGCCTGACAGGGTATTATCGACGCTTCATTTATGACTTCTCGAAAATTGCCAGGTCGTTGTTATAGTTGACGCGTAAGGATTTGAAGTTCGCCTAGAATGAGAAGGCAGAAGCAGCTTTTCAGGAGCTGAAGGACAGATTGACGTCCGCCCCTGTGCTAGTATTGTCAGAGCAAGGGGTTAAGTATACGATATACACTGACGCGTCTCGCGTTGGTTTGGGTTGTGTCCTTATGCAGAAGGACAGGGTGATTGCGTATGCCTTGAGACAATTAAGGAAGCACGAGGAGAATTACCCTACACACGACCTTGAGTTAGCAGCTGTCATCTTTGCATTAAAGCTCTGGAGACATTAGCTCTACGGAGAGGAGTTCGAGCTTTTCTGTGACCACAAGAGCCTTAAGTATATATTCACGCAGCAAGACTTGAATATGAGGCAGCGCAGATGGATGGAAATCTTGAAGGACTTCAAGTTCGAGGTCTCCTACCATCCTGGCAAGGCCAACCATGTGGCAGATACGTTGAGCCGCAAGAAGGCTATTACATTTGCGGCTCCACTGATGATAGCAGAGTGGGATATGTTGGAGTTCGTGCGGGACTTCGAGCAGAAAATCACCGTGGAGGAACCATTTGAGTGTGTCGCGTACGTTCAGGTGCGGCCACTTATTGATGATAGGATCATCGAGGCCGAGAAGGGCGATGAGCGGTTGTCTGAGCTTCGAGAGCAAGCTAGCGATGCCGAGGACTCCGATTGGAGAGTTGGCACAGATGGGGGTTTATGATACCGTGGCCGCTTATGTGTTCCTGATATTCATGACTTGCGATAGGAGCTCCTCGAGACTGCCCACAAATCGAAGCTTGCGATGCACCCTGGTAGCACGAAGATGTACCAGGATATGAGTCGGTCTTATTGGTGGGACGGCATGAAGACCCACATGGTAGAGTATGTTTCTCGTTGTCTGACGTGCCAGCAGGTCAAGGCAGAACATCGTCGACCTCCTGGACTGCTTCAGCCCATGCCCATAGCTGAATGGAAGTGGGACTTCATTTCCATGGATTTCATATCGGGGATGCCGAAGACGAGGAAGGGACATGATTCCATTTGGGTGATTGTGGACCGGTTTACCAAATCAACCCATTTTCTCCCCATCAGTGTCACGAACTCTGCAAACGAGCTGGCTAGGCTGTACATCAAAGAGATTGTGTGTCTGTATGGAGTTCCCCTAGAGATCGTGTCGGACAGAGACGCGCGGTTCACGTCTATCTTCTGGACTCTTATCCAGGAAGCGATGGGTGTGAAATTGAAGTTCAGTACTGCGTTTCACCCTCAGACCGACGGGCAGACAGAGCGGGTGAACCAGATTTTGGAGAATATGTTGCGGGCCTGTGTCTTGGACTTCAAGGACAGTTGGGATGACTGTCTTCCTTATGCAAAGTTCGCGTACAACAATAGCTTCCAGGCGAGTATTGGCATGGCTTCATATGAGGCCTTATATGGTCGTCCTTGCAGAGCGCCGCATTGCTAGGCTGATGTTGGCGAGCGTAGTTTGATTGGGCCGGAATTGGTACAGGCGACCTCGGAGAAGATCGACATTATCAAGCGTCGACTTCTTACAGCGTAGAGCAGGCAGAAGAGTTACGCCGATACGAGGCGGCGACCACTTGAGTTCGAGGTCGGAGATAATGTATTCCTCAGAGTTTTCCCTATGAAGGGAGTCCTTCGGTTTGGGAAGAAGGGGAAGCTCACACCGAGGTTCATCGGTCCGTTTCAGATCCTTAATCGAGTGGGTGATGTCGCATATCGTCTCGCTTTGCCCACACCACTTGCAGCTGTACATAACATATTTCATGTATCTATGCTGAAGAAGTACGTTCTTGATCCTTCACACATTATCAGATGGGAGCAGGTACAGTTGAGCGAGGATGCTACATATGAGCTGCGCCCGACACGTATCCTTGACAGGAAGGAGCAAGTACTGCGTAACAAAGTGATTCCACTCGTGAAGGTACTGTGGACGCATCATGCAGAGGAGGAAGCTACCTGGGAGACAGAAGCCGAGATCCGAAAGAACTACCCTCAGCTACACGAGGAGTACGAAAAGGTACTAATTTCGAGGACAAAATTTTTCATTAAGGGGGGTAGATTGTAACGACTTGAAAAATTTCGTACAATGGCCCGAGTACCACCTCAGGCAGAAATCGTTTAGGATCAAATCCTTTAGAAATTTGACAAAGTTAACTAAGTGCTAAAGTAGATTAGCCATGAAATCCGTTTGAATCGCTTTAAATACGATCTACAAGTCCCAAAACTTGTAGAATCATTGGCGCTAGGTTACCCTAAAATCTAGGATCAAACTCATTACCTGACTGCTCTCGGGAGCACATTGAAACTCCGTATCAGATCAGGACCGCACATCGGGAGTCCAAATAATACGAAGTTAAAGACTTAGGACCGCCTCGCTAGGATTGACAACCATCTCGGAAATCAAATCCAGACAGTGTCCCACGGCTGTTCGCTTGAGTCCGGAGCGAGGAGTGTGAGAACACTTGTTTTTCTTTACAAATAAATATCTCAACTAGTAATCTGGCACGTGTCGCTTGCGGACAATTTGTAAGCAACCAGACCGTCAGAATTTGACTCAAATACACCCTCGGATCAGGAAAAATTTCATAAACATATCCATGTACTTCGAATTTCAGATCGAGATCCGCTGACCATTGAACTGAAACTGGTCCGCCACGCATGATCTGGGAATCCGACAGAAATGAAAGCTTAACTCCACCTAGATCCAAGGTTGGTGAGCTTAAGTCTGACCTTTGGCTCAAGGGGGCCCGCCAGAAGTGCTCCGTTGAGCTGGAAATGCCTCGCTTTGGTTATAACCTAAGTATACCTTGACCTTAAGTTTATTTTAGTGTGTTTTTAGGCTATATAAGGACCTTAGAACCCTCTCTCTTACAGCCATACGAATTTGAAAGAAACCCTAAGAGAGAAGAGAGAAAAGAGAGAGAAAGTGTGAGAGAAGTGGGAGAAACTCCGTACTACTATCCCCTGCCGTTCTACAAGCATAACCACACAAGTCTAGTCGCTTTCCCGGCAATTTCGACTTTGTTTCTAGGTAAGAAACCCTAACCCTAATCTGTTTTGGGGTTGTGAAGGTTATAGGTTATGAAATAGCTAACCTATTTTATTTTATAGGTTACCAAACTGCCGGATACGGAAGCTTAGCAAACCTATCGTATTCGTTACGATTCTACGACTAAAGGTGAGGACTTTAGGTGTATAGGTTATGGTTTTCAACGCTTTCAATGTCAGATAATGATAGATTCATGATCTGCATGCAATTGCACATGTACAAAATGCTGTCTGTTTTCCGTTTCGATTAAAGATGAAGAATATGGAATTTTACATACCCTAGGTATTTGTAGAAAGTACCGTATACGTATAAATTTTGGAAATGTGTTTGCCATGATTATTTGCTGTATTGATATATTATATATGGATAAAATACTTGTTTGACGAAAGGACTCGCCCTAATACATGTTTTGCTAATGTACACTATGTATGTTGAAATAGTGTATTCTAAGTGTTTGTGAAAATGCTTGTGAGAGTAAGTATTTGGATGATGGTGTCTTAGGTAGGTGTTGAGATGGGATTCTCAACTACCTTAGAGACGTATTTTGTTTCCTACATGTTGATTGTTTAATTTAACCACTTACTTATGAAATATATGTGTTTGTATCTCCTGTTTATATGGTGTTTTATAACATGCTTTATGATATGCTTGTTAACATGCTTGAATTACTTTGTTTAATATGCTTTACTCTATATGTTCTAAATATGGATTGATTGAGTTTGGGACTATGATTATAGTCCAGTCGATCGGTACCAGACATGAGTTCGTGGTTGAGATTCATTTCGCCACGTAGGATGTGTTTGACGAACCCGAGTCGTACTTCCGTTGGCGACAGTGGTTAGGCCACGCGAAGTGCTTATGCACTTCATGTATTTCAGTTGATTGTGCGCTCGAGCTAGTCAGGCTCGTCAAGTAACCCGATATGTCTAATATATGTTCACCATGTTTGGACACTACTGCTTGAACCTAGGGTACCAAACTTACCAGTTAAATCCCGTTAATCATGGTACCTCGATCCGCTAAGACTCATGAGCCGGACATGGTGGTATGGGACACCGTGGTCGAGCTGTCGGCCTATGCTGGGGCTACGTGCCTCCCCGTAGTGACCAGTGAGCAACCAGACTCGTGAGATGAATACGTTGGTATGGGACACTGTATTCGAGCTGTCGGCCTACACTGATTGGTGACGAGCCCTTTGTAGTGACCTCGAGCATACTCTGAATTTGCAGTGAGGCGACGAGTTTTACCGCGGTATATAGAGTATGAACTAGGCCTGTATCAATTTAGTGATGAACCGTTAAAAAGGTGATGGGGGAGTGGTGTAACAAATGCATGCAACAGCCCTGGCTGCCTTTGCAGCGACCTAGAAACACACCATCGTATGAGATTAACTAGGACTGACGATCCTAGAATGGATCATGTTTGAGAATGATACAAAGGAGGTACCTTAGTTTCCCAATCCTGCTGTTTGAAATGGACTAATAACAACTCGGTAATCATGCTCATCATCGCACTGCATGTGCCTGGAAGATGTGGAGCACTGAGGAATGCAAGCATGCTGCGAACGTAAGATGGTGTCGCACGAGGGAGTGTGTGGTGAGGGCATGCATTATGACTGTATTCCTACTTGCATTAATAAGAGTAGTTAGGAGTGTTTGATTGTACTGCTTTATCATTACTACTTGACTGAGTTGATAACATGTTAACCTATGCTTTATTGTTCCACTGAGTTAGCTACTCACTCCCATGTTATGGGATGGTGTTGTACACACGAACCAGACTCTGTCTTAGGTGTAGATGAGGTGACGACTCAGGAGGCTGAGCCGGACTATGACGAGGACCAGGACGAGTTCTCGTATATGCAGTATTCCGGTGGCTTTGACTAGACTACCTGGATCGACGGGACTTACAGGGCTCACTTCTCTAGTTGTATTTTTGACATTTTGATTGTAAAACAGATACATGTATATGGTGACTCAGTTGGGTTCATACTCTGGAGATTGAGATGGTTTTGTTTCTTTTACATACATATATATACAGTTTTAGTCTTCCGCTTGCCTTTATACAATTGATCTGGAGTATGAATTACTGTTTTGGTATAATCTCACTCATGTTTATTGCACTAACACAGACAACATTTAATCATCATTATCTATGTTGCATAAGTGATGTTTTGGAACTCGAGAGTTGAGTTGCTACTCGACCCTCGAATTTCGGGGTGTTACAAAAGATGTATGTATTTTATTCACACCACCGTCCAGTGGTGTGGATGGTGGGACCACCAAAGATGTATGTGTTTTATTCACACCACCGTCCAGTGGTGTGAACGGTGGGACCCCAGTGATGTATGTGTTCTCACCACACCATCCACTGTTTGGACGGTGGGGTCAACCATGATGCATGTGTTGCATCCAAGCCATCCAATCCTTTTGGCAAGTTCATTTTAAGGTTTGAGACAAAAAAAATAAAATAAGATTGATCTATTTATCAAGTGGACCACACGACATCGTGAGCATTGAACATCTACCATTGAAATCCCCTTGGTATCATAGAAATTCTGGATCAACATGAAATTTGTTTTCCCTCTTAATTCAGGTCCGTGTGACCTTATGATCAGATTGGATGAAAAATAAATGTTATCATGGGCCTTGGGAATTTTAATTGTGGAAATCATCATCACCGCCTATATTTGTGTATAGCCCATTTGATATGCATATGGCCCATGTGATGTGGCCCACTTGTCATATTTATGGCCCATTGTTGAGGCCCACCTTACTATGAATGTAAGGCCCATGTGATTAGGCCCATTTTGATATATTATTAGGCTCATGGGTTTTTGCCTATTGTAATGTACATAAGGCCCATTGGTGCGGCTCATTCATGGCCCACTTGATGAATATAAGGCCCATCTGATATGGCCCATTTGGTGTATTTAAGGCCCAATGAGGTGTACCTAAGATCCATTGCAATGTGTGATTCCACCATGGTTTATATAATGATATTTATGGCGGGCCGTGCCTAGGGAACAATGATGGTTTGACGTCCTCATTGTTAGAATAATGTTGGTTTAATGTCCGCATTATAAATCTCCCTAGGGCCCATTGATAGGCCCATACTTGTTGTGCGTAGGCCGTCTAGGCCCATCTGCATTGTAAGGATAGTTCACAACTTTATAACATACTTAGTATAATTCCATGATTCATGCCCATACGCATCATATGTATGCTTGATATGAGGAATGTTTGACCATAGCATAAGCCGTTGGGCTGAAACATCTACAGGACTCCTTATAAGATGGAGTGCCCCACATGATCGCGTGGTAAGCGCAGGATTGTTGCATGATTGTACTGTGTGACTCATTCATCTCGCATATGTGTGACTTGATCACTGCACGCCCTAGCGACATCAGGGTCGTGGCATCCACAGACACATTGTGGATTGTCGTATCGGATACCGGAAATATTGGCTCTAGCATTGTGGGCACTTAGGATGTCCTTGGGTGAAAATCTAGAACCTTTTTGGTACCAGGAGATGCTCCAATGTCTAAACCGAGTGGATACACGAGCGATAGAGTGTCGAATACTAGTAGGCCGCGTCTCCCACTGTGTTGTGGTCGGTTGGAAGGGGGTATGGCCTTATCCGCCCGAGTGAGGGGGCTATAAGCTGGGATGAGTTTGACCAGCTCGCAAATGAGTCCGTTATCGACGAGCCGTATAGGTATTGGCAGACTACTGGTCAGGCGGATAGTGTGGTCTCTTCCACTTGCTTGACTGTGCAGCTTGGGAGGAGGTAGTCAGTGTGAAGTGTATTAGACCTCAATAATATCCAGAGAGGAACTGTACTGATGTGTGTACCTAATGAGGACTGGCATGCTTATTTTGCATCTTGCATATGACATTTGTCTCCATAGGCCTTGCATCACATGGCCTTGGTATGGCCGATAGCATTCATGCCTTACATCACATAGCTTTGGTACAACTGATAGCATTCATGGACTTACCGCATGTTTCCACATTACTCTGATATTATATACTTGACACTTGCCTTGTGCACACACTTACACCACCCTCTAAGCTTTTGTAAGCTTATGCACGAGCGTTATGTGCAGGTGTCATTGGATCACAGCAGCGGTGCGGCAGGAGCGCACATCAGATTATTTTGGAGTTTTTTATCACCCTGTATTTCCCTTTCTGCATTGTACTTAAAGTTTTTAATATAGTGGATATGTGGTGATATTGTTTTGTGACTTGGTTTTGCTTGTGGTTATGATCCATTACAAAAAAAAATAATCATACTGAAAATCCTTCTTGTAGGATCCTAGGATCGGAATCTGGCATGTGAGTGGGGCACTACGGAGGCTGTCGATACCGGATTTAGCAATCAAAAATTTTGTGAGCTCATTTTCTGTGTTTGGGGCATGACAGAAGTTGGTATCAGAGCATAACCTAAGAATACCTGAGGATCACATCACATATCTACTATGAATTTAGAATGAATAGGTTCCGAGTCTGAATGACTTAACAAATTTTCGACATAGACCCTTAACGTTTATGCCTTCGAGAATTCTCAAGGCTGATAGGCCCTTATTCCTTCCTGTAGGACGTAATGGGTAGAAGAGCGACCCGAACGAATCCCGCTCCACCACCTGCAACTCCCGCTCCACCACCCGCCACTCCCGCTCCACCACTGAATGAGATTTGGAATGGGCCTTGGGATGGGCCTTGAGATGGGCTTTGGAATGGGCCTTGGCCAATGGGCATTGAAATGTGAGCTTTGGAACATGGGCCTTGGCTAAGGGGTCTTGGAGTGGACCTTGGCCAATGAGCTTTAGAATGTGGGCTTTGGCACATGGGCCTTGGGATGGGCTTTAAAATCATGTTAGTGAGCGTTCATGGGACCATTCATGATGTGTCTTCCTCTTTTGGAATGTCTGAACCATTTGAAAAGGTAGGGGCGAATACTTACCTGTGAATGTTAGCCTTGTAGCATGCCCCATCGTGGTCAAAGTGAGGATGGTCCTTCCAGCCAGTCTATGGATCCTTGTTATGAACATTAGGAGGGTCAACACCTTTCTGATGTAGCTCAAGGAGGGGCTCCTGCTGTTTTGAGAGGTCGTGGGGTCTGCAGCTATTGGCCGGATCGGTTTATGGATAATCAGCCACTGTTTTTTCAGGTTTTGGAGCGTAGTCCACTCTACGGCTTGTTCAGAGTTCATCTGAGCAAGACAAATACGGCGCTTTTATCAGTGCAGACCAAGTGGTGGTGTGCTGAGACCCACACATTCCATATCCCCTTTGGAGAACGGGGGATCACCTGTAAGACTCGACCCTAGTGCGTGTGTGTGCATGTGTGTGTATGAGTGTGCATTTCGTTTCTCTTATTTTCGTGGTCCTACTGGTCGAATCCCGGTGACCCGCGACCTTCAAATAGTGTTTACGGTCATCCTTAAGTCCGATCATGTAGACCCGACTCGGGTCGAGCCGAAACTTATGCCATCTTGTTTGCATCGTCGTTGCGGTTCTGATGCCGCGTCTAAAAAGGCCTAGCTATATGTCCTAGAGGGGGGTGAATAGGACAAGGCCAAATAAAACTTATAACAGCGGAATTAAAAAGAATATGATAGCCAAAGTAAATCACAATGCAGGAAAGTAAAACAACCTTAAAATTTAGATCTTGAGAGGTTGATACAAATGTTGTTCTAAAGACAACCTTTCACCAAAAACCAGAGTTTATGGTAGGACAACCTTATTTCTAGAAAGATCTTTGTATCAAATCTCAAACCAAAGAGGAATACAGAAATAAATACAAACTGAATTGATATAAATTGTAATCACAAATGTATTGTTCTAGGGACAGCCATACACCATAAAAATGGCAGGGCAACCTTGCTGGAACAACTTTTAAAAGAAATTGAATATCAAGCTGATAAAGGAATAACATAAAATAAATTCTAAACTATTACAAAATTCTCACAATGCTTGAATTAAATGATTACAACATTCACCACCATACATACATCCCACAAAAGAATAATTAAAGATTAGAAGTATAAATCATTCAACCACAATACAAGGGATTATAGTGGTTCGCCTGTGTGTTCACCAACTGTTAAACAACAGCCACACAGAATGCTACTCCACTCCTAATATCCTCACACAGGGGATATTAGCGTTCACTAACAAAATAGGTTTTCCCAGGTTCACCAAAAACCTTTACAATTGTGTCTTTGTCTGTGGGCTTACACAATTAAAAAAAAACCCACTTCTGAGTTTTCCTAGCTCTCCTCAGATAACCAATACAACAAGATTTTTCTGGCAAATCTTGAAAAAAACCAAAATAGAAAGGAATTTACAATTAAATGTAAAATACCTGATTATCTCCTTCGTTGTAGTAGCCCGGTAGAACCAAATCAGAGTAGATGATTGAATGTCCAAGTTCAATGTCCAGTACTCAATTACAATGGTTCTAATTCTAATAGATTTTAAATTAAACCAAGTAGGGCTTGCCTTAATTGATTTTGATTCCAAAGAAAGGGAATAACAATTCCTCTTATCAAATTAGATTGGAATAGCATAAACAAAATCAATTAAATAAAGCTAAGGAAAGAGAATATTAAATAAGCACACTTAGCTTAGATGAAGCACATAATTATCTCTCAGAAGTTCGACGAAGATTGGCTTGAATGGATTAATTAATTCGATGATTTCTTCTGAGATTCGTGCTCTATTTATAGGTTAGCAGATCGCGTGTTCGACTGGTCTAGAGAGCTCTTCGACTAGTCGAAGCAATAACAGATATTTGAAAAATCAGGCACGATAAGCTTTGACCGTTCTACGACTGGTCGAAGGACTCCTTCGACTGGTTGTAGGTCACCTTTGACTGGTCAAAGGTCTCCTTCAACTGGTCGAATAACTTAAAATTCATCGCTGGACTTTTAGTCGAAGACTTTCGACTGGTCGAAGATGCAGTCGACACTGTTCCTTCGACTGGTCGAACAGATTCCTGAACTAGTCGAAGCCTAACAGAAATTATCTGATTTTTGTAACAAACTTACGACTGATCGAGGAATTTTTTAGACTGGTCGAAGCAACTCTAGGACTAGTCGAAGAAGGCCTAGGACTAGTCGAAGAACAGACCAAACTTATGTAAAACAAACATCCAACTTATGTATCCAAAGTAACCTATTTCTAAGGTCAACCTAAGGTCAGTCAAACCTCAACCATAAAGTAAGGACATTGAAACATTAGGAACTAGTGACCTTGAAGTATGAGCCTTGAAGTCTTGATGTAGTTCAATCTTGAAATCTTGATGTAGCTCAATCTTGAAAGTGTCTTGAGTTCTTTATGAACTGCCTTGTACTCTTCTTGAAGTCTTGCAGCTAGAGTCATGTCTTGTGAGTAGTTCTTGCATTCAAGTTTGATCTTTGTACTCGTGAGCTTTGCTTGTTCATGAATGTTGATCTTTGAGAGAGCTTCACTTATGCAAGATATATAACAGTGATTTTGGCACCACAAATTTGACAACAAACAGGGATATAAAATATAGCACTTACAATCTCCCCCTTTGTCAAATTAGTGACAAAACACATAACCAAGATAAACATAAAGTAAAACAACTTGTTAAAGAGTTCTGAACCAGTTCATATCAACTGGCTTACCTGCAAATCAATATTCAACATTCAACATTCAACATTCAACCAGTTTCATTCAACTAGTTCAAACATACTCCCCCTGAGTAACATAACCAATGCTACTCCTCTCACAATCATATCGTTAAGAACAAACCATTCTCCCCCTTTTTGTCACAATATGACAAAGGAAACAACAATAAAGGAGAACTAAATAAAGGGATATATGAGAGTAAACATGAGGAGTTATGAGATTATAGCAAAACAGAGATAGAGATACTCAACATAGCTTCACATAGAATAAATATCTAGCATAAAACATAGATAATATCCTACTCAAACTCAGTCAACCATGTGCTAAGTTAAAAAGTTATTACAGACCAGAAGTCTCATATAAACTAATCAGAACTAGAACCAGATGACGGAGCAGGAATAGAGGGATCAAGTTGGTGCATGCCCTTGTTCAATCGCCTAAGATATTTGCGCATGTACTTGAATTGTAAATCATGAGCAACAGACATGTTTTCCATCTTTACATTGATATTCTTAACTTTGTCCTCTAATGCACTTAAACGAGCATTAACATCAGATGGTTCAAAATCTGGATCATTTGTTGAGTCAGAATCCAGTTCCTCAAAAATGTCATCCATATTAATGTCATCACCAGCTTCTTCATGACCACCACCACCACCACCACCACCTTGTTCAGGAAGTAGATCTAGCTTCATCTTATTGATATTAGTATTGTTGAAGATCAAATGATGGATTGGTGCCTCATCAACTGGCATATCGACAAACATATGTGTAGCCAATACAGTCATTAAATAGGCAAAAGGAATGTCACTATGACCAGGATGGAGTCTAAACTGAAGAATGAAATGACAGATTAAGGATGGTAAACAAATCTGAGTACCTTTGGAGATAGCATGGATAACATGAACCATAAATGAAGTCAAGTCAGTTTTATTACCCAAACGAGGATACAGATTAGACACAAAGATTTTGTGGAGAATTCTGTACTTGGGTAACAAATACCTTGCGGGAAGCGCATTCCCTTTTGTGTCCATTGAACATCCATGTTGCACAAGTCTCTAGTGAGCATGCGTTTTTCAGACATTGAGGTTTTCAGTTAAGTTATGGATAAGAATACCCTCATCATTCACAGGAATGTCCATAAGGGCTAAAATTAAATGACGATCAATGTCAAAAGGCCCTTCTCTAGTAGATATTTTAAAATTTAAATTATCCTGTGAAAAAGCACTAATACATGTAAACATGGATTGGGCAATGGACCGGTATGCAGGCCTACCCCAATGTAATAAGTTAACCCAACCTACAGCTTCAAGCATAGGAAGGATGTCAAAAGGTGCAATATGATTAACATCAATAGGATGTTCAACAATAACATTACGTAATCTAATGTCCCTAACATACGATAGATCATCATTGGTAACAAGAAGATGACGCTTAGTGATAATGGTCGATCTGGAGGAAGAAGAAGGACCACGGGAAGTAGTTTTTCTACCTCTAGAAGCCATTCGCAACAAGGATATAAAGGAATTAAGAAGTTGCAAAGGATTGAGAAGTGGGTTTACACAAAACAGATTTTTCAAAATCCAAACCCCAAATCTCAATGAAATCCAAAATACAAAGCTTAAAGCTTGAAAAGTAAACAATCTAGACACAAATCTGCAAGAAAAATGTGATTTGGAACATTAACCTTGAAGAACATGAAAGATGGGTTCGACAAGTCGAAGCTCGGCTTCTTAGAGAGGAAAAACGAAATGAGGAAGAAAGTAAAAATCTCCAAATTTTAAGTGATTTCCGAGATCTACGACTGGTCGTAGATATCTACGACCGGTCGAAGGTTGACTGGTCGAGTATACTCACGACTGGTCGAAGAATGTCCAAAAATTCATATTTCTTATAAATTATTCAAAAATTAGAATTCAATCTAGCAAATATATACACTATGATACAAGTAGGCATAAATAATCATTTCAAAATGCACATGCCAAGATCAAATTTCATCTTTTTGAACCTGCTTTTATCGAGAGGTTTTGTGAAAATGTCAGCTCGTTGATCTTCGGTAGGAATATATTCTAGAGATATAACTTTTTCTTCTACAATTCCCTTATATAATGAAATTAATGTCAATGTGCTTAGTACGAGAATGCTGAATAGGATTTTTTGAAATATTTATCGCACTGGAATTATCACAATGTAATAACATAGAATCCTGTTTAATTCCATAATCACTTAGCATTCGTTGCATCCAAACTAGCTGCGTACATGCATTACCAGCTGCGCGATAACTCAGCTTCAGCTGTTGATAGTGATATAGAATTTTGTTTCTTACTAAACCAGGAAACTAGACAATTTCCAATGTAAAAACAACCCCCACTGGTTGATTTTCTATCATCTAGATTACCAGCCCAGTCAGCATCCGAGTACCTAGCTAATTGGACACTAGTCTCATGAGGATACCAGAGACCAAGATTTACAGTACTTGCGACATATCTAATAATTCGCTTGACAGCAATCAAGTGAGATTCTTTTGGATCAGATTGGTATCTTGCGCAAATACCAACACTTAGAGAAATATCAGGTCTACTAGCAGTTAAATATAACAAACTACCAATCATACTCCGATAAAGTTTTGAGTCAACATTTTTACCATTAGAGTCTTTTCAGAGTTTTAGGGTAGTACTCATAGGAGTATCAAAATTCTTGCCATTCTCAAATCCAAATCTCTTGATTAGATTCAAAGCATACTTAGATTGAGAAGTGAATATTCCTTCAGGTTGTTGTTTTACTTGCAATCCAAGGAAATAAGTCAATTCCCCAACCATGCTCATTTCGAACTGTGATTTCATCAAATCTGCAAACTCATTAGTCAAGTCAGTACAAGTTGATCCATAAATGATATCATCAACATAAATCTGTACCATTAAGATATGATCATTATGTTTTTTAACAAATAGAGTTTTATCAACAGATCCTATTTGAAAATTATGACTTAAAAGAAATTTCATTAGTTTCTCATACCATGCCCTAGGTGCTTGTTTTAATCCATAAAGTGCCTTTTTAAGCCGATATACATAATCAGTATTTTTGGGATCTTCAAAACCCATTGGCTATTCAACATAGACTTCTTCATGTAAATCGCCATTTAGAAAAGCACTTTTCACATCCATCTGATAGATCTTTATCTTTCTAAAACATGCAATGGATATAAATAGTCTGATAGATTCAAGACGTGCTACTGGTGCAAAAGTTTCATCGAAATCAATCCCTTCAATTTGAGTATAACCTTGTACCACTAGTCTAGCCTTATTTCTAATTATATTTCCACATTCGTCAGACTTATTTTTAAAAATCCATTTTGTTCCAATGATGTGTTTATCTTTAGGTCTTGGTACGAGATACCAAACATCATTTCTTACGAATTGTTTAAGTTCTTCTTGCATCGCAACAATCCAGTTCTCATCAGTAAGAGCTTCTTTTACGTTAGATGGTTCTATTTGGGATGTAAAACATACATAATTACATATATCCTCAAGTTATCTACGGGTGCGAACACCGGTGAGAGGATTTCCAAGAATATGTGTGGTTGGATGATCTTTAACAGTCCTTAACTCAGAATCAGTCTGATTTGATGAAGTATCGGGTTTATCAATGATTAGAACTTCATCATTATCTGAATTAGAGATTGGCGTGTTTAAGTGATCATCAATGACAACATTAACGGACTCTTGAATCACACCAGTTCTTTTGTTCAGAACCCTATAAGCTCGACTGTTTTAGGAATATCCTAGAAAAATCCCTTCATCACTTTTCGTATCGAATTTTTCCAAATTTTCACGATCTTGTAAAATATAGCACTTGCTGCCAAAAACTCGAAAGTATTTAACAGTAGACTTTTTATTAAACCAAAATTCGTAAGCCGTTTTATTATTATCTTTGCTAGTGTAGACTCGGTTAGTAATATAGCAAGTTGTGTTGACTGCTTCAGCCCAAAGATTTTTAGAGAGCTTCATGCTATTCAGCATGACATTAGCCATTTCTTGAAGCACCCTATTCTTTCTTTTTACAATTCCATTTTGTTGTGGAGTTTTGGGAGCAGAGAATTCATGTAATATTCCTTTCAGATCCATGATCACTACGAATTTTACTGATTTGAGAAGATTTTTCAGTTTGAATCCTTTTGAAAGCTTTTCTCACTTCTTCAAGGGTTTCAGATTTATCCCTTAAGAAGACTACCCAAGTGAATCTGGTAAAATCATCAACTATTACCAGGATATACTTTTTCCCACCACGACTTTCTGTTCTGGTAGGTCCTATCAGATCCATGTGGAGGAGTTCGAGTGGTCTTGATGTGGTATTTGAATTCACCTTTTTGTGTGAGTTTCTTGTTTGTTTGCCTATCTGGCACTCACCACATATCTTATCTAATTTCTGAAGTTTGGGTAAACCTCTTATAAGTTCTCGTTTGCTCAATCTATATAAATTTTGATAATGTACATGTCCAAGACGTTTGTGCCATAAATCAGTCTCGTCTGTATGGACCATGTAACATGTTTGATTAGATGAGCTGGATTCACTAATAATATAGCAATTTTCAGACGTTCTACGTCCAGTTAATATTACAGAACCCTTATTGTTTAGTATCTCACAAATTTGATTAGAAAACCGAACACTATGGTTATTATCACATATTTGAGATATACTAAGCAAGTTATGTTTTAAGTCTTCAACATATAAGACATTTTTAAACACAGGAAGATTAAAAAGTTGAACCGTACCTTGGCCTATAATCTTGCAGTTGCTACCATCACCAAATGTGACTGAACCATCAGTCATATCTTTCAGATCCGTGAGTAAAGCTTTGTCACCTGTCATATGCCTGGAGCATCCACTATCTAGGTACCACTTTGAATGACTTGTTGCTTTGAAAGTTGTGTGAGCAACCAAGCAGGCAACTTTAGGAACCCATTTCAAAATAGTTTTGGGTTTAGGAACATAGTTGGTTTTCTTTTGTTTATAGTTGTAAGAATGACCTATAGAGTTAGATTTTAAGAGCTCCTTGAGTAAATCAACTATCTTTTCAGCTAGTGGATTTCGTTTCTGATTAAAGTTGACATGGCTGCTTCTAGGTTTTTGAAAAGTTTTTGAATTTCTAGAAAAATCTTGATAAGTACTTTTCCCTTTTGAGTTTGAGGACTCTCCTTTAACAAGCATAAGAGGAGTATACTTTTGTTTAGGAGGTAGATTTTTATCGTAGCCCAACCCGGATAGATCGCCACATTTTCTTGATCCGGATAAAAGTTTTTCTAAATTTGGATCTCCTTGGGCATATTTCCATGTGTCCTTTAGACTCAGAAGAGAAGATACTTCAGTTTTGAGTTTCTTAATTTCAGATTTCAAATCAATAATTAGGGAGTTCTTGAATTCCAAATCGCATTTTGATTTTTCAAAACAATCTGAAATTTGTGATTTTTCTAAGACAAGTAATTCAAAACATTCTTTAGGTTTAGAAAACTTTTCTTTTTGAAGTTTAAGTTTGACAACAATTTTACAACTTTCCTTATATAGGGCATTATAAGCGTCTTGAAGATCATCTTCATTTTCACATTCACTACTTAGATTTTCTTAACTTGTTGAGTCATTATCTGAAAATGTGAATTTGGCTAGAGTCATAAGAGCTTTAACCTCATTGCCCAACTCAGTTTTAGAATCTTCTGATTCAGAAGAAGCTTCAGAATCAGATGATTCATCCCATGTACCCAACATACCCTTCTTCTTGGGTTTGTCCTTTTTAGGACATCTATTTGCTAAGTGCCCATATTCTTGACAGTTGTAACATTGACTATCTTTCAAAGATTTTTGAGATTTGGGTCTAAACTTCTTTTTATCATTCGATTTTTGAAAATCAACCATTTTCTTGCTTTTGAAAATGTTGTAAAATTTCGTAGCTAAAAGAGTCATATCATCTTCTGAATCAGAATTTTCTTCTGAATTATATTTAGAAGATTTTAGTGCGTTAGATTTACCTTTAGGAGCTTTAAAGTTTAACTCGTAGGTTTGTAGAGAACCAACTAGTTCTTCTACCCTCATATTATCCGTATCACGAAGTTCCTGGATTGCGGTTACTTTAGAATTGAACCGTTCAGGAAGTGAGCGTAATATCTTTGCACACACTTTACTTTCTGGGATTTTATCGCCAAGACTCCACATTGAGTTTACAATGTCATTCAATCTAGTGTAAAAGTCCATAAACATTTCATTTTCCTCCATATGAATTTCTTCAAATCTGGTTGTGAGGAGTTGGACTTTAGATTTTTTGACAATTTTAGTACCCTCATGTTTCATTTCTAATATATCCCAAGCTTGCTTTGCAGTATCACAGGAAACGATTCTTTTGAACTCATCCGGTGATAGTGCGCAAGTGATTGCATTTAGTGCTTTAGCATTTGCACTACTCTCACTTTTCTGAAGTGTGGTCCATTGGTAATATGGTGTGACTTTTATAGATTTTGAACCGTCAACCCCAGTAACTTCCATGATAGTAGGTTTCCATTCAATCACTATGACTTGCCACACATTTTCATCCATTGATTTGAGGAAGATCCTCATTCGGGCTTTCCAATAGGCATAGTTAGATCCATCAAAGGGTGGAGGCCTTGTGACTGAAAGGCTATCAAAATTTGACATCTTAAATAGCTTAAATCGTTAGCTCAGGAATTAAATCCAAGAATTAAAAATGAGCTATTAGGCTTTGATACCACTTGAAAAGGCCTAGCTATATGTCCTAGAGGGGGGGTGGGGGGTGAATAGGACAATGGTAAATAAAACTTATAACAGTGGAATTAAAAAAAATATGATAGCCAATGTAAATCACGATGCAGGAAAGTAAAACAACCTCAAAATTTAGATCTTGAGAAGTTGTTACAAATGTTGTTCTAAGGACAACCTTTCACCAAAAACCAGAGTTTATGGTAGGACAACCTTATTTCTAGAAAGATCTTTGTATCAAATCTCAAACCAAAGAGGAATACAGAAATAAATACAAACTGAATTGATATAAATTGTAATCACAAATGTATTGTTCTAGGGATAGCCATACACCATAAAAATGGCAGGGCAACCTTGCTGGAACAACTTTTAAAAGAAATTGAATATCAAGCCGATAAAGGAATAGCAGAAAATAAATTCTAAACTATTACAAAATTCTCACAATGCTTGAATTAAATGATTACAACATTCACCACCATACATACATCCCACAAAAGAATAATTAAAGATTAGAAGTATAAATCATTCAACCACAACACAAGGGATTATAGTGGTTCACCTGTGTGTTCACCAACTGTTAAACAACAGCCACACAGAATGCTACTCCACTCCTAATATCCTCACACAGGGAATATTAGCGTTCACTAACAAAATAGGTTTTCCCAGGTTCACCAAAAACCTTTACAATTGTGTCTTTGTCTGTGGACTTACACAATTAAAAAAACCCCACTTCTGAGTTTTCCTGGCTCTCCTTAGATAACCAATACAATAAGATTTTTCTGGCAAATCTTGAAAGAAACCAAAACAGAAAGGAATTTACAATTAAATGTAAAATACCTGATTATCTCCTTCGTTGTAGCAACCCGGTAGAACTAAATCAGAGTAGATGATTGAATGTCCAAGTTCAATGTCCAGTACTCAATTACAATGGTTCTAATTCTAATAGATTTTAAATATAACCAAGTAGGGCTTACCTTAATTGATTTTGATTCCAAAGAAAGGGAATAACAATTCCTCTTATCAAATTAGATTGGAATAGCAGAAACAAAATCAATTAAATAAAGCTAAGAAAGAGAATATTAAATAAGCACACTTAGCTTAGATGGAGCACAGAATTATCTCTCAGAAGTTCGACGAAGATTGGCTTGAATGGATTAATTAATTCGATGATTTCTTCTGAGATTCGTGCTCTATTTATAGGTGAGCAGATCGCGTGTTCGACTGGTCTAGAGAGCTCTTCGACTAGTCGAAGCAATAACAAATATTTGAAAAATCAAGCGAGATAAGCTTTGACCGTTCTACGACTGGTCGAAGGACTCCTTCGACTGGTCGTAGGTCACCTTCGACTGGTCGAAGAACTTAAAATTCATCGCTGGACTTTGAGTCGAAGACTTTCGACTGGTCGAAGATGCAGTCGACACTGTTCCTTCGACTGGTCGAACAGATTCCTGGACTAGTCGAAGCCTAACAGAAATTATCCGATTTTTGTAACAAACTTACGACTGATCGAGGAATTTCTTAGACTGGTCGAAGCAACTCTAGGACTAGTCAAAGAAGGCCTAGGACTAGTCGAAGAACAGACCAAACTTATGTAAAACAAACATCTAACTTATGTATCCAAAGTGACCTATTTCTAAGGTCAACCTAAGGTCAGTCAAACCTCAACCATAAAGTAAGGACATTGAAACATTAGGAACTAATGACCTTGAAGTATGAGCCTTGAAGTTTTGATGTAGTTCAATCTTGAAATCTTAATGTAGCTCAATCTTGAAAGTGTCTTGAGTTCTTTATGAACTGCCTTGTACTCTTCTTGAAGTCTTGCAGCTAGAGTCATGTCTTGTGAGTAGTTCTTACATTCAAGTTTGATCTTTGTACTCGTGAGCTTTGCTTGTTCATGAATGTTGATCTTTGAGAGAGCTTCACTTATGCAAGATACATAACAGTGATTTTGGCACCACAAATTTGACAACAAACAGGGATATAAAATATAGCACTTACAGCGTCTTGTGCGTCCATCCGACGCTTAGATCATAAGTTGTGTACATCTCATTAATAGCCCTTGATCATGATCATGTGGCCCACCTAGTGTGGAGAGCATGTTTTTCAAGGGGACCACCCTCTTTTGTGCAAATTCCAACACACACCACCCATACACTACCTAAACTCCCATATCCTACACCACCCCTACCCACACACTACCTATCCCTACTCTAGCCTAGCAACATAGTTTATATCACCATAGGCTATGATGATTTTTCTCTTATCTAGGAGAGAGTGATGATTGCACTCTTACAACCTCTCTCTCTCTCTCTCTCTCTCTCTCTCTCTCTCTTTCCCTCTCATTTCTCCCTTTCCTATTCTCTTTCTTTTCCTTGTAAGAGGTGGGACATCCACACCTTCTTCCATTTTCCAACCCCTTCTCCTCCTATTTCCTCTCAATCCCTCCATTAAAAACTCATCTCACCCATTGATCTTGCTTCCTTTGGAGCTTGGGAGCAAGCCCTTGAAGTTTGGAGGAAATCTTGAAGGTGGGTGATGTATATGAAGGTTCTCCCTTCTTTTCTTTTTGCATTTCCTTTCAAGAACATTTGGTAGTATGTAAGACCCACCAATCAATGGTGGAGGTCCTACATCACTCCATGATGAGAGGCTAAAGACCTATTTCATGCATGCACGTTTCCATGGTGGGCCATTCTCCATGGACCCACCATGATGGATTTCTTTGATTTAGGATTTTGTTTGGTCATCTAGACCATTGTATGCATGTTAGGGATAGCATCAGCAACTTCTTTGGATTGTATGATGACATGCATGCATGATATATGAAGGATGTATGTGCGATTGTAATGGTGGAGGATTCATAGTGCCAGAATCCTCCCCTATGGTCGTTGATCTCTTTCCCTCTCTCTCTCACTCACTCTCTCTCTCTCTCTCTCTCTCTCTCTCTCTCTCTCTTTTCTCTATTTCTTTCCTCTATTTTTCTCTTGATGATTTGTGGCCCACCGATGTGTGACAAACGTCCTAAACCCTTAGATTTTTGGGACGTCCAGGCCCACTAGGTTAGACGTCCCTATGCATGTTGCATGTGTGGGTTGGATGACCTCAAATGTTTGATTTTCTTGGAGAACTTTGATTGGAAATGGGTCTGAAAATTTTTGTGGTCCATCTAGGTGGACCCCACTTATATTATTTGAGCATTAATCCACTTGGATATTTTTTTAATGGGCTGAAAATGGACAGCATATGTTGCTGTCAAAATTTTAGACCCATTGGATGTATGATTTTGGACCTGATTTTGGGACTGTTTGGGGGACTATTCATACCCATAAAATATACTTTTATAAAAGGTGGGGATCTCGTCTTGATGTCCCCCAAATTTCAGCCTCATCTGACCTTGATTGAGGTCCCAAAAGTGTGGCCCAAGTGAGGTGGACATTGCTAGATTTTCTGCTATAAATTCCACCACGTTGGGATGTCCAGGTCAGACAGATTTTCTAGATAGACTGTTTTATTTAAATTAATTAAAATACTTTTAGTTATAAAAAAATCACAAAATTTTGTGGAGGTGTGGCCCACCTATGGAGATACCACCCTACAAATTTTCAGGGCCATCGGGCCCCTGTACCAACCGTGGTGCGGCCTGGAGTGGCCCATCAGGCTTGGATGCCAAGGCGAGGGCGTCCAGCCTTGGCTGGCCGTCCAGGCCACCTTGTAGACCCACCTTGATGAGTTTTGTTGTCCCACCTTCCATCCAATCTTGGTCCATGTGGGACATAGCCACCTCCCTCTATAGTTTCCATTTTCGGGGTCCATTT
This sequence comes from Magnolia officinalis, assembly GCA_021015155.1. NCBI lineage: Eukaryota > Viridiplantae > Streptophyta > Magnoliopsida > Magnoliales > Magnoliaceae > Magnolia > Magnolia officinalis. Next base: position 24,788,565 of record JAJHSJ010000009.1, read on the forward strand.
GGGTGAGTTTTGGGCCAATTACCCAGGCCCATAATGCTGCCCAACATGGGACCCCCAGCCCATTGGGCTACTACTGGACGTCCAATCCAGCAACATGGCCCATCTGATTTATGTGTTAAATCCACTCCCTTCATCTGGTGGACCCCCTTGTGACACGTACGGGTCACCAGGAACTAAAATAAACATATAATTTAATTAATGTTTGAATTTCCAACAATGCCAGATTGTGGGTGGGCTGAAAATTCAGCAATAGGCTCATGGTTGCTACCCATAAATGGATGTTTTGGGGCAGCATGGTCCACCAAATTTTGGGACATTATTACACATATCTTGCCCATTTTAATTAGATTTTTTTTCTAGGCTTAATTAGTGCATATTTAAGGCCCATTCCAATTGGGTTTGTATTGGACTAGTCTTCTTAGTTAATTGTTGGGTTTTCTTAGGCCCATCGTCTTGAAACTTTTAATAGGCCCATTAGACCCTTAGGGCCTATATTATCATACCATTGTAATGGGTTTTATGGGCCAATACTCAAGTAGTTGGGCCCTTGCCTGCCCATTAAAATAAACTCATACTTGGGCCGAGATGTGAGGCCCAACTTACTTGTTTTAAATATAAGGATCACCCATATGTTGGAATAATGGGTTGCCCATTAGGCCCACCACAATGAGTGGACTCATGACCCTTATGGTTGGGCCCAAACCTTGGTTGAAGGCCCACCATGTTGTCTATGTATTGGGCTTAGTGTATAGCCCACTAGGCCGTGGATTGCTTGGGCCTTGGACTTTACTTTATATGCATAGCGGGCTACCTTTTGGGACGAAGTTGAGGTTGGATGTCCTCCTTGGTGGCCCTAAGGTAGGCGCATAAGGTCCTCATAGGTGATTGAAGGCCCACCTTGGACCTTGTTAGGACCATTTCCTCCTTGAGACTTTATGACTCTCTTAACTTGTGGGCCATCCCAAAGTATTAGGCCCCCACTAGAGGACTTCACTTCTCTTTAGAGTACCTGTCTATGTATCTAGACCTTGTCCCCCCTTGGGAATGAGGAATATATTTTACAGGTAGCGCACTTACATCATTGAGACCCATATGCATCATCTGTGTGAATTGATTACATTATGTGGTGGTCATAGAGGGATGGAGTTTCTCCCCTTGTGCACATTGAGTGCCTGAAGCTTGTGCATGATCTGTATATGTGACTCATGCATTAGCATGACATTTCATAATGATACCGCCCTTGCTTCAGCAGGGCCTTGCCTTCACAGGGACGTTCATGGATAGCCGTATGTGTGGACACCAGAAATATTACTTGAGCATATCGGGTGCATAGGATGCCCATGGGTGAAATTTCTAAAACTTCCATGGTACCAAAGATCTGCCCTAACGTCATGACCGAGTGGAAACCATGAGCGCATGAGGGCCTTATACCTTTAGGCCGCGACTCCCACTGTCGTGTAGTCGGTTGGGTAGGGGTGTGGCCTTACTCGCCTGATGTAAGGAGGCATTGTTAGGATGAGTCTGACCAGCTCGTAAATGGGTCTGCTACCGTCAGGCCTTGCTGGTGATTGGCTGTCCATAGGCGGGTAGCGAGATCTCTTACGCTCGTTTAACTATACGGGGTCTGTAGAGCGGCAGTCATCCAGTAGTGTAACGGACCCTAGTGATGTCCTTATGATTGGAAATGTACTTGATATGTGGATTGGATATGAGCACTGGCATTACTTTGCATCGCATTCGCATCAGTTGTATAAGCCCCTTCATGCATTGCCTTGGTATGACGCCCAATACTCATTGCATCGTACTCATAATAAGCCTTGGTAAGGTTAGTGATATTGTCATGGAGCATGTTTCCCTTCCTGTACCTCTTATTATTCTTCTGCGCACTATTGTCACACACTTTCACCACCCTTTAAGCTTCTATAATCTTATGCACGATTGATGCGTGCAGGAGATCCTAGACAGGCGTCATAGCGGCAACGCTTGGATTAGAGTTGAGCTTGATGACCCCAGTGTTGCAGACTTTTCTCTTCTTCTTCTATTCTTTTATGTATGTCCTTCTGGACCTTATGAAAACTTGTAAAAGTTCAAATTCGTAGTGTATTTTGTGATGTGAGCCTTTGTTATTCTCAGATGTACTTGTTGTGATCTTGGGTATGCTCGTATTGGAAATGGTTATACTGTTATGAAAATCCTCCTTGCAGGATCTCAGGATCGGAACCTGCCTCAAGAGCCGAGAATGGGGTACTGCGGAGGCTATTGCGGCCAGAACCGGCTATTGGGTTTCTTGTGAGTCCAGTTACCGAGTCTGCGACGTGACATCACCCCCTGTGATATTTTCATTCAGCTTAACCCTCAATACGAGGGGAAGGAGATCCATTCCCTTCGAGGAGGACCTCCCTTTTCCCACTGAGGATGACTAGATGTGTCTTCTAAGGATGGTTCCTCATTCTTCAGACTTCTCAGGACCCCGATTCAAGTTGCTCTGGCTATTGGCGAATTTTTCCTGGCGGATTCCGCAGACTGAGGCTGAAGCTATTGTGAAAGCTCACGCCTTGATTTTGTACACTTTGGGAGCCATGATCTTTTGTCATGGAAATGAGTTGGTGAGCTCCCGTCTGCTGAAGCTCGTGGCAAGTATCACTTGTCATAGAAAATCCCGTGATAGATTTTCACGTTTCGGCGTTGATGGGCTCTGGAAGATCTTCTCCTCTCATGTTGGTGAGCTGAAGGGCGCCTCTTGGAAGTACTTCTTAGATGATCAGCGGTCCATCCCACGAAGGTTTAAACTTGCCTCTGAGGTCTAGTAAGTGCGATGGTAAAATGTGCTTCATAACCATATCGCCGACCTTGAAGCTCCTCTTTCGGACCCTTTTGTTGTAGGCTCGTGCGATCCTCCTTTGGTAACATTGTGAGTGGCTTAGTGCGGGCATGCATTTTTCATATGTCAGGTGTAGTTGATTGAATCTTACTTGTTACCACTCGCCTTCCTCGATCTTGCTTTCCAATAATACTCAGAGAGATGAAATTTTGACTTCGACTGGTAACACTGCCTCCATTCCGTATGTGAGTTCAAAAGGAGTTGTGCTATAGCAAACCGTACAAATGTCCGATAAGCCCAAAGTGTGTATGGGAGCATTTCAGACCAGTCACGATATGTTTTGACCATTTTCTCCAGTATTCGGATAATTTTTTTGTTAACGGCTTCGACCCCACCATTCATCTGAGGGCGGTAAGGGCTTGATCGATGGTGCTAAATTTTAAATTTTTTGAGGAATTCGCCCATTCTTTTATTGATAAAGGGTGACACGTTGTCTGTAATGATGGCATGAGGAACTTCGTATTTGTCAAGCCCTAAACTCAGAAACCAGGCTCACAAAATTTTCGATCACCGAATCTGGCACCGACAGCCTTCGTAGTACCCCATTCTTGGCTCCCAGCACCCATACACCAGGTTCCGATCCTAGGATTCTATAAGGAGGATTTCAACCATGAATTTGATTCGTAATAAGCATAACCATAAGCATAACCCACAAACAACAACCAACAACATCATCACAAATCCACTATAATTTACAAAAAAAAAAAAAAAACTTGTAAGATACAGTAGGTACAGTGCGCAGAAGGAAATACAATATCAAAAATTAAAACGCTCAGGAAGTCCACTACACGCTCCAATCTCAACGTTGTTATGGTATCCTAGCGTCACCTGCACGCATCAATCGTGCATAAGCTTATGGAAAGCTTAGAGGGCGGTGTAAGTGTGTGCGTAATATGAGTGTGCTCAAAATGCAATGTCAGAGTAATGTGGAATCATGTTGATGAGTACATAAATGCAATAAGCCGTAGCAAGGCTATGCGGTGCAAGACATGAATGCTATTAGTCTTATCAAGACGATGTGATGCAAGATGCAACCTAAGCATGCCAATCCACATATCAATACATCTCATCACTAGACCATCAAATATTAGTACGGTTCTCATTCTGGATAATTATCGGGGTTTAGTACACTCCAAATGGAACTGTCCCTTTCCCAAGCGCGCAGTCCAAGTGAGCGTAAGAAACCTCACTATTCGCCTGGCCAATAGTCCGCCAATACATATCTGGCACGTCGATAGCGGACCCATTCACAAGCTGGTCAAACTCAGCCTAGTAATGCCCTATATCCTCGGGCGGGTAAGGCCACACCCCTTTTCAACCGACCACGACACGATGGGAGACGCGACCTCCTGGTATTTGGCCCTCGTGCGCTCATGTATCCATTCGGTCTCGACGTTGGAGTCATCCTTTGGTACCATCGGGTTTAAGGATTTTCACCCAGGGACATCTATGGCGCCCCGATGCTAGAAATAATATTTCTAGGATCCAATCTGACCACCCAAGATGTGTCTGTGGAGGCCACAACCCTAATATCGTTAGGGCATACAGTAATCACAATCACACAAATACAAAGAGCATGAATCACACAGCCCAATCATGTATCAATCCTGCGCATACCGTGCGCTCATGTGGGATAACTCCGCCTATCAGGGAGTCCCATAAACCACCTATACTATGGCATATGAAATGGCCAATCACATCTCATAACAAACATACAGATGATGCATATGGGCATGTATCATGATGCTATGCTGTCGCAAACTCATAATCAACAACGGTAGCCGGTATCGGTAATCGGCACTGATAATCGGCATCGATAATCAACCTCTACGTAAGGTGGGGTCCGTAGATGGATGGCCGATGATGGATCAAGTAAAATCAAAGGGGCCCAAGCGTTTGGGTTAACCCACTAAGGAATGATAAGAATGGGCCTAACAAGGCCTAAGGAAAGGTCACAATGTGGACGCCCAACCATCATTGCCCATCAATGTGGACCTTTAACCAACATTGCTCCCAAGGAATGGTGCTCATAGGGCCAATCGTATAATGGGCCCACGGCCTCATACAAAGGCCTAATATACATCATCATGGGCCTTGCTTATGAGACATACGCATCACATTGGGCCTTACTTATGGGCCAATATATATCACATCGGGCCGTATCAAATGGGCCGATCAAATGGGACGAATTAATTGAGCCAAATCAAATGGGTCGAGTCAATTGGGGCCAAATCGATGGGCTGAATTAAATGGGTCGGGTCAATTGGGCCAAATCATTTAGGCCAATCAAATGGGCCGAATCAGTTGAGCCGAGTCAATTGGGCCGAATTGAATGGGCCAAATCAAATGGGCCGAATCCATTGGGCCGAATCAGTTGGGCCGATCAAATGGACCTAATACACACCACTATGGGCGTCTACCCATAGGCTCCAAATACATCACAATGGGTCTCAACCCATGGGCCCCGAATACGTCATATTAGGCCTCTCAAATACAACAAGTAGGCCGCACCATTTGGGCCGCACCATTCATTCATCTATAGAGATCATTTTAGAGCATACCACAAATAACAGTGGTGATAATGATTTTTCCACTATTAAAACCTCAATGGGCCCACCATAGCGTTTATTTTTCATCCAATCTGTTTATAAGGTCACAAGGACTTGAACCAATAAAATAAAATAAAAAATATCATATTGGTCCAGAACTTCTGTGACCCCAAGAGAGTTTCAATGGTAGACGTTCAATCTCACTTTTTCTGCAGTGTGGTCCACATGACATTAGATTTGTATTATTATATATATATATATATTATATATATATATCTATATATATATATATATATATATATCTATATATATATATATATATATATATTTGTCCCAAGCCATAGAACGAGCTCACCAATGAATGGACGGTTAGGATGGGATACCCCATCAGCAGTGGGTCCCACCGTCATACTGTGTGGACATTATGGGTGCACTTCACGTCAGCAGCTGACGTTAATACAGCTACTATATAGCAGCTGTAGGTACGGTGGGTCCCACGTGGGAGTAGCCCACCATAACATTATTTAATATTATATAATATAATTATATATATATATATATATATCATATACAATACAGTAAGGTGGGCTCCCACGTGGATGTGGCCCACCACAATATATTATTTAAATATAAAATATTATATTATATAATAATATAATATATCATATGTAATGCAGTGAGGTGGGCTCCCACGTGGATGTGGCCTCACCACAATATATTATTTAAATATAAAATATTATATTATAATAATATAATATATCATATACATATGTATTAGTGAGTGTGTGGGAGGGTGGGACTGTCAGCGTCCAACATCCAGAGACACTAGACGGACAGCCAGATGAAACACATCCATCATGTAGGCTCCACATGAATGGATGGTCTGGATGTCATGCACATCCATCATGGTAGGCCCCACATGAATGGATGGTTGCATGCATACAACGAATGGGGCCCATGTAGTGGCCCACCAGAGCTTTGGATCGGTTGATATTTGTGTTTTTGCTTCATCCAGTCTAGGCCGGTCCATTGGATCGGCATTGAGGTGGGGCCCAACACATGGACAACCTAGATCAGGTGGGCCACATACATCATTATCACATAAAAAAAAAGGACGAGAGAGAACAGCGTGAAAGGGGAGGGACCCCGCTACTATTGGCCCTCCCAAATACAATGCATACATCAAGTGGGTCCCACAATAAGTGGGACCTTGAAATCGAAATCAACAGTGGATCACCCACCTATCGGCCTTCTTCTTTAGTTCCTTGGACTCATATGATCCTTGCCTTCTATTTTAATGGAGGTTGATAGAGAATGAATGGTTGAGATGGGAGATGAGAGGGAGGGCCACACTTGACTTAGAAGAGAGTTTGGACGTTTGGAATTTTGTTGCTTGGGAGTGAAGAGAGAAATGAGAGGGAGAGAGAAGTGATGGGTGAAAAGGGATGGGATGGTGGGTGATGGGTTATGGGTGGAGTGGAGTTGTAAGAAAGGGATGAGAGGAGAGAGAGAGAGAGAGAGAGAGAGTTAACTTTGGGAATGGGAGAGAGATGGGTTGCTTGTATTTGACTTGTACTTGTGATAGGATATGTACTTGACATTGATTGATTGATTGATGGGATAGGCTGTAGAGATTCTCTCAGAATTTGCAACGTGTGGCGTTTCTTCAGAATGAACGCGGGCCCACATCTCCTGGCCCGGGTATCGGATCGGTGCGTGAGTTGTGGCGTTGGAACCGTGGCGATGGTGTGGTCGTTAGGGTACAAGCTTCGAGTCGAGCCGACTTTGGTATGCAGGCCTCAGCTTAGGATCGCGCGTAAACGTCAGATACAAGTCGAGGGTTGGCGGAATTCGACCGGGAGGACTGTGGAAGCCTACAGAATGGTACGAACGAGGATACGGGCCTTACAATACCGGCTAATGATATTGTTCTTCATGAATTTTACCACATGAGACGATGCGATGGTAGTGTAGGATGCTGCCTCTATCCACTTTGTGAAATAGTCTACCGCTACCAGGATGTATTCGTGCTAGTTTGAAGCTTTTGGATTGACCTTCCCGATGATGTCAAGGCCCCATATAGAGAAAGGCCATGGTGTTGTCAGATTGTACAATTCGAAAGCAGGCGCATGAATTTGATTTGCGTGTTCCTGACATTTGAAGCACTTCCTGAAATATTTGCAGCAGTCTGTATCCAACGTTAGCCAAATTAACCGAGCCGTAGAATCTTTTTCGCCATCATATGACCATTAATATGTGGGCCGCATACCCCTTCATGGGTTTTTGACATGATTTCGGCTGCTTCTGTTTCGTCCAAGCAGCGAAGGAGGACTTGATTGAAGGTTCGCTTGTAGAGGATACCTCCACTGATTGTAAATTGGGCTGCCAGCAGTTGGATAGTGTAGTGATCAGTTGATGTAGCTCCTTCAGGGTATTTTTGGTTCTCGAGATATTCTTTGATGTCTGTGTACCATGGATGGTTGCTAGGGGAGTTTGCTGCTTCATTGATATGCAAACAGAAAGCGGTCTCTTCTTGAAGTTCTACGGTATGTTCCCACTGAATTATCTAGTGTCTAATTTACATATACCATGACATATCAAGCATAAAAGGACAAGTCCAGATCATGCATCTAGATCTGGATGTTTGGTGAAATGATGCAATTTTGCTGAGCTTCAAATGATATATCTGAGGTTCTTCACCTCCATCTTTTGTATATAAACATTCAAGTGTTTATAATTTTGATGTGTATAGTAATTGTACATAATTTTGCTAAGTATACTATTGATTCATAGAAGTTCTAAAAGTATACTTGAAAGGTCGGCTGAATACTAAAAATGTAAAAACATACGGCTGTCGATATGACATTTTCGATTGATCGATCAAGGGTCGATATAATCAACGACTCTTTAGAATATGAACAGCCGTATGATCAAGAATGGCATCGAAGACAGGCTCGATAAAATCGATCAAGCGCTTCTCGATATCATTGAAACAATTATCGATAATATCCACAAATGCCGCCCGATAAAAGTCAGCGAAGCGAAAAAGGGGTGTAACATCCCGGATTTTTCCCAACTTGGCAATGGACGTCCTTGGACGTAGAACTGCCCTAGGACCTTATTCTGCCATGATTAGGGCGTAATTTAATCAAGTATTAATAGCTTGAATCACCTTTTATACAAATTACAAAGGCCCGAGTACCACCTCAGGCAGAAATCACTCAGGACCGAATCTTTTAGGAATTAGACAAAATTAACTAAGTGTTAAACTAGATTAGCTGTGAAATTCATTTGAATCACTTTAAATACGATTTGCAAGACCCAAAACTGGTAGAATCATTGACGTTAGGTTACCCTAAAATCTAGGATTAATCTCATTACCCAGTTGCTCTTGGGAGCACATTGAAACTCCGTCTCGGATCTGGACCGCACGTCGAAAGTCCGATTACTATGAAATTATAGTATTAAGATCACCTTGCTGGGCTTGACCACCACCTCGGAAATCAAGTCCAGATAGTGTCTCAAAGCTATTCGCTTGAGCCCGGAGTGAAGTGTGTGAGAAACGTGAATATTTTAGAAATAAACATCTAAATTTAAGTAATCTGAGACTTGTCGCTTGCGGGCCGAATATAAGGATTCAGACCTTTAGAATCTGACCTAAATACATCCTCGGATCAGGAGAAATTTCCCATACATGGCAGTGTACTTGTGGCCCTGATCGAATTTCGGTGACCGTCGAACTGAAACTGGTCTGCCGTAGTCGATCTGTAAATCCGATCGGACCGAAAACTTAACTCAACCTAGATCCATGGTCAGGGAGCTTAAGTCCGACCTTTGGCTCAAGGGGGGCTCCGGAAGTGCTCCGTTGAGCTGAAATAGACGCCCTTTGGTTATAACCTATATATACCTTAGCCCTGGGGTCATTTCCATCAGTTTTAGGCCTATATAAGGACCTTAAACCCTCTCTCATTCACTCCATACGAATTTGAGAAAACCTAGGAGAGAGAAGAGAGTAAAGAGAGGGAAAGTGTAAGAGAAGTGAGAGAAGATTCCTTGCACTCTATCCTGCCATTCTACGGGCTTAACCATCCCTATCTAATCGCTATTCCGGTGATTCTGACTTCGTTCTTAGGTAAGAAAACCTAACCCTAATCTGTTATAGGGTTTCAATTGTTACAAGTGGCGAGATAGTTGACTTAACTCATGCTATAGGTTGATGTACCATCGTTGATGAAGCCTTAGAGTTTCTAGCGAATTTGTTATGCTTCTACGATGTAAGGTGCGAACTATAGACGTATAGGTTATGGTTTTCAAGGCTTTCAATGTCGGTTAATGATATATTACTGATGTGGACGCTATTTCACATGCATAAAGTGATGTCCATTTCGTTTTTCAGTTATATGTTAACTAGGTTGAATATACTGTATTCCTCGTATTTGTAGAAAATATTGTATACGTATGAAATTCAGATTTGTGCTTGCCATGATTAATTGTTGTCTATGTATGCTAGATGCATGTGTATCAACTTCTGGGTGAACGGATTAGCCTAATACATGTTATATCAACATACGTTGTGTATGTTATTATGTGTAGCTTAAGTGTTTGTGAAAATGACTGAATGAGTATAGAATTTGCATTCGTGCTCGCCATGACTAACTGTCGTGGATATATGATTGTTGTATAGGCGACAACCCTTTGACGAAAGGATTTGCCCTAATATGTATGATAACTAATATATAATATGTATGATGGAGGGTGTAGTCTAAGTGTTTATTGAAATGACTGAATGAATATGAAATCATGATTTGTGCCTACCGTGGTTATGGGACGCAAGTACATGATGATTGTGTATGTGACAACTCCTTGTCGGAAGATTCGTCCAAGTACATGTTAAAAAGCGACATATGTCATGTAGGTTGATAGGTGCAGTATAAGTGTTTGATAAAATGTTTGTATGAGTAAGTATTTGGTGAATTGTACTGTATATGGGCGTTGAGATAAGATTCTCAACTACCTTAGGGATGTGTATGATTTCCTCCATACAAGTTGTTTAGTTTCTTCGCTTTACTTGTGAAGGGCATGTGTATGGATTCTTGTTTATGTTGCATCTTATAACATGCTTGATAATATGATTGGACTACTTGGTTACTTCTGTTCTGACTACTCCACATGATTTTTTGTTAAGGTTGAATGTGTATGGGGCTATGCTAGGTCCAGGCAATCGGTAACTGGCTTTGAGTTCGTGGCTGAGATTTAGTCGCCATGTAGGACGTGTTTGACGAACCCGAGTCGTGCGTTGGTCGTCGGCAGTGGTTAGGCCACACAAAGTGCTTACGCACTTCATGTCGATCGATACGATGAGCGCTCGTAATAGTCTAGCTCGTCAAGTAACCCGATTGACCCGATGTATGTTCATCATGTTTGGACGCTCTTGTTTGAACCTAAGGTACCGAACTCACCAGTGAAATGGTACCTCGATCCGCTAAGACTCATGAGCCGGACATGGTGGTATGGGACACCGTGGTCGAGCTGTCAGCCTACGCTGGGGCGACGAGTCTCCCCGTAGTGACCAGTGAGTAACCCAGACTCGTGAGCCGAATACAGTGGTATGGAAAATTGTATTCGAGCTGTCGGCCTACACTAATTTGGTGACGAATCCTTTGCGTAGAGGCGACGAGTCTTTCCATAGTATACTCTGAACATTGTATTCGAGCATACTCTGAACCTGCATAGAGGCGACGAGCCTTTCCGTAGTAATCAGAGTATACACTAGGCCTGTACTAATTTGGCGACGAGCCCATTGCAGCGACCTAGAACCGCAACATCGTATGAGATTTACTAGGACTAACTACCCTAGAATGGATCCTTGTTTGGGAATGATATAAGGGAGGTACCTTAGTTTCCCAATCCTACTGTATGAAAAGGACTAATAAAAACTTGGTAATCATGCTCATAACATCTCACTGCATGTGCCCCGGGTTGAGGAGCACAGAGGGAAGAAAGCATGCCGCAACCGTAAGATGGTGTCGCACGAGGGAGTGTAGGCGAGGGCATACATCATGAATACATTTCATCCTTGCATTAATAAGAGTATCTAGGAATGTTTGATTATACTGCTTTATCATTACTGCTTGACTGAGTTGATAACATGTTAACCTCTGCTTTATAGTTTCACTGAGTTGATCACTCACTCCCACGTTACGGGACGGTGTTGTACACACCAACCAGACCCTGTCTTAGTTTAGATGATGGCGATGCTTGCAAAGCAGAGCCAGACTTTTACGATGATGAGGAGGGTTTCTCCTGTGTGTAGCTATCAGGCGGGTCTATGTAGACCATCTTCTGATCGACGGGATTACAGGGTTGCTGATTAGACGCCATTACACTTTAGTTTGCACTTGTGGAACACTCATGTATATTCATTTTGTTCATTTTTGGTGTATATATGTCTATATTTAACCTGATAACATGTTCATACTCTGGAGACTTACAACAGTTTATAAATTTTATATATCTATCACAATCTTCCGCTTGCGTAATTTAACTGTCTCTGGAGTATGATATGTTGTTTTGGTCTAATCCCATTCATGTTTCAATGCACTCATCATAATCATCATTATCTATGTTGGATAAGTGATGCGTTGGAACTCGGGAGCTGAGCTTTGATCGACCCCCGATTTTTAGGGCGTTACAAGGGGGTTTATTTTCTCAAGGGTTTCGGTCATCTTCTCTACTCGATCCTCTCGACCAAACCACCAGGAGCCAAGTCGGACTACTCAAATCCTTCCACAAATCGGGTAATACCCTTCTAACATATTAAGAGTCCATTTCTTTTTGGGTATTTTCGGGTTGTTAGGTTTTTGTCGCCTTTCCCGAATCTTTCAAAATCCAGTAGTCCACATGGGAAAAGACAAAAGAGTAGCATCCATTCCTGGGGAATCTTTAAGATCCGCCCGACAAAAGGTACTTGCTCTGAAAGAAAGAGTGAGGGCCCTGGAATGTGGGATCCCCACTCGGGAAAGATCTCGACAAGCTTCACGTGGTGGGTCCCAGTCCGAACCACCAGCACCTCCTCCTCCGGTTAGCCAACCTACACGCCCAGCGAAATACACCGGTAGGAAGCTCATTCACGAGAGAAAAGTAGATAGGGATTGCTTAACACCATACAATCTGGAACCTCTGTTTACTGCAATCGGTTGGTTGCCCGTTTTAGATTTCAGAGGGCCATGTCAAATCGAACGAACACGCAACTTCCTTGTCACGTGTCACTCACCTGTATCTGATCCTCCTTCAATTATGGTCTCTCTGGATAGTGATGATGATGTGTTGATCACTCCTGCCACAATGGCTAACATCCTCGATCTGAAAATGGCACCAGAAGGCCTCCCTCAATTGGACCTCGACCATCCTAATGTTCGAACCATTATAACTAAATATCTATGTAATGGTCGAGACATCCCTTAGCATAAAGGGAACGCGCTGAAAGCTAGGTACATGGAACCACGATTTCGGGTTCTACATGGCATATTGACCATAAATATATACCCTAGAAGTACCAACGGATCCGATCTCACAGGTTTTATGGCTATGATAGTGTACTCTATCGCCAAAGGGACAAAGATGTGCCTTCCCACTTTACTTGTCAATCAGTTGGTATATGCTGTTCACACCTCCAGGGATCTTCATCTCCCATATCCATGGATCATAAGCAGGGTATGCAACGCCATTGGTTTCTCATCTACCACTGATCCAGTACTCCCACTTCAAGTCTTCAATATAAAGTACATTCGCAAAATGGACCTGAAGTTCCACAAGTACCCAGAGGATGAAGTAGAAGGGATTCAAGAAGGAGGAGCAGAAGGTGTCAGTGACCCTCGCACAGAAGAAACTATGATGGCCGGAGATGAACCCTCTGGACCCGATCCAGCCACATCAACGCCCGGATATGCCAAACGGTTTAAGTTGGACAGAATTGGGGCACTTCAGAGGGATGTCCACTCAGTACATGAGTGGCTTACAGTCCTGGAGCGGCTAGTCCATGGAGTACAACAGACTGTGCAACATTTGGTTGATCTAATGACTTGCCGACGGGACGACATGGCACCATCCCACTTTACTCCAGAGTGTTGATTCTTGAAATACTATCACACACACTTCACTCTTAACTCAGCATATGAACATCAGTATCTTTTTGGATGTTCTACGCTCCCTTAGGTGTATGTGACAGACTATCTAACTTGGATAAGTTATTCCTTTTTATTGTATATGCCCACGGTTGGGCCAAATACTGGTGGTTATCTTTGGGTGCCCTCAGATGGGCTTGATAGTTTTTTTTTTGGTATCTGTTTTCTACTACCAAGACTAGGCAGTGTACATTTTGTTTTGGCTGTGTTAGAAGTGGCTGAATGAAATTCTCATCTTTACTGCCATTTTTATGTTTCTACGATCCCCTGGTCTATCTGATATGGAATGCATGTGATATTTTTACTGATTATTCTATCTGCTTTTATTACTGCCTTATCTAATCTGATATGCATTCATATTGCCTGAAAATGATGTATACTTAATAATGGTTTAATCTTTATACATCTATATCTATCTGATTCTCCCAAATACTTCAAGCTTCAGTCAATATCAATTGCTATATCTTTGTCAATGACTAACAAAAAGGGAGAGAACAGTCCAAACACCCTGAAAGGAAAATTATATATCTGCTTGAATGATGTTGCAGGTGTTAGGGAGAGCAGCTGCATCAAGCGAGGAGGAGTTTACAGTTAGAGGGAGTAGATACTGGGCTGTGTACATGGGTTAAATAGAACTTGTAAAATTGTGTAAAATACATGTACACACAATTTATGATGTGTTTGTCCAGTACTCTATGGTGTTTTGAGATTTTGTCACATAATTGACAAAGGGGGAGATTGAAAGTGACCTGGTTTGTCAATTAGCGTAAGTGTTGACTACAGAGCCTGATAGGAAAATTAATTCAAGGTCTGCCTCAATCGGATGTGTGCAAGCTCGCCACAGGTAAATCTGAAGCCTCACATCCCCTGTCCCAAATCACCAGGTATACTAAAACCCTTAAAAATGTTAGAATATCATAGGGTTTTTAGGGTAAGAAAATGTTTTCAAAATAGGAAAATTATCTAAGTTTTCTTGCCTTGTCGATTTTATCGATACACATCTCGATATGATCGACCTGCGCTGTCGAGTCCTCGATGCTCCATCGATACCATCGAAAAGAAGACCAAATATGTCCAGCAACCTCACAACATATCTGGACGAATTATCGATGTATCGATACACCTATCGATATCATCGATATTCAAATCTCGAGTCTATCGAAGTCGACTCGATCTTATCGACAGCCAGATTTTCGGCGCCCCTGTTTTTCTTAAAGAATATCATATAAGCATCGATATATCGAAGCCTCCTCGATACCATCGAAATTCAAACCTCAATGATATCGGTAGGCCTTCGATGATATCGATCTTGGGCGCCAAGTTCTCTAGCAACATATTTCAGGGTGTTTTATCTATGATCGGGGGCCACTCGATAGAATCGATATTCAAATATCGATGATATGGATGCCGTATCGATTGCATCGAACATAAACATAAACTGTTCAGCGGGCTTTATGAAAAATCTTTTTGATTTATCGATGCATCGACACGGCTATTGATATCATCGACATTCAAATTTCGATGATCTCGAAGGTCCCTCGATCACTCATGAAAACCTGAAATATTTCAGAGTCAAGTCTCTCTTGTTTTTCAAGTGTTGATGGATCAAACCTCTCATCGATGGAATTGGAGTTCAAAATCCGATGACATCGACAATTGTTTCAATTCATCGACCAACTGGTAATAGGTTTCAATAGCGTATGACATTGAGTTCAAGTCATCGAGCGGACCATCGATGCTATCGAGAGTATACGCTCGATGATATCGAACTCTGTCATAAATGTGACCGTTTTATATCCGTTGGAACCTTTTGCCTATATAAAGAGGACTTGTCTATTGTTGCTGTGAGAGAAAGAAGAGAGTGCTTTTGAGTGTTTTACCTTATATCATATACCCAAAGCCCTTTCTCTCAGGGAAGCTCATCCTCCAATCCACCCTCACCATTGATATTCAATAGAGTGGATTGGGGAATGAACTTCCGCATTCAAGGATCCTCCAGCTACCACCTTAATGGCAAATCATTAAGCTGGGATCCCTTGAATGCTTAGATGATTGAAATCGCTCTATCTTCCTTATAAGAAAATCTTTTGAGAGTAGGATTTCATCATAACCTTGACCCAACCCGTCGTCATGCATTGATACATCTTTTGAGTTGCGAATCAAGGAGACTGAAGACTCTTCATCAACAAAGGAGGAGATCTTCGTCAACGTGCTTAATGGGGCTCATCCACTTATTTGTAAGTATCTAGAGTCCAGAGGACACTTGTGATCATTCCTTGTTAGGATTGGGTCTTAGGTGTTTCTCACCCCTTCAAGCCTTCGTAAGAGGCCTACGGTGGGAGTGTGCGTGGTGGGTACGTTGTGTGGACCCTTGCTCTGTGGAGAGCATAAACATCTAGTTGAAGGTGAACCAGTCAAAACCTTAGGTTTGAGGTCAACTGCTGTGAAACCTTGGGTTTGAAGTGAAACATGTAGAAACCTCCGGTAGGGTCCTATGAAAGATCCTTGGCCAGTGTGCCTAAAAGTAGGTGGGTTGTGTTGACCCTTGCTCGTGAAAGCATAAACAGTCAGCCTCAGTGTAGGTTGTAAAGGTTGAAGGTGAACCTGATTTAAAACCTTAGGTTTAAGGTGAACCATTGTGAAACCTCCTTTGTGAAATCCGGCACACTCAAGGGTTAAGTGCCTGGAGTGGAGTAGACTGATCGTCGAACTACTATAAAAATGACTGTGTTTGAGATTGTTATTTTTCTAATTGTGTGATTTACTTTAATACTTTCATATCTGAATATCTGAGATCACACCTCACACACATACACAGTCATATCCATCATAAACTAGTTTGCATACTATTCGCTTATTAAATAGTTTGTGATTGGATCCTCTATCGGGCTTGGAAGCCAATAGAGTTATTTCTGAGTAATCCTAATATGAGCTAGTGCAATAGGATTTTAAATAAACTATAAAAACTTTAAAAGCTCTATTCACCCCCCTCTAGGACATATTGGCATATTCGTACTTCAACAAAAGCGCTCTCTACCACTATTTCACAATCAAAATCGGTCTCGATAATTGGAATCAACCTTGACAATCGGAATCGGCCTCGACAATCGGAATCGGCTCAACAATCGGCCTCGACAATCAGAATCGGCCTCGATAATCGGAATTGGCCTCGACAATCGACCTCGACAATCAGAATCGGCCTCGACAATGGGCCTCGACAATCCATATTGGCCTCGACAATCGGAATCGGCCTTGACAATTGGAATCGGCCTCGACAATCAGAATCGGCTTCAATAATCGGTCTCGACAATCAGCCTCGAAAATTGGAATCGGTCTCAACGAGTGGCCCACATAGAGCCTAACATAAAGTGGGCCCATGGCCCCACACAAAGGGCCTAATATACATCACCATAGGCCATAATTACATTACATTGGGCTATTCTCACGGGCCTTAAATACATAACAGGTGGGCCCTGCACATGGGCCATTAATACATCTCAATAGGCCACGACCCATGGGCCCCAAATACATCTCAATGGGCCTTACCAAATGGGCCAGAAATACGTTACAATGGGCCTCTTTACATGGGCTGGAAATATATCACAATGGGCTGCTCACTGGGCTGCACCAATGGGCCGCATATATAACAAGTCGGGCCGCATCATGTGGGCCTCAAATACATCAATCGGGCCGCATCATGTGGCCTCAAATGCATCAAATTGGGTCACATCATGTGGGCCTTAAATGCATCAAATTGGGCCGCATCATGTGGGCCTTAAATATACCATAAAGGGGCTCTCAAATGGGCCCAACATACATTACATCAAGGTGGAGCCCACACATTAATTAAAAGTCATTTTAGAGCATTACCAAAAAATAAATCCCATAGAAAGATCATCTAGGCCATACCACAATAACAGTGGAGATAATGACTTTCATTGTTTAAATTTGCGGGGCCCACCAATTTATTCTCCGTCCAACCAAATTATACAGTCGCAATGACCTGAGTTGAATAAATAAAAAAAATAAATATCATACAGATCCAAAACTTCTGTGACCCAAAAAGGGTTTCAATGGTGTATGTTCAATCTCCACTGTTTCTGCAGTGTGGTCCACCTGACATACCAATCTGCCTCTTTTTTTGTCTCAAGCCTTAAGGCAAGCTCGTCAAATGGCTATATAAAAAAAAAACATTAAGGTGGGCCACGTCTAAAAGGATGAGCGGTGGATATACAATACATATAACCAAGGTGGGACCCACCGTCCCAATCCGGCGGACAATGTGGATGAAGTGAATACATCAAGGTGCGGCCACCGTCCAGCAATCTGCTGGACGGTGCAGATATAATAATTACATTAAGGTGGGTCCCACCCACACGTGTGGGGTGGGCCACGCCCTATGGATGGACGAAGTAATATAACATATATATCAAGGGTACCCACAGAAGTTGCTGACATATACAGCAGTGGCACCCACAGAACCATCCAAGCACGGATGGCCTGGATATGAAACACATATATCATGGTGGTCCCCACCAACCGTTGACGTCAACAGCAGCTGTTGCTGCCGCTGCCAAAAGTAGATGCATGGCGTGGATGAAACCCACAAATTACATGGTCCCGCATGGATGAAATGCATACATAAAAAAGGTGGGTCCACACGTGTGGGACCCACCAGCTTTGGCATAAAGTTGATATTTGTGTTTCCCTTTCATGCAGTCTAGCAGCCTCTGCTGCTGGACGTACTATGACTGGACGGTGTGAATGCGACACCTGCATCAATGTGAGGTCCATGTACACGTGGCCCACCAGCCACGCACATGAAGGTGGCCCACATCCAAGTGCTGAACAGCGTGGATGGCACACGTACAGCACGTGAGGGGTCCACGAATTAAGCCGATATTTGCGTTTTCCCTCTAATAGGGCCTGTCCAAATGGGCAGCAATGTGGCCGCGACGTGGGCCCCGGTTGGGGCAACTTGGTTAGACGGTGTGGATCATACATCAAGGTGGGCCATACATCAAAAATGAAAAGTAGAGAAAGGGAGGAAGAGAGAGAAAGAGAGAAAGAGAGACGGATGGAGGAGGGGCCCCGCCACTATGGGCCCCTCAATACAATACATACATTAAGATGGGTCTCACCATAAGTGGGCCCTCAAACCAAAAAATAAAATCACCCACCTTTGATCATGGACTTATCCTTCCATCAATGTATTCTAGAGCTCTAAAGAATGTGATCCGACGGTTGAGATGAGGCTTGGAGGGTGAAGATGGGAGGTAGGAAGGTGGGTCATGCCAAGCTTCTCTCATGGAGCTTGGACGTTGGAGTTGCTTGGAGAGAGAGAGAGAGAGAGAGAGAGAGAGAGAGAGAGAGAAGTGATGGGAGAGAGGGATGGTGAGTGAGTGATGGGTGATGGGGAGAGTTGACTTTAGGGTACTTGGTTGTAAGAGAGAGTTAAGGGTTGCTTGTACTTGAGGATAGGATGTTGTACTTAACATTTGATGTGATGTGATAGGATTGATTTGATTAGAGATCTCTTGGATTTTGCAACGCGCGGTGTTTTCATCGAACTGAACGCTAGCCCACATCTCCTGGCGTGGGTATTGCCTCGGCGCGCGAGACACGGCTTCAGAACAGCGGTAACGGCACGGTCGCAAGGGTATAAGTCTCAGGTCGAACGAACTCTGGAATACGGGATATGACTCAGGGTAGCGCGCAACTGTCGATCATAAATCGCGGGTCGCCGAAATTCAACCGGGAGGACTGTGGAAGCTCACGGAACGGTACGGTTTAGGATACGGGTCTTACATCAGGGGAGTAAAGAATTTCTCCTACTTCACTCTCTCTTGAATTGGCGGCTCCGTCAAAGAAGAGTGTCCACTCTCCTGCTTTCCTTTTTTTTTCTCCCTCGATAAAGAGGAGTCCTCGTCATGGAAGAAGGTATTCAATGGTTGATAATCAGGCAGAGAGTGTGCTGCTAGGTGGTCGGCCAGTGCTTGCCCCATGATTGATTTCTGAGTGACATAGGTGATGTCGAACTCAGAGAGTAACAGTTGCCATTTTGAGATCCTGCCTGTTAATGTTGGCTTTTCGAACAGGTATCTTAATGGATCCATGCGAGCGAGCAGAAGGATTGGGTAGGCGATCTTGTATTGACAAAGTCATTGTATACCTCAGACCAGAGTGAGGCATGTTTTCTCCAAGCTGGAATACTTAGACTCATAAGTAGTGAATCTCTGGCTTAAATAATATATCGCTTGCTCCTTCTTCCTAAAGTGTTGTGTTGGTCGAGGATGCACCCAATTGCTTCTCCTGTGACAGAGATATAGAGCAACAATGGTCCTGGTGTGGGTGGCATCAACACTGGAGGTTTCAGTAGATACCTCTTGATTTTGTCAAAGGCCGTTTAACAATCGTCGTTCCATTCTTTTGGCGATTTTTTTCTTAGGAGCCTAAATCTGTGCTCACAAATGGATATGAGCTGAGCAATGAATCGGTTGATATACTGTATTTGCCCGAGGAAACTCTGAATTTCTTTCTCAGTCCTTGGGGACAGCATTTCGATGATTGCTTTCATCAACCCTGATGTCATCTTCGCTGACGATGAAGCCTAGCAGTTTTCCCCCGGTTGCGCCGAAGACACATTTTTGTGGATTGAGGTGGAGCTTGAACTTTTCTAGACTATCGAAGAGATTCTTGACGTCTTCAAAGTATCCTTCGATTGTGCGAGATTTGACGATCATGTCATCCACATAAACTTTCATCTCCTTGTTTATCATGTCATGGAATAGAGCAGTCATGACTCACTGGTATGTAGCGCCTGCATTTGTCAACCTAAATGGCATAACCCAATAGCAGAAAGTTCCCCATGGTGTGATGAAGGATGTCTTCCCACGGTCTTCAATGGCCATCTTAATTCGATTGTACCCAGAGAAATCATCCATGAATGAGAAATTTTTGTGTCCTGCTGTATTATCTACCAGTGTGTCGATGTGAGGCAGTGAGAAATCGTCTTTGGTACTGGCTTTGTTAAGATCCCGAAAGTCGATGCACATCCTGACTTTGTCGTCTTTCTTTGGAACTGGTACGATGTTTTCGAGGCATTCCAAGTAATTGGAGATTACCAAGAATCCCGCGTTATATTGCTTGATGACTTCATCACGGACTTTCAGGACCCATTCTGGCTTCATCCTTTGGAGTTTTTGCTTGACCGGCTTCATTTCAGGCTTTCTTGGCAGGTGATGTACTACCAGTTCGTCGTCGAGCCCAGGCATGTCTTCATAAGAGAACGCAAAGTTTGATAATCTTGGCTTCAAGAATTCCATCATCCTCTGCTTGTATTCCCGAGGCAAGGATCTATCGATGCGCACTTCTCTAGGGAGTTCCGGTGATCCCAAGTTTATAATTTTGGCTTTTATTTTGAACTCTTTGAGGGAGTCCTCTAGTTCGAGAGTTGGGTCATCATTTCCTACATCTTAGGCTTCATCCAAACCCATGAATTCAAAGTCTAACTCTAAATCGAAATCATATGGGTCGACCTTGAACTCTGGTGCTGTGACTGGCGTATTTGGCACATTATTGTTTATGAAATTTTCTGTTGTTTTTGGTTTTTGAAAAGTTTTTGGTTTTTTTTTTTAAATTTGACAAATATCTGATTTTTTTTTTTTCTGAAATTTTATTGTTTTTGGATTTTGGAGATTTTTTTTTTTTGCTCCATGGGATCCCAAACAGGACAGTGTTGCAAACTATGACTGATCCTGACCTGATTTGGGATGCCGATTGCTATTTACATTGGTATTTTTTTTTTAGACAGATACCCTTGGATGACTTACCTGCCGATTCGACTGTTAGCGGAATAGCTGACCAGTTTTGTTCCTTTCCCTTCTTGATTCTGCTGGCTTGATCTAGCTGTATGGATGGGTCATCTGATCAATGACCATGATATTTGTTGGACTGGGTTCAGAATCCATGTCTGACCCAGTTTCTTCACTCAGAAGTTGGAGCTCTTCCGGCTCCTCAGATCCATATTCTTGTGGGATTTGATGTCTGTCCAATCAAGGGAAGGTCACTTCCCTTTTTCAGTCCAATGGATGGGCTGCTTTTGCCCCTTGCTGCTCTGAGTGGCTGGTGGGAGGCTCTCTCCATGGCTGATGATGGGGATGGGTGACTCCCTGTCTTTGTCTGTTAGTCCTTTAGAGGGCACCTCTTGCCCTCGGTCGTGTTCTTTTGTGAGTGATCCCGCTCTCATGTCCCTAGGTTCTCTTGATGGGTTGGGTGGTTTTGCCCCTTGCATTAGATGTTCCTCTAGGGTCCCAACGATCTTATCCCATCGTATTGGTGGCCAGATGGATTCCTGGCTGTGATTTTTGGATAAATTCAGCCCCTGGAATTGTTCTTCAAGGGTAGACACCTTGTCCCCACAAATCACCCTGGATTTGACAAACTGGATGGGTGTGTATGTGAATGGTTATCTCTTCTTGAGCCTTGCGGCTCGCTCCTCCGGTGAGGGTTGATACCACAGTCCCTGTCTTCGTTCATTTGCCACGGCTTGTCTTATTATCGTACCTTTTCCATGGAATTCGGTACGGTAGTTAAGGATTTGACGTTCAGCCAGAGGGATGACATATTCTGGAGCGAGTAGGTAGGGTTTGGTGATGGAATTCACAATTTCAAACTTGAAACTGTGATACGGTATGTTACCCTCCGCGTGCTGGATATCAATTACTGGGATATCAGGTTCTGGAACAGCGACCGCTACTAGTAGGATAATCTTAGGTTCGGCCAGTATAGAGATGATTCTATTCTCAGAAGGAAATTTAACCATTTAGTGGAGAGTTGATGGGATGGCCCCGATGGCATGGAGCCAGGGTTGTCCCAACAAGAGGTTAAACGAGACAGAGATATCAAGAACTTGGAAAGTGACAATAAATACATCTGGTCCGATTTGTATCTCTATGTCTATTTCAGCCTCTACTTGCCTTTGGGAATTGTCAAAGGCTCTGACGCTCATGTTACTAGGTCTGAAGGAGGATGGTTTGATCCCAAGACGGTCGGTAGTCCTCATGGGGCAGACATTCAAGCTTGATCCATTATCGATAAGGACCAGGGGGACCTTGAGATCCCTGTAATGGACAGCTATGTTGAGTGAGCGCCTATCTTTGCGGGCTTCTAGTGGCAGTTCGTCGTTAGTAAATGTGATCGCCTATGGTGCGAGGAGCTGCCCTATCATGTGTGCAATCATCTCGGGTGGTACATCTGGAGAGATGTGTGCATCACTTAAGGTCTTTGCAAATATTTCTCGGTGTGACCTTGACGTGCACAACAGTTGCCAAATGGAGATTTGTGCAAGAATGGTTTTAAGTTGAGCTGCTACATCGTAGGCGGCTTCAGTCTTATTGGTCATTCCTGACAAAGTTCCTTGGGTTTCATTCTGATTCTGATTGTCTCTCCGGAAGCACCTCCCGTTGGGACTACTTTCGTCTCATAGGGAAGAACTATCCTTCCATCCAAAAGTACCTAATCTCGAGACGGTGGTGTTGTTGATTTCGATATGATCTGTGGTGGACATGGTGTCTTTCCTTGGAACATAACCAAATTTTCTTGGGGTTTTGGCCATTCCGTGGTAAGACCCTCCTCCCCTCTTTGGGGTGTGTTTTGTGTGGGAGGGGTCCTTCTGGCATGTGCCAATTGATGGGGTAAGAGAAGAAAACCAGGAGATTGTTCTTGGGCAAGAGGTGCCCCGTGTAAGACCAGTGGAGTAAGATCTGGGGTTCCTCCTTGCAAGATGAGAGGTTTAGAGTTTAACCTGTTTGAGCTTGGAAATGTAGAATTTGATGTTGGGGGTGCCCCTTGGAGGATGAGAGGCTCTGCTGCTGGTGTTGCTTCTAAAAATACCTGTGGCTCGAGTGGGGGTGCCTATCGGTACCCCCATGACCAACATGTTGGGTTGGACATGATTGCATGTATGGATTGATGAGAGAAGGAGTACAAAGGACGTCCTTCCTCGATGTTGTTGATGGTAGAGGTGCCTGACGAGCTAGGCCCTGCTTGATGTGATGGTAAGAGATATTGGAGAATGTTGGCCTGAGCCGTGACATTGGTCTGAGGGTGTAACATCCCAAAAAATTGGGGGTCGAGCATAACTTAACACCCAAGTTTTCAGAACATCACTTATGCAACATAGATAATGATGATTAAATGTTGTCTGCATTAGTGTATTGAACATGAGTGAGATTAAGCCAAAACAACATATCATACTCCAGAGACAGTTAAATTGCAAGCGGAAGACTGTGATAGATATATATACAATATAAAAATAGTGGTGGGTCTCCAGAGTGTGATAATGTTACCAGGTTAAATAATTACAAGTATAATTTCAAAATATACCAAAGGTGTAGTGTCATCTAGTTAGCATCCCTGTAACCCCGTCGATCAAGGCACGGCTCACATGAATCCGCCAAAAAATAACATATGCAAGAAAGTGTCCTCATCGTCGCAGAGGTCTGGCTCCGCCTCACAAGCATCGCCAACACCTGCAGCTACAACAGGGTCTGGTTGGTGTTTAAAAACACCGTCCCGTAACGTGGGAGTGAGTGATCAACTCAGTGGAACAATAAAGCATAGGTTAACATGTTATCAATTCAGTCAAGCAGTAATGATAAAGCAGTAAAATCAAACACTCCTAACTACTCTTATTAATGCAAGTATGAATGCAGTCATGATGTATACCCTCACCACACCTTCCCTCGTGCGACACCATCTCACGTTCGCGGCATGCTTTCATCCCTCAGTGCTCCACATCTTCCAGGCACATGCAATGCATGATGAGCATGATTACCGAGTATTTATTAGTCCATTTCAAACAATAGGATTGGAAAACTAAGGTACCTCCCTTGTATCATTCCCAAACATGATCCATTCTAGGGTCATCAGTCCTAGTTAATCTCAGACGATGGTGTGTTTTCTAGGTCACTGCAAAGGCTGTCAGGGCTGTTATGCACAAAGGTTACACCGCTCTCCCATCACCTCTTTAACGATTCATCACTATACAGAAACAGGCCTAGTTCATACTCCATACACCGCGGCAAAACTCTAAGGCTCACCGCGATTCCAGAGTATGCTTGAGGTCACTACAAAGGGCTGTCAGGGTTGTTGCTCGCATTCGTTGCACCACTCCCCCATCACCTTATCAATGTAGGCCGACAACATGAATATAGTGTCCCATACCACCATAATCGGCTCACGAGTTTGGTTGCTCACTGGTCACTACGGGGAGGCACGTGGCCCCAGCGTAGGCCGACAGCTCGACCACGGTGTCCCATACCACCATGCCCGACTCATGAGTCTTAGCGGATCGAGGTACCATGGTTAAAAGGGATTCCACTGGTAAGTTTGGTACCCTAGGTTCAAGCAGTAGCGTCCAAACATGGTGAACATACATAAGACAGATCGGGTTGCCTGACGAGCTCGGCTAGCTCGAGCGCACAACAAGTTGAACGACATGAAGTGCATAAGCACTTCGTGTGGCTAACCACTATCGCCAACCGAAGTACGACTCGAGTTCGTCGAACACATCTCACGTGGCAAATGAATCACAGTCATGAATTCAATTCTGGTACCGATTGTCTGGACTATAATCATAGCCCCAAACACAATCAATTTCAAATAGTAAAGCAGTAATGGATCAAGGTTCAAATCATACAATCAAAGTCTGATATTATCCGTTTAGGGCTGCCAGGGCTGTTGCACGCATTCGTTGCTCCACTCCCCCATCACCCATGACGGATCATACAACGTAAATATGAATTTAAACATATGCATTACATAGATAAAATCATAAAAGCAATTGGGCATGTTAGGAACACAACACAAGCATGAGTTTGTATATGTTCAATTCCTAATCACACAACTATCCAAGGAAATCATACACATAGTTAAAAGAGGTTGAGAATCATATCTCAACACCCTTATACATTACAATTGCTAACTACTACTCATTCAAACATTTCAACAAACACTTTAAAAATACATACATCAACATACATGACATATGTTGATCACATAGGCATTAGGTCAAATCCTTTCACTAGGGAGTTGCCCCAATCATAACACGCGACACCCATGATGGATAGTCATGGCAAGCAGGAATCCAAGTTCCATATTCATTTGAACATTTTCACAAACACTTGGACTACACATTTCAACATATATAGCGTATTTTGGCCGTGACGTGATTTAGGGCAAATCCTTTCGTCAAAGGGGAATCGCCAATACAACAATCATATATCCATGACAATTAGTCATGGCGAGCACGAATGAGAATTCTATACTCATTTGGTCATTTTCACAAACACTTAGAATACACTATTACAACATACATGGTATATGTTAGCAAAACATGTATTAGGGCTATCCTTTCGCCAAGCAAGTATTTTACGCATATATAATATATTTATACAACAAATAATCATGGCAACCACATCTCTAAAATATATATGTATACGGTACTTTCTACAATACAGTATTTCTACATACATAGTGTATATTAGTAAAACATGTATTTAGGCGAATCCTTTCGCCAAATAAGTATTTTATCCATATATCGTATATTCATACAACAAATAATCATGTCAAACACATTTCTAAAATTTATACATGTACGGTATTTTCTACGAATACCTAGAATATGTAAAATTCCATAATCTATATCTTTAATCGAAACATAAAACAGAAAGCACTTTGTACATGTGCAATTGCATGCAGATCATGAATCTATCATTATCTGACATTGAAAGTGTTGAAAACCATAACCTATACACCTAAAGTCCGCACCTTTTGTTGTAGAATCGTAACGGATCCGATAGGTTTGCTAAGCTTCCGTATTCGGCAGTTTGGCGACCTATAGAACGAAATAGGTTAGCTATTTCATAACCTACAACTATTAAAACCCCAAAACAGATTAGGGTTAGGGTTTCTTACCTAGAAACGGAGCCGGAATCGCCGGGAAAGTGATAAGAATGGAGTGGTGGAGCATGGATAGCAGCAGGGAAGAGTGGCAGGGAGAATCTCCCACAGCTCTTACACTTTCTCTCTCTTTTCTCTCTTCTCTCTCTAGGGTTTCTCTCAAATTCGTATGGCTGCCATGAGAGAGGGTTTAAGGTCCTTATATAGCCTAAAAACTAACCGAAATAGACTCCAGGTCAAAGTATACTTAGGTTATAACCAAAGTGAGCTGGTTTCAGCTCAACGGAGGACTTCTGGCGGGCCTCCTTGTGCCAAAGGTCGGACTTAAGCTCACCAACACTGGATCTACGTTCTATTAAGCTTTCGTTTCGGTCGGAATTCCAGATCACGCGTGGCGGACCAGTTTCAGTTCAACGGTCAGTGGATCTCGATTGGAGATTTCGAGTACATGTAAATTTGTATGAAAT
Source organism: Magnolia officinalis (assembly GCA_021015155.1). NCBI lineage: Eukaryota > Viridiplantae > Streptophyta > Magnoliopsida > Magnoliales > Magnoliaceae > Magnolia > Magnolia officinalis. The sequence goes on from JAJHSJ010000009.1 coordinate 24,815,608, forward strand.
TTCTCCTGATCCGAGGGTGTAATTTGGTCTAATTCTGACGGTCTGGTTGCTTAAAACTGATCCACAAGCGACACGTGCCAGATTACTATTCAAGATATTTTATTTTGAATTAATTTCACATTTCTCACACTCTTCACTCCGAGCTCAAGCGAATAGCGCTGGGACACTATCTGGATTTGATTTCAGAGATGGTTGTCAAGCCCAGCAAGGCGGTCCTAAGTCCTTAACTTCGTGTTAATCAGACTCCCGATTTGCGGTCCAGACCTGATACGGAGTTTCAATGTGCTCCCAAGAGCAGCCGGGTAATGAGTTTGATCCTAGATTTTAGGGTAACCTAGCGTCAATGATTCTACAAGTTTTGGGTCTTGCAGATCGTATTTAAAGTGATTGGTGCTAATTTCACAGGCACTCTAGTTTAACACTGGCTAATTTTCGCCTAGTTTTTAAAGGATTTAGTCCTGGGTAATTTCTGTCTGAGGTGGTACCTGGACCTTTGTAATTTGTATCTAAAGTGATCCAAGTTGTATTACTTAGCTAGTTTAAGATAGTGTCTAGGGCGAAAGTGCCTAGAAAAATTGAAAGAACAAGGTAGTGAAGGGTGGAATTTGTGAAGAAAATGGTTTGAAAAGGGACTTAAGACCCTTGAGTTGAGTGTTTGAGAAGTTAAACACGAGTTAGGATTGTCCCATCACCTAAGGACGTCTAATTCCAGGTTGGAAAAAATCTGGGCTATTACAGAGGGGTGATCCTGATCTTTTGGCTTTCGATCAAGTCTTGGACTGCGTGTTTCAAAGCAAAGCAGCGGGGATGGCCTCGAGATTGGTGATATGCATAGTACTCATTTTCATTGCAACTGGGTGGTAAGGGTTTGGTGGAGGCCGAGGTTGGAGTGGTGTGAGAAGTTGTTTTTGCGCTAACATTGTCATAATCTGGCTGCATGTTTGTGCTAATGGAGTGAACTTCCTGGCCAACATTGCTTGCTTGTTCTAGTATGAGTACTGTGTATTTCCCTTGGTTGTTGTTGTTGTTGAGATGGTTGTGACTGATATCCCTACTGGGTTTGTTGTGGATGGTATTGCTGGTTTTGATGTTAATCTTGTTGAGGAGCATATTGATTGCCTTGAGTGGCTGCCACAATATTGTTCACTTCTGTGGTGCGTTATATGGGAGTATTGTCGTTTCCATTCACATATCCGATGGTGTAACACCCTGAAAATCGGGGGTCGAGCATAAACTCAGCTCCCGAGTTCCAGAACATCACTTATGCAATAAAATGAATGATGATTGAATGTTGACTGTATTCGTGCATTGAACATGAGTGAGATTAAGCCAAAACAGCATATCATACTCCAGAGACAGTTAAGTTTGCAAGCGGAAGACTGTGATAGATAGATAAAATATATAACTTATGATGAGTCTCCAGAGTGTGATAACATTACCAGGTTAAATAATTACAAGTGCAGTTCTAAAATGTACCAAATGTGAGGAAGTGTAATGCCTCCTATCCCATGTACCATAGCCCCGTCAATACAATATCAGGTCTTCATTGACCTGCCAGAGAGATACAGATAGGAGAATTCCTCCTATCATCATAGAAGTAGTCCGGCTCTGCTTCACAAGCATCGCCACCACCTGAAACTCAACAAATCTGGTTGGTGTGTACAACACCGTCCCGTAACGTGGGAGTGAGTGATCAACTCAGTGGAACAGTAAAGCATAGGTTAACATGTTATCAATTCAATCAAGCAGTAATGATAAAGCATTACAAATCAAATAATTCTAACTACTCTTATTAAATGCAAGAATGAAATGACATGATGCTGTATGCCCTTGCCAAACCACCCTCAAGCGACATCATCTTACGTTCGCGAATGCTTACTCCCTCAGTGCGCCACATCTACAAAGCACATGCGGTGCGATGATGCTCATGATTACCAAGTTTTTATTAGTCCATTTCAAACAGCAGTATTGGGAAACTAAGGTACCTCCCTTGTATCATTCCCAAACATGATCCATTCTAGGGTCGTCAATCCTAGCTATTCTCATACGATGTTATGGTTTGAGAAGCGTAGTGAAGGCATCGCAAAGGGCTCATCACCCGTCAGCGCGGATACAGATCTCACCGTATGCGGCTCAATTGCTGGCCGTCAGCTCGAGTACAGGTCTCACCGTACTCGGCTCAATCACTAGCCGTCAGCTCGAGTACAGGTCTCACCGTACTCGGCTCAACTCACACTCTAGTTGCTGTGAAAGACTCGTCGCCAATCACAGACCCTTGGAGTGTACTCGATGATACTACGGAGGACTCGTCGCCCGTCAGCACGAGCACAGATCTCACCGTACTCGGCTCTCGCCGAGGTATCGACAGCTCGAATACAGTGTCCCATACCACCGTATTCGGCTCACGAGTTTGGTTGCGCAATGGTCACTACGGGGAGGCACATGGCCCCAGCGTAGGCCGACAGCTCGACCACGGTGTCCCATACCACCATGCCCGGCTCATGCGTCTTAGCGGATCGAGGTACCATGGTTAAAAAGGGGTTTCACTGGTAAGTTTGGTACCCTAGGTTCAAGCAGTAGCGTCCAAACAGGGTGAACATGCATAAGACAGATCGGGTTACTTGACGAGCTCGACTAGCACGATCGCCCGTTGAGCTGCACGACATGAAGTGCATAAACAACTTCGTGTGGCCTAGCCACTGCCGACAGGCAACGCACGACTCGAGTTCGTCGAACACATCCCACGTGGCAAATGAATCTCAGCCACGAGTTCAATCTCGTTACCGATTGCCTGGACTATAATCATAGCCCCAAACACAATCAATTACAGAGATATAAAGCAGTAATGGATCAGGATTCAATCATACAATCAGTCTGGTATTATCCGTTTAGGGCTGCCAGGGCTGTTGCACGCACTCGTTGCTCCGCTCCCCCATCACCCATGACGGATCATACAACATAAATATAAATTTAAACATATGCATTACATAGTTAAAATCATAAAACAGTTGAGCATGTTATGAATCACAACACAAGCATGAGTTTGTACATGTTCAAATCCTAATCACACAACTATCAGAGGAGATCATACACATAGTGAAAAAAAGGTTGAGAATCATATCTCAACACCCTTATACTTTACAATTTGCTAACTACTACTCATTCAGACATTTCAAGAAACACTTAAACAAACATACATCAACATACACGACATATGTCGATCACATAGGCATTAGGCCAAATCCTTTCACTGGGGAGTTGCCCCAATCATAACACGCGTACACCACGACGGATAGTCATGGCAAGCAGGGATCCAAGTTCCATATCCATTCAGTCATTTCCACAAACACTTGGGCCACACATTTTAACATATATAGTGTATATTGGCCGTAGCGTGACTTAGGGCAAATCCTTTCGTCAAAGGGGGTATCGCCAATATAACAATCATGAATCCATGACCATTAGTCATGGCGAGCATGAATGAGAATTCCATACTCATTCAGCCATTTCCACAAACACTTAGAATACACTATTACAACATACATGGTGTATGTTAGTAAAACATGTATTAGGGTTATCCTTTAGCCAAGCTAGTATTTTATCCATGTATAATATATTACTACAGCAAATAATCATGATACATACATCTCCAAAATTTATACGTATACAGTATTTCTAGAATACACAATTTCAACATACATAGCATTTACAAGTGAACATGTATTACGGCGATTCCTTTCGCCAAACTAGTATTTTATCCATATATAGTATAATCATACATTAAATAAACATGTCAAACACTTCTCCAAAAAAAATACGTATACGGTATTTCTACGTATATCTAGAGTATGTGAAATTCCATATTCTACAATGTTAATCGAAACAGGAAACGGAAAGCACTTTGTACATGTGCAATTGCATGCAGATCATGAATCTATCATTATCTGACATTGAAAGCGTTGAAAAACGTAACCTATACACCTAAAGTCCGCACCTTTTGTCGTAGAATCGTAACGGAGTTGATAGGTTTGCTAAGCTTCCGTATACGGCAACTAGGCGACCTATAGAACGAAATAGGTTAGCTACTTCACAACCTACAACAGTCTAAACCCCAAAACAGATCAGGATTAGGGTTTCTTACCTAGAAACGGCGCCGGAAACGCCGGAAAAGCGTCAAGAAGGATGCGGTGGAGCATGGATAGCAGCAGGGAAGGACGGCAGGGAGATTCTCCCACATCTCCCACACTTTCTCTCTCTTTTCCCTCTCTCAAATTCCAAATTCGTATGGCTGCCATGAGAGAGGGTTTAAGGTCCTTATATACCCTCAAAACTCACCGAAATAGACTCCTGTTCAAAGGTTACTGCTAATATAGGTAATTCGTCACTTTTCCAGCTCAAAAGAGAGGTTCTGGTGGCCCTCCTTGAGCCAAACGTCAGACTTAAGCTCACCATCTATGGATCTACGTTCTATTAAGTTTTCATTTCAGTGGGATTTCCAGATTACGCGTGGCGGACCAGTTTCAGTTCAACGGTCAGTGGGCCATGATCCGAAATTCCAAGTACATGTAAATGTTCCTGAAATTTTTCCTGATCCGAGGGTGTAATTTGGTCTGATTCTGACGGTGGTTGCTTAATACTGATGCGCAAGCGAAAGGTGCCAGATCACTATTCCAGATATTTTAATTTCAAAGGGAATAGTGTTTTTCACACTCCCTCGCTCCGGATCGAAATAAATGGCCGTGGGACATCGGAATTGCCTGATTTTTGAGATGATTGTCAAGCCCAGTGGGGCGGTCCTGGTTCCTTAGCTTCGTGTTAATCGGACTCCCGATGTGCGATCTAGACCTCATACGAAGTTTCGTTTCAGTCCCGAGAGCAGACGGGTAATGAGTTTGGCTCTAGACTTTAGGGTAACCTAGAGTCACTAATTCTGCAAGTTTTGGGTCTTGCAGATCGTATTTAAAGCGATCCCAACGGATTTCATGGCTAATCGAGTTTTGCACTTAGTTAACTTTGTTAAATTTCTAAAGGATTTAATCCTAATTGTTTTCTGGTTGAGATGGTACTTAGGCCTTTGCAGTTTGTATATAAAGTGATCCAAGTTTTACTACTTAGCTAGTTTAAGATAGTGTCTAGGGCGAAAGTGCTTTGAAAAATTGAAAGCACAGGGTAGTGAAGGGTGGGATTTGTGAAGAAAATGGTTTAAGATGGGATTTAAGGCTTTGAATTGAGCGTTTGAAAAGTTAATCAGGTGTTAAGATTGACCCAATGCCTAAGGATGTCTAATCCCAGGTTGGCAAAAATCCGGGATGTTACAGATGGGTTTCCCTTCTATTTTGTTTCTCTTAATTGAAGTGACCTGATGTGGCCAGGGGGAGATGGTTCCGGCTCTTATCCCGGCCTCTACTTGTTCTCCAGCTCGGATGAGCTGGGAGAAGTTTACGTAGGGGTACGAGATCAGGTATCCGGAGATATTCGCATTCATCGAATGGACGATCATGGAAATTTGTTCCTCATCATTGTTGAGACTCAAATATTGCATATTTTCCCCCATCTATATCTTGGTTTTATGAACATTATACTGCTTACTGTTATGTTTTACTCATTTCGTGTTGCAAGGTGAACTTGAGAGCTTGGATTAAAAAAGAATGTTAAAATCATGAATTTGAAGCTTAAGAATCACCAAGGCAAAGAATGGACTTTTAAAGACCAAGATTGAAAATTTCAAGACTCTGAGAGTCAAGAAAACTAAGTGGAAATGAAAGGAAGTGCAGAAATTAGTGCAGAAATTCGCAGGATATGAGCTTAGATGACATCGAAGCTGTCATCGAAGGAGTTTAGATGACATCAAAGGTTGTTCGATGTCATCGAAGGGTTTACGTGAAGCCTATGCAGAGTGAGAAAATTTGAGGCAGTTTCCGGATTTTTCAAACTAGTTTGAAAGAGGGAGTTCCCCACTTATAAAGAGGGCTTCCCAAGGCATTCCTAAGCATCTTTCAGAGCATTCAAGGGAAAGATCTAGGATTTTTTCTAAGGTTTTTAGAGAGCTTTCAAGTTTCATAGTTCTTATTTTTCTTTTATAAGTTATTTATTTATTTTTCTTGTTTTCTTGTTGCTTTTTATTTTTGCAATTTAGTTATGTTTTTCTAGTTCCCTCTAGTCCAAGCTAAAAGGGAAGCACATTGGTTTAATGATATCATAATTTATTATGATTGATTATTTTTAATGATGAGATGAATGGTGTATGCATATTATCAATTATCTAGGTTTAGGTTTTTGATCCTTATGTGAGATTCATATGATTCCATCGTACGAGATCCATATTAATGGAGTAGCTTAATCTGGATTAGCTAGATTTTCTAGATGGGAGATATTCTCAACCTACTACATTTCTTTAATTCATTATCCCATGGATATTGAATGCTTAAAATCACTGGTGCTTGAGAATATAAATCAATGATGTTAATCCATGATTCTCTAATCTTTTATATCATTTATTAAAAATATTTAAACTGTTTTATTTTCCGATTAGGCTGACCATAGTGCTCAGATCTTAATTGTGTTATTAAAGTCATCATGACTTATGGAACATTAACCTATGTGTGGAACTTTGAAGCTTGGGTGTTGTTTTCAAATTAATTGAATTCCATACATTCAAAATCTTCAAAATCAAATCATCCGTTTAATTTCCATTACTTAGTTAGTTTTGTATTTGATTTTTTTCATTCTCATAAATTATGTCCATGTGGGATATACCCTGTAAGTGTTATGATGTATAAAGCACCCTTATTTGTCAAATTTTGATGGAACAAAATAGCTTATAATGTGATTCACACGTGTTGGAAAGTTCACCTTCAAGTGAATCATGATGAAAAGTTCGCCTTCAAGATCAACACATGAAGTTGAAAAGTGCAAGACATAAAGATGGTTACTTCAAGTTTAAGCTCTTCTTCACTTTAAGTTCAAGATCAAGCTACAACTACAAGTTTACTTCAAGTAGAAGATCCACTGAACGCTACTGAAGATTCAAGTAGAAGTTTCAAGGTATATACTTCAATGTCCAATAATTTCAGGTATAATTGACTATAGAGAGACTTTAAACTTAGGTTCTTTCATATGTTAAACTTATATGGGTTTATATACTTTGTTTAAGCTTTAGTTCGACTAGTCTAGGCTTTGGTTCGACCAGTCTAGGGAAAGTTTCAACCAGTCCAAGATTTGAACTTAAAAACGAACTTTTTCTATTGGTTCATCGACCAATCAAGCAGGGTGCTTGACCAGTTGAAGGCACCTCCTCAACCAGTCGAAGGGTGCTCGAATTGAAGTCCAGCAACCATTTTTTCGGCACGCTCGACTAGTCGAAGGTTGTGCTTGACCGGTCGAGCAGGCCCTTCAACCAGTCGAAGAACAGTTTTATCCGATCACGCCCAAATTTTCAAATCTGGTTGATTCTTAGACCAGTCGAAGGAGATCTTAGACCAGTCAAAGCAACAACTTTTCAGCCTATAAATAAGTCTTTTCTCACTCCAAAAATACTCATTCAAGCCATGAAAAGCCTTCACTTTGAGAGAGAAAAGTCTCCATCTTCTTCAAGCTATTTCACGATATTTTAAATCCTTTTTAATATAGCTATTTATTTTTGTAATTCCTTGATCTCTTTTATGAATCTTATGTTATAAAGGGAGTTTATACTCTTCTTTGTGAGATTTAAGGAATTTAAACAAGTAGCCTAAGGTTTAAATTAATTTAAAATCAATTTAGAATCTAGAACCCTTAATTGTGTTATTGGACATTGAACATTTTTACATCAAGTAAAGCGGTTCTATGGGCTACATCAAAGAGCGTCTTCAGAATAAGATAAGTATTATTCTTTATTCATTTTTGGTTTATTTGAGATATCCAGGAAATCTCATGTATTGGTTTTAACTGAGATAGGCAAAAAATCTCAGCGTGGGGATTTGATTGTGATAGCCCTTTTAAAATCACAATTGTATAGGTTTTAAGGTGAACTTGAGAAAACCTTGATTATTAGTGAACGTTAATATCATGTGGGTTGTGATTATTGGGTGTGGAGTAGGTCTGGCTGTTTAAAAATAGTTGGTGTACACACCGAACCATTATAATTTCTGGTGTTTTGTGGTGAATGATGTATGTGATGTATACGTGGTGAATGGTTGTAATTCTTTTATGTACGTGTGGTGAATGCTTGTAATAGATAGCTTTCTTTCTTTTTTCTCTTGTTTTAGTTTGTGATCTTGGTCCTTACTACGTTCAAGAAATCAGGTTGTCCTACCTAAAACATTTATTTTTGGTGTAAGGTTGTCCTGTGAAAAAGGTTTGAATCAAGTTTTCAATACTATTACAATTGAGATCTTTGATTAGTTCTGATTTATTTAATCTTTCAGTTCTTTAATTTTTAAATTGCATAGTCCTATTCACTCTCCCCCCCCCCCCCCCCCTCTAGGACTGAGAGCTCGCCCCTTTCAAACCCTGTATTCACAGGATATTACTTACGAACCTCTGCACTTGGAGGCAAGCAGTCAAGTTTTTGGCACCGTTGACAGGGGGAGACGAAGATTGATTAGATCTATGCAAGATAGCTAAGGTAAGTTCTCTTCCAAACTCTCCAAAATTTCTGTAGATTTTTTGTTTTACTTTGAAAGTAAATTCAGTTGGGTCTTTCAAACACTAACTATGACATAAGTTTGCTCCTTCTTGGGATTTTATCACCCAAGTGATATGGTTGTCCTACAGTTGCTGTTTGATCATAAAGATCATCTGCTGAATTTATTTTCCAGATTAACATAGTTTAATTTCTGCATTAGTTTTACTTTCTTTTTATTTATTTTGCTTTATGGACTGAACCCTTCTGGTCGACTCTATTGCCTGCGTTGTTGATTTATTTTGCATTGTAGATTGAACCCTCATGGCCGGCTCTGCCGCCTGGCTTGTTGGATTTGTTTTGTTGTTACTTTAAGTATCGTACTCGCTATTTGAAGTAGTGTTTTTTTTTATTGTATGGTGTGGATGGTTTATGTCCCATTGGAGTAGAGATCAAAACAATCAACTCTCCTCCGAAGGTGGACTAGTCTCAGGCCTTAATCATTCATTTAGGAGAGGCAGTCCACACCACTTGATTTCATAGCAGACCCAATTGATAATGTAAATCTAAATCTGCTAGATCCAACTATAAACAAAGAAAATCAATGTAATCCTCCTCTTGAGGATGAGAATGAAGTTTATAGGAATGTGTTACACTAACCATAGACTTTACGTAAACATTTACAACCTGAGAGATCAACTTTACCATCTTGCATAGTGCTCCCTGCTCACACAGGGAACCTTGATTTTAAACCAGTTGTGATTCAATTGATTCCTAAATTTCATGGCTTGGATTCTGAAAGCCCCTACTTGCACCTCAAGGACTTTGAGGAAGTGATTGCAACTTAGGTTATTCTCATTTTTTCTAAAGGATCGGGTCAAAGCATGGCTCAACTCTCTAAGACCTCATACCATCACTACATGTCAAGCCCTTAGTAGAGAGTTTTTGAAAAAATTCTTTCCCAAGCACAAAACAAATACACTGAAACAGGAAATCATGTCATTCTCCTAAAAGGGGAATGAACTATTTTTCCAAACTTGGGAATGCTTCAAAGACCTTCTACTCACTTGCCCCATCATGGTTATGAACCATGACACTTGATTAATGCGTTCCGAAAGGGGCTCATCATGGATACTCGTCAGTTCATAGAGATGATGTGTGGTGGAACCTTTCTCGACAAAGATCATAATGAGGCTTGGGATTTTCTAAACATGTTAGCAGAGAATACTCAGACATGGGATGTCTTTGCTAAACCAGATCAAACTAGACCCATTCCTAGAGAGAAAGCGGGGATGTATGTCATAAGAGAGGAAGACGACCTTAATGCGAAATTCCCTGCATTAACTAGAAAGGTCGAAACCTTGGAAATTAGGAAGGTTGATATAGTTAAAGAAAACACTTCCTTAGGTAATTTTTGTAGCATTTGTGGCGGTGCAGACCATGATACAAAGGATTGTCCAATAATCTCAGTTGTACAAAATATCACGCATGAGCATGGGCAAGCAAATGCTATAAATAACTACCAAAGATCAGTTATGCAACCAATGGGAAACATGTACAATCTAAATTGGCGTAACCATCCTAATCTTAGTTGAAGGAATGGACCACAAATTAATGCCCCTAATACACCTCAAGGCCCTCCACAAAATAACTTATTTGGGGCATCTAACAATGCACTATATGTGCCCCCACCAAAGCGATTATATATGGAGGATGTATTGACCACATTCATGAACTCTTAAGCTCAAATGAATCAGTCTCTAATCCAATCAAATCAGGAATTAAAGATGGATGTGGATAGGATTAAGACTCAACTAAAGGCTAGGAAAAAGGCACACTTCTTTCTCAACCTGTGCTAAACCCTAGAAATACACATTTTATTGGAGACTCAAATCCAAGCGAGCTACATTATGAACAAGCTAAGGCCATCATTACCTTGATAAGTGGAAAAGAGGTCGATAACAAGATAATGCAACCAGTAGAAATACTGGAGGATGAGCCACCATCTCAAGAGAATGTTGAACCGGCTATGGTTCAAGAGTCGCAACAACAAAAGGATAAAGAGACTAAGTCATATGAGCCTCCAGTTCCATTCCCATTTAGACTTCGAAACCTGACTGTCTCCATGAAATATAAAGAGGTGTTGGATGTGCTCCAAAAGGTTGCTATCAATATTCCTCTGCTTGATACCATTAGACAAATTTCATCATATGCTAAATATCTCAAGGACTTGTGCACTGTAAAGAGGAAATTAATTGTGCACAAGAAGGCCTTCCTCACTGAGAAAGTGAGCTCTATCATTCAGAAAAGGGTCATACGTACCCAAATGCAAAGACCTGGGAAGTCCCACTATTCCTTGTATTATTGGTAATTTCCAAATTGAGCATGTTTTGCTAGATTTTGGTGCAAGTGTCAACTTAGTACCTTAGTTGGTTTACCAACAAATGGGGTTAGGCAAGCTTAAACTAACCACAATTACACTCCAACTCGTTGACCACTCCATTAAGGTACCAAGGGGAATTATAGAGGACGTGTTAATCCAAGTGGAGCAATTCTACTTTCCTGTGAATTTTATTGTACTAGAACTAAACCATGCATAAATGCTAGCGCTCATGTTCCCATTTTTTTAACCCATCCATTCCTAGCAACTTCAAATGCAATCATAAATTGTAGGAAGGGAATGATAAAGTTGTCTTTTGGTAACATGACCTTATAGCTCAATATTTTCAATCTACGTAAGCAGCCCGTAGACAATAATGAAATCCATGAGCTGAATTTTATGGACTGCTTGATAGAGGAAGAGGAATTGGAACCTAGCCTATCTAAGGAATTGATTAAACTCTTTGGGGACTTAAAAAATTCTGATTTAGAAAAAATTCTTGCTGAAATTTGTGATGATAATGAGAGCACTACCACCCAGGACATTGGTATATACTGATGGTGAGTGCGCACTCAAATCCTATGTATCGAGGACTTGCAACCTCTACCATCACCAACCAATGCTCCAAAGCTTGATTTAAAACTACTACCAAATGAGCTTAAGTATGTATACTTAGGTGAAACTAAAACTTATCATGTGGTGATCTCTTTATTTTTAGACAAGGATGAAGAGATTAAATTGTTAAATGTTCTAAGGGACTACAAAGGAGCCTCGGGCTGGACCATTTCTAACTATAGAAAATTGAACTAGGTCTCATCGAGGTGGATCCGAGGTGAAGCCCTTCCATATGCACCCATCGGATCCACCTCGATGAGGACGCCAAACCAATTAGACAACCTCAAAGGCGTCTCAATCCAAACATGATGGAAGTTATAAAAAATGAGGTGATCAAATTATTAGATGTGAGAATTATCTACCCAATATCCGATAGTATTTGGGTGAGTTCAACTCAAGTAGTCCCAAAGAAATCCGAAATAACTATCGTGTAAATTTCTAATAATGAACTCGTACTAACACGTGTCACCACAGGTTGGCGTATTTGCATTGACTATAGAAAATTGAACCAGGTCACAAAGAATGACCATTTCCCTCTACCATTCATTGATCAAGTTTTAGAGAGGGTAGCAAGTCACTAATATAGGATATTCCGGATATAACCAAATAGAGATAGCCCTGGAAGACCAAGAGAAAACTACGTTCACTTGTCTATTTGGCATGTTTGCTTTCAAACGAATACCATTTATATTGTGTAACACCACAACAACTTTCTAATGGTGTATTTTAAGTATTTTTTCAAATATGGTTGGAAAGTTTCTTGAGGTTTTCATAGATGATTTCTCTGTATTTGGGAGTAATTTTGAGGAATGCCTCAACAATTTATCTCTTGTCTTATCTAGGTGTGAAGAGAAACAATTGTCTTAAATTGGGAGAAGTGTCATTTCATGGTTCAAAAGGGAATTGTTTTGGGCCATGTTATCTCCAAAAATGAAATCGAAGTAAATCGCTTAAAACTGGACATTATTGTTAATCTACCTATTCCCCGAATGATTAGAGATATTAGATCACTTCTAGGACACGCCGGTTTTTATAGAAGATTCATCAAGGACTTTAGTGTCATTACTAGACCCTTGACTAATCTTCTCCAAAAGTATGTCCCATTTAAGTGGACAGATGAGTGTACAAGTGCCTTTAATAAAATTAAATCATCCCTTATGATTGTACCTATCATGCGTCTACCAGATTGGACACTTCCTTTTAAACTAATGTGCGATACAAGTGATTATGCCATAGGAGTTGTTTTGGGCCAAAGGAAAGATAAACGGCCCTATGTTATTCATTATGCAAATAGAACTCTAAACTCGGCCCAAGTGAACTACTTAACAACTAAAAAGGAGTTACTTGCAGTAGTTTTTGCTTTAGATAAGTCTAGTCCTCCTTGCTGGGATCGAAAGTGATCATTTTCACGGATCACTCGGCTTTAAAATATTTTCTATCTAAGAAGGATGCAAAGCTAAAACTTTTGAGATGGATTATCTTACTCTAAGAATTTGACTTAGAGATAAAAGATAAGAAAGAAGTAGAAAACGTAGTGGTCGATCACCTTTCCAGATTAGTGTTAGACGATTCCACTAAGGAGATGCATATACAAGACACTTTCTCTGATGAACAATTATTTACGATCTCCAAATTGCCTTGGTATGTGGATATAGTGAACTATCTTGTAACGAAAAAAATGTCATATCATTGGAAGTCACAAGATAAGAAGCATTTTGAAACCGAGGTTAGGAACTTCTTATGGGATGACCCGTATTTATATAAATTTGGGACTGATCAAATTTTTAGAAGTTGTGTACCAGAGGATGAAATTCAGAGTGTTATTTCCTTTTGCCACATAGAAGTATGTGGTGGCCATTTTTCTGCTAAGAAAACCACTGCAAAAATTCTGCAATATGGTTTTTATTAGCACACCATGTTTAAAGACACCCATGCTTTCTATGTTGTTTGTGATAGATGTCAAAGATTGGAAAGAGTGTTCCGGCGCAATATGATGCCTTTATCCCTAATTTTACCATTAGAGATTTTGTATTGTTAGGGTATTAATTTTATGGGATCATTTCCATCTTCTTTTGGATTTCTTTATATATTGGTTAGTGTGGACTATGTTTCAAAATGGATTGAAAAAGTTTAGAGTAGGACCAATGACAACAAAGTGGTCATACGATTCCTCAAGAAAAATATTTTTTCTAAATTTGGAACTCCTAAGGCCATCATTAGTGATGGCGGGTCTCACTTTTGTAATAGGACATTTGAGGCTTTGATGAAGAAATATGGCATCAAGCATAAAGCGAGCACCCCATACCACCCATAAACAAGTGGGCAAGCTGAGATTTCTAATCTGAAAATCAAACACATTTTGGAGAAAACTATAAGGCCTGATAGGAAGGATTAGTCGCTCAGACTATCCGACGCTTTATGGGCTTATAGGACTGCTTATAAGACCCTGATTGGAATATCCCCATACAGATTGGTGTATGGGAAGGCTTGTCATTTTCTTATGGAATTGGAACATAGAGCATACTAGGTAATAAAGAAATTAAACTTTGATATGGACTAAGCAAGTGGGCAAAGAAAATTAGAATTGAATGAATTAGAGGAGCTGAGGAGAGACTCCTATGAAAACTCTAAAATATATAAAAAGGGGACCAAAGCTTTTCATGACAAAAACATCCTGAGGAAGAATTTTGAACTTCAGCAAAAGGTCCTATTGTATAATTCCCGTCTCTAGTTCTTTCTGGAAAAGTTAAGATCAAGATGGACATGCCCCTTCATTGTGAAGAATGTTTATACTCATGGGGTTGTTGAAATTGAGAATCCACGTAATAGCAATGTGTACAAGGTTAATGGTCAGATATTGAAGCCTTATATGGAAAACTTTCATTTGGGAGAGGAGTTTGTCCCTCTTCATGAACAAGAATATTGGGATTGATGCTCCTAGTCTAATGGAACATTTGTGTAGGATTTGTATAATATTCATTTTTTTTTGTGGCACTTAGCATGTGCGTTTCTTCATGGCAGGTACTATCCACCCTTTCTTTTATTTTTATTTTTCTCTACATTACATGTATTATTACATTGGGAACAATGTAGATTTTAGGTGGGGGGTGTGGATAGTCATCCATGTGAGTTTTTTTTTTTTTTTTTTTTGAGTTTCTTTTTTAGGTTTATGGGAAATTTATGAGAATTTTTGTTCAACATTTTCAAAATAAAATTTTTCTATACAAGAATGTGAACATTATATTATGTGAATTCCAATGGCAAAGTTAATAATTAGTCTAGGCTGATAGTAATTAGAATTTTGATAATTGAAACGTATAAACTTGAGTTCGATTATCTAATCACTATTTTAAAGTGAGTTGTAATTTGATGTACTGAATTCAAAATACACCATAGCTAACTAAGTGAAGAATATGATATGTGGACTAGAATAACAAATTTTGATTCAAACAAAGTTGAATGAACTAGTACCATTGACATATACTTTAAACAGAGAATAGAAAAGAGAGAGAGAGAGAGAAAAGAAAAAAAATTTATGACCATAACAATCGTGTCAGTAATCCGGAGTAAGGATACCTAAGTATCCATGTTATTACCGTTACAAGTATGATACCTTAGGTTATGAAGCAAACTTGGTGGGAATCTTTATCTAAGGGTGGTCTATAATAATGAGGATACGATGATAAAAGAAGAAAGGGCATGAAGGAAATGAGATAACTAGATATTTCATATTCTTGGGATGATTGAAAGGAGTTAGGATGGGGAACATACATATTTTTCAAAGTTAGACTAGTGTCACTGAGCACCTAAGTATATTGGATCATAACTATTTTAAATTTTGATTAGGTCTCTGAACTCAAAGATGTAATGGATTAGGAAATTGAGATTCTAACTAACTTCAGACTTAGGGTAAGTATTGTTTTGTTTTGGAATTCATTTAATGAATGGAGGCATAATTGTATAAATTTCTGAGTTTTGAACTATTTTCCATGTTTTCAATGTTTGTGGGTACTATTTCTGGAAACCCTCACGAGACTATAACTCGTCCACTAGGGGAAACCTAGGGGTTTAAATGCTTGTTGCATATGCTAAATGCAATTGAGATTACTTGCGAAAGTGGTGTAGTTAGAATTTTTGTTTTCATTTTAATTTTGTTTATAGAATTATTTTTTATTCCTATTTTTATTTGAAAATTTTCTTCACTTATTTTGCTCGGGACTAGCAAAATGCTAGTTGGGGGTGTGTTGAGACTCAAATATTGAATATTTCCTCTCACCTATATCTTAGTTTTATGAACATTATACTGCTTACTGTTATGTTTTACTTATGTTTGTGTTGCTAGGTGAACTTGAGAGCTTGGATTAAAAAAGAATGTTAAAAGCATGAATTTGATGCTCAAGAATCACCAAAGCAAATAATGGACTTTTAGAGACCAAGATTGAAGATTTCAAGACCCCAAGAGTCAAGAAAACCAAGTGGAAAAGGAAGGAAGTGTATAAATTAATGCAGAAATTCGCAGGATCTGAGTTTAGATGACATCGAAGCTATCATCGAAGCCAGCCTTCGATGACATCGAAGGAGTTTAGATGACATCGAAGGGTATACGCAGAGCCTACGCAGAGTGAGAAAATTTGAGGCGATTTTTAGATTTTTCAAACCATTTTGAAAGAGGGAGTTCCCCACTTATAAATGGGACTTCCCAAGGCATTCCTAAGCATCTTTTAAAGCATTCGAGGGTAAGATCTAAGGTTTTTTTCTAAGGTTTTTAGATAGCTTTCAAGTTTCATAGTTCTTGTTTTTCTTTACAAGTTATTTATTTATTTTTCTTGTTTTCTTGTTGCTTTTTATTTTTGTAATTTAGTTATGTTTTTCTAAGTCCCTCTAGCCTAAGCTAGAAGGGAAGTACATTGGTTTAATGATATCATAATTTATAATGATTGATTGTTTTAATGATGAGATGAATGGTCTATGCATGTTATCAATAATCTATGTTTAGGTTTTTGATATCCATATGTTTCCATCATATGATATCCATATTGATGGATAGGATTAACTTGGATTAGTTAGATTTCCTAAATGGGAGATGTTCTCAACCTGCTCCATTTCTTTAATTCATTATCTCATGGATATTGAATGCTTAAAATCATTGGCGTTTGATAATATAAATCAATGATGCTAATCCATGATTCTCTAATCTTTTATATCATTTATTAAAAATATTTAAACCGTTTTATTTTCTAATTAGGCTGACCATAATGCTCATATCGTAATTGTGTTATCAAAGTCATCATGACTTATGAAACATTAACTTATGTGTGGAACTTTGAAGCTTGGGTGTTGTTTTCAAATTAATTGAATTCCTTACATTCAAAACCTTCAAAACAAATCATCCGTTTAGTTTTCATTACTTTTAAGTTTTGCGTTTGATTTTTTTCATTCTCATAAATTATCTCCCTTTGTGATTGACCTTGTATTCACAGAATATTACTTACGAACCTCTGCACTTGGAGGCAAGCAATCAATCATCGATGGGGTTTCTTATCCTTACGGCCATGGCTCGCCAACGTCCCACATATGCGGATAATGATTCATTGGTTTTTGCCTCAAGTCAGCCAAGTCTGCTCTTATTCGAGCCATGTTTAGATTATAAGAAAATCGATCGATGAAGGCCTGGGAAAGTCATTACCAAGTCTGTATTTGATGGCTATCGAGTGACGTATACCAATCTAAAGTGTCACCCTTAAGGGATTTCTGAAAGAGCTGTATCAGTGCTCCATCATTTCCTGCAATCGCATTGAGTTCTCCACAAAAAGCTTTTAAATGTGTTATGGGGCACCCACTACCATCGTATCTTTTGAACTTTGGTACCTCAAAGTTTTTAGGTACCCTGACATCTGGAAAGGGACATAAATCCCTAAACTTAGTAGATGGATGATCCATTTCTTGCTGCTTTTGCAGTTGATTTTGTATTAATTGAGTTGTTCTCGTAGCTTCTCGATTTCTAATCGGTTTGCTTGAGGGTATCTTGCCCCTAGCTGCATGGCTTGGCTGCTTCTTCATCATAAGGGTCCATTTCATCGACCGTATGATTTCCATGGGTGGGGGGTTGCTGAAAAGATGATGGACTCCCGGTCGCGGGAGGTAGCTGGAATTGAACTCCGCTCCCTTTTGGGGGAGGGTGTGATGTTCGAAAATGGCTCCTACCTAGGGTATCTGTCAAATCCTGATTGTGACTCCCGTTAGGGGGAGTATGTTGGACTCAAAATTGGCCCCCTTCATGGGCATTCGTCAATTCTTGTCTGTGACTCCCATTAGGGGGAGCTTGTGTTGTGATCAGATTGGGATTCCCGTTTTCAGGGAGATGTGTTGAAAAATGTACTGGAAGATGTGCTAGAATATGTGCGGAAAGGTTGTTCCCATTTCTGGAGGGATGTTGATGATCTTGTGTTGATTCAGTAAGAAAAGATAAAATTGGATTTGTTGTTGGAGGAAGGGAGAAGTCAAGAGGAAGTTGTGGGATTGAACTATTCTGAGCACTAGGTTGTGGTGCCTACATGCTTGGTATGATTCCTAGTACCAGGTGAAGTAGTAGTTCCTGCATTACCTTGAGATTTTGAGTCATCTTGTTCATGGTTGTAGTAGCTGGTGAGTCTACGGGATTCATTGGAGGTGTTGGTACTGGTGTTGGTGCCAGTGTTTCGAGAGTTGGCAAGGTTGCAGTTCTTCTTTTTGGCTAGCCATTGTTGTGCGAGATCAGGTAGTCATATCCAGAGCTGATGCTTAAGCAAATGCAAGCCAAAGAATGATTTATTATTATTATTATTATTATTATTATTATTGTTTTATGGATGCGAATGTTTGAAGAATATCCCTTAAGATTGGATTACCATACGTTTTCGAGTCGGGTCTCGGCTGGTGCGATCTAGCAAATCCCCAGCGGAGTCGCTATTTCATGAATGCTGAGAAATCGGCGCCCACGTAGATTTTGTTGTTGGTTTCCTGATGACGATGGGAGTTACCGAACTGATTTGGATTGTTGATGCAAAGTAGACTTAGAGCCGCCACTAGCCACTTAACTAGAAATCCCGCAGTCCGCTAGAACTTGCAGAATACGTAAAGCTAGAGAATCCGAAGACTCTCTTGCTTTAAATTGACTCCTGATTTACGGTTTGGAGATTCTGAGTAAGGGACCTCAGTTACAAAGAGGGAAGGTATTAGGCACCCTCTCTGTCCGTACGGATGTTGTCACGCCCCAAACCCGGAGATCGGACTCACAGGAATCCCGATCGTCGAATCCGGTGCCGACAGCCTCCGTAGTAACCTATTCTCAGCTCCCAACGCCCATACGCCAGATTTCGATCCTGGGATCCTACAAGGAGGATTTTTCAATGTACATTTATCTTGTAAGAAGCATAACCACAAGTTTACCCAAATCACAAAGGCAACATCATCATCACATATCCACTAATATAATCATTTAAATACAATGCTGGAAGGGAAATACATATATGGAAAATCAAAGCTCCAGAGGTCCGATACATGCTCCAAGCTCAACGCTATTGCAACCTGACGCCACCTGCACGCATCTATCGTGCATAAGCTTATAGAAAGCTTAGTGGGTGGTGAAAGTGTGTGCACAAGGTAAGTGCCAAGTAAACAATATTAAAGTAATCAGAGTAAGCGGAAATACTGACAAACCCATAAATCATACAATATCCAAATAATGCGAAAACATGATAGGCCCATAAATACCATCAGCCTTAACCAGGCTATGTGATGCAAAAATATAATAAACCAATATCATATATTGAGGAAGCAATGTAGATGAGCTATGCAATGCGGAGATAGTAAGTCAAATACTATGTGTTGAGGATGCAATGCAATATGCGATGCAAATGAAATGACCAAGCTTGAGTGTGAAGTCAGGATGATAGTATGTAGTATCGCAGGCTATGGGGTCCACCACAAAGGACTTCTATCCAAACCAGTCTCATACCTAAATTTGGATAATCAGACTCAACGTGGTAAACTCCTGATCTTAGGTTAGTCGCGCGCCCCAACCGAAATCCTGGCCATTGCAAAGGTACACGTAACAAATAGTTGCGCACCACCAGGCCGAGTGGATAGTGAATGAATAAATGAATGAGTATGCAACTCCTGCTCAATAACTCCACATATCAGTACGGTTCCTCTCTGAGATCATCACCGGGGTCTAGTACACTTTACATGCAAGTGGAAGAGACCTTACCATCCACCTAGCTAGTAGTCAGCCAATATCTACTCGGCACGTCGATAGCGGACCCATTTACGAGCTGGTCAAACTCAGCCTAGCTATGCCCCCTACCCTAGGGCGGGTAAAGCCACACCCCTTCCCAACCAACCACGACATAGTGGGAGACGCGGCCTACTGGTATACGGCCCTCATGCGCTCATATATATCCACTCAGTCTCGATGTTGGGGCGTCTCCTGGCCTCGGAGGTTTAGGGATTTTCACCCAAGGCCATCTATAGCAGCCCGATGCTAATAACAGATTTCTGATGTCCCATCTGGCCATCCACGATATGCCTGTGGAGGCTACGGCCCTGATGTCACTAAGGCGTACAGTAATCACAACACAATGCAAGATGCATGAGTCATACAATCCAGTCATGCATCAATCCTAAGCATACCGTGCACTCATGTGAGATAACCTCCACCTATCAGAGAGTCTTATAACTACCTGCCCAATGACATGTGCAATGGTCGACCACATCTCATAACAAACATGCAGATGATGCGTATGGGCATGTATCATGATGCTATGTTGTCACATACTCATAATCAGTATCAATAACCGGCATTGACAATCGACCTCGACAATATGGACATTTAACTAATATTGCCCCCAAAGAATGACCCACATAGAGCCTAACATATAGTGGACCCATGGCCTCACACAGGGGTTGAATATACAACACCATAGGCCTCACTCAAGAGCTTAATACACATCACGATGGGCCTTTCACATGGGCCTAACATACATCACAATGGGCTACATCGCCTGGCCTCAAATGCATCACAATGGGCCTCATCACATAAGCCTCATATACATCACATTGAGCCTTAAACACGGGCTGAATACACATCACAACGGGTCTCAAATACGGGCCACATATACATCACATTGGGCCTTGTCAATCGGCCTCGATATCCGGCCTCGACAATCGAATTTAGCCTCGATAATTGACCCCGACAATCAGAATCTGTATCGACAATCGAAATCGGCCTCGACAATCAGAATCGGTCTCGATCATCGGAATCGACCTTGATAATCGGAATCAGCCTCGATAATCGGAATCATCGGAATTGGCCTCGATAATCGGAATCAATCAATAATCAAAATTTGCAAATCGATCACGTCAATCGGAATCGACAATCGGTCATGATAATTGGAATCGACAATCGATCATGATAATCGGCCTTAATCGCTAATCGGCAATCGGCCACGATAATCGGAATCGATCGATAATCGGAATCGGCAAATCGGTCAAGTCAATTGGCCTCGACAATCGGAATCGATCGATAATCGAAATCGACAAATCGGTCACGTTAATCAGAATTGGTAATCGGTCACAACAATCAGAATCGACAATCGGTCACGACAATCGGAATCTATCGATAATCAGAATCGGCAAATCGGTCACGTCAATCAGAATCGGCAATCGGTCATAATAATCGGCCTCGATAGCAAATCGACAATCGGCCACGACAATCAGAATTGATCGATAATCGAAATCAGCAAATCGGTCACATCAATCGGAATCGATCGATAATTGGAATCGGCAAATCGGTCATGACAATTGAAATGATCAATAATCAGAATAGGCAAATCGGTCACGTCAATCGGAATCAGCAATCGGTCATGATAATCGGCCTCGATCGCTAATCGGCAATCGGTCACGACAATCGGAATCGATCGATAATCGGAATCGACAAATCAGTCACGACAATCGGAATCGATCAATAATTCGAATCGGCAAATCGGTCACGACAATCGGGATCGGTAAGAATGGGCCTAACAAGGCCTAATGAAAGGTCACAATGTGGACATTTAACCATCATTGCCCATCAATGTGGACATTTAACCAACATTGCTCCCAAGCAATGGTCCACATAGAGCCGAACATACAGTGGGCCCATGGCCTCATACAAGGGCCTAATATACATCACCATGCGTCATAATTACATCACCTCGGGCTACTCCCACGGGCCTTAAATACATAACAGGTGGGCCCTGCACATTGGCCATTAATACATCTCAATGGGCCACGACCCATGGGCCTCAGTACATCACAATGGGCCTTAACCCATGGGCCCCGAATACATCTTAATGGGCCTTACCAAATGGGTTGGAAATACATTATAGTGGGCCTCTTCACACGGGCCGAAAATATATCACAATGGGCCGCTCGATAAGCCGCACCAATGGGCCTCATATACAATAAGTCGGGCTGCATCAAATGAGCCGAATCAAACGAGCTAAATCAATGGGCCGAATCAAATGGGCCAAACAGAATGGGCCAAACTAACTACACCATTCATCCATTTTTAAATATCAATTTAGAGTATTATTTAAAATCATATCAAAAGATCATCTGGACCATACCACAAATAATGATGGAGATAATGATTTTCAACATCAAAATGCAGAGGGCCCGCCACAGAAAACTGTGGGAGTAGCCACACCCACCGTTGAAACATTTATAGGACTCATCGTGATGTTTTTTTTTTTTTTTGAGATCCAACATATTCATAAAGACAAATGAAGTGAAAATAAAAATATTAGCTTGATTGGAACTACCGTGGCCCTTAAGAAGTTTAGAATGGTGGATGTCACTGTCCCCATTATTCTGAATGGTGGGGTTCGCTGGAACTTTAGATTTGACCCATTCTTTTTCTCGTACCATAAAAAGATCTCTCAAAATGGTTAGACGGTATAGATACAACACATGCATCATGATGGATCCCACCGTCCAAGGTCTGGACAATGTGGATAAGAATACATCACTGTGCGCTTCACAGATGGATGAACGGTGAGCTACAAACATCAAGGTGGGCCACATACTTGGCCCACCAGGGGTTTGAATTTGCTTCATTTTATTTACTTATTATATATATATATATATATATATATATATATATATTATATATATATATATATATATATATATATTTGAAACGGTCCACCGTCCAGAGAATAAAACATATATCATGGTAATCACCATCGTCCAGTCATCTGGACGGTGGATGCAAAACAGGTGGACGGGTTTGATAAGCACAAGCATCATGTGGAGTCCACACGTGCGTGGGTCCCACAACTGCTACGCAGCAGGAATAAAACATGCACATCATAGCTCCCACCATCCTTGCCCTTGGACGATGGGATACCACCCGTTGGATGGAATGGATATACAATACATATCCTAAGGTGGGTCTCACGTACGTGGCCCACCCCACTCTCCTTTCTCTCTATATATATATAAATACATATGATTTATATATTGTAACGCCCTGAAAATCGGGGGTCGAGCATAAACTCAACTCCCGAGTTCCAACGCATCACTTATGCAACAAAATGAAGGATGATTGAATGTTGCCGGTATTAGTGTAGTGAACTAATGAGGGTCGAATATTGCATATCAGACCCCGATTATTACCTGATTTCACGTACATGATAATGCTTAATGGAATATTTTAATTGTGTTTTTGTTGCAGGGTGTAATCAGGAGCGTTAATTGAAAAAGGATATTAAAAGCATGGATTTGACGCTCCGGAGTCACCAAAGCAAGGGACGCACTCCAGAGGACTGAGATCAATGAATTTACACACCAAGGACCCAAGAGAATCAAGTCGTTCGCGTTAAAGAGACCTGAACAGTATCCTGAATGCAAGATCACAGGGTTCCCACCATCAGATCGGCTTGAAACTCCATACATGGTCTGAGGACCATAAATGAACCGTACACGTCAAATTTCATATATTGGATCCCTGCAGAAGTTCTCCAATGGACAGATCAGCCCACAAATCGTGAATCCGGGGCCCGCCTAAGACCTGGATATACTTCAAGTTTGGTCCCAACCGTTTAAATGAGATGACAAAAGAGATGGTCGGAGTGAATTGTCAATACACATCACAGTGGACCCATCTAAGGTGCATGTGCATAGTGCATGTGTGCACTAGCCGTGCACGGCTGAAACCAGAGATGGTTAAACCGTCTCTGACCGAAACTCCGAAATAGAAATTTCTATTTTTAAAACAGATTGCGCAATAGGGGGCCGTCGGTGGCTGCTTGTGGGCCACCATCACTGATCAAAGGTCCGATCCGGACCGTCCATTAGCTCCACGTGGCCTCTCTTACCACTGCATAAGTGGCACAATTCCAAGAAATAACGGAGATCAGTTTTTCTACCGTTCAAATGTGAAACGGACGACTGATTAAAAACTCCATGCGCCACACTGACTGAGGATGGAAATATGCTATTCGTGGCCGAAATTTCAAGGGTAACATGATAAACGGACTGGATCATGTAAATAAATCCAATCATGGGCCCCACCATCGTTCCAGCGCAGCTCCCTCCGTTGAAATTTGCACACCCGAGGAAACCGGCCACTGTGGACCGGTTTTGTGAGCCTAATCATGGTCGGATTGGTAATCCGAACCGTTCAAGGTGTAGCTGATTAAAGATAAACCCCAGGGATGTTGCATTGTTGAAAAAACATTAAGAAAATTGGTCATTTAAACATACTTTTTTGCTGCTACGTAAACAAGAAATCCGGCTGTGTAAAGCTCTGTGAGGCAGTTTCCAAAAAGAAAGGTCGGTGCTCGACTCCGACCACCACTTCCGGAAGTCTATAAAGGAGAAAGAGAGAGAGAGTTGTAGAAGGAAAATCACGGCTTTGAACCGGAACATGGAGGAGGGCGATTGGCTTGAATGAAGCAGGCTTTGGAAGAGAGTATTTTCTTTAGTTTGTTTCCTATTTTTTTAGTTTTTTTTTCTTTCTCTTTTCTTTTGAGATTTAGTTTAACCATTCATGGCCGGCTAAACCTCTTAGCTAGGGCTAAGAGGTGAATCTTGTAGTGAGATGGAAGATTTTATTTCATGCCTTTAATTTTGATTTATGAACTACTTTGATTATGATTTAATTAAGGGAATACTTTTAGCTTTTAATGGTTTGTTGTGACTGAAATTACAATAGATCTGCAGTGGCTTTGAGTATTTCTTTTGCCCTTTTATGTTTATGATGTCAGGAAGCCCTGTTGTTCACCATTGTCTCCTGGGCATGGTTGGATGTCGATACCCTTCATAACCTTCATAGCATATTGATTGGTTGGTAATTAGTTTAAGTCTGTTGTTTACTTTGTCTCATGGGCATAGTTTGGTGATGGAATCCATTATAATTCATATACCTTTCATCTCTTGAAAACTATATCAACGGCAGTTCAGTTAATTTCCATGATTCGTGAAGCAGGCGTAAGATCTCCCTGATCTCTACAAGTGGATCCTCTGAATCCCTAGTTTTTTTACCTCTGATTTCTCCTAAGTTTTAGATAATTATTTCATAATTATTCCTTAAATTCTATTTGATTTAGATTACATCTTAGCCTAGTTCTAGTTCTACTTAGTTTCAGATTACGTATAGGTATCAGTCCCTTGGGATTCGACCTTGGTCTTACCGAGTTTATTACTACATCACAACCCTATACTTGGGGAGTGAACATGAACATGAGTGAGATTAAGCCAAAACAACATATCATACTCCAGAGACAAGTGAATTAGCAAGCGGAAGACTGTGATAGATAAATAAAATATAAAAACTGTGGTGAATCTCCAGAGCGTGATAATGCTACCAGGTTAATTCATTATGAGTACAATTTCAAATTATACCAAGTTGTGGAAGTGTAATGTCTTCTATCCCAAACACATAGCCACGTCAATGCAATACCAGGTCTTCATAGACCTGTCAGAGAGCTACATGTAGAAGAACTCCTTCTCAACATCATGGTAGTAGTTCGGCTCTGCTTCATAAGCATCGCCATCACCTGAAACTCAACAAATCTGGTTGGTGTGTACAACACCGTCCCGTAACGTGGGAGTGAGTGATCAACTCAGTGGAACAGTAAAGCATAGGTTAACATGTTATCAATTTAGTGAAACAGTAATGATAAAGCAGTACAATCAAACACTCCTAACTACTCTTATTAATGCAAGTATGAATGACATGATGAATGCCCTTGCCAAACCACCCTCATACGACACCATCTTACTTTCGCGACATGCGTTCATCCCTCAGTGCTCCACATCTACCAGACACATGCAGTGCGATGATGAGCATGATTATCGAGTAGTTATTAGTCCTTTCAAATAGCAAGATTGGGAAACTAAGGTACCTCCCTTATATCATTCCCAAACATGATCCATTCTGGGGTCGTCAGTCTTAGTTAATCTCATACGATGGTGTGTTTCTAGGTCACTGCAAAGGCTGTCAGGGCTGTTACACGCATTCATTACACCACTCCCCCATCACCTTTTTAACGGTTCATCACTAAATTGATACAAGCCTAGTTCATACTCTATACACTGCGGCAAAACTTGTCGCCTCACCGCAAATTCAGAGTATGCTTGAGGTCACTACAAAGGGCTGTCAGGGCTGTTGCTCACAATCATTGCACCATTCCCCCATCACCTTATCAATGTAGGCCGACAGCATGAATATAGTGTCTCATACCACCATAATCGGTTCACGAGTCTGGTTGCTCACTGGTCACTACGGGGAGGCCCCAGCGTAGGCCCCGTAGTGACCAGTGAGCAACCAGACTCGTGAGTCTTAGAGGATCACGAATATAGTGTCCCATAATCGGCCCCAACGTAGGCCGACAGCTCGACCACAGTGTCCCATACCACCATGCCCGGCTCATGAGTCTTAGCGGATCGAGGTACCATGGTTAACGGGATTTCACCGGTAAGTTTGGTACCTTAGGTTCAAGCAGTAGCGTCCAAACATGGTGAACATACATTAGACAGATCGGGTTACTTGACGAGCTCGGCTAACTCGAGCGTACAACAAGTTGAACGATATGAAGCGCATAAGCACTTCGTGTGGCCAACCACTATCGCCAACCGAAGTACGACTCGAGTTCGTCGAACACATCTCACGTGGCAAATGAATCTCAGCCACGAATTCAATCCCGTTACCGATTGCCTAGACTATAATCATAGCCCCAAACACAATCAATCCATGACCAGAAGCATGTAGAGTAAAGCAGAATAAACAAAGTAATTCAAGCATGTTGACAAGTATGTCATAAAACATGTAATAAAGCATAATATAAACAGGGAATACAAACACCTATATTTCATAAGTAGTTAAATCACACAATTTCTCACACAGGCATTTTAGCAAACACTTAAACTACATACATCAACATATATGACGTATGTTGGTCACATAGGTATAAGGCCAAATCCTTTCACTAGGGAGTTGCCCCAATTATAACACGCGTTCACCCACGACGGATAGTCATGGCAAGCAGGAATCCAAGTTCCATGTTCATTCAGTCATTTCCACAAACACTTGGGCTACACGTTTAAGCATATATAGTGTATATTGGCCGTGGCGTGATTTGGGCAAATTCTTTCGTCAAAGGGGTATCGTCAATACAACAATCATATATCCATGACAATTAGTCATGGCGAGCACGAATGAGAATTCTATACTCATTCAGTCATTTTCACAAACACTTGGAATGCACTCCTTTAACATATATAGTGTATATTAGCAAAAATATGTATTTGGGCGAACCCTTTCGCCAAATAAGTATTTTATCCATATATAATATATTCATAAAGCAAATAATCATGGCAAATACATTTCCAAAATTTATACATATACGGTACTTTCTACAAATATCTAGAAGATGTAAAATTCCATATTCTTCATCTGTAATTGAAACGGAAAACAGACAGCACTTTGTACATGTGCAATTGCATGCAGATCATGAATCTATCATTATCTGACATTGAAAGCGTTGAAAACCATAACCTATACACCTAAAGTCTGCACCTTTTGTCGTAGAATCGTAACGGAGTCGATAGATTTGCTAGGCTTCCGTATATGGCAATTTGGCGACCTATAGAACGAAATAGGTTAGCTATTTTATAACCTACAACTATCAAAACCCCAAAACAGATTAGGGTTAGGGTTTCTTACCTAGAAACGGATCTGGAATCGCCGGGAAAGTGATTAGAAGGAAGTGGTTAAGCTCGTGTAGCGGCAGGGAAGCATGGCAAGGAGATGCTCCCACTTCTCTCACACTTTCTCTCTCTTTTCTCTCTTCTCTCTCTAGGGTTTCTCTCAAATTCGTATGGCTGTGAGAGAGAGGGTTCTAAGGTCCTTATATAGCCTAAAAACACACTAAAATAGACTTATGGACAAGGTATACTTAGGTTATAACCAAAGTGACCCTTTTCCAGCTCAACAGAGGACTTCTGGCGGGCCTCCTTGAGCCAAAGGTCGGACTTAAGCTCACTAACACTGGATCTATGTTTAGTTAAGTTTTTGTTTCAGTCGGGATTCCAGATCGCAAATGGCAGACCAGTTTCAATTCAACGGTCAGTGAATCTCGATCGGAGATTCCGAATATATAGATATGTTTGGGAAAATATCCCTGATCCGAGGGTGTAATTTGGCATGATTCTGATGGTCTGGTTGCTTAATACTGATCCGCAAGTGAGAGGTGCCAGATTTATTTATTTTGGATTTAATTTAGAATTATTTTCACATTTCTCACACTCCCCGCTCCGAGCTCAAGCGAATAGCGCTGGGACACTATCTGGATTTGATTTCCGAGATGGTTGTCAAGCCAAGCAAGGCGGTTCTAATTCCTTAACTTCGTGTTAATCGGACTTCCGACGTGTGGTCCAGATCTGATACGGAGTTTCGAGATGCTCCCGAGAGCAACCGGGTAATGAGATTTATCCTAGATTTTAGGGTAACCTAGCGTCAATGATTCTACAAGTTTTGGGTCTTGTAGATCGTATTTAAAGTGATTGGTGATAATTTCACAAGTACTCTAGTTTAACACTGGCTAATTCTCGCCTAATTTCTAAAGGATTTAGTCTTGAGTAATTTCTGTCTGAGGTGATACCTGGGCCTTTGTAGTTTGTATATAAAGTAATCCAAGTTATAATACTTAGCTAGTTTAAGATAGTGTCTAGGGTGAAAGTACTTAGAAAAATTGAAAGAAGAAGGTGGTGAAGGGTGGGATTTGTGAAGAAAATGGGTTCAAAAGCAGTTTTAGACTTTGGGATTGAGTTCTGACAGGTTAATAAGGTGTTAGGAGCGACCCATTGCCTAAGGACGTCTAATCCCAGGTTGGCAAAAATCCGGGATGTTACATATATTATAATATATATACTTTACTTATTTTCTTCTTCTTTTTTTTTTTTAAACGTCCAGCGTCCAGACCCTCTGGATGTTCTGGACGGTGTGGATTTGATCCACACCACACGAGGGTAGGCCCCACCGTCTACTGGGGTGACATGGATAAGACACGTACGTCATGTGTGGGCCCCACGATAGTACAAATATAACACATATATCATGGTGGGTCCTCACAGCAGGACGACATGGATACACCATGCATCTAGGTGGGGTCCACGGCAGCGTGTGTAACATCCCAGATTTTTGCCAACCTGGAATTAGACGTCCTTAGGCGATGGGTCAATCCTAACACAGGTTTAACTTCCCAAACGTTCAATTAAAGCCTCAAATCCCTTTTCAAACCATTTTCTTCACAAATCCCACCCTTCACTACCTGTGCTTTCTTTCAATTTTTCAAGCACTTTCACCCTAGACACTAACTTAAACTAGCTAAGTAGTAAAACTTGGATCACTTTATATACAAACTACAAAGGCCTAAGTACCATCTCAGACAGAAATCTTACAGGACTAAATCCTTTAGAAATTAGGCGAAATTTAGCTAGTGTTAAACTAGAGTGCCTGTGAAATTAGCACCAATCACTTTAAATATGATCTGCAAGATCCAAAACTTGTATAATCATTGACTCTAGGTTACCCTAAAATCTAGGATCAATCTCATTACCCGGCTGCTCTCGGGAGCATCTCGAAACTCCGTATCGGATCTGGACCGCACGTCGGAAGTTCGATTAACATGAAGTTAAGGAATTAGGACCGCCTCCCTGGGCTTGACAACCATCTCGGAAATCAAATCCAGATAATGTCCCAGCGCTATTCGCTTGAGCTCGGAGTGAAGAGTGTGAGAAATGTGAAATTAATTCAAAATAAAATATCTTGAATGGTAATCTGGCACCACTCGCTTGTGGATCAGTATTAAGCAACCAGACCATCAGAATCAGACCAAATTATACCCTCGGATCAGGAGAAATTTCATACACATTTACATGTACTCGGAATCTCCGATCGAGATCCGCTGACCGTTGAACTGAAACTGGTCCGCCACGCGTGAT
>JAJHSJ010000009.1:24845832-24933851 GCA_021015155.1 Magnolia officinalis
GATATATGGATAAATACTTATTTGGCAAAGGATTCGCCTAAATACATGTTTTACTTATATACACTATGTATGTTGAAATTGCTATTCTAGAAATATGTATACGTATAAATTTTGGCGATGAATTATCATGATTTTTGTTGTAGTAATTATTATACATGGATAAAATACTCGCTTGGCTAAAGGATAGCCCTAATACATGTTTGGCTAACATACACCATGTATGTTTGTAATAGTGTATTCTAAGTGTTTGTGAAAATGACTGAATGAGTATAGAATTCTCATTCGTGCTCGCCATGACTAAGTGTCATGGATTTATGATTGTTGTATTGGCGATACCCCTTTGACGAAAGGATTTGCCCTAAATCACGCACGGCCAATATACACTATATATGTTAAAATGTGTGGCCCAAGTGTTTGTGGAAATGACTGAATGAATATGGAACTTGGATTCCTGCTTGCCATGACATCCGTCGTGGGTGTATGCGTGTTATGATTGGGGCAACTCCCTAGTGAAAGGATTTGGCCTAATGCCTATGTGATCAACATATGTCATGTATGTTGATGTATGGATGAATAGTACGTAGTTAGTAAATTGTAATGTATAGGGGTGATGAGATATGATTCTCAACTCCTTTAACTATGTGTATGATTTCCTTGAATAGCTGTGTGATTAGGAATTGAATATGTACAAACTCATGCTTGTGTTATGCTTCATAACATGCTCAACTGCCTTTATGATTTTATCTATGTAATGCATATGTTTAAATTCATATTTACGTTGTATGATCCGTCATGGGTGATGGGGGAGTGGAGCAACGAGTGCGTGCAACAGCCCTGGCAGCCCTAAACGGATAATACCAGACCTTGATTGTATGAGTTGAATCTTGATCCACAAATGCTTTATCTATCTGCACTTGATTGTGTTTGGGGCTATGACTATAGTCCAGACAATCGGTACCAGAATTGCATTCGTGGTTGTGATTCATTTGCCACGTGTGATGTGTTCGATGAACCCGAGTCGTACTTCGATTGACGATAGTGGTTGGCCACGCGAAGTGCTTATGCACTTCATGTCGTTCAACTTGTTGTGCGCTCGAGCTAGCCGAGCTCGTCAAGTAACCCGATCTGTCTTATGTATGTTCACCATGTTTGGACGCTACTGCTTGAACCTAGTGTACCAAACTTACTAGTGAAATCCCTTTTAACCATGATACCTCGATCCGCTAAGACTCATGAGCCGGGCATGGTGGTATGGGACACCGTGGTCGAGCTGTCGGCCTACGCTGGGGCCACGTGCCTCCCCGTAGTGACCAGTGAGTAACCAAACTCATGAGCCGAATATGGTGGTATGAGACACTATATTCGAGCTGTCGACACTTACGGCGAGAGCCGAGTACGGTGAGACTTGTACTCGTGCTGACGGGCGACGAGTCCTCTGTAGTGTCTTCGAGTATACTCCAAGGTCTGTGATTGGCGACAAGCCCTTCACAGCAACTAGAGTATGAGTTGAGCCGAGTACGGTGAGACCTGTATTCGAGCTGACGGCCAGCGATTGAGCCGAGTACGGTGAGACCTGTACTCGAGCTGACGGTCAGCAATTGAGCCGCATACGGTGAGATCTGTATCCGTGCTGACGGATGACGAGCCCTTTGCGATGCCTTCGCGATGCCTCTCGAACCATAATACCGTATGAGATTAACTAGGATTGACGACCCTAGAATGGATCATGTTTGGGAATGATACAAGGGAGGTACCTTAGTTTCCCAATACTACTGTTTGAAATAGACTAATAATAACTCGGTAATCATGCTCATCATCGCACCGCATGTGCCTAGTAGATGTGGAGCACTGAGGGAGGTATGCATTCGCGAACGTAAGATGATGTCGCATGAGGGTGGTTTGGCAAGGGCATACATCATCATGTCATTTCATACTTGCATTTAATAGAGTAGCTAAACTTGTTTGATTGTACTGCTTTATCATTACTGCTTGATTGAATTGATAACATGTTAACCTATGCTTTATTGTTCCACTGAGTTGATCACTCACTCCCACGTTACAGGACGGTGTTTGCAACACCAACCAGATTTGTTGAGTTCAGGTGTTGGCTATGCTTATGAAGCAGAGCCGAACTACTACTATGATGTGGAGGAGGATTTCTCCTACATGTAATCTCTGACAGGTCTATGAAGACCTGATATTGTATTGACGGGGTTACGGTACTTGGGATAGGAGACATTACACTTCCTCACATTTGGTATATTTTAGAACTGTACTTGTAATTATTTAACCTGGTAATGTTATCACACTCTGGAGACTCATCATAGTATTTTATTATTTATCTATCTATCACAGTCTTCCGCTTGCAAATTTAACTGTCTCTGGAGTATGATATGTTGTTTTGGCTTAATCTCACTCATGTTCAATGCACGAATACAGTCAACATTCAATCATCATTCATTTTGTTGCATAAGTGATGTTCTGGAACTCGGGAGTTGAGTTTATGCTCGACCCCCGATTTTCAGGGCGTTACAGCGTGGCCCCCAACTTTGGATCAGACCGATATTTGTATTTTGCCTTCATCAGATCTGTCCCAAAAAAAATGGGTGGCAACATGGTAGGCCTCAAGATCGGACAGTGTGGATAATTCATCAAGGTGGGCCATGAAATCAAGGAAAAAGAGAAGGAGATAAAGGGAGAGAGATCGTGAGAAGGGGAGGGACCCCGCCACTATGGGCCCTCCCTATACAGTACATACATCAAGATGGGTCCCACCATAAGTGGGCCTTTAAATCACAAAATCAAAACATAAGATCACTCATCGTCGATCTCTTCTTCCTTCTTCCGCTAACACGATCTAGAGCTCCAAGGAAACGATTCCGACGGTTGAGATGGACTTTGGATGGTGGACATGGGAAGTAGGAAGGTGGGCCACACATGGCTTCTCATATGGAGGCTTGGAAGTTGGAGTCTCATGGTTTACTTAAAAATGAAGAAATGAGAGAGAGAGAGAGAGAGAGAATGTGATGTAAGAGAGAGAGAGAGAGAGAGAGAGAGAGGGAGATGGGTGTGAGTGAGTGATGGAGTGATGGGTGTACTTGACTAGGTATGGGTGGAGAGAGAGAGAGAGAGTTGACTTAGGGTTGCTTGTACTTGACATGTGAAGTGATTGATGTGATTGATTAATTGATTTAACATGTTCTCTTGGGTTTTGCAAAGGGCGGCATTTTCCTGGAACTGAACGCGGGCCCACATCTCTTAGCCCAGGTATCTCCTCAGCGCGTGAGACGCGACATCGGAACCGCAGCGACGGCGCGGTCGCACTGGTACAAGTATTGGGTCGACTTGACTTAGATATACAGAACTAGGCTTAGGATCATGTGCAAACATTGGTTACAAGTCGCGGGTTGCAGGAATTCGATCGGGAGGACCGTATGAGTATACAGAACGGTACGGGCTAGGATACGGGTCTTACAGATGTACCGTCTCTACTTCGTGTGGTGAAATATTCTTAAGGGATGGAATTGTAAATCAGGTAGGACTAAGCAGACTTGAATTTCTGATGTGGCGAGGTCCGAAAATTTGACAAGTCATAGAGCATACGTTCAGAGACTGTCTAGAAAGATTTTTAAACAGATAATGATGATGATGGAATATGGATTAGGCTACCATGAGTTCCTGATGTGATGGGATCCAGGGTTCTGGCAAGTCACAGAGCATACGTTCAGTGGTAATCTAGAGAAGGGGGTTGAGAAAGGAAGTAATGATGCGATAAGAAATATGATGATTGCGAATGATGATTGTGTGATCTTTAGCTTGCACAAGCTTGGATGTTTTAGGTATGCTATGATTGGGAGGTTTAACTCAGATGGAGGTGAGTAAGCTAAGGGATGGTTGAGGAGGCTAGAAGGATAGAGGCTTGAAAACTCGAACCTTCCTCACTCTCACTTGCTCACACTCTTTCTTTCTCCCTCTCCTTCTCCTGGTGGTGCTTTCTTGGTAGTTAGTTGGTGTGAAATGAGAAGAAGTGAGTGGTATTTATAGCCTCTTGGGATGGCTTTTTGCTAATTCTAAGGACTTTGGAGGGTGAATGATGATGTGGCAACTTGGGATTGGTTGGCAATGCCACATGGCACTCTCTTATTGGTCCTTAGGCTTTGGTAGGATGATAAATAAGGTGAATTCGGAGAGTAATTTTATAGGAGAGTTAACTTTAGGGGGAGGGGGGACAGCTGTGTGCTTAGAGGGCACATTTATCAAGAGAGGGCGGTAATCGGCTTACCGCCAGTGGTAGTCTGATTACCACCCGACCACCGTTGACTCCGGCTTTCTTTTTGTGGGCTTGGGTTTGGACTCTGGATATGAATTTTTGGGCTTTTTGGGCTTTTGGGTAACCTAAGTTTGGTTTGGTTGAAGTTTGGGATAGGATGTGGGGTTCTGGTTGTATTCCTAAGAATCATTCATGCCTTATCAAGCTGTTAGTCTGGGTGGGGTATCTACAGGCCCCCACTTAACATCTAGCATAGGAAGTTCCTGCTAAAGGGTGTCGCATAAAATCCGCATCCCCA
Source organism: Magnolia officinalis (assembly GCA_021015155.1). Classification (NCBI taxonomy): domain Eukaryota; kingdom Viridiplantae; phylum Streptophyta; class Magnoliopsida; order Magnoliales; family Magnoliaceae; genus Magnolia; species Magnolia officinalis. Next base: position 24,850,401 of record JAJHSJ010000009.1, read on the forward strand.
CCACAAAAATAAAAATAAAAAAATTCAAGAGCGGATTAGGTGAGATCTTGGATCCATTGACATGGGTGGGACCTTGACTTTGGAGCTCATAGTGATGTGTGTGCCTTAATTCCACACCATCCAACCATTTTGAAAGTTCGTTTTAGGGCATTATCCCAAAAATGAAGCTAACACAAACTTTAGGTCGACCACATAATAGGAAACAACCGTGATTTAATCCTCACCATTAAAAACTTCATAGATTACACCAAGATGTTTATTTTCCATCCAACTTGTTGATAAGGTCACAAACACCTAGATAAAGTGACCACACAAATATCATCTTGATCCAAAGCTTTTGTGGCCTACAAGAAGTTTTTAATGGTCAATCACCATTATTTCTTATAGTATGACCCTTCTGGAATTTGGAGCTGCTTCATTTTTTGGATCATGCCTTAAAATGAGCTTTCAATATGGATGGACGATGTGGATGTAGTCACATACATCACAGTAGGCCCCATTGTCAGGGGTCCCACCCACCTCGGTGGATATGGGGTCTCACCTAATCCGCTCCCCCAAATCAAGTGGGGATTGGGTACTACTCCACAAGGATTTATCTAGAGACGGATGGTCCTGTCAAAGGGCTTTGTGGGGTCTACCATGATGTAAATGTTTTATCCACACCATCCATCCATTTTTTCTACGTCATTTTAGGAAATAAAATAAAAAACAATGCACATCTAAGGCTCGAGTGGGCCACACTACAAGAAACAATGGGATTTGTGTGCCTACCATTGAAAACTTCCTGAGGCCGCAGAACAATTTGATCAAGCTAATTTTTATGTCTTCAATTCATCCAGGTTTCGTGTTACTTTATGAATAGGTTAGATGACAAATAAGCTCCACAATGGACTCGGAAAGGTTTCACCAATAGTCATTCAAATCCCTTTACTTTTTTGTAGTAGGGTTGATATGAGTTTTAAATGTGCCTATTTTTTAGGATCATGATCTAGATTGATATAAAAAAGTTGTTGGATGGTGTGGATATAATACATAAGTAAAAATGTGTCACACGCTGAAATTTGGATAGTACGTTATGCAAAGGAGAAAATCTCTCCAGCTTTGGACTACTTTTTTTAAAAAACATAAAATTAAGCTTGCAGCACATTCTGAATTTACCGTTAAATTATACTTAGGTTGTTGAAAAATTCCGCAAAAACTTACTGTACGCTTTCCACGTTCAATGTTAACAATAAAAAAATTTCAGAGTAAGTAAACAGGCCTAACATTGGTACATGGCATGCTTGCAGCGTAGGCTACCGCTGAATGAGTCAGAATTTCGATATATTTATCACGTGAGCAGCTGCTCCGCGGTCCACCTCTTCAATCTCACTCCCCGCGAATCTCTTTAGCATTCCTATCGTCTCTTTTAAAGTAGTCCTCTTCTCGTATAGCAAAACATCACTACCAACCCGCGTTGCTCGTCAACATGAGAAGCGACTCGCCCTTGTCGTCGAGAGAGAGCGAGTTGCCAGATCAGCAAAGTAGAAAGAAAAGACGAAAAAAATAGAAAAACAAGAGAATTTACAAGAAATCAAGAGCAACGATCTCCCAATTCGAGTCCCCAAAAAACAAACAGAACGAACCCTTTTTTTTTCGCTCATGAAGAAACCACTGAAATTCCTCCAAACCTTCATCAGGCCTTTCAAATCCCCTCTTGTAAAAGGTAAGGCATAGCAGCGAAGATCTTTTATTGTACTCGCGTCTCTTATATTCCCCTTTCACAAACGCAACACAATCACGCTCTGTGGAAACAGACTCGCAGCAGCAGAAAGAGGAGGATTTGGAGACGATCGCTGCACAGGAGCAAAAAGAATTCAGCTTCGAATCCCTCGTCGCTGCCACGCAAGACTTCCATTCGAAACAGAGACTTGGGCAGGGCGGTTTCGGTCCCGTTTTTAAGGTAATTTGAATTATTTTTTTTCTAAATTCTATTATTATTTTATCTTATGAAGAGAGAAATCCAATCCGTCCAAAAGGCTGGCCCCACCATGAGGATCACTTGATGCAAAAATCAGTCAGATCAGTCCCTCGGATGGGCCACACCTGTGGGCCTACCGATATGTAGTGCGCATGGTTCACTGATCCAGACCATAGGCCTGATGCGGCCCAGCGTGGCAGACCTGGTAGCAAGTCTATAGCTCGATCTATCTACGGTGTGACGCATTATACCAACGGTCTCCATCACTAAGCGGTTGCCCGCCGTGGATAGCCAACGTCCTACCTGGTCCGTCCAAAAAGTAGGCCGCATCATACCATCGGCCAGGATGATTGGATCACCGAGCTACCGTCCCATCTGTAATGCTGTACCGAGGATTCTGTGCATATCCTTGGGCCTACGATGATGTAATTTCCTGATGTATGGCTTCCGTCACGCATTGATGGAAGGAAGTTATTTGATACTCCAGCCGCGTATGACGCTTCATACACCGAAAATTAAACTAACTATATTTTGACTGCTGTATATTTTCATTTTGAACCGTCGAATGAACACACCCGTTGGATGGTAGTGGAGGGGCGCGGATTGCCTACAACCCTGGGGCTATACACGAGCCACGCTAGCTTGAAATGCTCGCTCATCTCGGCTCAATCTAGCTCGGCTTGACTCAACCCAAACCATGACACGAGGGTAGCCAAGCTTGGTTGCTCATTTTGAAAACAAGCCAAGTTTAAACGTAGTGAATCTGATTCAATTCGAATATATATTATATTTAAAAATAAAAAATTAAATAGTTAAATTTTATATATATATATATATATATATATATATATATATTATATATATATATATATATAAATAAATATATATATCGAATATTTGATTTGAGAATTGGGTTGGGTGGCTAGGTTGAACTGGGTGTCAATTGGGTCGGGTTGCTAGGTTGAGTTGGGTGCAAGTTAGGTCAGGTTGAGAGTAAGCTCGACTTAACTCGATCCACTAGCTCATCTTGAAAGGTTTGACAAACAAGCTAAGTTTCAATAGTAAGCTCGAGGCTAAGTTTGAGCTTGAACTCAAAGTTGAGGAGAGCACAGACTAGTTAAGCCCCTACCTTGACTCAACTTAGCTCGATATACAGCCCTAACTACCCCCACTAGCACCTAGTTAGAGAGGAACAGTCTTGGTAAGAGCTATGGGCCCCACCCTGATATATGTATTTTATCCACGCGTCCATCCATTTTTAGGGCATGAAAACAAGGAGATAAAAGTCTTGAGTGGACCTCACTACAGGAAACAGTGGGGATGGAATGCTGGGGATAGAATGCCTACGGTTGAAAACCTCATGGGCCACATAAGTTTTGGATCAAGCTGATATTTATGCTTTCCATTCATCAAAGTCTGCCTGATCTTCTGAACAGATGTAAAGTAAACGTCTCACAGTAGGCCTTATAAGAAGGTTTCAATGGTGGGTCTCATTGTTACCGCATCTTACTGTGTTACGGTCCAGTCAAGACTTAGATAAGCGTCCTTTCGTTCTCGTACCCTGAAATAAAAAAATATGCAAAGTAGGGCAGCGGATTGCGTCCTGCCCCCGCCCGTCTCTAGCCGCGAACGGGCAGTTTTGTGGGTGGGCCCACTGTAATGTATCAGTTTATCCACGCAGTTCATCTCTACTCTAAGGATCATTTTAAGGTATAGGCATAAAAATGAGGCAGATCCAACGCACAATTGGACCCCACCATAGATGACCGCTGCATTTAATGCTCCTTGCATTTAATACAACCAAGCTTATTATTTGGTGTGGTCCACTTGAGTGTTGGATCTATCTTATTTTTGTGCACAGACTTTAAAATGATATGAGAGTTGATATGGACGGCGTGGATAAACCGATATGCATCACAGTGGGCCCGCCCACAGAACCGCCTGTTCGACGGGCAGGGGTAGGCGAAATCCGCGTCCTTAAAGTAGATGGATGACGTGGACAAAAAACAATACATCAAGGTCGTACCCACGGAGCCCTTGCAAATGAACGTCTGTCTCAAGCTTGACCATGCGTTATCTCTGTATCTGTTGGGGACGCGGATTGCGTGCTGACAGCCTCACTAGCGAGGTGGCTACGTACAGTGCTACGTGGGCCTGCATGATATATGTATATTTTATCCAACTGTCCATCTATTTGTGTAGATCATTATAGGGCATGAGGTCAAAACATGAGGGAGATCCAAATCTCGAGTGGACCACACCACAAGAAAACAGTGGTTATTGAATGCCCACCGTTAAAAACTTCCTACGACTCACTGTAATGTTTATTTGGTTGATTATGTCACAAATAATTGTATAAAGAGAAAAGACAAATATCAGCTTAATCCAAAACTTTGGTGGCCTCTAAGAAGTTTTTAACGATGAGTGTTCAATCAACATTTTTACCATAAAATAGTCTAAGAAAATGGATGAATGGCTTGGATAGGAGACATATATCATGGTGGGGCCCACAGAGCACTATCAGTAGCCACCTCGCGAATCGGCATCTATATCACGTAGGGTGGAGTTTATTTTCAGGGACTAGTGTGGTGAGGATGGTTCAACCAATACAATAGCTGGGAAGCAGATTTTGCATGAGCCTTTAGTAGGAAGTTACTGCGCTTGAAACTTAGGTGGGGCTGATGGTGATGTTTGTGAGGAATCAATTCTGTCCATTCATTTTGTGAGATTATTTTAAGACATGGGGTAAAAATGAACTTGATCTAATACTCAAGTGTGCTGATAAAGTGAGGATTGAACATCCTTAGTTGAAATATTTGTGGGACCAAATAAGTTTTGAGGAAGGCTAATATTTATATTTTCAATTCATCCGGTAGGAATGATGTTATGAACGGTATGGATGGCATATACAAATCACTGTAGACCCAGGAAGGTTTCAACTGCCTACTCACCTTTTCCTTTAATGCGGCCCACTTTATTCTACAATCCCGTTCACTTTCGGTCTGACTGGGTGGATTTCTCACAAACATCGTTATATTTAACATATTACAACATATAAAACTGAGTATCATATGACTTCGAGTTTAGATTGAACTGGTATCACTGCCCGCCCGTCTACCCATTTTGACAGCTCATTCTAAGGTATTATCTAAAAAAAATAAAGCAGATACAAATATCAGGTGGACCATACCTCAGGAAACAGTGGTGATTGAATGCCCACCATTAAAAAAATTTGCCGGCTACTGGAATGTTTATTTTCCATCCAACCTGTTGATGTCTATTTTCCATCCCGTTGATAAAGTCACAAAGACATGGCCGAAGGGACCACACAATTAACAGCTTGATCCAAAACTTTTGTAGTCCGTGAGAAGTTTTTAATGATTAATCATCACTGTTTCCTGTGGTGTGTTCTGCCTGAGATTTGGATCTACTTCACTTTTAGGATCATACCCTAAAATGAGCCATCAAATCGGATGGACGGCGTGGATGTAAGGCGCATGCATCAAGGTGGGGCTACAGTAAGGGATCCACCCAACTGCCTATCCACGGAAGCCGCGTCCTTTGAACAACTACCCTTTTCGGTCTAACAACGTGGCGTCGGTGGATCCCTGAACTGCGGCCTACTTTGATATCATATCTACACCGTTTATCAATTTGTTTTTTTCAAATCATTTTAAAATATGAGCCTAGAAAATATAGTAGATCTAAATCTTAGGTTGACCGAACCACATAAAACAGGGGTTATTGAACGTTCACCATTGAAAACTTCTTAGGGACAATTGGATTGTTTATTTGCCTGATAAGGTCAGATACATCTAGAAGGAAGTACCATACAAATATTAGTTTGATCCAAAATTTTTGTGGCCTCAGAAATGTTTTTAATGGTCAATTACAATTATTTCTGGTTACTTAGTCCACCTAAGATTTGGATCTACTACAATTTTGAGCTCATACCTTCAAATAATCTGTACAAAAAAAAAAAAAAAAAAAAAAAAAAAAAAAAAAACTAAACTGATGGACGGGGTGGATATAAGACACGTACATCAGCCACGTAGTCAGGGATCCCCCGAAGCTGGGGCCTGTCTTTGTAATGCAGTGATACAAAGTGTCCTGTGTCTGTCGACTTAATTTTAGAAAATAATATAATAATTACTGAAGGGTAAGTTGGAGGACGGAAAGGAGATCGCGGTAAAGAAGCTGTCGCGGAGTTCGAACCAAGGGAAGAAGGAGTTCACGACCGAAGCGAAGCTCCTCGCGCGCGTGCAGCATAAGAACGTCGTGAACCTGCTCGGATACTGCGCACACGGCTCAGAGAAGCTTCTCGTCTACGAATATGTCGCAAACGAAAGTCTCGACAAACTTCTATTTAGTAAGTCGCTCGTATATTATTGGGATTTTTAAATTATCGTTTTACCAAACAATGCCTCATGATAGGGAGGTGCTTTTAAGGAGAGAAAATTACAACTACACCCTCATTTAGATAGGGAGGTGCTTTTAAAGAGAGAGAGAGTTACAACTACACCCTCATTTAGTTCTTTCTTTAAAAATTAGTAAAAGTTGAAACTTGTGAGGCCTAGATTGTACGTCTGAAACATCCAACCGTCCATGATTGTCACATGAAAGTTATAAGCGGCAACAATGGACTATTCCATCTAGACTCAGATTTGGTAGTTACCACTCGGATACCCAGCTCAGTACTAATTGATGCTGAAAAAAGTTGTAGTTTCGCTATGATGTATGTGTTTCATTCATGTAGTCCATTCATTTTTTTTCATATCATTTTAAGGCATGGGCGCAAAAATAAATCTGATGCAGATCGCAAGTAGACCACATCATAAGAATCTGCTTGAATGCATGGTGATTGAATGCCCACCACTAAAAACTTCTTGGGGCACAAAGGTTTTGGATCAAGCTAATGTTGGAGGGCCTTGCACAAAACCTTAGGATCTAGCCTCCCAAAACAAACCAGAATTATGGGATAATAAAGCAATGAAATAAATCAAAGCATAAACCACACCACACAAGAGATTTTTACGTGGAAAACCCTCAAAGAGGTAAAAACCATGGGACCTCATCCAGATCAACAATCCACTATGAAGTAAAACGTTACAACCTTCTTCACTCACGCAAGAGTTGATGAACAATAAAAGAATAACTAAAAAATGAGAGATCTCACCGATCACGAGGACGTAGAAATGCTAAGACGTCGACTGCGCAGTAGATCACTTCTACGAACAAAATTCTCCCTTTCACAAGATTCCTCTTTTTTTTTTTTTTCTATTTCTCACTTTCTCTTTTTCTCTCTCTCACCTTGGAGGTGAGAACCCCTTAAAAAATAGAATGCCCTAATCCCGTTTTGGAACCCCTTAAATAGAGAACCGGAGGAATTAGACTCAAATAAGGAAACTGCGCATAAGCGGAGGAATTAGACTCAAATAAGGAAACTGCGCTACCTCTCCTCTAAACTGAGGAGGAAAACTCCATCAAATCTCCCCCTTTCCGACTTAGGAGGAATTCGCATTCTTCAAGCTAGCCTAATTTCTACAAACCTCAAACTTGCCCTCGGGCAATGCCTTAGTCATCACGTCTAACCTATTATCGTCCGTGTTGACCTTTTCAAGTTGTAACACCTTCTGTTCCAAAGTATCCCTGATTCAGTGATACCGAATTTCTATGTGCTTCAACTTGGAGTGCTGACTTGGATTCTTACTCAAGTGTATAGCACTTTGACTATCGCAATAAACCACGTGCTGCTCCTGCTTCAAGCTAAGTTCCTGTAGGAACCTCTTCATCCAAAGCTTCTCTTTACATGCCTCCATGACTGCAATATACTCGGCCTCTGTCGTCGACAATGCTACGACCTTCTGTAACCTGCTCTGCCAAGAAACCGCTCTCCCTGCAAACGTGAACATGAACCCTGATATAGACTTCCTGAAGTCTATGTCGTCTGTCATATCTGCATCTGTGTAGCCCTCTAACACAGGTTTTCCGTCACCATAGCATAGGCTCAACCCGGATGAGCCTCTTAGATACCGCAATATTCATTTCACCGCTGCCCAATGCTCTTTGCCAGGATTGGTAAGATACCTGCTGACAACACCAACCGCATATGCTATGTCTGGGCATGTACATACCATAGCATACATCAAACTTCCTACAGCTGACGTGTAGGGTATCTTCTGCATCTCTTCCACCTCTGCTTTCGTCTTGGGACACTGCCTGTCGCTCAATCTGAAATGACCATCCAGTGGAGTACTGACCGGCTTCGCTGCATTCATATTGAACCGCTCTAGGACTTTCTCAATATACCGCTTTTGTGACAGCCAAAGCTTTCTACTACTTTTGTCACGGGTTATCTCCATTCCTAGGATCTATTTAGCTGGGCCCAAGTCTTTCATCGCGAACGACTTGCCCAACTCCTGTTTCAGCCTGTTGATCTTCTTGATGTCTTTTCCCATGATGAGCATGTCATCAACGTATAATAGCAGAACTAAGAAATCACCATCTGAGAACTTGCGCGTGAACACACAGTGGTTCGACTCCGTTCTGTCATAACCATGCTTCAACATAAACGAGTCGAACTTCTTATACCATTGCCGTAGAGCTTGTTTCAGCCCATACAAGTTCTTCCTCAGCCTACACACCATATGTTCTTTGCCCTTAACTTCGAACCCCTTTGGTTGGTGCATGTAGATCTCTTCTTCTAGGTCACCATGGAGGAAGATAGTTTTAACATCTAACTACTCTATCTCCAGATCCATGCTAGCCACTAACCCAAGCAACACCCGTATGGATGTCATCTTCACCACTGGTGAGAATATCTCCTCGAAGTCTATGCCTTTCCTCTGACCAAACCCTTTCACCACAAGTCTGGCCTTGAACCTCGTCTGTGAATTCTTCTGCTCAACCTTCTTTCTAAACACCCACTTGTTGCTCAAAGCTTTCTTGCCCTTAGGCAATTTCACCATATTATAGGTGTGGTTCTTATGCAAGGATTCGATCTCCTCTTGCATAGTTTCAACCACTCCCCCTTATGCTCGTTGGCTAGGGCCTCAAAATAATTTTCTGGCTCTTCTCCATCAATGAGCATAATGTATTCATGCGGCGAGTACCTCTTGGACTGTTGTCTGTCCCTAAATGACCTCCTCACCTGTGACTCAACAGGTGGATCAAGTGGGGGCTGCTCTCCTGGTCCATCTTCTGAAGGAACTCTCTCATCCTCTGCACCTTGCTGTACTCCCCCATCATCAGCACCATGGGAGGAATAATTGGATCCATGTCCTCTAGCTCACCTGAACTAGGCTGGTTTTTCTCTTGCTTACTAATGTCTTCTATACACTGATCTTCAAAGAAAACCACATCTCTGCTCCTGACAAACTTCTTCTCGGTCGGATCCCACAATCTGTAACCGAACTTTTCATCACCGTACCTCAAGAACACACTGCCTGATCTTCAGATCGAGCTTGGACCTCTCATCCTTTGGTACGTGAACAAATGTCTTGCATCCAAACACCCTGAGATGACTGTATGATGGATCATGTCTAGTCCACACCTTCTCATGCACTTCTCCATTCAATGGGGCTAATGGAGACCTGTTTATCAAATACACTACTGTGTGCATTGCTTCTCCCCAGAACATCTTGGGCAATTTCGTATGGGATAACATGCATCTAATTCTCTCTACAATTGTGCGATTCATTCGCTCAGCTACACCATTATGTTGGGGGGTCTTGGGAACCATCTGTTCATGCCGTATCTCAAGGGACTTATAATACTCATGAAAGTCACCGATGTATTCACCACTATTGTTAGTGCGGATGCACTTCAATGATCTACCTATCTCTCTCTCGACCATAGCATGAAACAATTTAAACACACCAAAGACCTCGTCCTTGGATTTCAAAGCATAAACCTAAACCCTCCTAGATGCATCATCTATAAAAGTAACAAAATACAATGTCCCACCCAAGGTTTTTGACCTCATAGGACCACAAATATCAAAATAAACCAAATCTAATGCATGCACTTTATTAACATGAGAAACAGTTTTAACAAATGAAACTCTATGTTGTTTCCCTGATAAACAATCAATACAGGTTTTAAGAGGTATACCTATCACGTCTGGAAGAAGCCGCTTCCTCGTCAGTACCTGAAGCCCTTTTTCACTCATGTGGCCTAGATATTTGTGCCACATGCCAATAGCTGAATCTTTCACTGCGTCCAACCCACCCTTGCACACACTGACACTTGCCTTATAAAGGGTGCAACACTTCTTTCCTCTGGCTACGATCAACGAACCCTTGATGAGCTTCCAGCGCCCACCAACAAACCGGCTTTCATAGCCATCATCATCCAACATTCCCATTGACATCAAGTTGAGGCGAAGGTCTGGAATGTGCCTCACATCCCTGAGAATCAATGTGCAGCCCACATCGGTTTTCACACAAATATCATCTACCCCTACAATCTTCGATCCGCCAGAATTCCTCATCTTCACGGTCCTAAAGTCACTTGACTTGTAGCTTGTAAAGAAGTCCCTACGTGGAGTCGCATGAAAAGAGGCTCCCGAGTCTATCACCCAGTCGGTGTCCTGACTCGTAGCCGTGAGACAAACATTATGATCTGTTGAAAGAATAACTACAACGTCGCCATCTGAAGTGACCGCAGTGAAATCTGATTCTTCTTCCTTCTCCTTTCCTTTTCCTTTCTTGTCGTTCTTCTTACCACGACATTCATGCTTGTAGTGGCCCTTCTTGCTACAATTCCAACATTCAACATCCTTCCTGGTACTCGACTTGCCTCTTGATTTATCTCGGGCCTTTCCGCCTTTTCTGTTCTTTCCTCTCCCCCGTTCTTGTGTCATAAGGGTCTCTTGCTGAGTGGACCCTTGAGACTTTCTCATCGTCTCCTCATTGAAGAGACAACTAGTAATATGTTTCATAGATATCTTTCCGTCAGGCGCAGAGTTACTTAGAGACACCACCAATGTCTCCCAACTGTCAGGCAATGAGCTAAGCAGTAGCAAAGCCTGTAATTCACCGTCCATGACCATCTTCGTAGCGGAGAGTTGGTTCACTATATTGCTGACCTCATTCATGTGCTCGACTACAGAACCACCATCTTTGAACTTGAGATTCACAAATCGTCGTATCAAGAAAATCTTATTGGCGGCTATCTTTCACTCATACAGCCCTTGTAATTTCAACCATAGGCTAGCAGCCGAGGTCTCCGTAGACACATGGTGGAATACGAAATCGTCCGACCATTGTCTAATGAACCCCACCGCCTTCCGGTCCATCTTCTTCCAATTATCATCAGACATATCCTTGAATTTTGCTGATATGCCTAAAATTGGAGAATATAGGTCCTTGCAATAAAGTGAGTCCTCCATCTTAGCCTTCGATATGGTCCAGTTAAAACCATTGAGGCTAATCATCCTTGATGAGCCACCTTCCATAATTCAAAACCGATCCCACTCCGTTTAATGAACTTAGCTCTGATATCACTTTGTTGGGGGCCTTGCATAAAACCTTAGGATCTAACCTCCCAAAACAAACCAGAATTATGGGATAATAAAACAATGAAATAAATCAAAGCATAAACCACACCACACAAGAGATTTTTACTTGGAAAACCCTCAAAGAGGTAAAAACCACAGGACCTCGTCCAGATCAACAATCTACTATGAAATAGAACGTTACAACCTTCTTCACTTATGCAGGAGTGGATGAACAATAAGAGAATAATTTAAAAAGGAGAGATCTCACCGATCACGAGGACGTAGAAGCGCTAAGACGTCGACTGCGCAGTAGATCACCTCTATGAACAAAACTCTTCCTTCCACAAGCTTCCTTTCTCTCTTTTCTATTTCTCTCTTTCTCTTTTTCTCTTTCTTCCTCTTTCCAAGGTGAGAACCCTTTAAAAAATAAAATGCCCTAATCTCATTTTGGAACCCCTTAAATAGAGAACTGGAGGAATTAGATTCAAATAAGGAAACTGCACATAAGCGGAGGAATTAGAGTCAAATAAGGAAACTGCGCTACCTCTCCTCTGAACCAAGGAGAAAAACCCCATCAGCTAATATTTGTATTTTTCCTTTATATAGGTCTATGTGACCTAATCAATAAGTTAGATTGCGAATTAAAATTACAATGTGCCTTAGGAAGTTTCTAATCATGGGAGTTCAATCACCATTTTTCATATGGTGTGGTCCTCTTGAGATTTGGATCTACCTCATTTTTAGGGCCATGTCTTAAAATGAGCTAGAAAAATGTATGGATGGCGTGGGTAAAACACATACATCATGGTAGGGCCCATCGAGCTTTTCCAGCAACTGCTCGTGCCAAGCTGGGTGTCACCACATAGCCTAGTCATGTCCCGCTGCTTCGCTGATCCGAGGTGGGTGGATCCCTGACTATGGGGCCTATCGTGATGTATGTGCCTTATATCTACGCTGTCCATCCATTTTGACAGCTAATTTTCCAGCATGATCCCAAAAATGAAGTAGATCCAAATCTCAAATAGACCACACCACAAGAAATAGTGGTGATTGACCATGAAAACTTCTTGTGCGCCACAAAGGTTTTGGATCAAGCTAATATTTGTGTGCTCCCTTCATCCAGATCTTTGTGACTTTATCAACAGGTTGGATGGAAAATAAATATTCTGGTGGCCCACAAAGAGTTTCTAATGCTAGATATTCAATCACCATTGTTTCCTGTGATGTGGTCCACCTGAGATTTGTTTCTGCTTCATTTTTGGGATAGTGCTCTAAAATGATCCGTCAAAACAGATGTACAACATGGATGTAAGGCATATGTATCATGGTGAGCCCCCCAGTCAGGGATCCACCCCCAGATCTGGGCAAGTCCTATCTATCCAGCCATGGTACAAAAGTTAAAATTATTGGACAATCATAACCATCTTATCATCCAATAGCCGTCTAGCAAATGCTGACCATGCTCATTGCAAAATGAGAAATAATCCAGTGGGCTAAGTCCATAGATACCTTTCATCCACCTTTGTTGCATTTGTATTCATTGGCATCGACGTCACCTATCTGGTTCTTCCGTGAGCCCCAGACCACTCTTTTTACCGGACATGGATTGCACCCTGACCTTGCCCAGGAAAGACTCAGTCCTAGCAGGGTCTCTGTAGGGCCAAATGTGATATACGTGTTTTGTGTTTCATCGACATCATCCATTCATTTTTCAAGATCATTATAGGACGTGACCCTCAAAATGAGACAAATTCAAGACACAAGTGAAACCTTGCCAAATACTACTGTGATATTATTTGCCATCCAAAACATGTTCATAAGATCTCGTAAACCTAGATAAAGGAAAAACACAAATATCATCTCGATAAAAAGTTCTGCGGCTTCAAGAACCTTTTAATGGTGGGCATTCAATCCCCACTATATGGTTCACTTGAACATTGGATGTGTCTTATGTTTGGGCTTATAACCTAAAATGATCAGACAAAATGGATGATTGGTGTGGATAAAACAAATACATTACAGTGCCCCGCAGAGCCCCTCCCAGGCCCATGTCTATCTTGGCAAGGGCAGGATGCAATCCACGTCACTTCTTACCACATTATATATATATATATATATATATATATATATATATATATATATATATATATATATATATATATATATATATGGGCTCGACATTTACGTACTGGTGTAGCATAGTTTGCTGATGAACGTGATCCTAAAATTCCTTATTCATTTTTAACCATTGGTTTACATCCCATTTATTGGTTGGTACGGTGACTTCAGTGCGAATTCTAGCTGTAGCAATGTGGCCCACTGGATGAACAGTTGGATGAATTTTCATCCATATGGATAGAAAAGGTGATGTATATGGCTTGAAACATAAGTGTGGATGGTGCAGAATCTTCGGATGGAGGGAAGCGAGGGGTTTTGGATTGGAAGAAGAGGTATGACGTATTAATTGGGGTGGCCCGCGGGCTACTCTACCTGCACGAGGACTCGCATATCTGCATAGTCCACCGTGACATCAAGGCCAGCAACATCCTTCTTGATGACAAGTGGAATCCCAAGATTGCAGACTTTGGAATGGCCAGGCTCTTCCCTGAAGATCAGACACATGTCAACACCAGAGTGGCCGGGACCAAGTACGTATTTTCTTTTACCATTTACATACTGCCACTCACGCGTGCCACGTGGAAGCACGTGTGAAAGATCCATGCGGCTTATCAGAGGACCCAATGCCTATACTTCTTGGATAGCAAAAGTCAGTCTGATCGTCTGGTCGGTCATGCGTAAAATAGAAAATGAATGGTTAAACGAAATTTATAAACGGTCCAGATTCCATGCGTGAATCCTGACCTCATGAGCGGAATGGATCTTGCACACGCTTTCAACTTCGGCATGAGTGGGTTGGGAGTATTAGAAAACTGCATTGCATTTACGGTCGCAATGGTCAGGTAGGATTGAGTTTGGGTCTAGCAAGGATAGTTACAACCCAAACTCAATTTATCATTAAATAATTATTTATGAGTAATGTTAATCCAACTCATTAAATCTATGTAATTAAAAATATAAATTAAAATTAAAATTAAAAAAATATTATCATTTTATATAAATATATAAAAATATAAATCCCATATTTAGGATTATTAATTAATATAAAACAAAACCGTACCATAATACAAATCACAACTATCGTAATTGAAGTTATGATTTTTTAAAGTTATATATTATTTATAATAATAATTCATATATAATTAAATTTAATATGAAATTAATGAACAGAATATATTCATGACCTGCTGTGTGCTTATAACTAAACTATGACTCAACCCATTTAAGTTCAAGCCTGAGAAAGCACAGCCCATGTGAAAAATAAGTTGACCCAAACTTGACTTTCTGTACTGGGGGCTGTTTGGGTTGGTGGATTAGAGTCAAGTTTTGCCACCCCTAATTGCATTTAAGGATGGCGATGGCAGTTCGACCCGACTTTGAATAGGGCTTATACTTGCGAGCCTAGCTTCGCAGGCATGGTGCAATTAATATTTCGTTTGGGCTTTAAAAAAAATAATAGTAAATAAAAATTTGCCAACCCGGCCTAGTCTAGCTTTGTTTGCACAGTTCAATCAAACATGAGGTCACACATGTAAATGAAGGACTGTATTCGATTTACATGTGTGATTAGGAAGTGTGGGCGTGCCAGAGTTGTATTTAGCTTAATGTTTGATTGAACGTTGGTGCCCCCACGCTGAGATGGACCATTAAAACCAGATTCTTGGATTCAGGCGTCCTCATCAACCATCGGTTGTAACAACGATTAGGCGATTTGTAGAAGGGTAGGGGTTAGTCCTTCCTGATGAATTATTTTGCCTTGTGTCTTAAGGACTTCTTCTTTCACTGGTAATTGCAGCCAATGTATTTCTCAAAGAAACAAAGATGGATAAATAAAATAGAAAAAGGCTAAAACAATGTTAATTTTATTGATTTATGAATGATGCTTATTACAATAAATAGAGTATCAAATAAACTACATAATAAAACAAAACAAAAGATAAATACCCGCCGCCTGTATGAACAGACAATCTATCCAAATGGTCAATAGGATGTGACCAGGGTGTTTGATCTTCTAAGTAAGAACTCAATTGATTGGAATCCAATAACAGAAGGCCACAAACATTTATTATACTCTTATAGTTCTATAGTGGTGGCGCCAGACAATAGTGATATGAGCTAGGGCTAGGTTAAGTTATGCTAAGATAAAAGAAAGGTAAAGGTAAAGACTTTGTAGATAGATTGTGTTTGGTGTGGGCCTCAAGCCCTTCATTGCATTCTCCTTTTATTGCTTTTGGAAGTGGTAAAACCCTCACTAGATTTCTTTATTGGTCAAGGTTCTTTCCCAGCCACGGCTTTTTATGTGGTCTTCCCACAAGAGATCTCCGTAAATCTGAAATCGTTTTCAGATCTTGCCAGTGTGGCTGTAACGATCTTCATAGATCAAAAATCGTTTAAAGGGTTCTGTTGCATCTAATCATGGCTCGATCAGAGCCATCTTCAGAGATCTCCTATTGTAACCTGGAATATTCGTAGAACTGGTCCCACCAGATCTAGATCAGGTCCCAATCCATTGGTTCCCAACTGCTCAGATATTGGTCCGATCTTTGTATCTTCGGGATCTTCGTGAATGCCACAAGAGCTCCAAACGTCTCCAGGGAACATCTCCCATTTTGAAAGGATTGTGAGAGACGACCATATCGAGCATATCCGAATCTATGACAATATCCTTGCTTCAGTGGATCTTTTATAGATGTGCTGGGTATGCTTTCTTAGTCACCTGCTACACAAAGTAGGACTGTGTCATTCGTTGTTTTGTTTCCTCTAAAAGCACGTGTAATGTTCCATGTCACCACATTTATGATGAGAGGCATATTGCTGAAAGAAAAGCAACAATATCTTTGGACGTGAGTACAATTTTGTCATTATTAGGCTCATAATGATGACACGCGGTGGCATCTTATTTTTCCACGTAGGTGTGTTAAAAATAGGTGTAAATATATTTGTTGATGCATAAATCTGGTTCACCCTTTCGCCGAACCACTAACGTGGACACCTGCACATGAAGAAGGCAAAGGAGACCCTGATTATGGCAAGGGACCCTCCGATGCCAAAGTTAGGGTAGGAATCTGGGTCAAGTCGGGTGGACAGGCTTTCTTGGGTGAGATTGTGCGTACCTCTTAGTGTAGACGAGTCCCCTATTTATAGTGTAGAGGGGACATTATCGGGATTAAAAACGGTTCTCAATTAGAGGCACAATCTTTGCGCGTATCTCTCGACCGTTACGCGAAATTTGTGGGGGTGTTATGTGTTGAAGTGGTCGGCTCTAAAATCATGCGACAGGCGGTCGAGACCGAGCTGAGTCGAGCCCAGCCCTTGGTTAGTCGAGCAGACTTCCATGGCCATGGTGGGCTCGATGTGGATATCCGAGCTGACCATCAATAGTTGGCTGACCGATCCCTTGGTCTGTCCGTGTCAGGGCCGGGGGCTCATCCCCTAAGTGGGATTCGTTGTTCTGGATAACCGTCCTCTTGACTTCGTTAGAGTGATTAGCCTTTCGGTCGTCTGTCGGGGCCAAGCTAAGCTGAGCCTTTCACCAGTCGAGCAGGTTGTACAGATCCGCGCATCCCTCGGGGACCAAACACGCTTGACAAGAGCTTGGACACATATATACCGTGGCTTCAGTCCGGAAGTTCAATACTCATTGTATATTAAATCAATCCAGGGCAGGATCGTTCAAAAGCCCTCTAGTCATGATCATTCCCGATCCTACCTTTTAACCTCGGGCTAGGAAGCACGTATTCGCGAGTCCGAGCTGATGATGCAGGACATGAAATTAAATATAACATGCAAGAGCTTAAGTTTTAGATTATACCAATTTTAAACAATTACAAAATTTCACATCCTACATACGATCAAATATTAAAAAAGGGGAAGCTATGGGGGTCCAAGCCTACACAATTTTAGGGCTGGATCAAATTAAAATTATAAACCAAACAAACCCAAAGGATTGTTAGAGTCATTCATTCTTGCAAAGGATTGTTCCCCAATTCAAGAGATTTACCAAGTTTCAATTTGGGGGAAAATCTAGGGTTCGAAAATTGGGAATAATTAGGATTTAGGACTCTTAGGGTCATGGATTTGGATTAAGGGATTTGATTTAAATCTAAAGAGAAGGAAAATAGAGGAAAACAGAACTTGAGATGAATCACATGTGCTAGACAGCAGATGGCCCTGGGCACACGTGCGTGTCCAACCGTCCGCACGTGTGTGGAGCCCACAAAGTCAGAAACTGACTTCTAGGCTAGGATCGGCCAGGGTAGGATTGTCTCCATGCCAAATTTCATGTCGATCCAATGCACGGTTTGTGCGTAGTACTCTGTCGAAGTTTCAGCCCCTCAGATGGGCCAGAATATGAAATCCGCTTGTGCCCTTCTGTAGAAGAGAACTTGGGTACGAGAGATGGTGAATTTGAAGATGGAAATTATGTAGAAGATGATGGATGTGGAGTGTGAAGAGGTGGGGTGATTTGGAACAAGTGTGGCTTCACACCACGGTAGTTAGCTCTTCGAGGAAGGAAAGGTTTTGCACCCAATTTGATTCTTCAACGCAAAGAGACAGAGATGAAGAAAATGCAGGAATTTTATTCATAAACTTCATATCAATACCTACATGGGGCTCCTTTATTTATAAGAAAACTTTAAACCCCAAAAGACAATTTGACCCTTGCGCTATGTGCGCGCATTAATACAAAAACTTAAAGCAAATAAATACTAAGCAATCAAAACCATTCATGAAGTTTGTAATAATAAAAGTAATTGAAATTAAAAATCCTAGATCATTTAAAGTAGTGGGCTACGATCATGAGATCCGATGGTAGAATCTATGTGATGATCGAGCTCAGTCCAAAGCCCCATAGCGCAGTCCCTAACTGTGAGGCCCTCCAAAGATGTCGTCGTCGATCCAGATCGAAAGTGGGGCCCGCCTCCTCCTTGAATTGTGCATAGGGTGGCGAGCGTGTGCATGATGTCCCCATCAGTTGACCTCATAAGTGGTCTGGCCGTTTCCTCCTATAACAATATTCAAGTACGATTTTGTCATTATTAAGCCCGTAGCAACATCTTATTTGTCCATGTAGGTGTGTCAAAAATGAATGTAAAAATACTCAACTTCATAGGTACATACATGTATTCTATCCTACAAATACGTGATTTTGATCATCCACCCATGCATCTTGAAAGGATGCTGTTGGTTTCATTCCTTGAAGTGTCTATTTGGGCGTGCATAGCCCACTAGATCAACAGATAGATGAGGAAAATGCAAGTAGAAAATAGGGATTTTGTCAACTTTCAGTCTGGGCCAGGTCAGGCCAGATAAGACCCAGGCCAACCAAAATTTCCAGGTCAAGGTTAAGATGAGTGAACCTGGAAATTACGCCAATCCACCATCCGGTGTGCCACAACTTGAATTTGGAGGCTTTTAAGTGGCTGTACCTAGTTTTTCACCGTGCGAGGCACCTGATGATTGGATCTTCTTGGCTTCTGGAGCGTCCTTGTTGAATGGACGCGGATTAGCTATTGAAACTCATAGTAGCGAGTCTCGCTACCGAAGTGACATCACCACATTCTTTGGGCCTCACCATGATGTATGTGTTGTATCCACACCATCCATCCATTTGGAGAGATCATTTTAGGGCATGAGCCAAAGAATAAGGCAGATCCAAAGTTCAAGTAGACCCACCACAGAAAAGAATAGGGACAGTGACTCTCACCGTTGAAACCTTCCTAGGCCCACCATGATGTTTATTGGAGATCCAACTTGTTTATAAGTTAACACAGACATGGAAAAAGGGTAAACATAAATATTGGCTTGATCGAAAACTTCTATTGGCCAACAAAGTTTTTAATGGTAGGCGTTCAATCTTTACTGTTTTCTGTGGTGGGGTCCACTTGAGCTTTAAATCTTCCATATTCTTTGGCTCATGACCGAAAATGATCTCTAAAAATGGATGAACAGTGTGGATACAACACATACATCATGGTGGGGCCACATAATGTGGTAACGTCACTTCAGTAGCGAGACTGCTACTGTCGAGTTCAATAGCTAATCCGCGTCCCTTTTGAATCGGCTAGATACGTTGGCCCCACAATGCTTGAGAGTCAAATCCATGTGATGATTACACGTGCATGCGAACTGCGCGTTATGGACAAGAGGTCTTTGACATTAGAATTGGATGGCATGGGACTGCCGGCAGCCGCCCGTTCGCAATTCAAAAAGTAATTTATTCTGTCTATGGTTTTTAAAGAAAGGGGTCCCGACATCACAGCTACCACACGAGATCTCATTCCCACCGTTGGATGGCACGCATGTAAGAAATCATGTACTGTAGTGTACAATGAACAAAAAAACCCATGATCCACTTAGATAGATCATGCTCGTAACCGGAAAATGGGCAGTTAACAAAAAATCCTATAATCCAAATTGTGGATCACTTGATGATCAGTGCATGGCATACTCGCAGTTCACAATACCTAATCAATGGCCTATACTGATCACTTGTGTGCTATACGGTGATGGAAACACAACCCCAGATGGTAGCTGTGACGCAGGAGGCCCTGCATTCTATTAAAGAAAGAAAGAAAAAATCTACTAAACTGGTTAGACTTCACAAATTCGTCCTATGGTTGTGTTTGACACGAGGGAAGGCAAAGTGTATTCCCCGTTTCATTGGACCCATCCTGACATTTGTAGCTTCTCACGTAGATGGTTCCTGACACATCTAATTACAAGTCGTTTTTAAAGAGCTTTGATGGAGGGATTAGACAAGTAAAAGTAGCGGTGGCAATGGGTTCGGACCAGGATGGATCAAATCAAGCTCGACCCAAGTGGGCTCAATTGACAGAACCCAACCTTCCATGACTCAACTTAGGTTTAAGAATAGAATATGATACTGAGGCTATGCACAACCTAGCCCATGCAGTATATATGTACATAATATATATATATATATATATATATATATATATATATATATAAACCTTATATATAATTTCTTTCTTTTTTGGGTTTCAGGTTTTGGGTCAAGTTGAGTTAGATCATTTGATAACCTATATGGTCAGGTAGGGTTCAACCATGTCCAATCCATATATTTAAACAGGTCACATTTCTAGCTGGAGCCCAAAATACTAATTAACCATTTAGAGCATGTTTGATACGGGGGATTAAATGGTATGAAATTGCATTAGAGGGAATTAACACCATTATTGTACAATGATTGCATGTTTGGAAATACCATAGTATTTTGAACATACAATCTTACGTTTGGATTCAAATTCTTCCTATTAGAAAAAGAAAAAAAAAAATACTCTATCAAGCAAAACCTACATTTGTTAGAACATGGAATTGTTATCAATTGAGCATATTCACATCTGATATTTGTCACTTGTATGCATATACAACTCGAATGTCATGTGTAAAAGGCGCATTTGGATTGACGGCGTGGATAAAACACATGCATCAATGTGGAGCCCACAAATGTAGCGGATTTCAAAATCCATTACAAATCTCATGGTATCTACTTTTAAGACTGGATGATATGATTCTGGGATTAATCCAATCCTTACTGTCGTTTTCAAGGCTAGATGGAATTTGCATGGGATCAAATGCAATTATATATCACATAATACCACCTAATACCATGTACCAAACAGGCCCTTAGCTTGGCCCAAACTCATCTTAAAGTTGGGTTGGACTAGTTAACTTGCGTGATCGACCTAAGCCATCGCCATCCCTAACTAAAAGCAAGATAGTTAAGTAAAATAGCTTGAAGCCAAATTAAGAAGTCATTTTCTTTAAGATGATATTCAAGGCTTACTTGGGTGCCATCTGTTGATTAAGAAATTTGGACGTCCTCCTTAGACTAGTTGAGACTTGCAAGAGAAGACAAGAATGGAGACCCTGACTATAGCAGGGGACCCTCCAATGCTAAAGTCAGACAGGCAAGCTAGGTCTAGTAGAACGTAAGGTTTTTGGGAGTATTTTCTGAGTTGAATTGTGCGTACCTTTCACCATTAAGGATGCTCTTATTTATGGGTGAGGAAGGGCAGTGTCATAGAGGACGATCTCCCTATTTAACAGGAGCGTATTGTAGAGGGATTCGTATCCCGGGCGTGTTGCGATGATCTTCCGAGATCTTCACCAAAGATCTCGGACAGATCCGTGTTGTAGTTATTTCCCGAGATCCTCGGCCGAGATCTCGGATGAGTAACTTTGGTAAGGTCTGGACATTTGGTACCAGGTCGGAGCTAGTAGAAGTGCACGACAGGAGGTCGAGTTTGCGAGTTCGACGTGGCTTGTAGGGTCGTTCCGAACGGTGGCTTACCAACCTGGCTTTTTTAATGACCCATGGTTGAGTTTTCCCTTGGCATTACCGACCTGGCTTTTTTAATGAGTCGTAGTTGAGTTTTCCCTTGGCATCGAGCAGATTACCGACCTGCTGACTTGCCCTTAGGAGTCGCGCTCGAGCATCGAGACCGAGCTCATTTCCTTAGTAGAATATAAACGAAATCGGGGATGACCATCCTCTTCATCCTATCGCACGGGGTAGGGAATTGCCGAGTGCGGCGGTTCGAAGTCTTGTCTCACGCGGGGCTGTGCCTCGGTATACCTTACTTGAAAAATGTTCTGAGCAGCAGCTCGGAAATGTATGGGTCCGTGGAAGGGCTCGGCATTTGACGGAAGTGGAGAGACTTCATCTCCTGATGGCCGAGCTCGGGGTCATTCAATGAAGTACAACAAAATGTTTTTCCCTGGCCGTTAAGGAGCTCCTTGGTCATGATTAGCGTTGGCCGACCTCCTCGTGTTGTGCATATATGTCCAAGCTGGCTCCTCAGTGGCCAAGCCATTTTTACCCATAATACCATCCATTTTCATTTTCCAGAAACAAATTAGCAAGACAAAGTGATTGTTTATCTCTCACACACATGTAAATGTGAGCCATGTGTTCAAAATTCGAACCATTCACCTGACTCGCCATCACGAGAGATGGCTGCCAGTGAAATTTCAGCCGAGTTGGACGCCTATGTGGGCCAACATCAAAATTCAGCTACATCTCACATTGGTCTGTGCTCGTCGAGAGAACATACACTAAAATTTATTCTCTAGTGGCAACCAAAAAATGCACGTATCCTCGTCTAAATAATAAATCGATGTATGCCAAATCTTTCAAGAACGTTTCTTTTATAGATGATTCGGTGACACTAATTGTACTTGGTGATTGTTCTTGGAGGGAGACATGAAAAAAAATAAAATCTATAAAGAATTGCCAATGGCAAAGAGGTACGTGCAACTAATCATTCAAAACAACTAAAATCATGTAATATGGTCGACACGAGAATAAATTTTAAGCAATTAAAAGGCAATTTAGGTAATTAGGATAAAGTTGTGTTGAATTAGAAAGGGTAAGACAAGAAAAGGATATAATTAGAAATGAATACATCTAAGGTAACTTAAGAGTAGCACTAATAGATAATGAGTCAAGGGAAAGTAGACTTAGATGGTTTGGTCATGTGCAACAAAGACCAAGAATTGCACTGGTTAGAAAGAGTGGGTACAGGTTGAAGGCTTTAAAAGGGCAATGGAAAGGCCCAAAAGTGAAAACTGAAGCATAGAAAAATATGGCAATTTAGAAAAAAAAAAAAAAATGAACGAAATTACCTTGAATGCATAATCACAATTATCTTCCTTCTTGTATGGAAACACGCATGGAGATGAAGGAAAGCTCACCGGAAATGCCGATTCTCAACCATAAGAGGGAGGAGATTACTTTACACACTATAGGATATTTGGATTTGGCTTACTAGGGTTTTTAAGAGAAAATGATTTCTCTAGGGCTAGGACTTTTAAGAGAAAGAAAAGTATCTCAAATTAAATCCCTATACCTATATTTAAATAACTAAATCTTAAAAAATATCAATTAGGGACAAACTCCACTATCTCTTATATTACGGTGGTAATGAGGCATACTAAATTATTACTCCATCTTAATAAGGAAACCTAATCTATACTCTTCAATCAGGTAGATCCAATATGAGATCTCTGCAACTATAATTCTCTCCAAGGATGATGACATCGCATCAAATCCACAAGTGGACTAAAAACAACTCGTCTCAATTTTCAACCACTTGTCTTAGACCATTGATATAATCATACTTAATCGGGCATATATTTGACCCGATCATATGCATGCGCACAATTCCTAGTGCTTTTATCGTGATGTCACTTATCTACTTTTGGGATTAAATGGATTTTATCTTTTTAAACTTGATCAATCAAAACCCATTGAAAGTGTTAATATAATAATATATAAATATTTTTTCCAAAACTATTTACAATGAAATTCAACCTTCCATTCGATACGATGTCTTAAATAAGTCTCGTATGTATCATCAATATCATGCAATTATGTACAATCTTCCTCTAACCCACCTTCACAACACGATCTTGATTTGGCCACTTTCCCGACATCTTCTAACCCAGTTAACACATGACCTTGAGAATGTATGCCAAAGTAGTGCTACCTCGTTGTGATCTCGCCACGTAGCGCAGAATAATAAGGACACTAGAGTTCTCTATGACACTAGCATACTCACACAATAATGGGAATGAAATCGATCCATAGTAAATTGCTACATGTACTAGTTTTGTAGAGTAGTTTTTAGAGGATTCTCTTATCAAGTGCAGGCTGTCTTTGTAGTAAAATGTTTTCGAACTTGTGTAAACAAATATACTATTTCACTAATATAATTCTAAATTTATGATATTGAATTTTGCTAATCATGCCTTCATGTGCAGCCCTTCCATCTATCTGCCATAGCACATGTTAAGGTAGCATGCATGTGCATTATTTGAGCACTCCATTAGTAGTCCACACTAGTAGATCCTGTGGCTTGAAAATCTAGTAGGCTTACTTATCATATAAAATTCCCTTCACATCTAAGCCTTATCGCAATAATCAGGGTCAACTACACAAATCTTGTTCCTCTTTTCCGCTCCCTCACATACTATATCCTTACTTAGAACATAGGTCATCGAGGCTTTTCTCACTACTTTCTCCCATGTCCTTCGGTAAGCCTCAGTGAATAAAAAAATGAATCTTTTCTGATTACAAAATGTCATTTTTGCAGTTTTTTCAGTTGTCACATGGGCTGCACATTTTGCACTCTTCCATTTTCCGATTTCACAACGAACATTGCCATCTTATAATGGTAAAGTCAGTTTGCTGTTGTAGGGTCATCATTTTGCTACTGAAACTTCAGCTTTAAACTAAAAGTAGAAGGCTAATTCCTCTATAAGAGGTTGAATTATATCAAAGTCTATCTGACATTCTCTACTCAAGTAGATGATTAACTTTATTGTTTTTGTGTTCCATTTCATTTGCGAGCAGCGGATACATGGCTCCGGAGTATGTCATGCACGGGCTATTGTCAGTGAAAGCCGACGTCTTTAGCTATGGCGTTTTGGTTCTAGAGTTGATCAGTGGCAGGAAGAATTCAACCTTCACTGGTGAAGCCGAAGCACAAAACCTACTTGAATGGGTAAGATTCCAAACCCAAGATTTAAAAATGTTACAGGAGATTAGTGTTGGGGGATCGTGCAGAAGCAAATTTGAATTCAATCAAACAAGACGAAATGAAATACAAACAAAAGCACACGGAAATCACATAAATTTTATGTGGAAAAACTCTCAAGAAAAAAACCACGGCACAAAGTGATAAACAATCTACTATGAAATGATATTACAAGAGATGGATGGACTTACCGATCCGAATAACTCCAAAATACTTTCTCAAAACCCTAGCTTTTCTCTGAAACACCTTAGGAGCGTCTTAGAATTCACTTCCCATACCCTAATCCCGATTACATCCGATACATACACTATCACAACCAAAATTAGAAACAAATCGCGCACTTACACAGTTGCATGCGCACCGTCTATGGGACCAGCCATCGAAGACCAATCAATGACATCAAAGCCACCTTCGATGGCATCGAGTAGCAACTTCAAAACTTTCCAGCGAGCAACTAGGATTTTTTCGGATTTTATCGATGGCATCGAGTGGTCTATCGATGGCATTGACAGACCCTTAATCTCAATCAAATTGAAGACATCTAACAATAATCTCCACCATGGATTCAATCTTCTTGCCCCATTGCTCCAACATTTCATCACCATCTCTAATTGCCTTCCATCATAACTTCATCGTCGCTTCTCGTGCATACTCCGTCTTCATTAAACATTCGCCAAGCACAGAGAAGTCGCATATAACTTGATATTCTTTGTAGGAACCATCTTCGGTCGAGTTCACACTTATATAGATATTTTCTAGAGTCACACTGCCTTCCTCAAGCACCTGTCAAATAAAATGATGACGAACATCAATATGTTCAATACGTGAGTGACAAACAGAGTTCTTCGCCAAATTAATTGTACTTTCATTGTCACAATTAACCGGCACGGCCTTATGCTGAAGCCCGAGTTGATTTATCATTCCTCTCAACCAAACACATTCTTTAAATGCCCCGTCATCGCCATATACTCAACTTTGGTTGTGAAAAGAACAACCACAGACTAAAGCTTCGACATCCAACTGATCGCTGTACCCGCTAACACAAACGAGTAGCCAGAAGTTGACCTTCTATTGTCAACATTCCTGTGTAATCGGCATCAACATATCCTACCAATTTTTCCTTTGACTTTCAAATGTTAAGACATAGTCCACTGGACCTCGTATATACCGAAGTAACCATTTCATTGCTTCCCAGTGTTACTTGCTGGGGTTAGCCATGTATCTGCCCACTGCATGTGAAATATCTGGTCTCGTTGAGACGATGACATGCATCAAACTGCCAACGATGCTTGAATAGGGCACATGAGACATCACTTGCTTTTCTTCATCTGTAGTGGGACATAATTCAAAAAAAGCCTAAAGTGAGAAGCATGGGGTGTGCTAATCGGTTTCACCTTGTCTATACCGAACTTTATCAATAACTTCTCAAGGTATTCTGCCTGTGAGCAATACTATGTTAACATGTGCCATCGTCAAAGATGAGTTAACATGTACTTAACTGAACAACTGCTTTGTCTAGTAAAACCATGACCATAGGTCAAAAATGAAGTTGATCCAAATTTGAGGTGGACCACACCACAAGAAACAGTGGTGATTGAATGCCCACCATTACATACTTGATCTTATGGGCATCAAATGTTTTAGATCAACATGATATTTGCATTTTCCCTTCATTTAGGTGTGTGTGACTTTATAACAGGTTGGATGGCAAATAATCGTTAGAGTGGGCACTATGAAATTTTTAACGGTGGACGTTCAGTCACCACCGTTCCCTGTAGTGTGGTCGGTTGGTAATCGTTACAGTGGGCACTATGTTGCTCAACGATATTTGGATCTGTTTCACTATGTTGCTCACCGGGTGAGCCACATAGTGCCGACACTATGAAGGTGCAGTCCATGTGTTTGTGAAAATGTTGCACAAGCGAACTCAACTCGATCTTGGCTCGAACTCGGCTCGAATTGGCCTGAGCTTCTGACCGAACCGAGCCGAGTTGGCCAATCATGCTCGAGGACCGAGCCAAGCCAAGTTCGAGCTGGGGTCAGCTAGTGGTCGAGCCGAGTCGAGTTATGCCAAGCTCGACTCGGTTCAACTCATGTACACCTTTAAGCATGCCTGGCCCAATCCAAGTTTGAATTTGGCCTAGACTAATCCAGACCGAGTCCGACCTAGTCACAAGTACCGAGTTGGGTTGAGTCAACACCGAGTTGGGGTCGGGTGCAGTCAGTATCCGTGGGTTGAAATCACAACTCAGAACCTAGGCGCACTTGCCGGAATTGTAGCCTCACCATCAGCTACAAGGCATCTCAGATCTGAAACGTCAAATTTGGGCTTTTTTTTTTTTTTTTAAATGTATAAGTCGGGTTTTAGATCGAGTCGAGTTAGTACCGAGTTAAATTTCGGGTCAAGTCGAGTCGAGTTACTGGGTGACTTGAACTCAACTCTGTTTGAGTTTAGATTGAACTCTACTCTGTTCGGATCGACTCACCTTCTCGGTTCGGATCATGTCACATTTGAATGAGTCGTAATGATTCTGACGAGTTGAGTTTGCTGAGTCGAGTCGTCCCGTGCCCAGCTCTACCTGTAGTGTGCATCCTCAACTTCCTACACCTGTGAACCAAGAGTTGGAGAGCGGACAAGCGAGACCCCAAAGAATAGCGACCACTACTGCCAATCTGAGCAGGGTACTGAACCCCTATGGTTGGCCAAGGCCCAACCATTGTTATCGATATGGCCAACCGGGTCACTTATGAAACACTTGCCCCCATCGACAAGTGGCTAACCTCGCCATTAATGACGGTAGCACTAAAAATGCAGAGGAAGACCCCGATATTGATAATTGGAGCACACCGCGGATGATGAGACCGAAGAATATTGGGTTCCACAAGATCACGGTGAATCGCTAGTAGTGAGATGACTATTATATGCACCAAAGAAGGAGGTATACCCATAGCGATACAACATCTTCTAAACAAGGTGTACGGTGAATCGAAAGTCTTCGATGTTATCATCAACAGCGGGAGCAGTGAGAACATCGTCTCCAAGATCATGGTGGAGAAGTTGCAATTAAAAACGGAATGCCATTCCTCCCTGTATACGATTGGATGGATTAAGAAGGTCAGCGAGATGAAAGTTACTGAACAATGCACTGTTTCTTTCTCAATTGGTAAACATTACAAGGACAAAGTAGTATGTGATGTAATTGACATGGAGGCTTGTCATATGTTACTCGGTCGACCTTGACAATCAAATCGTGATACCACCCATAGAGGACGAGATAATGTATACATTTTCGTCAAGGATGACCAAAAAACCATACTCACCCCTATGGGCCCGGACGAACAACCCGAAGCTACTAAAGTAGAGGGGTGTTCTCTCGTAACCATACAGGACTTTATGGAGGAGTCCAAATAAATGGGAGAAATGTAGGCATTAGTGAAGGGGGAAGATGTGGGACCTACGAATATCCTGAGAATTTGAAACCCTTGCTGCATGAGTATAAAGAAATTTGGCTTGATGATCTTCCCGATGGGTTGCCCCTATGCAGGATATTTAGCACCATAGTGACATTGTCCCAGGGGCTAGTTTGCCTAATCGCCCTCGTTATCAGATGAGCCCAAAGGAGTGCGAGATTCTACAGGGACAAGTAGAGGAATTGATCTATTAGGGTCTAGTTCGAGAAAGCATGAGCCGATGTGCCATTCTGACCTTATTAATTCCTAAGAAAGATGGAAGTTGGCGTATGTTTGTCAACAGTTGGGCGATCAATAAGATTACAATAAAGTACAGGTTTCTCTATCGCGATTAAACGATATGTTCGACATACTTGAGGGTGCAAAACTGTTTTCTAAATTGGACTTGAGAAGCGGCTACCATCTTATTCGAATACAGCCAAGTGATGAGTGGAAGATCGCTTTTAAGATCAAGGAGGGGATATATGAATGGTTGGTCATGCCCTTTGGTCTTTTAAACGCGCCCACTACATTCATGAGTTTGATAAACCAAGTTTTGAAACCATTCATTCGGTGGTTTGTGGTGGTCTACTTTGACGATATACTTATATATAATTAGAATAAAGCAAATCATATGGAGCATCTCAAGTAAGTGTTATAGGTACTAGCCGATAATAAGTTTTACCTCAACTTGAAGAAGTGCATCTTCGTAATTGATAGCCTCTTGTTTTTAGGCTTTCTAGTGACATCCATGGGCATCCAGGTAGATTAAGAGAATGTGAGAGCCATCAAGGAATGGTCGGATCCAACCAACATCTACAAAATGCAGAGTTTTCACGGGTTGGTGACATTCTATCATCGGTTCGTGAAGAATTTTAGCACCATTGTGGCACCAATTACTGATTGTATGAAGAATGGACCATTTCAGTATATTGATAAAGCTAACATAAGCTTTGCTGAAATCAAACATAAATTGTCCACAACCTCGGTTCGTATACTTCCCAACTTTGAAAAATTGTTCGAAATCAAATGTGATGAAAAATTGGGGGAGTTTTGTTACAAGAAGGCATGCCAGTAGCCTTTTATAGCGAGAAGCTTAGTGATGCCCGCAAAAAGTGGTTGACATATGAGCTTGAATTGTAATCAGTGGTCTAGGCATTGTGACATTAGAGCCATTATTTGATTCAACGAGAGTTCATTCTTTACACATACCATCAAGCACTTAAATTTATAAATAGTTAGGCTAACATGAATCATGTACATGCTAGGTGGATTTCATTCTTGTAAGAACTCACATTCGTGCTGAAACATAAAGACGGTCAGCAAAATAAGGTGGTTGATACACTTAGTCGACGTGCATCATTATTAATTAGTATGAGTAACGAGGTTGTTAGGTTCGACTACCTTAGATATTTGTAATCAAAAGATTACGATTTCAAGGACACATGGATTAGATGCCAGAAAGGTCAGCCCAACGACCTCCATATTCAAGATGGATTTCTCTTCAAAAGAAATCAATTATGCATTCCACGGAGTTCATTGCGAGAGCGCATTATTCAAGAGATACATGGGGGTGTCCTCAATGGTCACCTAGGGCAGGACAATACTAACTCTTGTGGTTGAAGCGTGATGTAGGAAAGGTGGTACAACGATGCCACATATGTCAATCTTCCAAGGGGCAGTCTCAGAATACAGGCTTATACACTCCATTGCTTGTCCCTGATGGTCCTTGGGAGGACTTATCCATGGATTTTGTACTTGGTCTATTGTGGACCCAATATACCATGGATTCGGTGTTCGTAATGGTGAACAAATTTTCAAAGATGATGCACTTTATTCTGTGCAAGAAGATTCTCAATGCTATGCATGTTGTGAACATGTTCTATCAAGAGGTTGTGCGACTACATGGTGTTCCTAAATCCATCACTTTCAATTGTGACATGAAGTTCCTTGGTCGCTTTTGGAGAACTTTATGGAAGCGATTTGACAACCAACTTCAATTCAACAGTGCGTATAACCCGCAAACCGATGGGTAAACTGAAGTGGTGAACCGTACAGTTGGAACCTCATTCGGTGCATTTGTGGAAATAAACCGAAGCAGTGGGATTTGGCCTTGGCTTAGGTGGAATTCGCGTTCAATAACATGATGAATTGTTCCACTGGCAAGTCCTCATTTGAAGTTATGTATGGGCGAGTGCCCCGCCATATTCTTGATTTGGTTCATTTGCCCAAGCTCCTGGGCATGAGTGTTGGTACAAAACATATGGTGGACCGAATCATGGGCATTCATGTTGATGTTCAAGCCAAGTTACAAGCTTCCAATGACAAATACAATAAGCTGGCTGACAAACATTGGCATCCGAAGGTGTTCAAGATGGGTGACAATATGATGGTTCATCTGTGTAAAGAAAGATTCCGACCGAGACGTACAATAAGCTGAAAAACAAGAAGATTTGACCGGTACCTATCCTCTATAAGATCAATGACAACGCTTTTGTTGTTGATCTTCCTGAAGACATGGAGATCTCACGCACGTTCAACATAGTGGATCTGTACGAATATCATGAATCGACGCTGGAAGATAACTCGAGGACGAGTTCTTTTAAAGTGGAGGGGACTGATGTAGAATAGGTCGCGGATTTGTTCATGGCTATGATGGACCGAAGAAAAGAAGCCAAGAAGGATCGACAACATTCAGCATAGTTCGACCGATCGACCAATTGGGTCGACAGGTCGAAATTCTGAAAGAAACTCTATAATTGTTGTTGGACAAGTTATGCTTGTTTCGACAGGTCGAAGGCCTATTCAACAGGTCAATCAATCAGGTCGACAGGCTGAAATTCACAAAATTTCCAAATTTGAGCCATTTCACAGAATTTCCAATTTCAAAATTCATTGAATTTTAGTCTCTGGACATTTTTGAGCCATTTCAACCGATCGACTGGTCGACAACAGGTAGACGGACGTGGGAATTTGTATATTTTTTCAGAATTTATTTTCTTATTCAATTAGGACTCTTTGATTATGTTTTAGGGGTTATTTAAGGATGCTAAAGTCGTTTTTTTTTTTAAAATCTATCAACAAAAATTCTCAGAAATTCGTTTACTTCTCTCGTAGATTCAAGAAATGTCTCTTGTGGATTCAAGGTATTTATCAATGAGGAAGATGGTGATTGACCTCATCACGTCCTTCCCTGCATCACCTACTCACTCTAACCGATGTAGTTCTTTGTGTTCCTTACACATGAACAAACCATCTAAGTTTCTTTCACTCTTTGTATTACCATATTGTGCTATTTCTAAGTGCCCTCGAATGCATCCATTCCTAACTCTTATCTTTGTCTTGCCATCCATTCATCTCAGCAGTCTCATTTATGCTACACTCATCCTATGAACATATGGTTCTTAACTGCCCAACATTTTATCCCATGAAAGCTCCCGAGGCACATCCCATGAAAGCTCTAATTCTATGGTCAGTACAGTATTTTTCAGGCCACGGCACAAAAATTACACTTTCTGGTAATTCAGACTATCAAATCATTACCTTCAAGTGGATGATTGAAAACAGAAATCAGTTGTCCATGTTCAAATTTACCATTGATGGTAGGAGTAATATGTTCAGTGTAATTTTTGGACCATGGCCTCTTCTGAAGAAACGGATGATCCTGATCACCATCAAAATGCATGCTGAGCAGACCGTCGGTCTGCCTCACCATGTGAACGAACCCATCGAATGGAACTTCTTTCCTGTGGCTAATGGTACTCTCCATGTTGGTATGTTACAGGCATGGAAGCTTTATAAAAAAGGGCGGGGAATAGAGATCATGGACCCCACTCTCTCTTCCACCATGTCCACCACCGAACAAGTCTCATTTTGCATACAGGTAGGGCTCTTATGTACTCAGGCAGACCCAAAGCTAAGGCCCACAATGCGAAGGGTTGTGTTGATGCTATCGAAGAAGCCTGCTACCCTCGATGAGCCCACAAGGCCCGGCTATCCCGGGTCTAGATACAGGCAGCCCCGCAGGAATGTGGACAGTTCTAACTCCAGCGAATCGATGTCTCGCGAGGCGAATGCCTCTTCCTCGGCCTCGGCTTCCACTTCCATTACCCACACTGCTACAACTTCTATGCTCACAAGTCCAACACCGCCGTCTCGCGGGAAGCAGCCCATGGAAGGCTAGGATGGACTAGGCTGGGCTTGAGTTGGAATGGGGTTGATTGAGGTTCTGCTTAGAGCTTACTGTTTTATTACAGAGGTTGTTTGTATTTTTATTTTTTTTTGGTACAATATTGGCTTGTATAGGTAAGAGTGGGCACAGAATGAATGGAGGAATTTTGGGTGCGTTTTGCAGTGGCCCATGAAGATGTGCCCAACACAAGCGTCCCATAGACGTTTGGTGTGATACATGCATGCAAATATCTGGGGCATTCATCAGAAGAGCCTTTCTGTGAAGGGATCTTAGACTAACAATTCAGGCTAATTCACTGATCAGGTGGGCTACACAAGTATAATCTTGAGTGTAGACCATTGGTTTATCTTTTTCTTATCCTCTTTTTTAAGGAAACGGATTGGCTACTGACCCTGCTACTAGCCAATGGCTAGTAGTCGGTGCTCTGTGGGCCCCACCACGATGTATGTGTTTCATCCATGCTGTCCACCCATTCTTCCATATCATTTTATGGTATGAGCCTAAAAATGAGGTTGATCCAAATCTTAAGTCGACCGCACAGTGTTGATTTAACGGCCACCATTAAAAACTTTATGGGGGCCACAAGTTTAAGATCAAGATGAATTTTTTTTTCCCTTCATCGAAGTCTGTATGACCTAATCAACAGGTTAGATGTCAAATAACCATTACGGTGGGCCCTAGGAGGTTTTTAACGGTGGACATTCAATCACTACTGTTTTCCCATGGTGTGGTCCGTCTGAGATTTAGATCTACCTTAGTTTTTGGCTCAAGACCTAAAATTATCTTTCAAAATGGATGG
The DNA here is from genome assembly GCA_021015155.1 of Magnolia officinalis. Classification (NCBI taxonomy): domain Eukaryota; kingdom Viridiplantae; phylum Streptophyta; class Magnoliopsida; order Magnoliales; family Magnoliaceae; genus Magnolia; species Magnolia officinalis. Next base: position 24,883,983 of record JAJHSJ010000009.1, read on the forward strand.
ACGGCGTGGATAAAACACATACATCATAGTGGAGTCCACATAGCACAGACCACTAGCCACTTAGCTGGTGGTAGCGTCACTAGCCAAACCGCGTCCCTTTTTTAACAGTTTGTGGTCCACCTGATGACTGTATTGGCCGGATTTTGGGTGATGGGCATCTCCTCGAGTCTTGCCGATTGGAATAAGGGATTTCGATCGCATGTAACATGTCATGTGAGATGCTTCTTGTAGCTAGTATTTCCTAAGGCCGGATTCAAGGACAGAAAGTAAACACAGTTTTGAGGGAAAGGAAATGAAATGAAATCGGTGGAAAGGAAAAAAATGCTTTAGGTTTATTTTTCAATAAAAGTTTCCTAATATATTGTTTGGTCAACAAAACTTTCCATGGAAATTTATTTGATAGTTGGTGGCATGTGTGGCATATGGCACATGTTCGATGTTGATGCACAAATCTAGGCTGCCCTCTCCCAACCCCCGTGCACCTGCACAGGAAAGAAACAAGGGAGACCCTGACTAGAGCAGGGGACCCTTTGATGCCAAAGTCAGGTCAGGAATCTAGGTCTGGTCGTGTACAAGGGGTTTTGGGAAGGAAATTTCGCGCACCGGTCCTTATCAGTGATTCTCTTATTTATAGTGTTCGTAGGACCGTGTGGCTCACAATCTTAGGCACCATCTCAACCGTTAAGTGAGATGTGCGCTAGTGATGAATGTTGTCAGTTATCCTGGAATCATGCGTAGGGCAGTTACTTTTGTCGTGCATTACTGGGGAGGTTCTCGCGCCGAGCTAATCTTGACCGAGCTCCTTTGGTCGACCGGGGACGATTCGGGCCGAGCTCTATCGATCGACCGAGGATAATCCGAACCAAGCTTATCTGAGCAGAGCTCAATTGGTTGGCCGAAAACAATCCGAGCTGATCTAATCATGGCTAAATCAGTCCAAGCCATAGCTTGGATATGATCTCTCGTCGGATCTGGCCACTCTCGATGGCCCCTTCGCTTTGTCAGGTCATCCAGCCTTTGGTGGGCGTGAGCGAACAAGAACTTGGGACCAAGTTCTGCTGAGGGCTGTATTCGTGGGAGCAGACATCAGCTTCATGCCAGTTTTCCTTGGTGAAGTGTTTCGTGGTCGAGCGTTCGTTGGGCCAAGCTGACCTTGAAGGTGGTCAGACTATATTTTCCCATAACATTCGACATTTGAAGATAGACGGTTGACACATGTAGAGAGTTTGAAGATGAACGGTCTCACATGTCACACCCCAAACCCGGGGACGGACAGCTTCCATGATGCCCCGAATCCGGCACTCGACTTCCATACACCAAGTTCCGAGTTCGGCACACCACATGGAAGATTTTTGACTGAATTTTTTTTTTGTTATACATAATAATAATACCTGAGCATAAAGATCCATGATCAAATTACCAAGCGACACTCTCCAATAGAAATCCTGATAGTTACAAGTACAATGCTTTTCAAAAGGTACACAACGTCAATATTGCCAAATCGAAAAATAGATGCAATGCATCGAGAAAGCAAAGTCTTTCAAGCTAATCCAGCCCTGAAAAAAAAAATGAAAAATAGGAGGCTTAGGCAAAAGCCTAGTGAATACACACGTGTGTGCAGTGTGTCCTACATGTAAGCAAGATAAATATGTACAAGGAAATCGTATATGTGAAATGCGTGTAGCATGTAAAGTATGATGTCAATGCCAATGCAATGCATATGCATCATAGTAATACTCCAAGTCAATGCTACCAGCATCACCAAGTCATATTTTCATTTCTCCTATACCACAGTAATAACCGTATTACACGCATATTTAATCACATCATCATCATCATATTATCATGCCATAATTATACAATATCAGAAATACTGGTAAGATCATGAATAGTACAATATCATAGTAAGCGGAAATACTGACAAGTCCATGAGTCATACAATATCAGAGTACGCAATACAGATTAACTATTCAAATGATGAGTCATAAAGAGCCAAATATCAGATATCGAGGATGCAATGCAATATAAAATTCCTGATGAGTTCACAAATACCGTCAGCCGTATCTAAATACAAAAACACAGTAACCCAAAATGCCATATGTCGTGGATGTAATGCAATATGCGGTGCGAATGGAATGACCATGCTGGAGTGTGAAGTCGGGATGATAGTATATAGTATCGCAGGCTATGGGGTCCATCACAAGGGACTTCTATCCAAACCAGTCCCATACCTAAATTTGGATAGTCAGACTCAATGTGGTAAACTCCTGATCTCAGGTTAGTCGCGCGCCCCAACCGAGATCTTGGCCATTGCGAAAGTGCACGTGACAAATAGTTGCACACCATCAGCCCGAGTGGATAGTGAATGAATGAATAAATGAGTATGCAACTCCTGCTCAATAAGTCCACAAATCAGTATTGTTCATCTCTGGGATCATCACCGGGGTCTATTACACCCTACACCAGCTTGCCGCCCCTATCCAAATGCACAACTGGGTAAGTGGAAGAGACCTCACTATCCGCCTGCCAATATCGGGCCCGGTTCGTCAATAGCGGACCCATTCCTCAAGCTGGTCAAACTCAACCTAGACATTGCCCCCTCACTCAGGCGGGTAAGGTCACACCCCCTCCCAATCGACCACGACACAGTGGGAGACGCGGCCTACTGGTATACGGCCCTCATGTGCTCATATATATCCACTCGGTCTCGACGTTGGGGCGTCTCCTGCCATCGGAGGTTTAGGGATTTTCACCCAGGGACATCTATGGCGCCCGTATGCTAGAACCAAACATTTCTGGTGTCCCAACTGGCCATCCATAACATGCCTGAGGCTATGGCCCTGATGTCGCTAGGGCATATAATAATCATAATGCAAGATGCATGAGTCATACAATCCAGTCATGCAGCAATCCGGCGCATACCGTGTACTCATGTGAGACAATCTCCGCCTATTAGGAAGTCTCATAATCGTCATGCCCAATGACATATGCAATGGTCAACCACCTCTCATAACAAACATGCAGATGATGCATATGGGCATGTATCATGATGCTATGTTGTCACATACTCATAATCGACATTGATAATCAGCCTCAACAATCAGAATCAATGAGAATTGGCCTAACAAGGCCTAAGGGGAGGTCACAATGTGGACATTCAACCATCATTACCCGTCAATGTGGACATTTAACCAACATTGCTCCCAAGAAGTGGCCCATATAAACATCAATACATACATCATGGCGAAATCACACATCACATCGGTTCTCATATACATCGCTTTGGGTCTCACACAAGGGTCACACATTCATCGCATTGGGCCTCACTCATGGGCCGCATATACATCACATTGGGTCGTATCATATGGGCCTTACACATCGCAATGGGTCTCGGCATATGGGCCATGAATACACCACATCAGGCTTCACAACCCATGGGCTTCAAATTCACAATAGGTGGGCCCTACATATGGGCCTCAAATACATCACAATTAGCCACAACCCATGGGCCTAAAATACATCTCAATGAGTCATGCATGCCCATTGGTCTCAAATACATCACATTGGGCTTCGCTCATGGGCCTCAAATGCATTGCAAGTGGCCTTAAATCTATTTCATGGGTAGGCCACATACCTGGGCCTAATACACGTCACTATGGGCCACATCACATGGGCCGGAAATACATCACAATGAGCCTCATCATATGGGTCGGAAATATATCTCAATGAGCCTTGCCCATAGGCCATGAATACATGGCTACACCAATTATGATAAGTCTTATGCTACAACCACTTCACACGTCACATAGTTAATGGCTCATATTCAATGTCTCATGGTTAAGGGCCACAACCATCATAAATCTACTTAGACAAGTAGTCACACGATTGCCCCAATTTCCATATAGTTAGGTGGGCTATAAAAAATCAAACACTCACATGTGGTGGTCCACACAAATTTCACCAATCCACACTACTAGTCGGGCCACCCAAGATCCAAATTCCTATAGTGTAGTGATCCACATGATTTCTACCAACTGACGGTCTAAATGAGGAATAACCATTACAATGGGTACCATGAAAACGACTTAGATTGCGGTAAATATATAGGTAGCCCCACACTCTAAAATGATCTAATCAAAATAGATGAATGGCTGATAAAACATGTATGTAAGGTATCCCATGATCGGTTTAAAAAGGATAGATGGATAGATTTCTCACAAATATTACTGCAGCTCTAAAACGTATTTAACGGTGGACAAATGAGCAATATTACTCCCATGGAATGAGATTTGGATCTGATTAGTTTATGGGACTATACCCTAAAATGATAAGAATAAACCGATGAATGGCATGGATCTACATCATACTACAAGGTGGAATCCATGGTCAAGGAAGCATTCTAACATATAATGGGCACAATAAAGCCTAAGAATTTCCAATGGTTGTCACCACTGTTTCTACTTACAGCGTGGCCAACCTAAAATTGAGTTATACTTCATCTTGTGTCCATGGGCAGGAGGTGGGCCCACTTCCCAAGTGACTGAGAAATATAAGTAGTGTGGGTATACAACACATGCACCTAGGTGGGCTCCTCATGCATCATATCATGTCCAAGGAAGTTTTCATTGATAAGCATGCAATTCCCTTTCATTATTATTATTGTTATTATTATTTGTATAATTGTGGGTCCCATTGACATGGTGGGGTCCACCCCATGAACAGTTGTACATCAAACAACATCATAGTTGATACCACCCACTAGATGAATGACATGACTATAAGGTACATACGTCAGGTGAGGCTCATAACACATGGATGATCTAAATGATGGATGGCTTGGATATAAAATACATGTAACGAGCTGGCTCCAAGTCTAACGACTGACCCAACTTTGGTGGCAGTTACACATCACGATAGAACTCAGATGATTTAATAGTAGGGATTTTTATTCCCATTGTTTCTTATAGCGTGGTCCACCTAAGGTGTGGATCTGCCTCATTCTTTTACTCATAACTTAAAATGGTCTGAAGGAGTGGATGAATGGCCCAAATATACTTTTCATCACCAAGGTGGGCCCCGAAAAAATCTAAGTATTTTGAGTACAATTTCCACTGTCCAAGTGGCATGGCCTACATGAATTTCTAATCGGCCTGATTTTTGGGACTATACAATAAACGGGGCTAGTAAGATGGATGAATGGTGTGGATTTAGCACATACATCATGGTGTAGCCAGATCAGCCCACAAAATTTTACCCCAAATGTGGACGTCCAGGGAGGACGTCACCACCTTCTCGCCCATTATTTTATTTTAATATTAATATTATTATTATTAGTATTTATATATTTCTCACCAAGGTGGGTCACTTGAGAGATCCAGTCCATCCATTGGGTGTGTCCCACTTGGTGGAGGGGTCAGTCCAAGTTTCAGATGCATAAAAATTTCAGGTGGGCCCCAGCCTTTTATATGTTTTAGCATGTATTCACATGATTTTTGATGGTGTGGACCACTTGAGTTCTGTGTACGGTTGAAATTTGGGGGTGACCCATTTTTATAGGGAACCCATCAAATGCATGGTGTAGATGCTCGACCTGCATCAAGGTGGGGCTTGTGGTGGGGGCCACTTCCTTTCAGCGTCAGCAGCAGGACGCTGCTTGCTGCAGCGTCAGTCGCTGGCAGCAGCAGCGTCAATGCTGTTTGCCCCCCCCTTTTTTTTAGTTTTTATTATTTGTTTTGTAGGTGGGGCTCACATAAAGATGATCCAATCCGTCTATTGTGTGTGTCCCAATTGGTGGAGTGGTCGATCTAAGTTTCAGGTGCATCAAAATTTCAGGTGGGCCCCAGCAAGTACTTTCATATGTTTTAACATGTCGTGACATGATTTGTGATGGTGTGGCCTACCAGAGAACTGGGTTGGCATCATTTTTCGGTTCCATGGTTAAAATGAGCTGGGAAATCAAATGGACAGCGTGGATTTAATACATACATCATGGGTGGGGCCCGTTGGGGACCCACAGCCCCTTCCCTCTTCTCTTTCAAGTAGCAGCAGGGACGCTGCTTGCTGCAGCGTCCTCTGGACGCTGGCAGCAACAGCGTCCACTCCTCATATTTATTTATTTATTTATTTATTTATTTGGGTGTGGTGTGCACATGTGCATATGGATGTATGTGTGTGTGAGAGTTGGGCCAACCCAAAGGGGCCATTCATGGACAGTTTGAATGACATAGAAATATTTTGGTGGGGGCCACTATCAATGGGTCCCACAAGAAGTCTAGAACAATATATATATATATATATATATATATATATATATATATATATATATATATATATATATATATATATATATATATATATATATATATATTCCCTACGCATCCACACCATTGATAGCATCATTATCATCATATCATTACAACTATTAAATCATCTTTTTATATGTATTCTCCTATACATCCACACCATTGATCACATCATTATCATCAACACATCTCCACCATACATAAGTACACAACAAAAACAAAATAAGAATAAGTAGGGTGGGTGTACTCACCTTGATGGATTAGATGCAATGGTTGAGATGGATAGAAGAGATTGAATTGATGGTTGAGATGGATGGAAGGGATGAGATTGATGGAGTTGATGGCCCACCAAGATCACTCCTCTCTCTCTCTCTCTCTCTCTCTCTCTCTCTCTCCATGTGTAGGAAAAATGGTAAAATGCTATGGGTTGAAGGGATATATGTAGAGAAATTGTTAAAAATGTGGTTAGATTTAATTAATGTGATCTTGGTTAGCTTAGATTAGGATTATATCCATTAATTCATGATTTGTAATTAATGGTGGATTAAAGGAGCATGGGATGGCATGGTGGGATGATGTCATGCTTAAGGTATGGAATGGAGAGGTGTTGACTTTGGGGAGACATGAGAGATGGGAGGTATGGGTGTGTGACATCACACACATGGGTAGAGATTCTCTCACCCATGTGTGGCATGTGCATGTGTGTATGACATGTGTTGTGCACATGTGTGGAGTGGAGTACATGGCGCCATGCGCACATGATACACTAATTATTCTTCACGGCGTATCTCGCAAACGGAGTATCGTACAGACACACGGGTTGTACCTCCATGATCGCAGCGACGGGGCGGTCGATATGAGATGGGTTTCGAGGTCTTGGGGTTCCGGTCAGTCGGGTGTGTACTATAAACGGTCAATTCAGGTCTAGCTAAGAGCGTCAATCATTGTGTACGTATGCATCGAAAATGGTACGGAATGGACGGGGTGTTACATCACACGTAGTACTTGTGGGGTTGTTAAAGGTCAACGGTGGCATGTGGCGTATTGACATTTGAGGGTTACTTGAAGATGGACAGTAACACATGTGGCATGTATGTGGATGGTAATACATGTAGCTCAGATGGATCATTTGAAGATAAATAGCAGCATGTGTAGCATGTGGTGCATTGGCACGTGGGGCATGAATACAAGTGGCACATGTCACGCATGTGGGCTATGTGGCACATTGGAAATTCATTTTCCTACATCAGTGGGAAATGCGGTTTCTTAGCGTGGAGGTGAGATACATATGACCCATCTTCTATAAATAATAATAATTCCATTGGAAAGTACCCGTCCTGCATCAAAGGTGTAGCAGAGAAAAGTTAAGTACCTGAAAATAGAACTTTTCTTCGATTCCTTTGCCATGAACCAAACCTGCACCAATGAAACATTTTTGTGTGGAATGGGAGTAGGATTCTTAGATGGTGCATATGCTTTGCATTGCTAACTTTTAGCATATTTGGATTAGGCCCATCTTTGTATTATGTTGTGTTGGTATATGGAGTTTGAAAAACTATTTAAATAAAATAAATTTAAATTAAAAAAAAAACTTATCGGTTTATATAAGTCGAGGCATGACGTGAGTCACTCGGCTTGAAATCGAATTTGCTCCCCTTGGACAGCGTCCCAAGTGCAACAGGTTTCTAGAGCAATCGACCTCCAGGATATAACGACTATGACCTGGTCCCAGCGGTGCACTCACTGTACACGGGCTTGAACCACTTGTAGTCTAAACCCGAACTAGAAAATACTTAAACAAAATTTTTAAAAAGAAAACCAATTTTCTAATACATCTTAAAACCAAAAAGTAGAAGTCTATTTATAAACTCTGAAAAGACACCCTTAAGGGTGTAGAGACACTCTTTCACAAAGGGTTGTGACTATTGGGTTTAAACCCAAGTGGTGCGACCCTTAGGTTTCAAAAGACACAACTTTTCAAAATAAAATATGAAAGGATGCAACCTTTCAGACTTAAATGAAAAGACACATCCATAGGGCACCTATGGCCACAGCCACAGCCCATCCCAATAGATATTTTGAAACACTAAATTATTTTAAAATAATTTAAAATACAACGATCCCCTACATGTTTCAAAATTTTTGACATTTCGGGTTAAGATGGAAGAGTTGTGCAATGGTGTTGGTGTCACCATAGACTTGAGCCGACATTAGAGTAAGCATGACAGGTCTACAGGAATCAGATGACACCATAGTCTTGAACTTGATTCCTTTTGATGTATATCGCAAGTACATGCCACTCACACAACTTTTTCACTACAAGTGATTCTGCGGTTTGGTGCGTTTCAGTCATACACTATTACCTGGATTTCATGAGTGCTCTAGAGAATTCGCCTAGATTCTCATAAGAAGCGGCCTCCACCTCCACACCCATATAGGTGAATTCCATCAAGTGTACGCAGCAATTGGGTACACCACCAAATATATGGCTATGATTCATTAAGAGTTCAAAAACTCATCCTTCTTCATTGCTGCTTACACTGTACACCATAGAAGGGGCTCATTTACATTAGTGCAATCGTCTACCTCGTATCTTGTTGTTTACCCATTGAACTTGTGTAACAGGATCTCTACTCATATAGGTTGGGTTGCCAACACTGGTAGGTCATATATTAGGCTCATCCTCATTCCCTTCGATGTATTATTAGCTAATCTTTTAGATAGTCATTCGGTCCGAGGATTTATGACCCGTAGGCCTTTTACCTCCACCCGTCATTTATCTGCCAGACTTTCGCCTATTACGAAAAATTAACCATTGTTACCTTCCATAGGAGTTAGGCCATGTCTTACTCCCAATGTGGCTGATCATCCTTTCGGACTAGCTACGAATCATCACCTTGATAAGTTATTGCTTAACTAACTAGCTACACAAAAACAAGCCTCTGCTTAGGTGGAATCCTCATTTTGCTCCTCAATCAAGTCTTTGACAGTCAGTTGCAACCTCTTTGGCTATTCATATCTCAAGCCAAAGCATACCGAACTCATTTCTAACCTCTCAGAGTCAACAATTACGACTTCATCAGGCAACAGATACTGAGCATCACTTTATTATGATAGTTGTCGTATCACCGGCTCTGAATATAACCAACTTTTTTTAAAAGCCTTGAATGTGCTCTTACCATTCAACCAACTTCACTAGCCCAACAGTCAACCAACTGGTTGTAAAGTCAATCGAACTTATTGTATCTGCAGTACAAAGAAGCTAGAGTAATTTGTCATGCATAGATATATGACAACTGAAATAGAGTATAACCTTCATGTAATCATATTACAATATTATCATGTTATCACATGTTCCCTAACACATGAAAGGTTGGCCAATTTATCAATTAATGAATAGAATTCAATACAATCAATGAATATTTGGCAATTGAATATGGAGGAGAAATGTCCAAGTTCGTTAACAAGTATCTTGATTGACGGATTGAACAATGGGCTCCATAGGTGCATAAGTTTGCCCATTAGATACATTTGTTGATGGTAAAACAATATAGTTCATCAAATGAACTTATATTCTCATATGAATATCAATCTCAAATGTCTAAATCTATCCTCCAATGAAAATAAAATATAACCTAAAAATCTCATTGATCCGACAATCATCTTTGAATTCAAACCACTAATAATATTCTTTCTAACCATTCATTTAATGGCTACCAATTTGATCATTAAAACATATAATATGTTTAATTCTAGACACCTTGTTGCAAAAATCTACACGTCAATACAAAACATATACATATTGATCCATAACATTCAACATATAGTTTCCTTAGTGCAAATCTTTAATTTTATGTCAACTTATTTATCAAATACTTATTAACTAAAATTATACTCCATGGGTTAAGTGGTTTATCTAAATGCATTCAAGTGCACCCCTACAATTTCATATTTTAGTCTCGATAGATATATCTATGGCCTATCTGATAAACCCATTAACCAAGAGTTAAGAGAAATCTTTTGTATGAACTATCATATGAATTGACTGGATAACACATGTCCTAGATTGGCACATGATCGGATGAAAATAACATTTCTTCTGTCTTTCTAAGCAGGTAATGTTGTCTAGAAAGTATGGTGAACGATGCCAAAAGTGAATATAACTTGTCTTATAAATTAGGCATGCGTACTCATCATCTTATCAATAACGTTATGTATAAGAGCAATAATATGAACCGTTTATAGAAAAGTAGCGATAAGTGTGTCAAACAGTTAAGTGATATGTGTCGACGGTCCGTCTATTATTGGACCCAATTATTCTATATTACTTTCTACATAATAAAATGTAAGTCAGAATTAATATTAAATTAAGGCACATTCACTACTAGTCCACTTGAGAAACTCAAGTCACCATTTGCTTCATGGTAAGTGAAACTCCAAAGAGACAAACATTCATATAATGTGAGTTATCAAATACAAGATCTAGATCTTTCATCTATTGGGCCCGTAAAAGATAATATTTTAAACATATACTAGCCTAATCATCCCACATGGGTCAATACAATATTTGTATGGATCTATAACTTTGGAACATTGTAGTGCATCTAAGTACATAACCCCTACAATTTAAAATCTTTATAAATGAGATCTTTTCCACATATGTACAATTTCTGAGTGTTTATGTATCAAGAGTCATACATTATTTAACGTTTCATATTATAATGAGAAAAATATATTTTGTACATGTAACACATGAATACAAGACTTGAACATTTCAATCATCAATTCACATAGGATGGATCAAAGACCATAAGATACATGCAATGATATAAAATGAATAATGTGCGTTGTCTATATATACATAGTGATAAGTGGGCCCATGATATGATAGAGTTGGCCATTAATTTGATTAAATTCAATATAGCATACTAATTTATTTCTTGTGTGTACTCATTATCATAAAGGTCATTCATACCAATAGTTATTTCACGTTATAACTTAATTTTTAGGTCACTATAAATACAAATAAGGACCCACTAATGAACTACTCATGTTAAAAACATGTGTGCAATGACGCCTTAGTGTATAACCGTGCATTCTACTGCATTTCTAAAGATCAACATCAATATAGTTATTTATTCTATATATGCACATCAATCACACAAAAATCAACTCCTTAACATGCACTTGATCAAAATGACATGTTATATTTGTTCTAGTACCAACAATATAGTAGGCCTCATCTTTTCACAATTCAGATCATGCACTCTTGTGTCACCCACCATCAGTTGCCATCATATATCTTCATAAAATCTCCCATCATAAAGTAGACAGTAAACCATCTACTTGCAGTCTATAAATTGAACATGTAAGATTGTCAATTGGGAGAATATTTTGGTGACACAAATTGTACATGGTATGACACATTAGCTGAATAGTCTTGATCATTAAAATCGAGCCCGAATTAGATTATCCAAAATATAGAATTATAGAGTGCATGTGTAGAATGACGGTGCTCTGCTAAAGTAGTAAAATGTTACCTACGAGAGCAAACTCACAAAAGAATAAACTCACGTGTAGTTAGGATAGATGATTCTAACTAACATTAAAAAAATAACCCACAACTATCCTTTGTCTTTTTATTTATTTATTTATTTATAAATTTCCACCGTGAATATCCAAATAGCAACACATGTCCAGCCCATAGAAATCAACAAAACTCTTTCATATAAGATCTCTAATTTTTCTTTTTAATTTTAAAATTAAAATGGTTATAAATGACTCCCTTCTCCATCTTCTTTCAATTACTAACAACTGATGGTAACCGTTACCAACACATAAATGATTTCATTTGCACCTAACATATCTTCTTCATCTTTTCATTGTCATCTTTGCGCCACATCCATCATTATTATTAGAGATTGAAATGAATTCATAATTGGAGATGTAATGTATTGGCCACAACCTGACTCGAACGTTGGATCATACCATGTATAGAACTTTTGGAGGATCATAGGATTGGCAAAAGACGTTGTGCTCAAAATAACAGATAATTGCAAGTGGGGCAACAGATTAAGATCTTGTAAATCATATTCAACAACTTCCATACCACAACATGATTATCCAGACCATTCATCTAACAATTCCCACCATAAACAAGACATATCAATATTTATGATATCGTAGATCACACTATGCGCTAAACGAGTTAAAAACTACAGGCTGAAAAGAACTTTCAAATGAAATTTCACATGAAAGTTGTGCATGCTGAGGATATTTGATCAGTCAGATTTTTTCTTTGTGTGTTGCACTTGATGAAGATAGTGTTTGTGTGTACAATACGATCATTGGTTCACATGGTTCCCACCATTTATGTTTTAAAGATTCTCTGTGAAAGTGGCTCTCCTTTGTTTATGCATGCATGGTGGTTGAAAAAGTTCCTGATACTGTGTCCCACCCTGATATCCTAGTTTTAAATAAATTCGAGATCAATCCTCATTGTATACAGATGGTGAATATTAGTGGATACCTACTTGGTGTGGCACCACATATGACTTGATCTTGTTGTGTGTGATAGACTGGCATTGTTAGTGACATAAACATAAAAACAATTAATAGGCTATAGCACCAGTGCATAACTTTAAGCCTTTTAGATGATTTGCACAGGTGGTCCAAAGAATACGTACAACAAATATGTGTAAGATCCTAACCATTAGATGGTATATAAGGGTTCCAGATTATATGGGCCATGATTCACAAATCAGGTTGGTGTGGTTTCCTTTTAACCTATTCCAACAAGATAAATGCAACCATAATTTTTAAATAGTTTTATAAACAAATTCGATTTCAAGATTGTTGGTATATGGAGTTTGAAAAACTATTTAAATAAAATAAAATAATTTTTTTTAAAAAAAAACTTATTGGTTTATATAAGTCGAGGCGTGACGTGAGTCACTTAGCTTGAAATCGAATTTGCTCTCCTTGGACAGCGTCCCAAGTGCAACAGGTTTCCAGAGCAATCGACCTCCAGGATACAACGACTATGACCCGGTCCCAGCGATGCACTTATTATATGCGGGCTTGAACCACTTGTAGTCTTAACCCGAACTAGAAAATACTTAAACAAAATTTTTAAAGAGAAAACTAATTTTCTAATACATCTTAAAACCAAAAAGTAGAAGTCTATTTATAAACTCTAAAAAGATACCCTTAAGGGTGTAGAGACACCCTTTCACAAAGGGTTGTGACTATTGGGTTTAAACCCAAGTGGTGCGACCACCCTTAGGTTTCAAAAGATAGAACTTTTTAAAATAAAATATGAAAGTGTAGACACTGAAAAATCGGCGCCCACTCTGATTTGTATGTTTGTGATTTTTGGTGGGGGTGATTAGGCTGAATATTGGAGTCGCCACTAGCCGAATAATCTCAAAATTCCGCGGTCGGCTAGAACCACAGAATACGTAAGGTTGGAGAAATCTGAAGATTCTCCTACCTTATATTGACTCCTGGTCTGTGATCCGAAATTCTAGGTAAGGGACCTTAGTTATAAAGAGGGAAGGTGTTAGACACCCTCTTTGCCCATACGAACGTATGGTCTTTACTTTGTGTGGTAAGAAAAATCTCAAGGGATGGATGATGTGGTTGAGATAGGACTAGGCGCACACATGGATTTCTGATGTGGCAAGATCCAATATTTCGGCGAGCCATAGAACATACGTCCAACGATGTATCTAGAGGGTGGATGTGATGATGCTTATGTAAAGAAGTTAAAGAAGAGTGGACTAGATTGCTAGGAATTTCTGATGTGACAAAATCCGGTATACGGCGAGTCACAGAGCATACGTTCATTAGAGATCTAGAGAAGTAGGAGGGTTGAGAAGGGAATAAATGTCACGATGATGCATAAAAATGAATGGATCTTTGGCTTGATTCTTGAGTCGGCTAGAACATGGACTAAACCATGGTCAGATTAGGTTAGGTTAGATGGGTTGGAGAGGTTAAGAGGAAGGGTTTAGGGGTGGCTTGAAAGATCAAAACTTTGAAGGCGAGAGAGCTCATTCCCTTTCCTTCACTCTCTTCCTCACTCTCTTTCTCTCTCACTCTCTTTAAGCTTAAGAGAGAAATGACTTCTTGGGGATGAATGAAATGAGAAGAGGAGAGGGCTATTTATAGCCTTCTCCCATGGCATTGCTGTAAATAGGGGGTAGGTAAGGGTTAAAAGGATGACATGGAGGCTTGTGATTGGCTAGGAAGAGAGGAGCGCCATGTGGCATGCGCCCATTGGTTTTTGGGGCCGATAAAACGGTAAATAGTGGGGATTGGGGGGGGGGGGGGGAATAAAGGGAAAAGTTGACTTTTGGACGCTGAGACAACTGTCTACACGCGGGCCACAAGTGGTGGCACATTGAGTACCACCGGCGGTAGTCAGACTACCGCCCTGGTCTCGTTCGGGTCGGGCTCATGTGGGCGGGCTTTGTTTGCCATGTTAGTTCTCCGGTTGGTCTTCTTTTGGGGTTTACGGCTCAGATAGGTGGGCTTAGGTTTGGGTAATGGGGTTCCTAGTTGGGGTATAGGGTAAAGCGAGGGCTGTATGTAAATTGAACGGTTTAGATCAAGGTTTCGGGCCTCAGTCTGGGAGTTGGAGACTTTTGGGTCAGGGTTAGGTTTAGGTTGGGATTAGGGTTTGGTTCAAGATATGATCATGGTTCTTGGACTGTCTTAGCCTTCTTAAGATGTTAGCCTGGGTGGGGTGTCTACAGATGCCCCTCTTTGACCGAGGTTATGAGCAATCGAAGGTCAAAGCGAGTGGACACCTCACCCTTCTGGTCAGAAAAAGGGTAATGATTCGACTCTGTTGCCTGTCATTGTATCATTATCAGTCGACTGTTTGGAAAAGAGATGACTTGCACATATCTCGAGGGTTGAGGAAAACGTTGTGATTGTCCCTTGCGCATTCGTCGCGGCTTTATGGGTCACCAATCACAACCCTTTCACGTCAGATTGTTGATAGCATCAGAAAGTAAGTCTGAAAAGTAAGGGCATCTGCGCATTCATCGCGATTTTACGAGGATTCCCGTACTGTTTGGTCTGTCGTTCCTTTTCTACGTAATCACCCTAGGAGTATTCGATCCATTTAATCGTCAAAGTGGTTAGCTGCCCTGTGCGTTGGTGCGGCCTTACGGGGAACTCACTACGTCGACTTGGACTCGATCAAATTTTGCAAACATCCCGAACTAGGTATGTGCAGGTAATCCTTTGTCATGTAGTTTGCTGATTCTGATACTTTGGTTATAATGGATTATTGTCACTTCGAGTTTGATTATTCTTTCCAAAGATAGATCCAATCATTTTTACTAGTATCCGTATGACTGTCCAAATATAGAGATCAGGCTAATCATACATGTATCATGTACGAATTCGATCATCCTCCGGGAAACTGGAAGGGATCGAATCTTATTTAGCTGTTTGCACTAACCGCAACTGGAGAATATGGAAGATTCCTCAGTGTACTGCGTGTTGCGTGCATTTTTAGAAATTCTTTGTTTGAAAATCTATTCCCTTTAGAGCTAGACTCCTTCGGGATTTTTTTTTGAAAATATTTTTGGATATTTGAAAAATATCCGTTTGATCTCGCGGGTGGGTGTCGTCGTTCGGTTTTTTATTTGCGGCAAAGTCGGATAGCCTCCACTAATAACGTAATAGGGCTAGTGATTTTTTTTGGGTTTTACATTATATATATATATATATATATATATATATATATATATATATATATATATATATATATATATATATATATATTTGGGAAGAGTCATCCTTCATAGAACTAGACTCCTTGGGGATCTTTGTTCATTTTTTTTAATTATAAAAATAAAAATAAAATAACTTAATAATAAAATAATATATATATATATATAATTTTATTATTAATTTTTTTTATTATTTTTGTATTTTTACACATTTTCCAGCAATTTGGAGAGGAGTATTCTTAAGATTCTTAATTTATCGTGAGATTTTGAATTTCTCGCGATATTTTGAAATGAAAAAGGGAATCTTTTCTTTATATATATATTGGTTTTTATCCAGCGGTCCAAAGGAAGGACTAGTTAATGCAACTTGCCATGGGGGGACAGCACGCTGTCCTATGCAGCAGAAGGTCGACGGTGGCAGTTGAATTGCCGTTGGCGGTAGTCCGGCTACCGCCGGTTCGTTAGACAGACCACTGGTTCATTGGGTGCGCTGGTCCGAACGGTGGCCTCCTCCCCCTATTTGAAAACGACTCATGGACGTCCAGGGACTCCATTATGGTCTCCAGAAGGTTTTTGGAGGAGTTTTTTTTTCTTGATTTTTGGCTTATTTTCCTCGTCTTCCCCCATTTTCAGGTGATTTGATCATTCATTTGAGGAGTTTTGTCTGGATTTTGCTGGATCACCATTTTTCATTGTTTGGAGGAGCTTTTGATGGGTTTGGACCTTCTCTTGGATTTTGGGAGGGCCACGATCAGGACCATTGATCTGTCTTGACTTGATCTTAACCGTTGGACCTTGCTGGATTTTGTATTTTGGGCCAAGTTATTGGCTGGATTTTTTTTCTAGTTTTATTATTATTATTATTATTATTTTTTTTTTTTTTATGGAGTGGGGTGTGATAAGAAAGGGGCCCCACCCTATTATTTGAAAATTTGTTTGTTTGTTGCTCTTTTTTTTGTTTATTTATTTTTTGGATGATCTGGACCGTTGGATGGACGATCTGGGGCCCGCTTGAGCGTATGGATGGTGTAGACTTTATTGGTTGGCCACTTTGTGGATGATGGATGGATGAGATTTTCCAAGTGGGCCTCGCATCATGATCTTGATGTGTCCAAATGCATTTATTTGAAGATGGACTTGAGTCGTGGTGTGGATAAGGACTTTTGAAAATGGGCCTTGGCAATGGATCTTGGAAAATGGGCTTTTGAACATGGTCTTGTTGAAATGGGCCTTGGAAATGAGCTTTATGAAGTAGGCCTTCTTGAAGTGGGCTTTGTGAAATGGGCTTAGTGAAGTGGGCCTTTTTGAAGTGGGCTTTGCGAAATGGGCCTTTTTGAAGTGGGCCTTGTGAAATGGGCTTAGGCCTTAGAAATGAGCTTGGGCCTTAGAAATGGGCTTGGGCCTTTAAAATGGGCTTGGGAACGGGCCTTGGAAAATGGGTCTGTGCCTTAGAATGGTCTTTTTGAAATGGGCCTGGACATGGGCTTAGGAACGGGCCTTCAAAATGGGCCTTGGAATGGGCCTTTTGAGATGGGCTTTTGAATGGGCCTTGACTTTTGACCATTGACTTGTACTTTTTGACTTGGGCCTTTTGACATTTTGGTGAGAAGGGCATTTACCTGTGGGCCTCGTTTGTGCAACATGTCTCGCCGTGGTAGAAATGAGGCTGGTCCTTCTCGCTAGTTGACTGATCCGTGCTATCTGCCACGAGAAGGTCGACATCTTTCTGATATAGCTCGGGAGGGCAGTGCGCCTGCGATCTTGAGAGGACGAGGGGTCCAGACGCATTGGTCTGACTGGTTCCATGACCCTCAGCTGTTGTTCTTTGAGGTCTTGGAGCATACTCCCTTCGCTCACCTATTTCGAGTTCGTCTGAGTAAGACGAACATGTCCCTCCTATCCGCTTTAGCTGAGAGATGGCACGTTGAGACTCACACCTTTCAGCTACCTTTTGGGGAGTGGGGCATCACTCCTTATGACATATATATGAAGGGTCTCTGGTATGACGGAGGATCTGTCCCCTTCGAGGAGGATCTTCCAGTACCCTCTGAGGAAGACTGGATGGAGTTGCTGGGGATGATGCCAGATGCGACCAATTTTTTCGGTCATCATTTCAAGCTACTTTGGCTATCGTCGAATTTTGCCCGACGCATCCCCGAGATTGAAGCCACGACTGTGATGAAGGCTCGCGCTCTGATTTTATACACCATGGGAGCGATGATCTTCTGCCATGGGAACAAATTGATGAGTTCCCGTCTGTTGTCACTCGTGGCAGATATTACCTTTCCCACGCCTTACAACTGGAATGCAGCCCTTCTGACCCATTTGTACGAAGGGCTGGACAAGGCCAGCCGCTGTACCAGCCGATCTTTGACTGGCTTTTACCCAGTCATTGAGGTACTTTATGATGTCCCTTCTGCACCATTCTCTTCGGGGATGGTCTGGTATGCCTTTTTCTGATCGCGGTTTTGCACAGCTCTGCTTTTTTGATCACTTTCCCCATCTAGCGCCCACTTTAATTGATCATTCGCCTCCCTTTCCTTGAATGATGTTGTGGTACAAGGATAACAGCAGCCGCACGCGTCTAGTTTCTGATCTTGCCTGGAGGTCGAACATCGATGCCCTTGTCCCTGATGATGTAAGTGATTTATCTTACCCCGTATTGCTCATGTGTTGCTTTCTGCTTATCTGCCGGCCCTTAACTTTTCTCTTTTTATTTTTGCAATTTCACACCAAGCCATATCTCCAATCGAATGCGGTGTTTACTCCCGGAGCTCAGGAGGCTTTTCAGGCCTCATGGCGACATCGTATTCTGGAGGACCCTCATGTGACGAAATGGTACCTGGGAGAGGCTATTTTGGCAATTGACCGACAGCCCATTGGTCCCACTTAGTCCACCTTCTGGTCCTTCTAATTGAAGGTCGGTACTCGAGAGAGAGTTGACTGCTGCCCTGGAGGGTTTTGAGACCAGTGCCTTCGTTGATCCAGAGAGAGTATAGCTCCTGGTGTGAGTAGTATGACATTGGTTCGATTCTACAGCCTAGCTATGCTCCAGGCAACGGCGCCCGTTTTGCTGGAGGAGGGATTTTGGGACCTCACTTTCATCATAAGGATACAGATACCTATCTTCCTGATGACGATTAGTTCATTGTATCATGTAATCGTGTATCCTTAGTTATGTAATTCTCATGTTTATATGAAATTTCAGTCGTTCCATGTTGCCTTCTTGGGTCGTTTCGTGATCATTTTTCACAATCCAATTGAGCACGTGGATATGCGTTCTTTGGCCCCTGGCCTTCTATAGTGGACCCTGCCCGAATTTTACCTGAAAGCGGGCCCGATCGGTAGTTGGACTACCGCCTGTTGACTTTTGCCCGTTCCGCCTGTTTTGTCAGGTGCTGCAGTGATTCAGTGATGACAGTACCTGTAACGGTACTCCAAGTTCCGCTAGCGATAATCCGATTACCGCCTCCGTCCATCTTTTCTTCCAGCAAGCCCTGTTCTTCCCTGTTCATTCTCTTTGTTGTTGTTCTGCTTATTCCATTTTGCTCAGACCATCCGACTTTCACCTTTTGTCTTCCTCCCTTCTCTTCCTTTTATCCCTTTCTTCTTTGTCTTCTTCTCTTTTGTCTCTTCCCTTTTTGGAGCTATTATGGCTGGCCATGATGAGGGGAGTGATGGGTTCATTAATGGTGGAGAGGTAGGTGGGCCCATAAATAGTGGAGAGGATCCATTTATGGATGGATTGATGGAGGTTGGTGGAGGAGTAATGGGCCATTTGGAAGAGGTAAATGTTATTTATGGTTTGGATCCTTCTTCCATTAATGGTGATCATAAAGGTGGATTGATTGAGCTTGATGGGTTTATACTAGATGGACCACCAGGGCTCGTGGGTGTTGATATGATGAGGATGGATGGATTTTATGGTGAGGATGGCGTGATGATGGTGTCAGATGGTTTGGTTGGTGAGGATGGCGCAATGATAGCGGCTGATGGTTTAATTGATGGAGGGACGGTTATGGGCGGTGTGGATGGTAGTATGGTGATGACTGATGGTGTGGATGGTATGGATCAGACTTGGATGGGTGGCGGGTCCCATCTTAGCGGTTTAGATGGCTTGGATTTGATAAGTGATGGACTTCTTGTGGACGACCTGGGGCAGATATTTAGCACGGATTTCAAGGCAGTGATGGGACAGTCAGCTTTTGTTGGGCTCCAGGGTACAGATCCTGTCAGTTACTGGGATACTCTAGACATTGCAGCTCTCGGGGCTTGTTCATTTTAGACTGCTCCTGATGTAGCGATAGTTGGAAATTCGGGTCCACCTGTTGCAACTTTGTATAGGCGAGTCTGGATTTCCTGGCAGAGATCTTTGGATGCGAGGATGCTGGAGCTCGAGTCATGGGCTCCTCCTTTGGCTACAGCGCCATATCAGCGATGGGTGGCCGAGCAGTCAATTTATCGTCAGGTTCCAGGTTGGCATTTAGCGGATGAAGTTGCTGATCAGAATATGACAGGCGATACTACTTCATCCTCTTCATGTGTCGTTGATTCGTTCGAGGCATTTGAGGAGCGACCCTTCATTAATCCGTCTTTCTTGCTGGGCACACATGGTTATCTGATCAGCGAGATTGCTGTCCTTCGTCACGCATGTGAGGATATGGCCCGTCGACTGGCAGTGGTACAACAGTGTGATGAGAGCATGCTTGCGGCACATCGCCTAGATAGGGATGAGGCCTTTTACCTGCACATGGAGATAGAGAGGCTCAGGCAGAGATTATCGATGTATGAGAGATAGGAGTTTACTCGTGATCCTTGATTTTGATCGACTGCTTATTCTGTATGCATGCAGGGTTTCGTTTTGAGACAAAAAGGAAATAAAAGCGGTGTACTTGTAAGAAAGACTTTAAAAAAATGAAAGATTTCTATTTTGTGCCAAATTCGCCAAAATTTGCTTGTGTTTGGATTTGTGCTTTGGGTGATGGGGATCAGAATCTTGGGCCCAGCCCACGTTGTGTGCAGTGATCTATATTGTGTCCTTAGGGTCTTGGTTCCCTGAGAGGGTGTCCAGGACCGTATTTCGTAGATTTGGGCAGGGTTTGATAGAGTACTGATCCGAAGTTGGTCTTTTCTTTGTATCTTTTCATTGTACTTGTTGCCTTGGCCTCTTCTGTACCTGCACTTTTATTTTTTTTATTTTTTTTATTTCTTGCCATTTTTACCTGTAGCACTCTTTCGGGTTTTCGCTACGTCCAGCTCTTCCCGTCATTTTTGCCCGTAGCGTCCTTTTGGATTTTCACTACGTCCCAGGTTTTTTATCTTGCCTGCCCCTTGGCAGCTGTGCTGTTTTTACCCTTGGCACCCTTTCAGGTTTTCACCAAGTACGCTACATACCCGCTGTTCTTACTCGAGCTGCCCTTTCGGGTTTTCAACTCGCCCTTTATGCTTAGGCATGCTTCCTTTTCTTTCCCTCTCTCTCTTTTTTTTTTTATTTTTTTATTTTTTTGTTTTTTTTTTTCGGAGTGCCGGAAGAGACGGAGAAACTTCCTTCATAGCCTGCCAACTAGTTACTTTCCTGTCCTTGTCTTTTGAGTACAATTATAAGCTGTCTTTAGTTGGGTTATTTGGGGATGTGGGATGGACTTCTTCTCTTCCTTTTTGGTTTTTTTTTTTTGCTTTCTCCATTTTTTTTAAAGTTTTTGATTTATTTCTCTCTTTTTTTTTTGTGAGAGGAATGACAGGCAGATACGTATTTTTCGCTTTTATTGGGGGAGTAATGGGTACAACTTAGTGATTGTAATCATGGACAAGGTTAGGTACGGCTACCCATGATAGATTTTCACGTTGTCGGCATTGATGGGTTCAGGAAGATCTTCTCCTCTCAGGCTGGCGAGCCGAAGAGCGCCTCCTGAGAGTATTTCTCGAATGATCAACGGTCCTTCTCACGAGGGTTTGAACTTTCCTCTAGGATCTGGTAAGTGGGGCGGTAGGTCGAGTTTCATGACCATGTCACCGACTTTGAAGCTTTTATTCCGGACCCTCTTGTTGTAGGCCCGAGTGATCCTCCTTTGATAACATTGGGAGTGGCTTAGCGCTCGCATGTGATTTTCATCTGCCAGGTGCAGTTGATCGTATCTTGCTTATTGCCACTCGCCTTCCTCGATTTCTCTTTCCAATAGTATCCAGAGTGATGGGATTTCAATTTCGACTGGCAGTACTGCTTCCATTTCGTATGTGAGCTCATATGGAGTTGCGCCTGTAGCATACCGTATAGACCTCCGATAGGCCCAGAGTGCGTAAGCAAGCATCTCTGACCAATCGCGATATGTTTTCACCATCTTCTCGAGTATGCGGATGATAGTCTTGTTTACAGCTTCGACCCCACCGTTCATTTGGGGACGGTAGGGGCTTGACCGATGACGTTGAATTTTGAATTTGTCGAGGAAATCACCCATCCTTTTATTGACGAACGGAGTTCCGTTGTCAGTAATAATGGCCTGAGGGACCCCATAACAGCTAATGATGTTGTTCTTCATAAACTTGACTACGTGAGATGCTGCTATGGTGGTGTAGGATGCCGCCTCTATCCATTTGGTGAAGTAATCTACTGCTACCAGGATATATTCGTGCCCGTTTGAAGCTTTGGGGCTGATCTTGCCAATAATATCTAGCCCCCATACAGAGAAGGGCCATGGTGTCGTCAGGTTGTAGAGTTCAGAAGCAGGTGCATGGATCTGGTTCGCATGCTCCTGACACTTGAAACATTTCCTGGCGTGTTTGCAGTAGTCTGTCTCCATCGTAAGACAGTAGTAGCCGAGTCGTAGGATCTTCTTCGCCATCATATGTCTGTTCATGTGTAAGCCACATAGTCCTTCGTGGATTTCTGACATGATTTATGCTGCTTCCGTCTCATCCACACAGCGGAGAAGGACTTGGTTGAAGGATTGCTTGTAGAGGATGTCTCCGGAGATCATGAATTATGTCGCTAACCGTTGGATGGTGCGACAGTCGGTCAGTGTTGCTCCTTCCTGATACTTCTGGTGTTCGAGGTATTCCTTGATGTCTGTGTACCATGGCCGATCATTCGAGGGATGTTCAGCTTCGTTGATCTTTAGGCAGAATGTGGGCTTTTCCTGGAGTTCGACGGTGAGTTCCCATTCAGCAGCTCCTTTTGGGATCTCCAGTATTAAGGCGAGGGTAGCCAAAGCGTCTGCAAACCGGTTCTTGACTCGAGGCATGTGGGAGAATGTGATCTCATCAAATTCATCAATTAAAATTTCAAGATAGACATGATATGAGATCATCTTTTCATCCTTGGTCTTCCAATTGCCATTTATCTGATTAATGATGAGTTGTGAGTCTCCGAAGACTCGTAACCTTTTTACGTTGAGGATGATGGCTTCTCTTAGGCCGACGATACATGCTTCATATTCAGCCACATTGTTAGTGCATCGGAATGCCAGCCTCCTGGATATGGAAATTGGGACGTCATCGGGAGAGTGGAGTATGGAGCCTACTCCACTTGCTTTCGAATTTGCAGCTCCGTCGAAGAAGAGTGTCCATTCTCCTACCTTCCTTTCTTCTTCTTCCTCAATCAGAAGGATATCCTCATCAGGGAAGAAGGTCTTCAGTAGTTGGTAATCAGGTAGAGAGTGTGCTACTAGGTGGTAGGCCAGTGCTTGCCCTTTGATTGCCTTTTGAGTGACATAGGTGATGTCAAACTCGGAAAGCAGTAGTTGCCATTTTGCGATCCTACCCATTAGTGCTGGTTTCTCAAACAAGTACTTTAATAGGTCCATGCGAGCGAGCAGAAGGATTGGGTGAGCGATCATGTACTGTCGTAGACGTTGTGTTGCCCAGACTAGAGCGAGGCACGTTTTCTCTACGCTGGAATATTTGGCTTCATAGCTTGTGAACCGTCGGCTTAGGTAGTAGATCGCTTGCTCCTTTCACCCTGTGTCGTCGTGTTGGTCGAGGACGCATCCGATTGCTTCTGTTGCGGTGGAAATGTACAACAGTAGTGACCTACCTGGGGTAGGTGGCACGAGCACTAGGGGGTTTAGCAGGTACTTTTTGATCTTGTTAAAGGCCGCCTGACAGTCGTCATTCCATTCCTTTGGAGAGTTCTTCCTTAGTAGTTTGAATATGGGCTCACAGACTGGAGCGAGCTGTGTGATGAATCGACTGATATATTGGATCCGCCCGAGGAAGCCTCGAATTTCTTTTTCAGTCTTGGGTGGTGGCATTTCGATGATTGCCTTGGTCTTGGTCTCGTCTACCCAGATGCCATCTTCGCTGACAATGAAGCCTAACAACTTGCCTCCGGTTGCACCAAAGACACATTTTTGCAGGTTGAGTCTGAGCTTGAACTTTTCTAGCCTGTCGAAGAGCTTCTCGAGGTCCTTGAAGTGTCCTTCGATTGTGCGAGACTTGATCATGTCATCCATGTAGACTTCTATTTCTTTGTTTATCATGTCATGGAACAAGGCAGTCATGGCTTGCTGATATGTAGCTCCTACTTTCTATAGCTCGAAAGGCATAACCTGGTAGTAGAAAGTTCCCCATGGTGTGATGAAGGAAGTCTTCTCTCGATCTTTGATGGCCATCTTGATCTGATTGTAGCCTGAGAAACCATCTATAAAGGAGAAGATCTTGTGTCCTGCAGTATTATCCACCAGTGTGTCGATATGAGGCAGAGGGAAGTCGTCTTTAGGGCTTGCTTTGTTGAGGTCCCTAAAATCAATGCACATTCTGACTTTCCCATTCTTCGGAACTGGTACGATATTTGTGAGTCATTCCGGGTAGTTGGAGACTACTAGGAATCCCGCATTGTATTGCTTGATGACTTCATCACGAATTTTCAAGGCCCACTCCGGTTTCATTCTCTGCAGCTTCTGCTTGATGGGCTTCATGTCTGGCTTTATTGGCAGATGGTGCACCACCAAGTCTTCATCGAGCCTTGGCATGTCTTCATATGACAAGGTAAAGTTGGACAACCTCGGTTTTAGAAATTCCATCATCCTCTACTTGTATTCTGGGGACAACGATTTTCCGATGCGCACCTCTCTGGGAATTTTTGCTGACCCTAAGTTTACAATTTCGAAATCGTCTGCTACAACGTTGGCCTTTGTTTCAAACTTTTTGAGGGAATCCTCGAATTCGAGAGCGGTATCATCATTTCCCTCATCCAAAGCTTCGTCCAAACCCATGAGTTCGAAGTCCAATTCTAGATCGAAATCGTACGAGTCGACCTTGAACTCAGGCACTGTGTGTGAAGTGTTTGGCATAGTGATTTTTGAAATTTTTTCTATTATTTTTGTATTTTGAAAATTTTGTGATGTTTTATGATTTTGAGGAATATTTGATTTTTTGTGCTTTTTAGAATATGTGATATTTTTGTGTTTTGAATATTTTCTGATTTTTTTGTGTTGCCAAGGGGTCCCGAACAGGATGGTGTTGCGAACCATGATTGATCCTGTCCTAGTTCGGGGTACCAACTATTATTTACATTGGCGTTTTTTTATAGACCGACATCCATGGATGGTTCGCCGGCTGATTCGATCGTTAGGGGGATGGTTGACCATCGTGGTTCTTTCCCCTTTTCGATCATAATGTTCTGCTTTATCTGTTCCTGAGGGTCATCTATGCTGATGACCATGATGTCTGTTGGGCTGGGTTCAGAGTCGGAGTCTGATTCGATCTCTTCACTTAGAAGTTCGAGCTCTTCGGGCTCCTCAGATTCACCTTGCGGTGGGATCCTGATGTCTGTCCAATCAAGGGAAGGCCATTTCCCCTTGTTGATCCAATGGATGGGTTGCTTCTGCCCCTTGCGTTGCTGGGCTGATGGCTGGGATGTGTCCCCTTGACTGTGGGTGGGGATGAGTATTTCCCCGTTCTTGCCTGTTTCCTTCGTAAGGGGCACCTCTGGTTCTGAGTCCATTGTGGGTGGATCATTTTCCATGCCCCTAGCCTCTTGTGGTGGGTCTGGGGGTTCTGCCCCTGGCGTCAGATGTGTTTTCGATGCCCTGAGGATCCTATCCCACCTTATCGGTGGCCAGACGGACTCCTGATATGAATGTTCCAAGAGTTTGAGTCGCCGGAGGTGGTCTTTAAGGGAAATCATCGTATTTCCCCAAACTGTCCCGACCTTGATGAATTTGATGGGTGTGCACCTAAACGATTGACCCTTTTTGGGTCTTTCATCCTGATCTTCTGTTGTCGGCTGATATCCTAGTCCCCGTCTCTGCACGTTGGCATGTGCTGGCTTTACCACCATACCTTTTTCATGGAACTTGGTACGGTAGTTCAAGATTAATCGTTCAGCAGGGGTAATGACATATTCGGCAGCGAGAGGTCGTGGATTGGCGATTGCATTCAAATTTTCGAATTCGAAGCTATGTTACGATATATCACCCTCTGTATGCTGAACATCAATCATCGGGATGTCAGTTTCTGGGATATTGACCGTTACCAGTAAGATGGTTTCTGGATCGGCCAACACTGAAATGATTCGATTTCCCGAAGGGAATTTAACCATTTGATGGAGGGTAGATGGGATGACTCCAACAGCATGGAGCCATGGCCGCCCCAACAGAAAGTTAAATGAGGCAGGAATGTCGATGACCTGAAACGTGACAAAGGTCATGTCTGGTCCGATTTGCAATTCAAGGTCAATTTTCGCCTCAACCTGTCTCCGAGAGTTATCGAAGGCTCTGACACTCATGGTGCTGGGTCTGAAGGAAGATGGTTCAATTCCTAACAGTTCGGCAGTCCTCAAAGGGCAAACGTTAAGGATGGATCCATTGTCAATGAGTACGAGTGGGACTTTGAAATTCTTGTGACGGGCAACTATGTTTAATGAGTGTCCATGCTCGCGACCTTCAAGTGATAACTCCTCATTAGAGAAAGTGATGGCTCGCGGTGTGAGGAGTTGTCTGATCATACTTGCCACCATTTCGAGGAGAACATCAGGAGAGATATGGGCATCATTCAATATTTTTGCAAATATTTCTCTATGCGATCTCAATGTGCACAGGAGTTCCCAAATGGATATTTGTGCGGGAATGGTTTTGAGTTGGGTTGCTATGTCATAAGTGGCATCGATTTTGCAAGTGGTTCCCCACAAAGTTCCCCTGGTTTCTTTTGGGTTTTGGTTATCTCTCCTGAAGTACATCCCGTTATTACCCACTTCAGCGCATTCTAGGTAATGCCATGGGACTGCTTTCGGGTTGTAGGAGGGAACCGCTCTTCCTTCCAGGTATATCATTGGTTCTTGCTGCTGAGAGATTGTGGCTGGAACTGTTTGTGATAGGTTTGATGATTTCTCTTGAGATGCTACCAAGTCTTGGCTGGTTTTAGTAGCGGAGTTCTTTTCCTCCTTTTGATGTGTGGGAGGGGTCTTCTGGACGTGTGCTAGTTAGAGAGGCATTAGGAAATTTGGTGTTTGAACCAGGGGTGCCCCTTGCAAGGTTAGCGGGGCTAGATTAGAGAGGCCTATAGGAAGAGTGATGGGTTCAGAATCTAACCTGTTTGAATTTGCTGAGGTTGGGGTTGAAAGTGCCCCTTGGGAAGCGCAATGTTGAGGACATGACCTAGTGAGTGCTGGGGGTTCCCCTTGAGAAGTGGGGGACTGAGATCTGTTGGGTGCTGCCTCAAGGTAGATGAGAGGTTGTACTGTAGGTGATGCTTCGAGGAGTACCTGGGTTGTTGGTGCCGCTTCAAGGAATATGAGAGGTTGAGTTGTTGGTGCTGCTTTAAGGAATACCTGTGGCCCAGGTGATGACGCATGTTGGTATCCCCACGTCCAATTTACTGTATCGGACATGATTGCTTGTATGGAGTGGTGTGGAGAAGAGTACGCGAGTCGCCCTCCTTCAATGTGGTTAATGGTAGAAGTGCTGGATGTACTAGGTCCCGCTTGATGCGATGGCAGGGGATTTTGGAGAATGTTGGCCTGAGTTGTATTGTTGGCCTGTGGGGTGACTGCAATCTTCTGGCTCTCAATTAAATCTTGGACCGCATGTTACAAAGTGAAGCAGCGGTTTGTTAGATGGCCAGGAGCTTGGTGATATGTACAGTACTGATTTTCATTGTAACAAGGTGGCAAGGGATTAGGTGGAAGTTGAGGTTGGAGTGGTGTCAAAAGTTGCTTTTACATTAGCATTGTCAGAACTTGACTGTATGTTTGTGCTAAAGGGGTGATCTTCCTTCCTAACATTGCCTGCTTGTACGGACCTTGTGCATTCCCCTTAGGCTGTTGCGATTGTTGTTGAGATGGTTGTGCCTGATATCCCTGCTGGGTTTGCTGTGGTTGGTACTGCCTATTTGACTGTGGTTGGTGTTGCCTGTCTTGCCGTGGCTCCGGTTGTGGAGCATACTGGTTGCCTTGAGTGTTAGCAACGATATTATTAACCTCTATAGTGTGCTATGCTGGGGGTAGTGTCATTTTCATACTAGTTTCCCTTCGACTTTGTTTCTTTTGATTGTGGGGGCCTTATGTGGCCATGGGGAAATGGTTCCGGCTCTAATCCCGGCTTCCACTTGTTCTCCAGCTCGGATGAGTTGGGAGAAATTTACGTATGGATACGAGATTAGATATCCTGAAATGTTAGGATTTGTTGAATGTACGATCATGGATATCTGTTCTTCGTCATCTATGGGGTTTCTCATTCGAGCTGCCATAGCTCGCCATCGTCCTACGTATGCTAATAAGGATTTATCGCTTTTTTGCCTCAAGGCAGCCAGATCAGATCTTCTCGGAGCCATATTCTGGTTGTATGAGAATTTGTCAATGAATACCAGAGAAAGTTTTTCCCAGGTTCTGATTTGATGGCTGTCCAGTGAGGTGTACTAATCCAAAGCGTCACCTTTAAGGGATTTCTGGAAGAGCCGTATCAAGGCTCCATCATTCCCTGCTATCGCATTGAGTTCCCCACAAATGCTTTCAGGTGTACTGTGGGGCACCCACTACCATCATACCTTTTGAATTTTGGTACCTCAAAGTTTGGAGGTACTCTGGTGTCTGGGAAGGGACAAAGGTCCCTAAATTTGGTGGATGGGTGGTCCACTCCCTATTGTCTTTGGAGTTAATTTTGCACCATTTGCAATTGTTCTCGTAATTCATCAATTTCTGACTTGCTTTGCTGTGGATATCTTGCCCCTTGCTGTAGGGCTTGAGCTACTTCTTCTTCGTATGGATCGAGAATGGGGGGTTGTTGGAAAGACGGTGGACTTCCGGTGGCGGAAGGTAGCTGGAATTGAACGCTGCTCCCTTTCCAAGGAGGGTGTGATGTTTGGAGATGACTCCCGCCTGGGGTATCTACTAATTCTGAAATGTTATTCCTGTTAGGGGGAGTGAGTTGGACTCGAAACTAGCCCCCTTCATGGGCATCCGCCAGTTCTTGTATATGGTTCCCATGAGGGGGAACTTGTGTTGTAACTTGTTTGGTGTGATGTGCCGAGTAGAGGTATGTGGGAGGGTTGCTCCCGATTACTGACTGCTGTTGATCTTGTACTAACTCTTCTGGGAGAGAGAGTACGGGATTTGCCGGAGGAACGAGGGAGAAGGCAAAGGGAGTCTGAGGGAGTGAGTTGTTTTGTACACTAGGCAGAGTTGCCTGTGTATTCATTGTGGCATTTGGCACTAAGCGAAGCAACAATTCTTGCATTTCTTGGAGACTCTGGGCCATCTCTTGCATGGTGGTGTTGACTTGTGGGTCTACTGGAGTTACTGGTAGCGGTGCGGATGTAGGTGCAGGTGTGGATGCCAGTGTTTCGGGAGCTAGTTGAGCAGCTGGCTCTTCTTCATAGGTAGCTTGAGAGGTCATGGCTGCGTGGGATCAGGTTGGCATGGTTCGAATCTATGCCCAAGAGAATGCAAGCCAAAGATTTTTTTTTTTTTTTTTTTGTTTTTTGTGAATGCAGTGATGAATGTCTCTTGGGATTGGGATACCACACGCTTTCAAGTCGGGTCTCAGCTAGTGTGCTTTAGCAAAAGTTCCCCAGTGGAGTCGCCATTCTATAGACACTAAAAAATCGGTGCCCACTCTGATTTGTATGTTTGTGATTTTTGGTGGGGGTGATTAGGCTGAATATTGGAGTCGCCATTAGCCGAATAATCTCAGAATCCTGCGGTCGGCTAGAACTACGGAATACGTAAGGTTGGGGAAATCTGAAGATTCTCCTACCTTAAATTGACTCCTGGTCTGTGATCCGAAATTTCAGGTAAGGGACTTTAGTTACAAAGAGGAAAGGTGTTAAGCACCCTTTTTGCCCGTACGAACATACGGTCTTTACTTTGTGTGGTAAGAAAAATCTCAAGGGATAGATGATGTAGTTGAGATAGGACTAGGCACACACATGGATTTCTGATGTGGCAAGATCCGAGATTTCGACGAGCCACAGAGCATACATCCAACGATGTGTTTAGAGGGTGGATGTGATGATGCTTATGTAAAGAAATAAAGGTTAAAAGGATGACATGGAGGCTTGTGATTGGCTAAGGAGAGAGGAGCGCCACGTGGTGTGCTCCCATTGGCTTTTGGGGCCGGTAAAATGGTAAATAGTGGGGATGGAGGGGGGGGGGGTAAATCCAGGAGAAAGTTGACTTTTGGACGCTGGGACGGCTGTCCACACGTGGGTCACGAGTGGCGGCACACCGAATACCACCGGCGGTAGTCAGACCATCGCCCAGGTCTCGTTCGGGTCGGGCTCACGCGTGCGGGCTTTGTTTGCCATGTTAGTTCACCTGGTGGTCTTCTTTTGGGGTTTACGGCTCAGATAGGTGGGCTTAGGTTTGGGTAAGGGGGGTCCTAGTTGGGGTATAGGGTAAAGCGAGAGCTGTATGTAAATTGAACGGTTTAGATCAAGGTTTTGGGCCTCAGTCTGGGATTTGGAGACTTTTGGGTCAGGGTTAGGTTTAGGTTGGGATTAGGGTTTGGTTCAAGATATGATCATGGTTCTTGGACTGTCTTAGCCTTCTCAAGCTGTTAGCCTGGGTGGGGTGTCTATAGAAAGGATGCAACCTTTCAGACTTAAATGAAAAGACACATTCATAGGGCACCTATGGCCACAGCCACAACCCATCCCAATGGATATTTTGAAACACTAAATTATTTTAAAATAATTTAAAATACAACATGTTGGGTTAATGGCTCATAGTTTTCTTATAAATAAGGTTTTTAGAGTTATGGTTTTTTATTGTCACGTAGTTCTTTATAAATAAGGTGTTTAGAGAGATGCATGCCATATTTTTCTTTCTCGAACGGGTACTAGTGGAGAATACCCAAAGCTCTCTCTCTCTCTCTCTCTCTCTCTCTCTCTCTCTGCACGATGTAGTTTCACTTTTACTGAGGTCTTGGTATCGATCCCTAGTGGGGGTGGCTAACAGTGAAGTGTTAACTAACAGTGTGGTGTACTAACAAGCTAACAAAAAAATTATAAAAAAAAAGGTATTCTTGTGGCTTTTAGGACAATGGTATGGATCCATGCATATGTTTGGCAATCAAGGCCTTTAAGACTTGATCAATTTGATCACTTCCATTTTTCATATTAAATCTTCGTTTTAGGAGAACTCTCATTTGTGACTGAGCTAGCTCATCAATCTTTAGAGCCAAGTCTAAAGGAGACCAGTGTAAACAGAATTTGCCCGTGCCAATCTAAAAAATTAGGTCTAATTAATGCGAACATTATAAGAAATTGGTGTTGTTGTGGGCCCACTAAAAAGATTAACATAATGACTAACTATTAAAATTGGTTTGAGATTCATACAAATTCAATAATCTAGAATAATACCAAAAGGCAATGATAGGCTTACTTCATCGATCAATAACATCGATATAAATGCGGATTGCATTCTGCCCTTTGAAGGACGGATTCAGTCTTGGCAAGGGCTTTGTGGGGCCCACTATGATGTATGTCTTTTATCTACACTGTTTATCAAATTTCACTAGATCATTTTAGTGCATGAGCCAAAAAATGAGTCAGATCCAAGGCTTAATTGGACCACACGATAAGAAGCAATGGTGGTAATGACAACAACCATTGAAACCTTCCTAAGGCCCACCGTGATGTTTATTTTCCATCAAACCTATTCATAAGGTCACATTAACCTGAATGAATGTAGGGAAAACAAAAATATCAACTAGATCAAAACTTATCTAGTTGAAGTTTTTAATGGTGGACGTTCAATCCCCAATGTGTGGTCCATTGAGCCTTAGATTTGCCTCATTTTGGAGCTCATGACCTAAAATGATCTGAAAAATGGATGAATGGTATGAATAAAACATATTCATCATAGTGGGTGTAAGGCCCGCATTTTGGACCGTACCGTTCCATAGGCTTCCGCGATCCTCTCGATCAAATTCCAGTAACCATCTACCTGTAATCGGCATTTGTGCGCGACCCTGAGTCACACGCTATCAACCCGAGACTTGTACCCTAGCGACTGCGCCGTCGCCGCGGTTTCGATGCAGCGTCTCACGCGCCGAGGCGATACCCAGGGCAGGAGATATGGATCCACGTTCAGTTCGAGGAAAATGCCGCGCATTTGCAATTCCGAGAGAATCTCTACCTAAAATGTCACATCAATCGATCAACAATCCCATCAAGGGTCAAGTACAAGTCAAGTACCACATCACTCAACCCATCACAACCCATACCTCTCTTACACAAGCTACCCCAAAAGTCAACAATTTCTTACACAACCCATCCCTCTCTCTTATCCATCACTCCATTACCCATCTCTCTCTCTCTCTCTTTCTCTCTCTCCTTACAACCTTCTCTCTCTCATTTCTCAAGTTCATTTCTAAGTAACCAAAAACATCCCACGTCCAAGCTCTTCAAGCCTCCGTGAGAGAGTTTTGTGTGTGGCCCACTTCCTAATCCTCTCATCTCCCATCTTAACGATCAAAACTTCATCATCTTCTGTTAAGATCGAAGCTAAGGAGACTACCTTTCCATCGCACCAAGAAGATCAACGGTGTGTGAATCTTGGGTTTACACTTTGAGTTTTTTTTGTGATTTAAGGGCCCACTTGTTTTGGGACCCACTTGATGGATGTATTGTTCAAGGGAGGGCCCAATAGTGGCGGGGTCCCTCCCCTACACGTTCCTTTTCATCTCTCTCTCTCTCTCTCTCTCCCTCTCCCTCTCTCTCTTATGTGTGATGGCTTGTGCCACCTATGATGTGTGTATCTTATCCTGCTACTATTTCCAGTCGCCGACCTCATGGACTGCTTCAGCCCATGCCCATAGTAGAATGAAAGTGAGACTTCATTTCCATGGATTTCATATTGGGGCTGCCGAAGACGAGGAAGGGACACGATTCCATCTGGGTGATTGTGGACCGACTGACCAAATCGGCCCATTTTCTCCCTATCAGAGTCACGAACTCTGCAGACGAGCTGGCTAGATTGTATATCAGAGAGATCGTCCGTCTGCATGGAGTTCCTTTAGAGATCGTGTCGGACAGAGACACTCGGTTCACATCTATCTTCTGGACTCGTATCCAGGAAGCGATGGGTGTGAAGTTGAAGTTCAGTACGGCGTTTCATCCTCAGACTGATGGGCAGATAGAGCGGGTGAATAAGATTCTGGAGGATATGTTGCGAGCATGTGTGTTGGACTTCAAGGACAGTTGGGATGACTGTCTTCCTTATGCAGAGTTCGCCTACAACAACAGCTTCCAGGCGAGTATTGGTATGGTGCCATATGAGGCCCTGTATGGTTGTCCATGCAGAGCACCACATTGTTGGGCTGAGGTTGGCGAGCATAGTCTGATTGGCCCGGAATTGGTACAGGTAACTACAGAGAAGGTCGACATTATCAGGCGTCGACTTCTCACAACGCAGAGCAGGCAGAAGAGTTACGCCGATACGAGGCGGCGACCGCTTGAGTTCGAGGTCGGGGATCATATATTCCTCCGAGTTTCCCCTATGAAGGGAGTCCTTCGATTTGGGAAGAAGGGGAAGCTCACACCGAGGTTTATCGGTCCGTTTCAAATACTGGATCGAGTGGGTGATGTGGCGTATCGTCTCACTTTGCCCATGCCACTTACAGTTGTACACAACATATTTCATGTATCTATCCTGAAGAAGTACGTTCCTGATCCTTCACATATCATCAGATGGGAGCAGGTACAGCTGAGCGAGGATGCTACGTATGAGCTGTGCCTTGCGCGTATCCTTGACAGGAAAGAGTAGGTACTGTGTAGCAAGGTCATTCCACTTGTGAAGGTACTATGGACGCATCATTCAGAAAAGGAAGCTACGTGGGAAACGGAGGCCGAGGTCAGAAAGAACTACCCTCAGATTCTCGAGGAGTACGAAAACGTACAAATTTCGAGGACGAAATTTTTGTTTAAGGGGGGTAGATTATAACGACTCGAAATTTTCCGTACAAGGGCTCGAGTACCACCTCGACCAGAAATCACTTAGGATTAAATCCTTTAGAAATTTGACAAAGTTAACTAAGTGCTAAACTAGATTAGCCATGAAATCCGTTGGAATCGCTTTAAATACGATCTGCAAGACCCAAAACTTATAGAATCATTAACGCTAGGTTACCCTAAAGTCTAGGATCAAACTCATTACCCGACTGCTCTCGAGAACGAATTGAAACTCCGTATCAGGTCTAGACCGCACATCGGGAGTCCGAATAATACGAAGTTAAGGAATTAGGACCGCCTCACTGGGCTTGACAACCATCTCGGAAATCAAGTCCAGACAGTGTCCCACGACTGTTCGCTCGAGTCCGGAGCGAGAGAGTGTCAAAACCCTTGTTTTCTTTACAAAATAAATATCTGGAATAGTGATCTGGCACGGGTCACTTACGGACATTTTATAAGCAACCAGACCGTCAGAATCTGACCCAAATACACCCTCGGATCAAGGAAAATTTCACAGACATTTACATGTACTTGGAATTTTGGATCGAGACCCGGTGACCGTTGAACTGAAATTGGTCCGCCACGCGTGATCTAGAAATCCGACTGAAACAAAAACTTAACTTTACCTAGATCCATGGTCGGTGAGCTTAAGTCCGACTTTTGGCTCAAGGAGGCCAGTCAGAAGTCCTCCGTTGAGCTGAAACAAGGCCGTTTTAATTATAACATAAGTATATCTTGAACTTAAGTCTATTTCAGAGAGTTTTTAGGCTATATAAGGACCTCAGAGCACCCTCTCTCACAGCCATACGAATTTGGGGAAAACCCTAAGTAAGAAGAGAGAAAAAGAGAGAGAAAGCTAGAGAGTTGTGGAGAATCTCCCTGCTACTGTTTTCAGTCACCACACGGGCTGCACCACCCCTTTCTTGTCGCTTTCCCGGCGATACCGACTCCGTTTTAAGGTAAGAAACCCTAACCCTAAATCTGTTTTGGGGTGTGAAGGTTATAGGTTATGAAATAGCTAACCGGTTTCACTCTATAGGCTATAAAACTGCCGTATACGGAAGCCTAACGAACCTAGCTGATTCGTTGCAATACTAAGGTGTAAGGTGAGGACTTTAAGTGTATAGGTTACGGTTTTCAATGCTTTCAATGTCAGATAATGATAGATTCATGATCTGCATGTAATTGCACATGTACAAAGTGCTTTCTGTTTTCTATTTCGATTAAAGATGTAGAATATGGAATTTTACATACTCTAAGTATACGTAGAAATACCGTATACGTACAAATTTTGGAAATGTGTTTGCCATGATTATTTGTTGTATGAATATATGGTATATGGATAAAATACTTATTTGGCGAAAGGAATAGCCATAATACATGTTTGCTTATATACACTATGTATGTTAAAATTGTGTATTCTAGAAAATACCGTATACGTATAAATTTTAGAGATGTATTTGTCATGATTATTTGCTGTATGAATATGATATACATGGATAAAATACTCGCTTGACGAAAGGATAGCCCTAATGCATATTTTACTAACATACATCATGTATGTTGAAATAGTGTACTCTAAGTGTTTGTGAAAATGCTTGTGAGAGTAAGTGCTTAGATGTTAGTGCCTTAGGTAGGTGCTGAGATGGGGTTCTCAACTACCTTAGAGACATGTATGATTCCCTCCATGTGGTTGTTTACTCTAACCACTCACTTATGAAATATATGTGTTTGTATCCCTATTTGTATAGTGCTCTATAATATGCTTTATAACATGCTTTGTAACATATTTTTATAACATACTTTATAACATGCTTGTTAACATGCTTGAGTTGCTTTGTTTATTATGCTTACACCACATGCTATGAGTAAAGATTGATTGAGTTTGGGACTATGTCTATAGTCCAGACATTCGGTACCAGACTTGAGATCGTGGTTGAGATTCATGTCGCCACGAAAGATGTGTTTGACGAACCCGAGTCGTACTTCGGTTGGCGATAGTGGTTGGCCACACGAAGTGCTTCTGCGCTTCATATCGTTCAACTTGTTGTGCGCTCGAGCTAGCCGAGCACGTCAAGTAACCCGTTATGTCTTATGTATGTTCACCATGTTTGGCCGCTACTGCTTGAACCTAGGGTACCAAACTTACCAGTGGGAATCCCATTAACCATGGTACCTCGATCCGCTAAGACTCATGAGCCGGGCATGGTGGTATGGGACACCCTGGTCAAGCTGTCGGCCTATGCTGGGGCCACGTGCCTCCCCGTAGTGACCAGTGAGCAACCAGACTCGTGAGCCGATTATGGTGGTATGAGACACTATATTCGAGCTGTCGGCCTACACTGATTGGTGACGAGCCCTTTGTAGTGACCTCGAGCATACTCTGAATTTGCGGTGAGGCGACGAGTCTTGCTGCAGTATATAGAGTATGGACTAGGCCTGTATCTGTATAGTGATGAACCGTTAAAAAGGTGATGGGGGAGTGGTGTAACCTTTGTGCGTAACAGCCCTGGCAGCCTTTGCAGTGACCTAGAAAAAGCACCATCGTCTGAGATTAACTAGGACTGACGACCCTAGAATGGATCATGTTTGAGAATGATACAAGGGAGGTACCTTAGTTTCCCAATACTGCTGCTTGAAATGGACTAATAATTACTTGGTAATCATGCTCATCATCGCACTGCATGTGCCTAGTAGATGTGGAGCACTGAGGGATGAACGCATTCGCGAACGTAAGACGGTGTCGCATGAGGGTGGTTTGGCAAGGGCATTCATCATGTCATTTCATACTTGCATTTAATAAGAGTAGTTAGGGTTGTTTGCTTGTACTGCTTTATCATTACTGCTTGACTGAATTGATAACATGTTAACCTATGCTCTATTGTTCCACTGAGTTAGCTACTCACTCCCACGTTACGGGACGGTGTTGTACACACCAACCAGACTCTGTCACAGGTATAGATGGCACGTCAGTTCAGGAGGCGGAGCCTGATTACGATGAGGACCAGGATGAGTTCTCATACATGCAGTACTTTGACGGCTATGCATAGGCCGACTGCATCGCGGGGATTTCAGGACTCATCTTTTAGATTGTATTTTGACTTTTTGACTCAGAAACAGTACATGTATATAGGTACTCAGTTAGTGTTCATACTCTGGAGTTCGTGATAGTTTTGTTTCCTCAGAAATCTTATATATACAATTTCAGTCTTCCGCTTGCCTTTATACAATTGATCTGGAGTATGAATTACTGTTTTAGTATAATCTCACTCATGTTTATTGCTCTAACACAGACAACATTTAACCATCATTATCTATGTTGCGTAAGTGATGCGTTGGAACTCGGGAGTTGAGTTCATACTCGACCCCCGAATTTTAGGGCGTTATAAGTTGGTATCAGAGCATGACTTTGATTAAACCGGACCTGAGTTATGTTCCCACGATGTACGCTGATGCATTACAACCTAGGAGGGTGCGAGAAAAATATAGAAACAGTCCTAGGTTTTCCTGATTTCGCCATTCGGCGAAGTTCATCGAAAATAGGCATTTTGATCGAGTTCGTACTCGATCCTGATCGCATGTATCGATCCCAAATCACTTCTAGACTGTCTATTGACGTGTCTAGATCACAATACACCTAATCCCAGCAGTCAAAAATCTGTAAATGTCAGTATGTGTCCGAAAATGCCCGAAACTACCCGAAATAGAGCGAATCGGGGTCGGGGGCCTACCCACGCTAATCCAGGGGTACCCAGGGTGGGACCCAGTGATTTTTGGGGCCCAGGGGACTGGAGGATCACGACCGTGGGGCCCCATTTTTAAAAATCCAAATTTTTTTGGCGAGGCCCTCGCCCGATCGGCGAGGCCTCGCCACTTTTTTGGTTGGGCCGGTCCGGCGGCTTGGGCCGATTGACTTTGGGGGTTTTATAAACCCCTTGGTACCCATGTCGTCCTATTTTCATTACCCAAAACACGAGCTCCTTCACAAACGCCCTCTCAAGCCGTTTTTTCCTCTTGCATTGCTGCCCTCTCTCGCAAATTGCCTTTCCAATCCTCTTCTCTACTGTTTTCAGCCACAGCTTACCCACTTCCATCGTGCATTGCAGCCCTCCTCTCCTTTCCCTCTTCGTTTCTCTCATTTGGACCCCCACACGCCCATTGGAGCTCCAAAACTCGTGGGAGCTTCCTCACCCACCTGTTCTCCCCATTCTCCTTCTTAAACCCCTCTCTTTTGGGCCCCTACAAGATCTATTGGGCCCTAAATCTGTGGAGAACCCATATTCCCAGCCCTTTCTCTCCTATTCCGTCATTTTCCATGGCCTTTTTTGAAGTCGTTACGACCATTTTCTCCATCTCCACCATCCTCTCTCTGATGGGCAAGAGAAAGAGTACCGCTGATGAGGCTGGGCCTAGTCGCCCTACACGATCAAGCCGGTCGAGAGACACCGCCGCTAGCTCGAGCTTTGCCGGGGAGTTTCACACGAAGCGGGACCTTGATCCCCGGATCCCTGCTGAACGGGTATAGTTGGCGGCATTACCTCATGGAGTCTATGAGGACCGTAGGGTTCTCTTTGAAGCCCAGGTGGATGGACGACTGTTCGGTGAATACTTACTGTTCGAGCAAGTGGAGGCGGCCCTCTGGGGTCCGCTATTTGAGGCCAGAGGTCGCGCCAATCCTAGTACTGTCCGAGCCTTCTACGCCAACATTCGTGAGCCTACACTAGAACCTTTACAGTTTCGGCTCGAGAGTTTTTAAAGTTAATAGGTGTCTTTTCTCTTTCTTGTAGGACATGTCGCCTAGGAGAGTGACTCGATCGACTCCCACTCCACCACCCGAGACTCCCTCCCTACCACCTATGATCCCCACTCCACTACCAGAGATTCCTACTGCCCATCCTGAGGATGCAGCTCCTCTACTCGGATCCGAACGTACCCGTGAGTGCCTCCCAGTTACAGCAGATGTTGCAGGCTGTGACGGCCGCCCTTCAAGGGCACGGCAGGCACCCTGTTGTTTCACCAGCACAAGCAAAGTAGGAGCGCGCGAGCGCCCTTCTTCGAGAGTTCCGACAGCTCGATCTCCTGCATTTCCAAGGCAAGCCAGACCTGACAGCAGCTAAGAGATGGCGCTTCGATGTGGAGAATATATTTGATACGATGGGATGTATGACCCAATGGCGGGTCAGGTTAGTTGTATTTCTTCTCCAGGAAGAGGCTGAGCACTGGTGGGCATCAGTCGCTCGAGCATCAGGTGCTGATTTTGAGTGGACCTGGGAGGATTTTGTAGATCGGTTTGACCGACAGTATTTTCCTAATCACATCAGACGATAATGAGAGTTGGAGTTTGATGCCCTGGTGCAGGGTGATATGACGGTGGCTCATTATGTGGCTCGTTTTGTAGCGCTGTCCAGATTTGCGCCGTACTTGGTAGATGATGAGGAGCGGAGAGCCCGTCGTTTTGAGGACGACTTGCGTTACGGTCTTCGAGGTTGTGTTATTGGGCACGAGCTCCCGACTTTTGAGGAGGTGGTACGGAAGGCTCAGATTTTTGAGGCTGAGTGAGCCGATTCTCAGAGTGATCGTGGTCAGAGGAGAGACCGGAAGAGACAGGATCCTTCCGTTGACTCCCAGCAGCGTCGACCATAACAGAGGCGCACAGGTCGCCCAACCTTTCGAGCGCCAGCAGCACCTCCAGCACCACCTCCGAGGCAGTTCACCGACACCTGTTTTGGGTGCGGTACGACGGAGCACCGTATCTGGGAGTGTCCCCGCCCCCGCAGCAGAGAGGTTTATGACAGCCTCCATCGAGCAGCAGCACAGACCCCCACAGCAGCAGCGGCAGCAGCCCTCACCACCGAGGTCCCCTCAACAGCACATCAGCACCAGCCTCCGAGGCCGTAGCAGTAGAGGCAGCAGTTTCGACCACCTCAGCGATAGCAGCAGCAACAGCAGCAGCACGCACAGAGGGGACATGCACCTCCCCAGCCGGCTTAGGCTAGATTCTATGTAGCTCAGCAGGACCCCCAGTCATCCGGAGGGGTCGTCGAGGGTATACTTTTAGTCTCTTCATGCATTGCACTTGTGTTGTTTGATTCTAGCACATCGCATTCCTTTATGGCCGAGAGTTTCTGTCGATCGACTGGTTTGCTGTTGGAGTCTACTCGTGAGGGCTTGTCAGTATTGACTCTCTTGGGGAAGAATGCAGTGTTGGGCCGATTTTGCTCGTCTTGCCCTATTCTAGTCGGGTATATCTTTTTGCCTGCCGATCTGTTTGCTTTGTCGATGTCTTAGTTCGATGTCATCCTGGGCATGGATTGGCTTGTCGAGTACCACACCATATTGGACTACTCCGCGAGGACAATCACGTTCTGTATACCCGGCTTGTCGCAATTCCAGTTCATTGCCAAGCCCAAAGGAGAGCCGTTGTCTTGTATGATGTCGTGTGCTATAGAGGAGCCCATAGCAGTGAGCATCGACTAGTTGCCTGTGGTTTACGATTTTCCTGGTGTGTTCCAGGATATTCCGGGATTACCGCCTCACCGACACACCAAGTTTCAGATTGATCTCGTGGCCGGTATCGCACCTATTTTGAAGGCCCCGTATCATATGACACCATTGGAGTTACGGAAACTACAGAAGCAGTTAGACGAGTTGCGCGAGTTAGGATTTATCCATCCAAGCAGTTCACCGTGGGGGGCGCCGGTACTCTTCGTGAAGAAGAAGGATGGCTCGTTGAGGCTCTATATGGATTATCGCGAGCTCAACCTGGTCACGATCAAGAACAAGTATCTGCTCCCGAGGATCGACGATTTATTTAATCAGCTACAGGGTGCACAGTTCTTTTTGAAGAA
This sequence comes from Magnolia officinalis, assembly GCA_021015155.1. Taxonomy (NCBI): domain Eukaryota; kingdom Viridiplantae; phylum Streptophyta; class Magnoliopsida; order Magnoliales; family Magnoliaceae; genus Magnolia; species Magnolia officinalis. The sequence goes on from JAJHSJ010000009.1 coordinate 24,925,266, forward strand.
TGACCTGGGTTCCAGTTATCATCATATTCAAGTCTGAGAGAAGGACATCCCGAAGATGGCTTTCACGATGCGTTATGGTCATTTTGATTTCTAGGTCATGTCCTTTGAACTGACCAATGCACCCGTGGTCTTCATGCAGTTGATGAATGAGGTCTTCCATTCGTATCTCGATCAGTTTGTTATAGTCTTCATCGACGACATTCTGATCTAGTAGAGGACCCGTGAGGAGCACGAGTAGCATCTGAAGATTGCATTATAGACCCTCCGTGCCCACCAGCTGTATGCGAAGCTGGAGAAATGCGAGTTTTGGCAGGAGGAGGTGAAGTTCCTCGGTCACGTGTTGACGAGGGAGGGTATTGCGTTGGACCCCTCGAAGGTAGAGGTAGTGCATCTGTGGGACCAGCCCACGAGCGCATCCGAGATCCGCAGTTTTCTTGGTTTGACGGGCTACAATCGGCGTTTCATTGAGGGCTTCTCCCGTATTGCAGCCCCATTAACCAGGTTAACTCAAAAGGGTGCAGAGTTTGTTTGGGGCGATGCATGTAAGCAGGCATTCGCAGAGCTGAATGACCGTCTGACGTCCACCCCTGTCCTCACTCTTCCCTTTGGGAGTGATAGATTTATTGTATTTACCGATGTCTCACATATTAGTTTGGGTGCTGTCCTGATGCAGCACGAGAGACCAGTGGCCTTCACGTCTCGCCAGCTCAAGGTCCATGAGCATAACTACCCCACGCATGATTTGGAACTGACAGCAGTTGTCTTCGCACTGAAGGTGTGAGGCACTATCTCTATGGGGTTAGGTTCGAGTTCTTTTCTGACCACAAGAGCTTGAAGTACCTCTTCTCGCAGTCTGAGTTAAACATGAGACAGAGGCGCTGGATGGAGCTCCTGAAGGACTATGATTTCGATCTTCAGTGCCACCTGGGCAAGGCGAACGTGGAGGCAGACGCCCTCAGTCGTCAGCCACGAGGCCTGGTGGTGCATATGATGATTCAGGAGTGGCGGATGTTTAAGGATATAACAGAGTATGATTTTGAGTTTGGTCTGCAGTCTTCCATCGTGCAGTTATCGAGCCTATCGATTCAACTCTCTCTTGTCGCAAGGGTGATCGAGGCTCAACAGACTGATGAGTCGTTGCAGAGTTATATGGCTGAGATGGCATTTGAGAGTCAATCAGATTGGTAGATTGGTCCTGATAGTGGACTTCGCTTCAGATGCTGATTATGTGTCCTGGATATTTCTGAGTTATGCAGAGATCTATGACCGAGGCACATCGATAGCGGTTTTCTATCCACCCTAGCTAGATGAAGATGTACCGTAACATGAGGAGACAGTATTTTTGGGCAGGGATGAAACTCCAGATCGCCAGTTTTGTGGCCGAGTGTGACACATGCCAGCATGTAAAGGCCGATCATCAGAGACCCCCTGGTCTATTGCAGCCGTTGAGCGTCCCGATGTGAAAGTGGGAGCACGTGTCGATAGATTTCATTATGGGTTTGCCGAGGACTCAGCGTGGTCATGATGTCATCTGGGTTATTGTGGATCGTCTGACGAAGTCGGCACATTTTCTTGCAATGCGTGTGATTTGGTCTATGAATCGGCTTGCGAGGTTATTCATTGAGGAGATTGTGAGACTACATGACATTCCAGTCTCGATCGTTTCTGATCGAGACCCGAGGTTCACGTCTCAGTTTTGGGGGAGCTTCCAGAGAGTGATGGGAATAGTTTTACAGCTCAGCACCGCGTATCATCCGCAGACCGATGGTCAGACCAAGAGGGTCAACCATATCCTTGAGGATATGCTTCGGGCCTATGCGATTGATTTTGGGGGTAGCTGGGATGGGCATTTACGATTGGCTAAGTTCACATATAACAACAGCTATCGGGCAACCATTGGCATGCCTCCTTTTAAGGCACTGTATGGCAGACCATGCAGATCACCGAGTTGTTGGACTGAGGTTGGAGAGCGCCATCTCCTAGGTCCCGAGCTTGTGCAGTAGACGTCAGAGGCTATCGATATCATCAGGCAGAGGATGCGCACAACTCAAAGCCAGCAGAAGAGTTTTGCTGATCACCGATGTCGTCCCTTAGAGTTTGCTGTAGGGGACCATGTGTATCTCAAGGTCTCGCCCATGAAGGGCGTAATTCGATTTGGAGCGGAGGGCAAGCTTGCCCCGAGATTCATAGGACCTTCTGAGATCACTGGGCGCATTGGTACCGTGGCCTATCGGCTTGCCTTGCCATCTTAGTTGTCTGGCGTCTACAACATTTTTCATGTCTCTATGTTGAGGAAGTGTGGGTCAGACATCGTTCCTGTTATTGATTGGCAGCCGTTAGAGGTTCGTGAGGATGCTTCCTGCATTGAGCAGCCAGTTCGTATCCTTGATCAGAAGGAACAAGTCCTCCAGGCCAAGGTCATTCTGTTGGTGAAGGTTCAGTGGGGTCACCATTCTGTTGATGAGGCTTCTTGGGAGTGCGAGGCTGAGATTCGAGGGCGTTATCCCCATCTCTTTAATGATTGATTATGTATTGTATCTTGTATGTTGTCTCCGATTTTACATGATGATGTTATGTTTCTTCTTCCTCATGAGTTATGTCTAGTTGCGATAATTGTGTAAATTTGGAGGGGAGAGCTGTAAGGCCCGCATCTTAGACCGTACTGTTCCATAGGCTTCTATAGTCCTCCCAATTGAATTCTGGCAACTCTCGACCTGTAACCGGCATTTACGCACGACTCTGAGTCACACGCTGTCAACCCGAGACTTGTACCTTAGCGACCGCACTGTCGCCGCTGTTCTAATGCCGCGTCTCGCGCGCCAAGGCGATATCCAGGCTAGGAGATATGGGCCCGCATTCAGTTCGAGAAAAATGCAGCGTATTTACAATTTGACGCAGGGGAGGACGTGAGGTCGAGCACCGTCTTCCTCAAGAGGATAACTATTCCAAACTTCTCTGGACTCCTCACAGAGACTTCTCGAATCCACGAGAAAAGAGAGCAGAAAATAGAAATAAATTCTAAATAAATTCGAAATAGATTAATGAATGAATAAAAAAGAGTTCACAACCCTTTAAATAAGGGTACTAAGCAATGGGAAAGAAATCAGAATCAAACTACAACTAGAACTCCTAGAATTCGTGACTTACTATAAATAGTAAACTTACTATTTATAGACGGTCGTGATGTCTACTAGTGCGCAAGGTTTTCGGCCAAAAATAGTGTCCTATTTGGCTTCACCAACCCGTTCTCCTAAATATTCTAAGCTCTTTTCACGTTGGGCGCAACTCCTAAAGCCCGACGGATGAAGAGTTATAAGCAAACTAAAACTTACTATTTATAGTAAAAACGAAATTGAAACAGGGAAACGACCGTCAAATCAGGGGTTTCTTGCAATTCTGAGCATCGTAACCTAGCATAGCTGGGTTGGTTGGCTAAAGTAGCTCGTTCTACCCTAAAATCATATATTTTTCGTCGGCTAACTCATCCCGGATTGTGAGATACGCCTGATTTAAGGTCTGATGGTCCAGATCACTTCTGTTGCCGACCGGGCCTTTTCTGATCCATCTTTGCCATGTAATTGTCCGCGACCCGCTCTACATCAGTCTCCTCCACTTCAAAAGAACTCGTCCTCGAGTTATCATTATGCGCTGGTTCATGATACTCAGTCAGGTCCGCGACATTGAAAGTTCGTGAGATCGTCATATCATCTGGAAGATCAACAACATAAGCGTTGTCATTGATCTTTCGGATGATTGGTACCGGTCCAATCTTTTTATTCTTCAACTTGTTGTACGTTCCGGTCGGAAATCTTTCTTTGCGCAAATGAACCATTACTTGGTCGCCCACTTCGAACACTTTCTGTCGCCGATGCTTGTCCGTTTGCTCCTTATACTTTTCGTTCGAGGCATGTAGCTTGTTCTATACCTCCGCATGAATGCCCATGATTTTGTCTGCCATATGTTCTGCTGCAATGCTCATGCCTGGGAGCTCGGGCAGAGGGACCAAGTCTAGTGTATGGCGAGGTACTCTTAAGTAGAAAACCTGGAACGAGGATTTTCCTGTCGAGCGGTTTACCATGTTGTTGAATGCAAACTCCGCTTGAGACAAGGCTAAATCCCACTGCTTCAGTTTTTCTCCTGAAATACATCGAAGGAGGTTTCCCAACGTGCGATTCACAACCTCAGTTTAACCGTCAGTCTATGGGTGGTACGCGCTGCTGAACTGAAGGCGTGTATCGAATCGAGTCTACAAAGTCCGCCAAAAGTGGCTTATGAACTTCGTGTCACGGTCGGAGGTAATAGTCTTGTGAACCCCATGTAGCCGCACAATTTCTCTGAAGAATAGATTCGCCACGTGTGTTGCATCAAGAGTCTTCTTGCATGGAATAAAGTGCGCCATCTTGGAAAAACAATCTACTACCACGAACACCGAATCCATGCCGCGTTGTGTTCGTGGGAGACCAAGCACAAAGTCCATAGATAAATCCTCCCAAGGGCCGTCAGGCACGGGTAACGGGTGTAGAGGACCGTATTATGAGATTGCCCCTGGAAGTCTGACAAATATAACACGTTGGACTGCTTTCCCACATCACGTACCAATTGCAGCCAGTAATACCGTTCTTCCACAAGAGCTCGCGTCTTGTCTCGCCCAAGGTGTCCACTGAGGCCACCTCCATGTAGCTCTTGGATTATCTATTCTCTTAGCGAACTCTTTAGGATACATAGTCGATTTTCCTTAAAAAGGAACCCGTCTTATATATGTAAGTCACCGGGGTGACCTTCCTGACATTTAACCCATGTGTCCTTGAAGTCGTCGTCATCGGCATATATGTCTTTGAGGCGATCGAACCCGACAACTTCATTGCTCATAGTGACTAACAAAGTTGCACGGCGACTCAGCGCATCGGCTACTTTGTTCTGTTGCCCTGACTTATGCTTTAGCACGAATGTGAATTCCTGCAAAAATGAGATCCATCTAGCATGCACATGGTTAATGTTAGCTTGACTATTAATAAACTTGAGGGCTTGATGATCCGTGTAAAGTATGAATTCCCTTTGAATCAAATAATGTCGCCAGTGTCGCAGTGCCTGGACCACCGCGTACAACTCGATCTCATATGTAGACCACTTCTTGCGTGCATCACTAAGTTTCTCACTGTAGAAGGCTACCGGCCTACCTTCTTGAGACAAAAACTTTTCTCATCCCGACATATGAGGCATCACATTCGACTTCAACAGTTTTTCGAAGTTGGGAAGTACAAGAACCGGGGTCGTGGATAATCTGCGCTTGATTTCAGCAAAGCCCTGTAGGCTTCGTCAGTCCACTGAAACTGCCCTTTCTTCATGCAATCTGTGATCGGTGACACAATGCTACTGAAATTTTTCACGAACCGACGATAGAATGTCGCTAGTCCATGGAAACTTCGTACTTCGTGAATATTTTTGGGAACCGGCCATTCTCTGATTGTCTTCACCTTTTCCTCATCCACTGGAATGCCCGTGGAGTAACCACAAAACCCAGAAACAATAGGCTATTAGTCATGAAGCTACACTTTTTAAATTGAGGTACAGTTTATTTTTAGTGAGCACTTGAAGGACCTTCTTGAGGTGCTCCATATGGGTGGTTTCGTCTTGACTGTATATCAAAATATCATCAAAATAACACAACGAACCGCCCAATGAAAGGTTTCAGAACTTGGTTCATCAACCTCATGAATGTGCTAAGCGCATTAGAAAGATCGAAAGGCATGACCATCCATTCGTACAATCCTTCCTTGGTCTTGAAGGCCGTTTTCCACCACACCCCCGGCCGTATTCGAATCTGATGGTAGCCGCTCCTTAAGTCCAATTTTAGAATATTTTTTGCGCCCTCCTAGCATATCCGACATATCATCCACTGTGTATAGGAAACCTGTATTTATGTGATCTTGTGATGGCCGGCTGTCGACACACATGCACCAACTCCCATCTTTCTTTGGAGTTAGCAGAGCTGGTACAGCACATGGGCTCATGCTTTCTCGAATAAGACCCTTACAGATCAGTTCCTCCACTTGTCCCTGCAGAATCTCGCACTCATTCGGGCTCATTCGATAATGAGGACGATTAGGTAAACTGGACCCAGGGACAAGGTCGATATGGTGTTGGATATCTCGCATAAGGGAACCCATCGGGAAGGTCCTCGGGCCAAATTTCTTGGAATTCATGTAACAAGGGCCTTAGTCTTTCAGGGATGATGGTAGGCTCGAGTTCTTCCCCTTTTGTAATTAATGCATAAGTCTGTCCTGTTTCTTTGGATTCTTCCACGAAGTCCCAAATGGTTAAGAGAAAATGACCCTCCACTTTAGAAGTTTCAGGTGGTCCTTCTGGATCCATAGGGGCCAATATGGTCTTGGTCCGGCCGTCCTTGACGAAGATATATATGTTATCTCGCCCTTTATGAGTGGCGTCACGGTCAGATTGCCAGGGTCGACAGAGTAGCATGTGACATGCATGCTTCATGTCAACCACATCGCATATTACTTCATCCTTATAATGTTTGCCAATTGAAAAGGATATGGTGCACCGTTCAGTTACCTTTGTTTCGCTGACCTTCTTGATCCAACCGTTTGTATATGGAGAGGGATGACGCTCTGTTTTCAATTGCAATTTTTCCACCATGCCCCTGGAGACAATGTTCTCGTTGCTTCCACTGTCAATGATCACATCACAAACCTTTCGATTCACCGTACACCTAGTGCGGAAGATGTTATGCCGCTGTGGATGCACTTCTTTTCTTGGCGCATATAATAGCCACCTCACGACGAGCGACTCGCCATGATCTTGTTGAACCCAATCTGAATCATCTACCTCGTCCTCGGCGGTATGCTCCTGTTCTTCAATATCTGGATCTTCATAAGCGTTATCAGCACTATCATCATTAATGGCGAGGTTTGCCACTTTTCGTTGGGGACAAGTATTTGACAGGTGGCCGGGCTGGCCACAACGATAGCAGTTGTTGGGCCTTGGCCGAGCATAAGGGTTCAGGATTGTACTTGGACCAGCGGCAGTCGATACGCCCCTTTGGGTCTAACTTGCCCGCTTCCCTGATCTCGGTTCTCAGACGTAGGAGGTTGAGTGCGTGCTCCTACGGGCTCCTTCCCCTTAGGCTGTGGAGCTCCCTGGGGTGGACCTGCCGCAGTGATCCTCACAGTAGGATAGGCCCGTGTGTTAGAACGTTCAAGTTGCGCTTCTGCCCGAGTAGCCAACTTGATCGCATCATTCATCGTCCAGATGGACTGCATCTGGACCCGATCCTGGATCGCCATACGCAATCCACCGTTGAATCGGGCGACTTGCTGCGATTCAGTCTCGACCAAATCATTGCGCGCCGCTAGGCAGTAAAATTCTTCTGCGTACTCTCTCACCGACCGACTACCCTGTCAACAATTTTGGTATTGTTGGAATAATACCTGATCGTAATCGTTAGGGAGGAATCGGGCATGTAGTAGCTGCTTCATTCACTACCATGTGCGGATTGATGCTTTCATCTGCCTGATTCGTGCGAGTTGCAGTTGTTCCCACCAAGCTGAAGCTCCTCCTTTCAACTTGTAGGCCACAAGCTTGACCTTCTTTGTTTCAGGGATGTCCATATAGTCAAAAAATCGCTCAACTTCAGAAAGTCAATCGAGAAAATCCTCAATGTGTAGCTGCCCATTGAAGTTAGGAATATCAACCCGTATCTTGAAGTCTCGATCTATTCGATCTACCCGATCGTCGCCTTGCCTAGGGTGTTGGAAGATCACGTCATCGATCTCCTCTTCACTGGAGGCCCCGTCCTCAGGGACGGCCCTTGGATGCACTGCTGGTATTATCCTGTGATCAGGGCGATTACAGGTTTCAGCAATTGGTGGTGGAGGATTACCACCAGGAACACGGAGTTACCCTAGGGTTTCTGCCTAGAGATTCGCTTGCGGTCCATGGAAGCCTGCAGCCCTTTCATGGCTTGTCGATTCTCTTGCTGTGCTGCTTGGAAAGTTGACGTCGTTAAAGGAAAATTTCCTAGAGCACCGCCCATGGGATTGTTGCCCGACCCGTCGTTAAAAGCCATCAATCCAAGGAGAAACCTTGTTTTGATACCAAACTGACGCAGGGGAGGACGTGAGGTCGAGCACCGTCTTCCTCAAGAGGATAACTATTCCGAATCCACGGAACTTCTCTGGACTCCTCACAGAGACTTCTCAAATCCACGAGAAAAGAGAGTAGAAAATAGAAATAAATTCTAAATAAATTCGAAATAGATTAATGAATGAATAAAAATGAGTTCACAACCCTTTAAATAAGGGTACGAAGCAATGGAAAAGAAATCAGAATCAAACTACAACTAGAACTCCTAGAATTCGTGACTTACTATAAATAGTAAACTTACTATTTATAGACGGTCGTGATGTATACTAGTGCGCAAGGTTTTCGGCCAAAAATAGTAAGTGTCCTATTTGGCTTCACCAACCCGTTCTCCTAAATATTCTAAGCTCTTTTCACGTTGGGCGCAACTCCTAAAGCCCGACGGATGAAGAGTTATAAGCAAACTAAAACTTACTATTTATAGTA
>JAJHSJ010000009.1:24933951-25216391 GCA_021015155.1 Magnolia officinalis
ATTTGGCGATCTGGAATTTTGTGAGCCCGGTTTCCGAGTTTGGGGCGTGTAGGATCCCAGGATCGAAAATCTGGCGTATGGGCACTGGAAGCCGAGAATGGGGTACTACAGAGGCTGTCGACGCCGGATTCGGCGATCGGGAATTTTGTGAGCCCGGTTTCCGAGTTTGGGGCGTGACACATTCCCCCAATCTCATGGAAATTTATACATTCTATTAGCCATAGACTATGTCACTAAATGGGTCGAAGCAATCCCATGCCGGAATAATGACCATCAGACGGTCATTAAATATTTAAAAAAGAACATCCTTTCCCATTTCGGAACGCCTCGGGCTATCATTAGTGATGGAGGCTCACATTTTTGTAATAGGCCATTCACAAACTTAATGAAGAAATATGACATCTCTCACAAGGTGAGCACTCCATACCACCCAAAGACAAGTGGGCAAGCTGAGATTTCCAATTGGGAGATCAAACATATCCTGGAAAAGACGGTTAACCCTGACTGTAAGGATTAGTCAATCCGCTTGACCGATGCCTTGTGGGCTTACCGTACAGCCTTTAAAACTCCCATTGGAATGTCTCCCTTTAGACTTATTTATGGGAAAGCTTGCCACCTACCTATGGAATTAGAACATAGGGCATATTGGGCTAAGGAATTTAAAATTTGATTTGGACAACGGTGGCTCGCTGCGTAAGCTACAATTGAATGAACTCGAGGATATCCGGAATGATGCATACGAGAACTCGAGAATTTACAAGGACAGGATGAAGGTGTTCCATAATAAGAACATCCTTCGTAAATCATTCTCGCAAGGCCAAAAAGTCCTTTCGCACACTTCTCGTTTACATCTCTTTTCGGGAAAGCTCTGATCTCGTTGGACCGGCCCTTTCACTGTTACAAATGTCTATTCTCATGGGGATGTTGAGATAGAGAATCTAAACAATGGCAATGCTTTTAAAGTAAATGGACATCGGTTAATGTCATTTGCTGAAAAATTCGATTCAGAGGACATGTCCATACGTCTGAGTCATCTTATTTACCAGGATTGATCTCCTCGTCTGATGGAGGTATAGGTCAGTTAATCGCTTTTATAGGACTAGGATAGTTTGTTTTATGCTGTTTTAGGATAGTTTGATTAAACTTCGTTGAGTTTTGTTTTGTGTTAATCCATTTTATGCTGAGATCCGTGGAAAAGCTTCAACTTTCCATCCTCCAGGTACTATCTTTCGATCACCATTCCCTTTCTTTTTTGTTGCTTCATTTGCATTACATGTTTATTTCTTGTACATTGAGGACAATGTAGAATTTTTGTAGGGGGTGTAGGGGATTAGGTAACCTAATCAGTGTTTTCTCAGTTTTGAGCAAATTTTTTCAAGGTTTTGAGTTATAATCTGTTTGGAAAATAAGAAATTGTATATTTAAGAATGCGTTGAGTATGATAAGATAGAGATTGAATCTTGAATTACTGGAGTTTAATCATCTAAGTAATCTACCACCTAAGTTCTTGTGCACAATTATTTTAGAGAAAGTTTGAATATTATGTTAATCTAGATCACGGGACACATTCAATTTGTCTTCTGTAAGACATACTAGAAGTTTTGATTGTTAGTATGAGAATCATTGATAGATGGTGAGAATCGAGTCTGGAGAATTTTATCCACCTTAAAAGAAGAAAAGAACCAGTTAAAAAATAAGGGATCGACAAAGAGGTCATGTAAAAAAATGAAAAGAATGAAAAATCTGGAAAAGAATGTAAAAATAAAGAATGAATAAAAAATTGACCGTCGATATAAAATCAAAAACTGGAAAAAGAAGGAGAAGGGGATGAGTTCGGAATCAGTACTTGAGTTCAAACCAACCTTGAAGTGATGAGCATGGCTGATATTATGAAACGATAGTACTCATACAGAAAGTTGATTTTCACTGAGCAAATTTTTTTTTTTTTTTTTTAAAAATGGTATATAGACTTATAGTCTGATTTGATTGACAAAGAACTTACTTGTCTGTACTCATCCATACTTGATTGCACAAAATATTGTTTTCTGAAAATGGTTTTGAACTTGAGGTTGAAGATTATTTTTTGCATATTTGCTCGGGACTAGCAAAATGCTGGTTGGGGGTTGTGTTGAGGGTCAAATATTGCATATTATCCCCCATTTATCTCTTAATTTACAAACATAATATTGCTTAATGGTATATTTTACATGTATTTGTGTTGTAAGGTAAATTTAAGGGCTTGGATTAAAAAGAATGCTAAAAGCATGGATTTAGTGTTCAAAAGTCACCAAAGCAAAGAAGAGATCTTTGGAGACTAAGAGTGAAGATTTCAAGACTTCGAGATCCAACAAAACTAAGTGGAGAAGGAAGGAAGTCGAAAGAACAAGTGCAGAAATACAAAGACTGTGTCATCGAGAACCGTTCAATGACATTGAAGATCTTTTCGATGACATCGAACACTGGTCGATGACATCGAATTTATGAGGGAAAATTGAGTTGGTTGCTGGACATATTGGGTGCGTTTCTCGATTAATCGAAGACATGTTCGATGACTCAAAGGAAGGTACTCGATGACATCGAATACTGCTCGGTGATATCGAATTTATTGAAGAAATTGAAGCAACTCGCTGGACTGTTTTAGACACATTCTCGATGACTTGAAGACATGTTCGATGAATCGAAGCTTTGTTCGATGATATCAAAGGGCGGTTCAATGACACGAAGACTTACGCAGTGCGAAAGAAGAAAAGGCGTGACTTTCGGATTTAAACCCCTTCGATGACATTGAAGGGTGTTCGATGACATCGAAGGCGTTACGCAGTCTGTGTAAATTAGATTCAGTTTTACGATTTTGCTGAACTTTTCTTATAAATAGGGGTTTTTAGGAACTTTTTAGGATATCTAGGATTTGGAGGTGTAAAGCCAAAGGGCGGGGCCGCTTCCCAAGAGTTCTTATTCCCTTCTCTTTAGTTTTTAATGCTTTCTTTTAGGGTTTTTAATACAATCATGTCAATGGTTGGCTAGATCACTTAGCTAGGGCTAAGGGGTGAAGCTTGTAGCGTGGTTGAGATATTTTTCTTGTTTGATTATTATTACTATTAAAATCTTTTAATTCTAGTTTGATATTTAAGGAATACTTTTAGTGTTTAATGGTTTCTTGTGAGTTAAATTACAATGGATCTGCAATAGCTTGAAGTACTTTCTTTTTGTGTTTGGAGTTTGTGAAAATAGAAATCTTGTTGTTCTCCATCGTCCCTTGGGCATGGCTGAGTGACGGAATCCTTTCTATCTTTCACAATTCTCCCATGATTAGTTGTTGGATCGGTATACCTTGTTGTCTACCATAGTCTCCTGGGCATGGTTAGGTGATGGACTCACTTCTAATCTTCACAACTTTCATCCTTTGAGAATTAGGTCAATGGAGGCTCAAATCTGATCTTATTGAATATCTTCTAATTGGATAGGATAGGACTCAAATTCCAATTGAGTGCCTTAAATCAAATAAGGAAACATCCTAATAGCTGCAAGTGGATCCCTGGAAACCCTAGTTCCCAGCTTTAAATTATTAAGCTTCTAAATTCATTATCTCACAATTACTCTCTACTTTCCTGATTTATGTTCGATCTTTTCCTACTTTTGATTCTAATTACTTTCAGAATAGGCACACAAGATTAGTCCATGTGGATTTGACCTCGGTCTCACTGAGATTATTACTACATCGCGACCCTACACTTGGGATTGTGAACATCACCCAATACCGAGTATGAACCATCAATTCAGAGGTGTGGGCTTATCACTCAAAACTAAATCAATACAAAGGAAATGGCTCGTCACCCAAATCCATTCACGCCTGGTCGTTCGAACGGTACTCTGGCATTGAACCATCGGCCGGGTAATTTGACAAGGGCCGTTTGAACAACATACTATCACCTCTATCAATGCTCAATGGTCACTATAGGGAGGCTCGTCACCCTAGCATAGGCTGACAACTCGAACACGGTGTCCCATACCACCATGCTCGGTTCATGAGTCTTTAGGGATCGTAACGCACTAATGGTTATGAGTAGACTAAATCAATGGTAATGGTGGTATCCAAGATTCTATTGAATGTTATACAATCACCAAGCACAAAAATGATCGAGCTTGCATTAGACTGATGCGATCGACTACGGAAGACCCCAAGTAAACCGGCATTGGGTGCAAAACATCTCGTGTTGCTCCAACTACTTCCGATCATTCATTCCTTGTCCATATTATTTTAATACATGAGTCCAAAAATGAGACAAATCTAAAGTTCAAGTAGACCACACCTCATTAAAGAGCGGGGATTCAACACCTTCCATTGAAACTTTTAGGGCCACAAAGATTTGGTTCAAGCTCATTTTTTTATTTTTCATTGGTCCATGTTTATGTGACCTTATGAATAGGTTGGATGGAAAATAAACATTTTGGTGGGCCCTAGTAAGATTTTAACCGTGACATCAGTATTCCAGTTGCTTCTTATGGTGTGGTCCACTTGAGCTTTGTATTTGCCTCATTTTTAGGATCATGCCCTACAATTTTATGAAAAAAATGAATGAACGGTTTGGATATAACACATACATAAGAGTTTTGCCACGTATATGTATAGTTAGGCATCGAGTCGAGTCGGACCGAGTTAGGGTTGACTCAACTCGATCCGGTTTTGAAATAAACCTGACCCGAACTCGACCCAACTTGGTACCGAGTCCAACATGCCTGACCCGATCCGAGTCTGGGTTTGGCCTGGACTAATTCGGATTGAGTTCGACCCGGTCACAAGTACTGATTCAGGTTGGCTGTAGCGGGTATCCATAGGCTGAAATCACAACTCAAAACCTAGGTACACTTGCCAGAATTGCAACCTCTCCATCAGTTACACGTTATCTCTGAGATGTAAGATCTAAGTTTTTTCATATATATATATGTACAAGTCAAGTTTTAAATCGAGTCGAGTAAATACCGAATTGGATTTCGCATCGAGTCGAGTTACTGGGTGACCCGAACTTAACTCGGTTTGAGTTCGAATTGGACAAAGTCTACTCCGTTTGGATCGACTCACTCACTCGATTCAGATCGAGTCGGGTCTGAACAAGTTCGACAAGTCGAGTTTGCCGAGTCGAGTTGTCCCATGCCCAACTCTAAGTATATGAAGTATTGAGCCCAAAACGGAATGCAGGAAGGAGCGGATTAGGTGAGACCTAGACCCACCTAAGATGTTATGGCCCAGGCGCTGATTAGGTGTTACTCGGGTAACATACCTAGCTAATAGCTTAGTGGGTGTTACCCTTACCATACTCCCCACCTTGATGATATGTTGTGAATCCACTCTGTCTATTCCCTTTTACATCCATTTTAGAACACGGTACTAAACATTAGGCATATCACAATCTCAGGTAGACCATACCACTTTAAATTTTCCTAAGGTCAACTGTAAGCAAATTTATAATGTTTATTTTACATCCAACCCGTTGATAAGGTCTAAAAGAATTGGATGAGGCTAAAATACAAATAATAAATGATGTATTTATTATATCCACACTGTTTATCCATTTTGAGAGATCATCTTAGAAGATGATCCCAAAAAATGATTCATATCCAAAGTTTAAGTGGGCCACACCACAAATAACAGTGGCAACAATGATTATCACCATTAAAACATTTGTAGGCCCACCATAACCTTATTTTTTGTCCAATCTGTTCATAACGTCACACAGACCTGAATGAAGAGTAAAAATAAATATCATATTGATCCAAAACTTCTATAGCCCTAAAAGTTTCAATGGTAAAAAGTTTAAGCCCTAAAAGTTTCAATGGTAGACGTTCAATCCTTACTGCTTTTTACACTGTCGCCCACTTAATCTTTGGATCTGTCTTATTTTTCTGTTAAAGCCTTAGGATGAGCTTATTAAATGGAAAGAAGGTTGGATATAACAAATACCTCATGATTAGACCCATAGAACTTAGTGACGTCAACCCACCAGCTAGGTTGATGGACCATTAATGGGCCATAAAAGTTTTATATTATATTTGTTATGGTTAAAAATGGACTGGCTAAGGAGAAGGGGTCAGCTTAGACATACGTGCTCGTCGTGTGATCAACCAGCGCCAGTCGCGACCAAAGTGCCCATCAACGGCCAGAAATCAATAATCCACTACTGGGGAAACGGCCTACTCCTCGATCTTGGTCATCAGAAGATGAAGTATCTCCACTTCCATCAAATGTCGAGCCCTTCCACGGTCCCATTCATTTTCGAGCTGTCGTTCGGAACATCTCTTGGTAAGGGCCCCCGAGGTACGACCCTGTATGAGGCAAGACTCCAAGCCGCTACACTCAAGGAAACTCTGCCCCGTATGGTAAGATGAAGAGGATGGTCATTCCTGATTTAATCTATATTCTACTAAGGAAAGGAGCTCGGTCTCGGTGCTTGGACACGACCCCCAAAGGCAGGTCGTCAAGTCGGTAATATGCTCAATGACAAGGGAAAACTCGACCACGACTCACTGAAGAATCTAGGTACGAAGATTCTTTCTTGGGATGTCCATGTGAGTCACCTCAGACTCTCGACCTCGGCCTCTTACTATATGTTTCAATTGGTTTTGACTATTCAGATCTTATCGAAGAGACCTACCAGAGATCTTAGCCGGGGATCTCGTGAGATAACTGCAGCACGGATCTGTCTGAGATCTTAGCCAAAGATCTCAAAAGATATTCGCGATATACTCAGTATACGATTCCCTCTACAACATGCACCTACTAAGTAGGGAGATTGCCCTCTACACCATCGCCCTCCTTTTCAACTATAAAAAGGAGCATCTCTAATGGTGAAAGGTATATATAACTCTAAGCATAAAAACCCTATGCTTTAGTAGACCTAGATTCCCTGTCTGACTTAGGCATCGTAGGGTCTCCTTTGTCTTCTTTGTGTACAGGTACTCGAAGGTCCCTTCTAAACCCAGATTCCCTTTCTGACTTACACATCGGAGGGTCTCCTGCTGTAACCAGGGTTTCCTTTGTCTTCTTCGTGTACAGGTACTCAAAAGTCCAAGAAGGGTTAACCAGATTTCTGCATCAACAGTTTGGCGTTGTCTGTAGGAAAAGACATTGAAAGTCACTCTCCTCATCTACAACTCTCCAACAATGGCAAAAGGGAGAAGAAGGCCCAGACTGCTACAGCTGCACCCACTCCTGCGCTAGTGGAACGGTCTGAGGACCATCGGGACTCACCCTCCCAACTTCAAGTTGATTCTGCACCCGCAGGTCTAGTGCAGCAGTCCGAAGCTAGGGAGGCCGCCTTGTCTCTCTAGAGCATCAATTTGAAGCACTGACTAGTAATATCGATTAGATAAGGCAGATGTTAGAACGACAAAATCTTCTTCCCGACCGAGGGCTGAGGAGGCTAGTGCTCGGAGGACTATTGAAGTCTCTGCGCCACCTCAAGTACCCGTCAGCTCCCAGAGAAGCAAACAGTCTCGTGATGTGCCGAACTATGCACCCTCCCATACATCAGGAACTACCACACTAGTTGCCTCCGACCTACATCATACGTTGGAGATGAAGAGGCATGGTAAGGCTCCCGAGACAGTGACTGAGAACAAAGATCCTTAGGAGGCCAAACTTAATGAGCTACGAGGTCAGATCGGTGACATACAACAAGCCTACCGCGCGCAAGCTCCAACCTCGATAGAAGCTATGTTGGAGGAAATTAACTCACCGTTCACCGATGATATCAAACATGCTCAGCTCCCTCCCATATTCAGGATGCTGCTATTTACTCCTTACTTCGGGTCCACCGACCCGGCCAAACATGCATGGAGCTTCATGGTGCCTCGACCGCAGTAATGTGCCAAGCGTTCTCCTTAACGTTGTCAGGAGCAGCTCGAAAATAGTTCTAACAATTGAAACCAAAGTCTGTCAGTTTGTTCACTCAACTCAGCAAGGCCTTCATTACCAACTTTATCGGAGGAAAAGAAAGACAAAAGCTAATGACTCATCTCCTCAACATCATTCAAAAGGAAGACGAGCTGTTGAAGGATTACATCAAACGCTTCAACCTGGAAGCAACACAAGTGGAGAGCTATTCGGATCAGATCGCACCGGCCGCTATCATGGTCGGCCTGAGGGAGGGGAGATTCCTCTTCTCACTCAGCAAGAATCCCCCGATGACATTGGCCGACCTCCTCAACCGAGCTCAGAAGTACTCCAATGTCGAGGAGCTTTTTAGTTCGCGAAAAGCTACCATGAATGGAGGAAGCTTGATTAGGGAGAAATGACCTAAAGAAGAACAAGCATCGACGTCCAACAACAAGCATAGAAGAGACGATGATCCGACCAAGGGTCAATGTCTGAGCAGACGACCTGAGAGCAGATTCTGCTCTTACACTCCCCTCAACGCTATGCCCGAGCAAGTCCTCATGGAAGTTTGGGACAAACGACTCCTGAATGGATGAAAACTGACATCGATAAGTGAGATAAACAGAAGTACTGCCACTTCCACTGCGACCATGGCCATTCCACTAGCGATTGTTTCGACCTTAAGGAAGAAATCGAAGCCATCATCTGCAACAGACACGTACGAGAGTATGTCAGTAGGAGGGAAGAATGGTCAGATTGGAAGAATGAGTAGCCCAACAATGGCAACAATAACGAGGCTACAGGAGAAATTTACCCCATCTTCAGTGTGTCCGTGAGAGGAGGAGACTCGAACCAAGCACGTAAAGCTCATGCTCGAAGCATCAGCCATAACAACTCAAAACATTAGGTTTACCTCACCTGTAGACCTCCAAAGGAGCATAAAGTAATCTCCTACGAACTGACATTTACCGAGGAGGATGCCTAAGGTGTCTACCATCCCCATGATGATGCCTTAGTGGTGGCCATGACTATAGTGAACCTTAAAGTGTTTTGGATTTTGGTGGACACCGACAGCTCGATTAACATCCTCTTCGCCGACGCCTTCGATAAGATGGGGGTTGAGAGGTCCCAACTTCGGCATATTAAAACTCCTTTGCTTGGATTCACAGGGGACAGAGTCACCTCCGAAGGATTTATACATCTTTCGGTCATTGCGATAGAGGGACGAAACCAGACAACTACGATGATCGACTTCCTTGTGGTTGACTGTCCTTCTGTCTACAGCGTCATCCTTGGACGACCGTCCCTCAACACCATGTGGGCAGTGGCATCAACCTACCACCTCATAATGAAGTTTCCAACAGAGCATGGTGTCTGGCAGATCAGAGGAGACTAACAAGAAGAGACGGTCGAGAGAGGATCTCTAATGGAAGATCTCGTAGCCATCCCGCTTAGTCATTCCGACCCAACCCCTATTGTGTAGGTCAGATCATTGCTAACTTTGGGTCTGCGAGGCGAGATCATGGACCTCATCCGATGCAATGCCGACTTTTTCCCCTGGTCTCACCAAGACAAGCCCGACATCAACCTGGAAGTGATGGTCCACAAGCTGAACATCAACCCCGACCACCGGTCAGTAAGACAGAAGCAATGAGCATTTAAACCAGAACGATATGCCATCATTGGCGAAGAGGTCGGTAAGCTCCTTGAAGCTGGTTTTAGTGAGGAGATCTATTTTCTTAACTGGATTACCAACGTTGTCCTGGTGGAAAATCCAATGGGAAGTGGCGGGTCTGTCTTGATTACATCGACTTGAATAAAGCTTGCCCCAAGGATATTTTTTCCCTTTCCACGGATCAATCAGTTGGTCAATAGTATGACCGAGCACAAGCTCCTAAGCTTCATGGATGCCTACTTGGGCTAAAACCAGATTGCCATGCATCCCCACAATAATCAAAGTATGACCTTCATCACCGACAAGGGGCTCTACTGCTACATGGTCATGCCCTTCGGGCTGCAGAACGCTGGGGCCACGTACCAGTGACTCCATCAATAAGATGTTCACTCGGCAGATTAGACACTCCATGGAGGTTTACGTCAATGACATGCTCATTAAGAGCACCAAAACTACAGATCATCCTTCCTACTTGGAGGAGATGTTTGTGATCCTGTGAAAATATTAGAGGAAGTTAAACCCGAGCAAGTGTGCCTTCGGTGTTAGCTTGGGAAAATTCCTTAGCTTTTTGGTAAGTCAAAGAGGGATTGAAGCAAATCTCGACAAGATTGGAGCTTTGTTGGATATGAGCTTGCAAAGGATGACAAAAGAAATTCAGTGCCTCACGGAAAGAGTGGTTGTCCTCAACCGCTTCGTCTCGTGAGCCATTGACAAGTGCTTCCCTTTCTTCCAGCAGTTGAAAGGAAAACAGAAGTAGAATGGACTGAGAACTATGAGCTGGCCTTCCAATAGCTCAAATGATACTTAGGATCTCCTTCGCTACTTTCCAAGCCTGTGCAAGGAGAGCCACTACTACTCTACTTGGCAGTTTCATTCGTAGAAGTCAACTCGGCCCTCATCCGGGAACAGGGAGGGAAGCAATTCCCAGTGTACTACTTTAGCAAAGCCTTAGTCCCGGCTAAGACCAGGTACTTAGATATCGAGAAGCTCGCCCTAGCTCTGGTCATGTTATCTTGTTGCCTCCAACCTTAATTCTAGGCCCATACAATCATAGTCCTGACCAATCACCCCCTCCATCAAGTACTCCAGAAGCCCAATGTGTCGGGAAGACTTACGAAATGGGCAATCTAGCTCAGTGAATTCAACATCAAATATCAGTTCCACGCCACCATCAAAGGTCAAGTGACCGCCAATTTCATCGTCGAGTCCGTATACGATGAAAACTTGGAAGCTGATCCGAGCAGAAAAATCGACCAACTAGCCAAAGATGATCAGGTGGTCGGGCCCGACCCACCGACCTGGACATTGTACATCGACTGCTCATCCAATTCTAAAGGCAGCAGGGCCGGAGTAGTCATTGAGGCTCCTAACCAGACCTGCACTAAATATGCCTTAAGATTTGGATTCCAAACATCGAATAACGCAACAAAGTATGAAGCACTATTCACTGGACTTAGACTGGCAGCAACAATGGGGGCTAAAACCTAAAAGTCCACAGTGACTCACAACTCATCGTCAACCTAGTCGCCGGTGAGTACCAGGCTAAGGAAGAAAGAATGATCGCCTACTTACAAAAGGCCCAGGAACTTATGAGCAAATTCCCCAAGTGCGACGTTAGCTTGATCCCTAGGTTAAAAAACTCCGAAGCAGATGCATTAGCGAAGTTGGCCACAACGATTGAAGATGACATCCCAAGATCAACCCTGATCGTGTTCCTAGCCGAGCCGAGTATCAGCAAGTCCGATCCAGATACAATTCTTCTAGTAAATTTGATCCCGAGCTGGATGGACCTGATAGTCGAATATCTTCAGGAAGGCAAACTACCCAAAGATTGACTCGAGGCACGCAGGCTCCATTCCAGGTCAGCTCAGTATGCCATGCTCGGGGACACCTTATACAAAAGGGATTCTCTCTACTTGATCTGGGGTTTCTCCGACCTGAAGAGGCCGAGTATATTCTGAAAGAAATACATGAAGGGATTTTCGGCAACCACTCTGGCAGTCATGCCCTCACCCATAAAGTCATCCAACAAGGATACTTTTGGCCGACCATTCGGAAAGATGTCAAGCAATACACCCAGAAATGCGACAAATGTCAGAGATTCGCGGTGATATCTCATCAGCCACCTGAGCAGCTAACCCTCATGACCAGACCATAGTCGTTCACCCAATGGGGGATAGACATTATCGGCCATTTGCCAACTGGCAAAGGTCAGACTAAGTTCGCAGTCGTCGCGGTTAACTACTTCACCAAATGGGCCGAGGCTGAACCATTGGCCAAGATCACTGAGTATAAAATCACCGACTTCATCTGGAAAAACAACATATGTTGGTACGGAATCCCGCATATGATCGTCTCAGACAACGGGAAGCAGTTCGATAATGATCGGTTACGAGGCATGTGTGGGAACCTCAGAATTCAAAACGCCTATTCATCACCTCGGTACCCTCGAGCTAATGGCCAAGTGGAGGAAGTCAATAAGATCATTGAAAACCACCTCCGGGCCAAGCTCGGGAAAGCAAAGGGGGCCTGGGCCAAAGAACTCCTCTATCTCCTCTGGGCATATCAGACCACTACCCAGATGGTCACAGGAGAAACTCCTTTCTCCCTAGCCTTTAGAGCAGAGGCCGTTGTCCCAGTCAAGATAGGGCTCCCTAATGCACGGATTCGGTCTTATGATGAAAATCAAAATACTGAGCAGATGGCTCAAGACCTGATCTGGTCGAAGAGGGAAGGGAACAAGCTCAACTTAAGGTCGCGACCTGGCAACAGCAAGTCGCTCGATTCTACAATTCCCAAGTAAGGGCGAGAAGGTTTCGAGCTGGAGATTTGTTCCTTCACAAAACCTTCCAAAAACACCAAGGAGCTCAATTCGGGGACTCTGGGGCCAAACTATGAAGGGCCCTACACACTACCCCACTTGGGACCTATTGACTCGAAGACATGGAGGGATGACCTCTGCCGCATACATGGAACGCCGAACATCTGAAGATTTACTAACTGTGAAGACCGACCAGACCTCAGGTCAGAATCTACATGTCTATTGCTCGAAATCTACAATGATTGACCTACTATGTTAGAATCTACATGTCTTGTTCAGAACCTATAATAAAAATCCCAAGGCCGAGAATTTTAAATTATATTCATTGTCAACAATATTCGGTCTACATAGTCTACTAAGGACTTCTCTTAGTGCAAGGGAAAATAGCCCTCTCACCAATCGCACGACCCTTCGAGAAGAGGTCAAACTATTAATCAATTTTACTACATGGTCTACCGAGGACTTCCCTTAGTGCGAGGGAAAAACAGTCATCCTTAGTCGTCCGACCCTTAAAGCAGAGGCCAAACCACTAATTAGTAACGCTACCTGGATTGCGCTATCTATAATGAGGATCTCTTAGTGCAAGGGAAAACAATCCTCCTAAGAAAACCGTTCGGCCCTTTATGAAGGGGTTATTGTAACTAATCCATTTGTTCTACAAAGGCAGAATTCTCTTAATAAAAGGAAGAGCTCAAGAGCTCGTCCTAACGCTTCTACTTGACTAATATGTTCAACCTACCATTATGGCTAACGAACGGCAAACCGACCTGCTAAATCTACTTAGAATTCCACACACGATAATTGCTACAAAAAATCCTCTTTCCATTGATATAAAAGATATTACATGTGCAAAAAGAATACAAAAAGAGGCTAGAGGGGTATGCTCAAGCTTCCACTAAGGTCGATTGTTCGGCTTCAGCTGGGGTCGAGACATCAACCCCCAGCGACGTCGAGTCCTTGGCAGGGCTGTCTTAAAGGCTAGTGAGGTCGAGTTCAAGGTATTTTTCCTTGACATCCTCAAGGAATTTATCATACCCATAATTATACATTAGCTCTTTCTCTTCAGCCTATTCCTTGGAGGCCTTGAATTCCTCCACCACCGCTGCCCGGGCCGCCAGGATGGATGCCTCAGCCTCTGCCAGTCTCGCCGCAAAGCTGATCTTCATCTCGGCTAAATCAGCCTTCCATTTAGCAGTGTTCGTCTGGGCACCCTTCAAAAGAGATCGTGTTGCATCCAGCTCGACCTTCATCTGGTCCCTCTCCTTCTGAGCCTCCTTAGTTTGAGCCTTGAGAGCCACATGCTTCTCCCCAAACTTCTGCAAGGCAGATCGAAGCTGCTTGACCTCAACAACTTTGTTCGCGAGGCTTGCCTTTACATCCTCGCACTCCTTCCCGATGCGTATTATTGCACGACAGGCATTCAGGACCCATGGTCGAACTGAAAAGTTTCATGTCAGGAAAAAAGAGTTAAGTATGAAAGCAACTATAAGGAGAGGATAAAGTTATATCTTATAGAAAAAAGCGGCCACTTGGCCCATGGCTTCGACTGGGTCGATAGCCATCGCCTCAGCAATCTCAGCATCAGAGACATGTCGAGCTATCCACGGTTGGAGACATGTCGTGTAAGAGGAGCCAGACCCCCTCGGGCCCCGCCTCTTTGCTAACTAGATGAGCTACCCGCTTGGATCTTGGAAGATAGCTCTGCCTGAGCCTCGGAGGGATGAGAGTCAGTAACAGGGGAGACCTCTCTCACCGAAACAACCTCCTGTTGACCCGCATCGACCGCCTCTGAGGCTGATGGTGGGTTTGTGATGGTGGTGTCAGGAGCAGCCGAGGCGCACCCCTCGCCAACAGTCGAGCTCAACTGCCTTCTCATGGGCTTGTCTGAGCCCGATCTTGACTTCCCTCACACCGCCTTAGTGGGAAGGATGATTGCTCTCCTCCTTGAAGATTTCCTCTGAGCCAGCTCGGCGTCAGAGGGAACCCAAGCTCGTTTGGAGGAAGGAGTTTGGTCAGCCATCTCTGTGCAGAAAAAGCAAGTGATCAATGACAAAAGAAATGACAACTTCCGAACTCTTGAAGAAATCAACTGAATATACCTGGCATGGAAGGGGCAAGACCTGACTAGTAGAGGAGTTCAAGAGTAATCAACAGCTTCCAAGACCTTGCCAAAGCCTCCAATTGCTCGATCTGGTTACTCTCCGAGTCTGTCACTAAGGTCGGATACTTGGGCGGAACTATCAAAGACCACAACAACGAGGAGTAAAATAAGAATGTTAAAAAAAAAAAAAAAGGAAAAGAAGGGGAAAACAACAGTCTGAATGTGCTCGATCTGTGTGGACGAAGCGGATCAGAACCCGAAATCGTAACTCAGCAGTCGCTGGAGCCTCCCACTCCCCCGATGCCCAAAACCATTTTTTTTCTTCCAATTCTTATTGGAGGTCAGGACATCTTTAATGATGCCCTTGTCCATCTTTGGTTGGAACGAAAAATAATACCAACCATCGTGGAGAGGGTTGGTATTCACCTGGTACATGTGAAGTAATTCATCCGCGGTCACAAGACAAAGGCCCCCACCAAAGCCCTTCAAGCATTTGGGATTATTTGGTCAAGGGCCAGATTCAGATGAGAGACGACCTTCCTAATGATGCAGGGGAGAGGAAGCCTCAGGCCGCACTGGAGGGTGACCAGAAATATTGTCACCTCGCCCTCTCTAGGTTCACTTATAAGTTCACCAAGTGTGGGAGCTCGAAGTACCAATGAGTTCGATATGTGGTACATTGACCTGAGTTGCACTAGGTCGGACTCCTTCAAGCTCGACCCAACTAGGCTGGTCTTCTCAGACTTTAAGGAAGATAGGGTCCCCTCTTCCCTTCTTAGAGTTGACTCCGCCTCGACTCCCGCGGGCTGCTCAGTAGAAGATTGAGTCGTAGCCCTTGCCCTTTAAATGGGTGCGATCTCCCTTTCACATATCATCATGATCGGTGATGGCGGGTTGGCCCAAGCCAATCATAGTCCTCCGGCTCCGAATCACCCTAGAATGCAGCGGGTTCATCCTAGGTGTTAGAAGAATTCGACATTTTTTTAAAACTTTAAAACGGGAGCAGCAAAACAGATAAAAGAGAGAAGGAAGGAAGAAGGCCGGAGAAGATGTGAAGAAAGGCCGGAGAGACAGGGTTCCGACTTACCGGAAATCGCCAACTCCGGTGGAAACAATAACAAAGAGGGGTAGCGAAAGCAAATGCCCCTTACACTGTTAGGGCATCCCTCTTTTATAGGGAATTCGATCGTACGACAATGACTGTCCACATTTAATGCGGTAGCTAAAACGACCCCTCGATGCCCACGCTTGGCCACGTGGAGCCTTCCCACTCGGTAGGCGACCCGACTTCCTAGGAGATGCCATGTGTCTACGCCCCATAAGCTAGAAGTCGAACAGGCGCCCTGCCAGCGCATGTGACCTCGAGTCGACGCACGTTACCTCGATCGTGCCGTATCATGATTGCAGATCCATTCCGATTCCCGCACCCACCGCCTTATTCAACATTAATAACAAGCGCATGCCCACTTATTTTGCATTAATGATGAGTAGGCTCGACACCCACGCACGAGAAAGTCCGACCTCACTAAACCAACTTACTTCCCGAGCTTACTGCGCAAGCTTGGAAGTAGGGGGTTACTGTTATAGGTAAAAATGGATTGGAGAAGGAGAAGGGGATAGCTCGAACACTTGTGCTTGTCGTGTGATCAGCCAGCAACAGTGGCAACCAAGGAGGTCCTCAATGGCCAGAAACCATTAATCCACTGCTGGGAAAAATGGCCTACTCCTCGAGCTCGGCCATTAGAAGATGAAGTATCTCCACTTCCATCAGATGTCAATTCCTTCCACAGTCCCATCCATTTTCGAGTTGCTGCTCGGAACATCTCTTGGTAAGGGCCCCTGAGGAACGACCCTGTACGAGACATGACTCCGAGTCGCTACGTACACTCAAGGAAACTCTGCCCCGTACAATAAGATAAAGAGGATAGTCATCCTCGATTTAATCTATATTCTACTAAGGAAAGGAGCTTGGTCTCTGTGCTCGGACACGACTCCCAAAGGCAGGTCGGCAAGTCGATAATCTGCTCAATGCCAAGGGAAAACTCGACCACGGCTCATTGAAGAATCCAAGTCAGAAGATTCTTCCTCGGAATGGCTATGTGTAGAGCTGTACACGAGCAGCAAAAGCTCAGTAACTCGCTCGACTCAACTCAAATCGAAGCTGAGTTCGAACCGAGTCGAGCTGATTTTTGGGGCTCGAAATGAGTTTGAACCGAGTTCGATCTTGCCCCAGCTCGACTCAAATACTACTCGAACTCGGCTCGACTCGATATAGGGTATATATACCATTCCCAAAAAAAAAAAAAAAAAAACCCTACCCCATGCACAAGGGCGTGTGTGTATCAAACATAGTACTCCATCTAAGCATGTAAGCTGAATTCTCTCCTTTGTTGCAGGAAAAACAAGTGGGGCAAAAGCCGTAAAGACTTTACAGCCCTTTTCATCTTTTTAGCAACGTTTTAAAGATACGACTATTTCGAATCCCAAATGCTTATTCAAGCACTGTAACATGAGTTTCATAGACCATAAGAGAAGAAGGAGAACTAACATGCTTATAATCTGGAGTCATCCTTTTTCACAACACGGGTCGACCTTCTAACCTCAACAAGATCCTCTTCTTTTCGAACCACACATGGGTTCTCCTTTTGGGCCTTTTCACAAACACAGAGAAGGCAAAAATGAGAATTGCAAGATGAGTTCACAGTAAGCAAGAACGAAGAACACAAATCCTTCTGTTCTCTTCTATTCTCTTCTGCCGCAATTCCTCCATTCTCCTCTTGTTCTCCACTCTCTCTCTCTCTCTCTCTCTCTCTCTCTCTCTCTCTCTCTCTCTCTCTCTCTCTCTCTCTCTCAGCCTTCCTTACCTGCACAGCCGCACCCGAACTCGACTCGAAAACTTTGCTCGAACTCAGTTCGAACTCATGAGCCGAGCACGAGCCGCTGTTCTGAGCTCGAAGGCCGAGCCGAGCTGGGACTCGAGGAGTCCAAGTCGAGCACGAGCTGGGCAAAGCTCGGCTCGACTCGACTTGTGTACACCTCTAGCTATGTGAGTCACCTTGAACTCTGACCTCGGCCTCACACTATACGTTTCAACTGGTTCCGACTATTCAGATCTTATCGAAGAGACCTACCCGAGATCTCAGTCGAAAATCTCGGGAGATAACTGCAACACGGATCTGTATGAGATCTTAGTTGAAGATCTCGGAAGATATCCGTGATATGCTCTACATGATAATTGGATCTGATTTATTTTCAGGGTAATGACCTGAAATAATCTGAAAAAAAAAAAAAAAAAAAAAAAAGAAAAAGAAAAGAAGGATGAACGGCGTGGATACAGAATACATGCATAAACGTGGCCCCCACAGTAAGGAACGCACCGTCTTGCGTCATTCCGGGGTCTCACCTAATCCGCTCAAATGCAGCAAACCTCTGAAGACAAAATAAGTAACATCAGTCCGACGTGTGTCTCATTCGAAAATACTATCCACATCCCGACAAAACCGTATTTAAAAACCTCTGCATACTATCCACATCCCGACAAAATCTCTCTCTCTCTCTCTCTCTCTCTCTCTCTCTCTCTCAATGGCGGAGTCGCAGCAAGCAGAGCTGTTTGAACTCAGCAATGGAAGCATGGTGGTGAAGATCAGCAACTGGGGCGCCACCATTACTTCCCTCCATGTCCCTGATGCCAACGGTATGCCCTCTATCGTCTGTTTTTTAAATGATGTTGTCTCATCCATCATACACGTGGTATACATTCACGTTCATCCAGGCCGTCCAAGTAATAGTGGCCACAGTGGATGGAACGTAGGCTGAAAATTCCACTGATCGACTTACCCTAACCAATCCATTGGCGGGTTTTTCGGATGGACGGCTGAGAATAAATTTTTCTCAAGGGTCCAGATTCAGTGCTTGGATCGTTCGATGAATTATGGGTTATATGCGCCACCGAAGATGGGTGGGGCACATGATATGAATGGTCGCGGTTGGCTTATTACGCAGCAGTCGAGGCGACACCACAACTTAAGAAGCGGTGTTGAACTATCACGGAGAAATAAATGGTGGTGTTGATGTGAATTTCTCTCACTTTCTTTCTGTTTTTGTGCCGTTTCAGGAAATCTTGTGGACGTCGTTCTTGGATTCGACACGCTCGAACCTTATCTGGTCAGTCTTGTTTAGAAAAAAGATCTCATTTGGGTTTTGAATTTTGATTGATTCTAGCAGGAACCATGCTCTGGAGGAGTATGGTGGATCATACACTTGCGCATACGCACTGTGCGTTTGGCATGCATGCGATTCAATCCAGATGATCAAATTTCAGAAATTATAGGTGCTGATGGATCAATGTGAATTTTGGGGGAATCCCTCATTAGCATTGGTGTACATTGGGCAAATCGCATGAATCATCGAACTATGGGCCCCACATGGACGAACTCTCACATCAGGATATTCAAAATCTGCACCATACAATGGATGGTGCATGGCACTAACGTTATCATTGTTGGGTGATCTTGTTTTGGTTAATTTCTCATGCATTCATAACACATCCAGATTTACAGCCATCTGTCCGGTGTCTATGAAATGGATATTTGAAAATAACACTTATTGTCTATGGAATAATTTGAGCCCTTAAGACTGTCAATCAGTATGCTTCTGGGACATGCATCACCAATGTTGTCAAACTGCATATGCCGTTCTATGCGATTGGATATGCTTGGGCGCATATGCGATCGCGTCCGCATATGTGATTGTGCGATCGCATATGCGCCCAAGCATATCCGATCGCACAGAACGGCATATGCAGTTTGACAACATTGGTGATGCTTCCCTAAGTCAATAGATAACTAATATAGTAATTTTACATATATAAAATTAGTTTATGACTAGTTAGAAAAATGAATGAAGTACATCAAATTCAACATTCAACAATATAGTTAAGTAACAAAACAATCAATAAACTAGTTATTGTACAAATACAATTTTGAAGTTACGTCTTAATGTTTATTATTTATACATTATAACACTAACACTAACAAGTTACAATTTACAACTTAGTTACAATCAATGTTCAAAGTATCGGTATCGCTACAAGTTTCGCTGGCTAGGGATACATAAACAATATCGTTATCGCCGATAATATCGTTGATAACCAAAAATGCGGGGAAACATGGGAAAAACGGTGGAATTTTCAGCGAAACTTCAGGAGATGTCAAAATGTACATATTTAGAAAAAAATAAAATTGCAAAAAGAATGCATTCATAATAAGTTCCCATTTAATGGGGCCTTAAAAGCATGTGTTGTTGTAAGAAATCAGTCCAACCATCCCATCCAGCCTATTTAACCATCCAACCTTTCATCCAAACATCCATCCATATTGCAAAATATCAACAACACATGATATTTCACCAAGAAATGATTAACAATTGGAAAGAAAACGAAAGATTATGGTGTCAATATCGCGCAGGTTGCGATATTGATAATATCAAGATATTATTAATATTATCAATGACAGATTGAATACTACATACAACCATGTGCCCATGAAAAAAAATTGGAACACAAATTTTACTAATAAACAAAATTCTGATGATATCAATACGTTGGCGAAAATATTGACGATACATTGGTGATATTGATGCATTGGCAATACAAGCGACACCTAGAATTTACATAGTTGAAAATGACGATTACATTAGCAATATTGATACGTTGGCAATACTTAGCAATACATTGCTAATACCTGGAATTTCTGATACTACTAGCATTATCATTATCGCTACCAGTGTTATCGGTATCGCTGAGCTGGAGATAAAGATAATATCGGATATATTTCAATAATATCGGAGATATTTCGAACACTGGTTACAATAAGTTACAACTTAGTTACACTAACACTAAGTTACATTCAACAATATACTTACACAACTTATAGTTACAAGCGGTGTTTCAAATAGCGCCCGTAGCAAACGCTACGTAGCGTAGCGTGGCCGTAGCGCTACGTAGCGTCCCAAATAGCGTAAATCCCTTATAGTGTACGCTATGGGGGTCGTAGCGTACGCTACAGCTATGTAGCGCGTAGCGTCCGTAGCGTAAGCTACAATGTATTTTTTTACTGTTTTATTTTTTAATTCCTTTTTTCTCGTTTTCTTTGTTTCTAATGTTGAGGAATGTAACACTTGCATTGTACTTAATACTTTTAACCTATAAGATTTTTATTTCTTTTCATAATTGTGACTTGTGGTTTCAATTAGACATTATTAATTAAAGTGGTTTGCTTAGAAAGTTGTTGATGTGATAATTATTTAATTTGGCTTATGTGGATTGACTTTTGATAAATGATAACTAATAACTTTTTTGAACATGCTTATAATTTATAAAATGAATCATCTTTTAGGCATTTATATATATATATATATATATATATATATATTCACTATTTATTATATTTGTCCTATTTTAAAATTAAAAAATAGAAGTATTGTGTAGCTTACGCTACATGCTACGTATTTACGCTACATGCTATAGAGGGCTTAGCACTACGCATCACGCTACCGCTATTTAAAACATTGGTTACAAGTTACACTACTAACGAAAGTTTGATTTTTTGCAAAAATAAAAAATAAACAAATAAAATAATGTGCCAACAGTTGGCAGATATGCGATCGCATATGCACTGCAATCACGTATGCGATATGCATATGGGAATTTGCATATACGAATATGCGGTCGCATTTAACAACACTGTGCATCACCATGGTGGGTCCGCTGATTTGGACAACCTCGATCGAGGTTCTTGTATGACGTGCTAATGGTGGATGAATGCATGCTTATGATATGATTCCTCCTAGCTAGATATGGTTTTTTTTTTTTTTTTTTTTTTTAAATGTTTTTTCTTGGGCTAGATTTGTTTGGAATCAATGGTTTTGAATAATCAATTGAAATGAGATTTTACATTAAATGGCTGTTCAATCCTAAACACCCACTTGAGATATGTCTGATTTTTGAGATTCTACCATAAAAATTACTGAGTTTACTTAGAAATAAATACATGCGCAGTCAAAATTCTATCTTGTATGGTTATTAAGCTGTTGACACTTGTTTTGATTTTTATATGTGAATCGACTTAGAGAAAATTGAAGACATTTTGATCATTTATTGGTAAATTGTAGTTAAGGTCTTAAAGTTGGAGCAAGGTGAAATCATGAAGGAGTAACTTTCACTAAACAAGTGTGAATGGATCATAACCGAAAATTGGACGGAGAACAAAAGATACTATTAACCATTTGATTTTCTCCTTTAAATTTGGACCACTTTCTATTTTGCTTTTAACCATCAATTAGGTACACATCAATTGCATGATTAGGCTTGATTTATCAATGTGATTTTAGATATATGCTCCCCACAATGGCATCGGCAATTTAGATTATCTGATGACTATACATCTTGCCCTTCTCCATAAAGTCGTTGGCTCACATTGTGCTCGTTCACCGCTAAGCTAATCTACCTATTCAAGGTATGCTAGCACGGTCCTTACTGTTACATGACCCTCACAACTATTATAAATTGAAGAATAGCATTGAAAAAAAAAAAAAAAACTGTTTGAAATGTCCACACAAACTAAAATGAGAAACATGGAAAATCAGTTCAACTGATATGATTGTTTTTATGGAAAAAAATTAAATAAATGGTCATTTTAGGCCGTAAAAGAAGAAACTCTAAAATGGCCGTTATATGTGAACACTGTTGTAATGTTACACTGTAACACTTTGGGGCCTTAAGCACTATATGTTGTTAAAATTTCTTTGTAGTCATGCATACTCATGATCTATGCATTTCTTTCCCTTCACTCTGTTTTTCAGAAAGGAGCTGCACCTTACTTTGGCTGCATTGTTGGTCGAGTTGCAAATAGAATCAAAGAGGGGAAGTTCACTCTCAAAGGAAAGGAGTATTCTTTGCCCATCAATAACCCGCCCAACAGTCTCCATGGTAAGGACAAGGTTCAAATTTCAGAATGTAAATTCAATCAGAAATTTATTGCGATAAATTCTTCTGCTGATGGGATACAAAGATATGCATTGTGATACTGTTTCTATCAGTAATAAGTTCTGATACAAATTTATAGTATCAAATGTATCCATAGATACATCCATCCATGGATAATGTTTATGGAATTCAACATCATACCATGGTCATATTGGAAGGTAATATGAAGGTATTGTGGTAAATTCATATGGTGATATCTTATGGTGATATGTTCGAATGATATCTAACCTTGGTAAGTACAGTGTCCTGCAATTCTTAAAACATTATCATCCAATTTCATGACAATACTATTAGAAGGGTACTCTTTAAACTTTATGAGAAAATCTAACCAGAATGGCACAAATTTCATTATCCATTGTGTTTTACTCAAATTGCACATATGGCACATGGAGTTTAGTTTGGACCCTTCATCTTGTGGTTCCCACAGATAGATCACTATCCACAATTGTCAGTTTGTGTCAAACTGGAAACATGGATGTTGCAATAGATGTTCGTATTCTGCTGAGTAGTGCAGGAGAAGTTATATATAAAGCCCCAATTGGGGGAATGGGGGGCTTGCTGCCTGTGTGGAGTTTGGGGTACTTTGCACCTGGTGGGGGTTCAAGCGCAGCGTCCCCAACCTGAATTGTATGAGACCCAATCCGACCGAATAGGGTGTTTTGGATATTTCTGTGGATGGAGTATAAATATTCTTTTTAGACGTCGAATTAGGGTAAAACACTTGCAATGGAAGATCCTCAATCCTCGTCTACAGTGCAAGTGCCTCTTCTTGTAGAGGTCCATTTTTTCCAGCCACTTTCTTCCATGGGTTAGTCTCATCTTGAAATTGAACCTACTCATGATGGAAGAAGGGATAGTGAAGTTGTCCATGGCATGCCATCCACATCTTCTTCTGAGCTTTTAGATCATGTACCTCATTGTTCTAATGATCTTCCTATTGCACAGAGGAAAGGTGGACATTCTTGTACCGAACATCTTATTTCCATATTTGTCTCTTTTCATTGTTTGTCTCCTAGATTTCACAAGTTTGCATTGGCTCTTTCCTCCCATTCTATTCCCAATTCATATTAAGAAGCCTTGTCTCATGAGGGGTGGAAGGAGGTTTTGGAAGAAGAGATGACTCATCTTTTAGTTGGCAAGTGTGTTGTTGGATGCAAGTGGGTATATATCATTAAGTTTCAACTCAATGGAATAGTCAAAAGATTGAAAGCTTGATTAATTGCAAAGGGATACACTCAAAACTCTTGGAGTTGACTACACTATGACGTGCTTTCTAGTTGCTAAGCTTAATTCCAGCCGTGTTAATCTCTTAGTTGCTTGTAACCATGACTAGTCATTATTCCAACTTGACTTTGAAAGCACCTTTCTTCATGGAGATCTCACAGAAGAAGACTATATGGAGCAACCACCTGAGTTTGTTGTTTAAGAGTAAGATAAAGTGTGTAAGCTTCATAAGACGATATATGGGCTGAAGCAATTGCCACAAGTATGGTTTAAAAAGTTCAATAAGGTTGTGTTAGCCTATGGGTTACAAAGGAGTTAGGCTAATCATTCAGTCTTCATATGGCGGTG
Organism: Magnolia officinalis; assembly: GCA_021015155.1. NCBI lineage: Eukaryota > Viridiplantae > Streptophyta > Magnoliopsida > Magnoliales > Magnoliaceae > Magnolia > Magnolia officinalis. The sequence goes on from JAJHSJ010000009.1 coordinate 24,958,038, forward strand.
TGCGTCTGGGTTGATTGTGTATGTGGATGATATTGTGGTCACAGGCAATGAGAATAAATGAATTGTATAACTTAAGCAATACCTTCAACAACAAAAAATTGATAAAAGATTTAAGTCATCGTCGGTATTTCCTAAGGATAGAGGTTGCAAGACCAAAGGAAGGGATTAATCTATCACAACAAAAGTATACCTTGGGCTTACTTACAGAAACGGTTTTTTTTTTTTTTTTTTTGTGCTAAGCTTGCCGATACACCAAGGATAGTTGAAGACCCAGGAAGGTACAAAAAATTGGTTGGGAAACTTATTTACTTGACTATTACTAGACTTGACATATTGTATGTAGTTAATCTGGTTAGTCAGTTCATCAGTTTTCCTAGAATTCCACATTTCAATGGATTTGTCCAGATTTTGCAGTATCTTAAGGTAACTCAAGTTTAAGGAATCTTATATAAGAGATAACCTTATTTTCAGGTTTTCATGTATTCTGATGCTGATTGGGTAAGTTCTCTATCTAATAGGTGGTTTACAGCTAGATATTGTACATTTATAGGAGGAAATTTAGTCACATGGAAGAGTAAGAACTAAGAAGTAAAGCGTAGTAGCAAGATCTAATATAGAGGCAGAATATAAGGTCATGACACATACTACATGATGGGGACATCACGCGCACACGTCGCCCCCTACGCACGTACGCAAGGAGGAGGGCCCCACCATCGATCTGACTCAATGACGTCCAGGGAGGGCCTCCTAGTTAGAAAACGGAGTTTTGGTTTATTAGAGTGGGCCTGATAATCAAGTAAAGCCCATCATAGGATCTTATGATCGAGACCCACTAGTCGGATTGATTTCATATTTTAGGTTTTGATTATTTATGTTATTTAGAATATCATGAATGCTTTAGATTTCTTTGTTTGGTCTTTATTTTGGTTTACTTCATCGCCAAGTAATAGATTGCACACATGGCACGAGTTTTGGGGTATAAAGTTTTCTTATAAATAGGCACCCCTTGTAGTTCTTTTGATTCAATGAAGATTAATAAAAATTGTTGCGTTTTTCTGCTCCTTTCCGAGTTATGAAAACCTAATTGGGTGTGAAGCCCTCCCTTCTTCGAAGGGCTAACTACCGTCGTGCGAAGCCACATCTATCCCGATTCGCCCCCACCTTCTTCCATCCATATTTCTCTTCTCCTACAAGCATTCCATCTACAAATCCATCAATAGTTGTAGCCGTTTTTCTCTCTACAGCAGATTTCCAGAATCTGGCCCTGCAGGAAGGCTGAAACTTCGGCGGAGCACCATGCACAAACCGTGCATCGGATCGAGCTGAGATTTAGGAGTTTTGGAGTCCATCCCTGGCCAACCAGGGCCAAGGTGGCCTTTTTCTGAATAGTGGGCCTCACACACGTGCGGCCGTGATCACACACACTGCATCTGGGCCAATGTTGCTGTTCGCGTACGGGAACTGTCTTTTGGTTCAGGCTTTCTTCTTATTTTATCCTCTCATACCAGTTTTTTCATAAACTCTAACCTTAGATTGCATTATCCTTAATTTATTTGCCCATTTTCTCACCCCTAGGATTCCTTGAATTGAAATTGGTGAATCCCTTGGATTAGGGACTGATTGTTGTGTATGTGTAGATGATTACTGCTTATCTTTGAGCATCGTTTGGTTTATAATTTTAACATATCCAGCCCTAACCTGTGTAGGCCTGGACCCGTGCAGATTCCCCTTTACTTGAATGTTTGAGCTTTTGTGTAGGATGTGGAATTAATATGGATTGCTTTGAATTAGTATGATCTAAAGCCTGAGATCTTGCATATCATATTTAATTTTCCATGTCCTGCATCACCACATGTGAGCTTGTATGGGTAAAACAGTTGTTGTAAGAGATGAGTTTTGTTGTAACTTTGCCAATATAGTTGTCTTGTACAGCTAGATATTATACATTTATAGAAGGAAATTTAGTCATGTGAAAGAGTAAGAATTAAAGCATAGTAGCAAGATCTAGTACAAAAGCAGAATATAAGGTCATGGCACATACCATGTGTGCTTGTATGGGTAAAGATGTTGTTGTAAGAGATGGGTTTTGTTGTAACTTTGCCAATGCAGTTGTCTTGTAATAAGTAGCCAACAACTAATATTTCAAACAACCTAGTTTTTCATGAGAGAACGAAACATATTGAAGTTGATAGTCACTTTATTTGTGAAAAAGTTAACAATGGTGAAATTTCTACATCGAATGCCATGTCTATAGATAAGATTGTGGATATGTTCATTAAAGCTCTTGGTCACAATCAGTCTGAGCATATCTTTTCCAAGCTAGGCATCAATAACATCTGTGCTCCAACTTGATGTGGTGTTAAAGCCGACTAATATGGGCCGTATGATCATATGGCCCAGATGCAGGACATGAAATTCAGATATGATGTGCAAGATTTTAGATTTAAGATCACGTAGTTCATAAACAATTACACAAATTCCACATCCCACACAAAAGTCCAAATATTTAATTAAGGGGAATCTATGTGGGTCCAGGCCTACACACGTTAGGGCTGGATCAATAAAAATTATGAACCAAACAATACTTAAAGGGAAATAGAAATCATCCACACATGCATAAGAATCAATCCCTAATCCAAGGGATTCCCCAATTTTAATTCAAGGAACCCTAGGGTGAGAAAAGGGGCAAATAAATTAGGGAAAATGCAATCTAGGGTTAGGGTTTATGAAAAACAGGTATGAGAGGGTAAAAGAGAACGAAAACCTGATCCAAAAGACTGTTCCCGCGTGTGGACAGCGGGTTTGGGGTGCTCGCACGTGCACAGGTACCTGGCCGCACGTGCAAGGGGGCGTCGATTGCGGAAAAGCTCTCCTTGGCCCTGGTCGGCCAGGAGTATGCTCCGAAACCCCGAAGTTTTGGGTTGATCTGAGCTACAGCTTGTGCGTGGTGCTCCGCCGAAGCTTCAGCCCTCCTGCAGGGCCAAAATCTGGAATTCTGCTGTAAAGAAGAAAACTGTTGTAACAAAGGACGAATTTGAAGCACGGATGGTGGTAGAAGATGAAAAAAGAGAGATGATGGAGGGTGGGGGTGAATCGGGATCGATGTGGCTTCGCACCACGGTAGTTAGCTCTTCGAAAAGGGAGGGCTTCGCACCCACTTTTGAATTCTTCCACAACTCACTAAGAGAGTAGAAAAATAAAGCAGAAATTTTTATTAAGCTTGAATCCATCAAAAGAACTACAAGGGGTGCCTATTTATAGGGAAAACCTTATATTCCCTAAACTCGCGCCATGTGCGCAACCTCTTACTTGGCGATGAAGTAAACTAAAATAAAAATCAAACAAAGAAATCTAAAGCGTTCATGATGTTTTAAATAATAACAATAAGCAAAATCTAAAATATGAAATTAATCTGACTAGTGGGCCACGATCATGAGATCCCATGATGAGCTTTTTTTGACTATCGGGCCCACTTTTTGAATCAAAACTCCATCTTCTAACTAGGAGGTCATCCCTGGACGTCATCATCGAGCCAGATCGACAGTGGGGCTCTCCTTCTTCGTACGTACGTGCGTAGGGGGCAGCGTGCATGCGCGTGATGTCCCCATCAGCCCACCTAATCCTTTGGTTCTATCATTTAGTTCCTCTCATTACGCATATTTTATTTTCTTCATATTGTAGTCTATAAAGTGAGCGGTATTTTCAGTATATTTAGTTTTGTAACTTAATAAAAAGCAAGAGGGGGGGATGTCAAACCTCTCTCTCTCTCTCTCTCTCTCTCTCTCTCTCTCTTCTCCACACAAACTTTCAGTTAGAAAAGAAAAAATGGGAAAAAAAAAAAAAAAAACCAATAATGGGCTTCTGGATTAAATCCATAAAATAGTCTGCCCAGACGTTGTTGGAAATTGCGAATTATTTATTTTCATGAATTGGCAAGGACCACTTTAGTTTTATTCATTCATGCTTAAATGTTTAACAGACTAGGCTACTATAAGTACTGCCTTTTCTCCACCATTTCTTTAATGCTGGTAAAACATCCAATGTACATTGGCATACACATTAGTCAATCCAGACTGCCCAAATGTTGGAGGAGCATAGCCCAAAAATTATGCTGATCCCATCTAACCATTGAATTTGGATCTATGACCATTCTCCTTATAAACGTGCATTTGATGGCCGCCACCTTGATGATTAGGATCATTTGTTCTGATCAGTGTTACTATTAGATCATTCCTCAGTGGCACCCATGATTTGGGCAGCCTTGTTAGATGTAAATTATCCTAATTCCCACTTGTATGGTGGATGATTTTCCACTTAAGAAATGCACAGACAGAAAATAGTGTCATGTGCTTAGGGCCTGTTTCGACTCACCATCAACATAGAAGTTCTTAGAAAGGGGGCTTCCTGCAAAAGTCACTTTTTCGAAAGTCAATCGGATTGGTTTTCTACGAGTGGGCTTTTTAGCACCTGTTTTGAGGAGTGGGGAATCAAAATGATGTTTGCAGAATGGTGTCCAAATTGCTGCAAAACCCTCGTTTCAGTTCGAAATGGGAATTTTGCCTAAGAACCCCATTTAGATGGTGTGTACAGACAAGCCCCTGTATTGTAGAGGAATCAGGGACATCTTACTGAAGAAGCCCAGGAATCCTATAAGTAAAATCAGAAACAGCAGCACTTTGATCTTTCCTAAAAACAAGGTCGTTCCTTCTGTACCAATTATCATCCTTGTCAAATTAGCATCAAGTCCTGGCCTTTCAAATTGGATTGGAGTTTTTGAAATGAAGAGCTCTGGCATCCCATTTTCCATTGTCCCCATTATGGTTAATCCTTCTTATTTCTTCTTCTCTTTCAGGTGGGCACAAGGGTTTTGACAAAGTGATATGGGAAGTTGTGGAACGGAAGGATGGTGAAACGCCATCAATCACCTTCAAATATCACAGTCGTGATGGCGAGGAAGGTAAATCGTCACTTGCCTCTCACTTGCCTCAGGAGAAGAGAGTAACTATTTGGTCCTGAGTCTCAACACACAATTCTATGATGCTTTCTTTACTATAAAGGTGGGGCCCATGGTTTGAAGATTTAGACTATTGATACTATGGGCAAATTTCATAGAGGGAGATCCTAACCCTTCGACCAGTGGCCTAAAAATCCACATTTACGAAGAAAATACAGAAGCACGTACAGTTAGCAAACAAAGGGCCACGGCACATGAAATAGGCAGTCTAGCTAGCCAACCATGGGCTCCACATGATGGAAGAACTTGTAATTCCTGGAAAATAAGTGACTTTGTTTCCATGGATTGATTCATCAAAACCAGGTTACCCTGGAGATGTTACTGTAACTGCAACTTACACTCTCACTGCAAAGACGACAATGAGACTTGACATGGAAGCCGTGCCTGAGAACAAGGCCACTCCGATTAGCTTAGCCCAACACACCTACTGGAATTTAGCAGGACATCACTCCGGAAATGTTCTCGAGCATTTAGTCCAGATATGGGCATCTCATGTAACACCTGTTGATCAGTATATGGTTCCGACAGGCGAAATCATGCCAGTTAAAGGTACCCCCTTCGACTTCACAGCTGAGAAAAAGATTGGTAGCAGGATCAGTGAGGTCCCTGGCGGGTACGATCACAACTACGTGCTTGACTGCGGGGAAGAGAAATTGGGCTTGAAGCACGCGGCCAAAGTGAAGGACCGGTTGAGCTCGAGGGTCTTGAATATATGGACCAATGCACCTGGTGTTCAGTTTTACACTGGAAACTACGTTAATGGCGTGGTTGGTAAAGGTAGAGCTGTTTATGGAAAGCATGCAGGGCTCTGTTTGGAAACTCAGGGATTCCCAAATGCCATAAATCAGCCAAACTTCCCATCTGTTGTGGTGGAACCAGGCGAGAAGTATAAGCATACCATGCTGTTTGAGTTCTCTGTTGAAGATTGATGATTTTCAGCGAAATGTGGATTGGTGAAGAAGGTGATCTTTTATACGGTTTTTTACCTCATTTGGGTGTGTTTTAGCTCAAGTGTTGATAAAATAATGATAAATAAAGAAACCAATTTATGAAATCTAGTTATCTGTTTTATAGATACTGCGATTAGAAGAAAAACAATTCTATCATCATGCGGCGAAGTTTTGCAAATTGCTTGTGGGATTTGTATTATCTATTTCTGATTCAGTCCATGATAACTTCTACTGATATGTGGTTCTAGTTGTCATTTTAATGATTGCTGCCTCCCAAATGGGAGGTGTTGGAGAATTAGAAACCATGACTTAGGAAATAAAAAATAAAATCTTGGTGTTTAAAATGAATGCTTGCATTTTCCTTGGGTTAATTTTGAGAGATTTAAATGTAAGCGGGTCACTCAGCCCTCTGGTGTGATGCCCATCAACTCGATTGCCTGAATATTACTCATACCTACATCCGGTGTGCTGACATCTGAACCCAGTACAGCAGACTGTCCACATTCAGGAGTCATTATGAAATCATCACCGGGAGTGATTGAAGTCTCAGAACTAGGTCACGCACCCAGAACACGTTGGGCATCTCATATAACAGAGCTGTTTTTTTTTTTTTTTTTTTTGGTCTGCTTTGCTGCCTCTTCGACAAAGGGTATTGCCAAATGGACTTTTTCCTTGGTGTCTCTAGATGTGGCCTAGGGGCAGGACCCTCAGACTGCGCCTCAACCACAGGCTGGCTTAGTTCTAAGTGTGTGAGTTCACCTTCCTCTCTTCCTGACCCTTCCAAGACAATGACAGTTTAATGCAAGGGCATTTTCACACCGGGCTTGAGTGGGGTTGCCTGTGGGATGCAGGGGCACATTCGGGGTGGGCGGCTCATGTGAGGCGGGTGGCTCGTGTGAGGCGATACCCATGTGATTGATTTGAAGCCCATAAGGGGGGTTTGGCCGAGGTCCTAACCTATGCAATGTGGGTCTTGGGCTATGAGATAAAGGGATTAATTCGCCATGCTCTATCAGTTTGAACTTTTAGAGCAAGTGACTAATTGTCCTGCATCACAGTCTCTTTATCCTTCCCAGTTACATGCCTTGTAGGGGCATCACTTAGACTCGATTCCACCTCTCTTTATCCTTCCTAGTTACATGCCTTTCAGAGGCATCAGTCAGACTCGATTCCACCTCTCTTTATCCTTCCCAGTTACATGCCTCGCGGGGTCATGGGCATCAGTCAGACTCGATTCCACTGCAAGTTGCTGACACAGCCTTGTAGTCTGCTTGGACTTTGCCATTACTTGCTATAAGGGAGAATGCTCGCAGGAAAGGAGCATAAAGTCAGCACAATACAAAGAGGAACGGCTAAATGCCAATAACAAATGAAGAGAATACACAGCATGTTCAAATTAAATGAAAGAAGGATGGCAGGAAAATTCCACAAAATCCTGAAGAAGCCTATAGGAGCTATTGCCCGGATTCAACTATTTGGGTATATACACATTAGCGGGCAAGTGCGTGGACACTTCAACCTAGTGCGCCAGCATTCTGATTGAGTGCACTAGCACCTTAGGCAAGTGCATGGCACCAGATGTCGGTGCGTCAACGTCATCTGTGTAATACACCAGTATTATGAGTCGGTATGTCTGTTTACCACATGAAGATAACCAAGTCCTAGAACTACCCGAGTCCGGACCCTTTTTTTTTTTTCTTACCACGCACACACACCCCCACACACTCACACCACATGCACACACCCCACACACGCACACCGTGGGATTTCACCACCGTGGGTACTCGAATCCTTGACCCGGTGTTGAAACTCCAGGGAGTCTACCACCCGGGTAAGAGTAAGGACCCCAGTCGGGACCCTACATGGAGCCAAGTGACTAAGTATCAAAGGCCTTAATACAACGTAGCATGAGAAGAAAAGAGGGTGCCAACCCTGCCGCTGGCGCTGCCCCATTATCGAGGTGTGCTGCACCTCCTTGAATGTGCGCCAACACCACTCATAGAGCACCAGGGCCGGGTTTGAGTACACCACCCTCCCCTGAGGCCAAGTACTCAGAAGCCTAAGGTCGAATGTCGTAAAACTGACAAAGTGTCGAAGTCTCAACTGATTTTAGAAATAAGAAACAAGAGCAAGAGGGTGCGCCTGTTGAGAATTTTGTATTTTGTTAAATTAAATAATGTATTTGAAAATCATATTTCAAAATTTGAATTTCATTTGAAAAAGTCATTTTCCTTCTAATCATTTTGAAAAAGTGCGGAAAAATGAGTTTTTGTTTAGTCCCACATTAGTCAGAGATAAGAGTTTTTTTTTTAGGGTTTATAAACTTTCTTGTGGTGAGTTTACTTGGAAGATATTGTAACACCCCGAATTTTTGCCACTTGGAATTAGACGTCCTTAAGTAATGGGTCAGTCCTAATACCTTATTTACTTTTCAGAACTCAATCCCAAAATCTAAAATCGCTTTTTAACTCATTTCCTTCAAAATCTTACATTTCACCACTTTATTCTTCAAATTTTTCTAAGTACTTTCATATTAGACACAAATTCTAAAGTTTAAATGATGAAGAACAATACTTAAACTAAAATTTATTATAAATAGTAAATATATGAATAAAATGGGTTTTTGACCATTAACCTTATGGAATCTCACAAAATAAATAGGTTATTTGGATATATCAGCTTCTCCTACCCCAAAATCATATATTACATGTCGAATAACTCATCCTAGCTTGCAAGATACGCCCGTTTCAAAAATCACCTGGCAGAATCACCACCGGACAGTCCAGCGGACCGCGGCGCACCTTGGTCCAGCGGGCCGAGCGGGCCACAGCGGGCCGGGCGGCCCGTTTGCTACCCCGTTTTCTATAAATTTTAGTCCGACTTCAAAAAGTTATATCTCCCTCGTTATAACTCCGATTTAGGTGATTCAAAAGCCAGATTGAAGCTTGATAAGTCTAATTTCCTATAAAAATAAGTGAAAAATATAATAAAAATTTTAATATAGTTAAATTTAGGTTGATGTGACAACTATCCAAAAATTATCAGTTTGGACAGTTGTTACTTCCAGAATTTTTAGAATTTTTCTACAACACAAAATCTAATGAAATTTAGTGGAGATAAAGTAAACTTAATGATGAACTAGTATAAAAATAATTAAAATAATATACTAACTAAAAATGTCAAAAAGGGACATAGAACTACCGTAGGACCTTATTCTATAGTAATTAGGGCATAATTTAGTTAAGTATTAAACTGAATAATCAGTAGAATTAGCTCGAACCACTATCTATACAAACTGTAAGACCCAAAACCTGTATAATCGCTAATGAAACATTTTCTAAATACCTAGGATCAATCTTTAAACCCAGTTGCTCTCGGGAGCACATTGAAACTTCGTATCGGACCTGGACCGCACGTCGAAAGTCCGATTACCGAAACTATACGGTTATGACCGCCTTACTGGGCTTGACAACCATATCAGAAATCAAATTCAAATAGTATCCCAAACTGCACAACTTGGACCCGGAGCGAAGTGTGTGAGAAACGTGAATACCTTTAGAATATAAACTCAGATTTAAGTGATTTGGGCCGTTCACTTGCGAGCCAAATTTAAGGATTCAAACCGTCAAATTCTGACCCAATTACACCCTCGGATCAAAAAAAAATTTCTGCATAGGTCAATGTACTTGTGGCCCTGATCGAGTGACGATGACCGTTGAACTGAAACTGGTCCCCCACGATCGATCCACAAATCTGATCGGACTGAAAACTTAACCTGACCTAGATCCAATGTCAAGAAGCTTAAGTCCGACCGCACACAGAAAAGGGGCCTCCAGATCAGTTCCGTTAGACCGAAACGACCAGTTTTTGTTTATAACTTAAGTATACCATGGCCCTGGGGCCATTCCCATCACTTCTGGGCCTATATAAGGGCCTTAAACCCTCTCTTTCTCCCTTCACATACGAATTTGCAAACCCTAGAGAGAGAAGAGAGAAGAAAGAGAAGGAAAGAGAGAGAAAGTGAGAGAGAGTGGGAGAGTGTTCCTGAGATTCTTCCCTGTCTCCCCACGTGCTGAATCAACCTTTCCATATCGCAATTCCGGCGATTCCGACTCCGTTCTTGGGTAAGAAATCTTAACCCTAATCTGTTTTAGGGATTCAAATAGAGCAAGTAACGAAATAGCTAACCTATTTCGTTATTCAGGTAGTCGTTGTGTCATAGATAAGGACGTAGTATTCAAACTGAGCTCGGTACGGGTTTACCGGCGAAAGGTGCGGACTATAAAAGTTTAGGTTATGGTTTTCAAGGCTTTCAATGTCAGCAATGATTTATGTCTGACTTGATTGCTGTCATATGATCTCAGTTATGATGTATTCGATAGATTATGCATGTTCATGAACTATATGAATATATGATGTATTCCAGGTGTTTGTTGAAATGTTTGAAAAAATATGGAATTATGAATTATGCTTGCCATGACTATTAATCATAAACACATGTTTGTTGTACGCATGACAACTCCTTGGTGAAAGGATTTGCCAAAATATATACTATAAATGAATTAATTCATGTATGTAGTAAAGTGTAGCCTGAGTGTTTGACAAAATGTCTAAATGAGAAATCGTTTGACAAATTGTATTTAATATAGGTGTTGAGATAGGATTTTCAACTACCTTACTAATATCTATAGTATCCTTCATGTAGCCTATAGTACTACTACGTGATTCATGTAGAATAGGCACATGTGTATTAACATGTTGTATATGTTTGATAAAATGTCTGAATGAGTGAATGCTGATAAAGTGTACTTGCTAAGGGCGTTGAGTTAGGATCTCAACCACCTTAGCTATAGGTATTAATCCCTTCATGTAGCTTTAAACTCAATTGCGTAATTTAAGTAGAAAATGCATATGTAGGATAACATGCTATATGTGTTTGATAATATGCTCAAATGTTATTCATGTTTGAATTGGTTGTTAAATGTTGTTATGATATTCATATGAGACTTCCTACTGCAATTGAGTGTGATTGGGGATACTACGTAGTCCAGGCAATCGGTAACATTTTCCGTTGAGCGGTGGATGTGGTTTCGTTACGCCACTTTGGATACGTTCGAGGAATCCGAGTCGTACGCTGCTTGTCGACAGTGGTTAGGCTATGCGGAATACTTATGCGCTCCATGTTGAAAAATTCAACGTACGCTCGTACCAGTCAAGCTTGTCAAGTAACCCGATTAACCCAATGTATGTTCACCATGTATGGACGCTACTGCTTGAACCTAAGGTACCAAACTTACCAGTGAAAAGCCTGTTTAACCTTGGTACCTTGATCCGCTAAGACTTATGAGCCGGGCATGGTGGTATGAGACACCGTGGTCGAGCTGTCGGCCTACGCTGGGGCGACGGGCCTCCCCGTAGTGACCAGTGAGCAACCCAAACTCGTGAGCCGAATACAGTGGTATGGGACACTGTATTCGAGCTGTCGGCCTACGATTTGGTGACAAGCCTCTCGTAGTGACCTCGAGCGTACTCTAGGACTATGCTAAGGCGACGAGCCTTTCCGTAGTTACTTCGAGTATAAAATAGGCTTACCCTGGCGTAGCCTGGCTGTGGTCCCCAGTCGGGTTGGTGATGAGCCTTCAAAAATAGACTGCCAATTGGTAGGGCATTGGTGGTAATGACCTCGAGTATGAATTAAGTCTACGTTGATGGTGACGAGTCTCTTGTAGCAACTACTAGTATAAACTCACGAACTTACCTATTGTATGTGATTAACTAAGATTGACGACCCTAGATGGATCATTGTTTGGGAAATGATATAAGGGAGGTACCTTAGCTTCCCAATCCTGCTGTATGAACAAACCTAATTAATTACTTGATTAACACGACCATAACATCGCACTACATGTGCCTTTGGCATTGGAGTTGAACACAGAGGAAGGGGTACATGCCGCGATCGTGAGATGAAGTTCGCAGAGAGTGCAGGCGAGGGCATGCATCATTAATACATATCATCCTTGCATTAACCAGAGTACTTAGGAATGTTTGTTGTATTGCTTTATCATTACTGCTTGACTGAATTGATAACATGTTAACCTTTGCGTTATAGTTCCATTGAATTAGCTACTCATTCCCACCTGGGACGGTGTTTTTAAAACACCACCCAGATTCTGTTGTGGATGCAGGTAATGGTGAGGTCTATACAGCAGTGTTGGACTTCGTAAGCGAGGAGGAAGAGACCTTCTACGTTCAGCTCTCAGGCGGGTCTATGTAGACCTCGTGCTGATTCAACGGGATTACAGGGCTATATGATTTAGTCGAACACTTTATATTTTTGGTATTTGACACAATTTATAAACAGCACATGTATATGTTCAGTGTGGTGACATACTCATACTCTGAAAATTGTGAAATACTTATGTACATTATATCTCTATCGCAGTCTTCCGCTTGCCTAATTACGTTAACTCTGGAGTATGATATGTCGTTTAGCTTAATCCCACTCATGTTTCAATGCACTCATCATAATCATCATTATCTATGTTGCATAAGTGATGCATTGGAACTCGGGAGTTGAGATTTGTTCGACCCCCGATTTTCAGGGCGTTATAGAGACTAAGAGATCTTTTTTTTTTCTTTTTTTTTTTTCTAAATGCACGCACACACACCCCACACACTCACGCTTAGTGGAATTTCACCACCTATGGGTACTCAAACCCTTGACCCGGTGTTGAAACTCTTGAGTCTACCACGAAGAGAGAGCTTGGGTTGCATTGTTCCAGTGCCAAGGGTGTGGACAGAGTGGCTGTATAAGCGCTAGTGGCACACTTTGTACTTCACGACGAAACGCGATACATCACAAGACAAAGCCTAGCTTATATAGTTTTTATAAAACGATCAGATTCATCCATTGCAGAGAACGACTAGAAACTAACGTTGATTAATGCCAACAATCCAAAAATAAACAACCATTTAGTGAGCCAAATGGCTAGATCATTTGTAAAACCCGTATCCTAGACCGTACCGTTCCATAGACTTCCACGGTCTTCCCGGTCGAATTCTGGCAACTTTCGACCCTTAACCGGTATTTGCGCGAGACCCTAAGTCACGCGTCGTCAACTCGAATCGACTCAACCCAAGACTTGTACCCTAGCGACCGCGTCTCGCGCGCCGAGGTGATACCCAAGCCAGGAGATGTGGGCCCACGTTCAGTTTGAGGAAAACGTCGCGTGTTGCAAATCCGTAGAGAATCCATCACATCAATCACTTCACTTGTCAAAGTACACCCATCAAGTCAAGTACCCTATCCCATCCCCCAAGTACACTACACCATCCCTAAAGTCAACATTTCCATCACATCTCTTACACACCCCATCACTCCTCTCCCATCATCTCTCTCATCTCTCTCTCTCATTTTCTCCCAAGCTCCATGAGAGCAACCCACGTCCATGGCTCTCCATGGGAGGAGCTTTGTGTGGCCACTTTCTATCTCCCATTTCCACCATCTAAGTTTCATCTCAACCGTTAAAATTGTCCCTTTGGAGCTCTAGTATGCTTTGGCAGAAGGAGGAGAAGATCATAAGTGGGTGCTTCTTTCTCCCTCTCTCTCTTTCCTTATTTCTTTGTAATGATGTGGCCGTGTGGCCCACTCAGATAGACCCCCACCATGATGTATGCAACCTATCCACACCATCCATCTTCATGGGACCAACCTGATGGATGTGTTGGACCTACACTGTCCAACCCATTAGCGGGCCTGGATGGAAGGAAAACACACATATCAGGTTGATCCAACCAAGTGGGCCACGTCCATGTGGGACCCACCTTGATGGAATGTATATTCACGCCGCCCGTCTAGTGTCTCTGGACGTTAGACATGCTCCTGTGAAATGTGAACAGGCCGTGGGTGTACTAATAGCGACAGAGAAAATAATAATAATAATAATAATAAGTTATTTATTCAAGGTTTTTGGGTGGGCCCCTCATGTAGGCCCCACCTTGATATATATTTCTAATCCAAGCCGTCCATTCCGTTTCCCAACTCATTTTAGGCGTTGAGCCGAAAAATGGAGCCAATCTGACTTTCTGGCAAGCCATAGCATGGAAAATGGTGGTTTTCACCGTTAAAATATACTCTGATATTCCCACACCCCAAAATATATTAAATTTGGGCTTGTTTGGCTTGTCTTGAGCTATGGGAAGCAGTGGACGGGGTGGATTCTTCCGATGTAGGCCTCGCATATTAAAAACCCCAGAAAGATTGGTTTAAAAAAATAATAAAAAAATAAAATATAGGCAGCGCCTGCTGCTGCTGCGTCTGTGCGTGGCGGGCGTAAGAGGCCAAGGTCGTGGGCCCCACTGCAGGCCCACCATGAGGTGCATTCAAAATCCACTCCGTGCAATCGGTGGGCCCCTTCCTGAAGTGGGCCCCCTCCAAAAATCATCCATATTCATGGCTCAAGTGGCCCACATCATAGGGAACAGCGGTGATTAAACGTCTGCCCTTGAAACCCTTTTGGGTTAATACAGAAGTTTTGAATTAAGATGAAATTTGTTTTTCCTTTTCATTCATGAGGTCCGTATGACCTTATCAACCGTTGGATGAAAAATAAACGTTATGGTGGGCTCCACGTGGGACCCACCGTGATATATGTTTTTTAAATCCCCTGCCCAGCAGCGTGGCCCCACACATGTGAGGACTCCACCCTGATGCATTGTGTTATCCTGGTCGTTCATCCATTTACTGGTGGGCCCACCGTATGCTTTGTATCCATGCCAACCACCCATCTTTGGGCCCTATCATGAGGTGTGTGTTAAACCATACCGTCCAACACTTTGGACAGGTGGGACCCACCCCTTTGTATTGTACCATCACCGTCCAATCTCTGGACGGTGATTGGCTGGACGCTGCTCTATATATATTATTATATATTATATATAATATAAAATAATATATATTATATTATATCTGGTGAGCCCCACGTGGGACCCACCAGGTGTATATATTTGATTATATATATATTATGGTGGGGCCACACCACGTGGAACCCACCTGATGAACGGATTGGCTGGTGAGCCTCACACCAACTATAGCTGCTGTATTAATGTCCCAAGTATGGGGGACCTAACTGATGACGTCAGCAAGTGTAATGGGTCTGGTGATCCAGACCATCCATCCACTGGACAAGCGGCCCGGGGGTTGCTGTATTGGCCCCAGTCCCATAAGTTTCATCCACACCGTCCACTTGCATGGACCCCACATTATGCCTGTGCTTTATTCATACCGTCCATATATGTGCACCCCACCTATATACCTGCTGTACTAACGTCCGTAAGTTCCGTGGGTCCCACTGATGTATGTGTTACATCTAAACCGTCCATCCATTTAGCAATCTCGGCTCCAGGCTTGAGACTAAAAATAAGACAGATCCAATTATCAGTGGACCCCACCATCATGCATGTGTTGTAGCCACAACGTCCAACCATTTTGACAGATAATTTTAAGGCTTGAGATAAAAAAAAAGACAAATCTAGTATCATGTGGACCACATCGGAGAAACAGTGGGATTGAACTTCAACCATTGAAACCCTTTGGGTTCCAAAAATTTTGGAGCAATATGATCTTTGTTTTTCCTCTCATCTAGGTCTTTGTGACCTTATGAAAAGACTGGATGGAAAATAAATACTATGATGGGCCCATCGAGGTTTTAACAGTGGAAAATCATTACCTCTACTGTTATGTGTAGTATGGTCCAGATGATCCTTGGATATGATTCATTTTTTTGAATAATACTCTTAAATAATCTCTAGGTGAATGGTGTGGATGATCTCGGCCCATTGATTCGGCCCATTTGTATCGGCCCATTTGTATCAACCCATTTGTATCGGCCCGTTTGAATCGGCCCATTTAATGCAACCCGTTCGATGTATGTTGGTCCATTGGTGCGACCTATATGATGCGGCCCACTTGATGTATTCGTGGCCCAGATACGTGGCCCATTTGATGTATATGACACCCATGTGTAAGGCCCGCATACTGTGTATTTGAGGCCCATGTGCAGGGCCCACCTGTCGTGTACATGAGACCCATTAATGCAGTCCACTTGATGTATGAGGCCCATTGGTGCGGCCCATGGATACAGTAGACTTAATGTATATTTTAGGCCCGTATTTGAGGCCCAAGTGCAGGGCCCACCTATTGTGTATTTAAGGCCCATGTGATGAGGGGCCAATGGGTTGTATTTGAGGCTCAGGTGCAGGGCCCACCTGTTATATATTCAAAGCCCGTTGAAATATGTGATTTTGCCATGATGTATGTAATGATGTTTATGTGGGCCACTCCTTAGGAGAAATGTTGGTTGAATGTCCACATTGATGGGCAATGATGGTTGAATGTCCACATTGTGACCCTCCATTAGGCCTTGTTAGACCCATTCTTACCGATCCCGATTATCGATCGATCCCGATTATCATGACCAATTGCCGATTCCGATTAACATGACTGATTTGTCGATTCTGATTATCGCTCGATCCTAATTTGTCGTGGCCGATTGTCGATTCCGATTAACGTGACCGATTTGCCGATTCTGATTATCGATCGATTTCGATTGTCATGACCGATTGCCGATTCCGATTGATGTGACTGATTTGCCGATTCCGATTGACGTGACCGATTTGCCGACTTTGATTATCGATTAATCCCGATTGTTGTGACTGATTTGCCAACTTTGATTATCAATCGATCCCGATTGTCGTGACCGATTTGCCGACTCTGATTATCGATCATCCCGATTGTCGTGACCGATTTGCCGATTCTGATAATCGTTCGATCCCGATTTGTCGTGGCCGATTGTCGATTTCGATTAACGTGACCGATTTGCTGACTCTGATTATCGATCGATCCCGATTGTCGTGACCGATTTGCCGATTCTGATTATCAATCGATCCCGATTGTAGAGGCCAAGTATCGAGGCCGACTCCGAGTGTCGATTTCGATTGTCGAGGTCGATTTCAATTGTCGAGGCCGATTATCGAGACCTATGTGGTATATATGCGACTCATAGTTGAGGCCCATTGTGATGTATATTCGGCCCGTGTTTTAAGCCTAATGTGATGAATATGATGTCTATGTGATGAGGCTCATTGTGATGTATTGAGGGTCAGGCAATGGAGCCCATTGTGATGTATGTTAGGCCCATGTGAAAGGCCCATCGTGATGTGTATTAAGCTCTTGAGTGAGGCCCATGGTGTTGTATATGTGGCTCTTGTGTGAGGCCATGGGTCCACTATATGTTATGATCTATGAGGACCATTCCTCGGGAGCAATGTTGGTTAAATGTCTACATTGTCGAGGTCGATTGTCGATGCCGGTTATTATACTGATTATGAGTATGTGACAGCATAGCATCATTATACATGCCCATACGCATCATCTGCATGTTTGCTATGAGATGTGGTTGATCATTGCATATGTCATTGAGCATGTTATTATAAGACTCCCTGATAGGGGAAAGTTATCTCACATGAGCACACGGTATGCACAGGATTGATGCATGACTGGATTGTATGACTCATGCATCTTGCATTATGATTACTGTACGCCCTAACGACATCAGGGCCGTAACCTTCACAGGCATATCGTGGATGGCCAAATGGGACACCAAAAATTTGTTCTAGTATCGGACTACCATAGATGGCCCTGGGTGAAAATTCCTAAAACCCTCTTGGTATCAGAGGACGCCCCAATGTCGAGACCGAGTGGATACATGAGCGCCCGAGTGCTGAATACCAGGAGGCCACGTCTCCCACTATGTCGTGGTCGGTTGGGAGGGGGTGTGGCCTTACCCCCCTGAGCGTAGCCTAAGCATAAGGGGGCATTGCTAGGCTGAGTCTGACCAGCTCGAGGAATGGATCTGCTATCGATGTGCCGAATAGGTATTGACAGACTATTGGCCAGGCAGATAGTGAGGTTTCTTATGCTTACTTGGACTGTGCGGTTGAGAGAGCGGCAGTGCCATTTGGAGTATACTAAACCCCGGTGATGATCCCAGAGTTGAATAGTACTGATATGTGGACTTATTGAGCACGAGTTGCATACTCATTCATTCATTCATTCACTATCCACTCGGGTTGGTGGTGCACAACTATTTGTTACGTGTACCTTCGCAATGGCCAGGATTTCGGTTGGGGTGCGCAACTAACCTGAGATCAGGGGTTTACCACATTGAGTCTGACTATCCAAATTTATGTATGAGACTGGTTTGGATAGAAGTCCCTTGTGATGGACCCCATAGCCTGCGATACTACGTACTATCATCTCGACTTCACACTCCAGCATGGTCATTCCATTCGCATCGCATATTGCATTACATTCGCGGCATATGAAATTCTGGGTTACCTGTGTTTCTGCATTTATATGGTTTAGATACAACATCTGATATTTGACTCTATATTATTCCTCATTTGTATAGTTGATCTGTATTGCGTATTCTGATATTGTTGGACTCATGGACTTGTCAGTATTTTCGCTTACTCTGATAACGTATGATTCATGACCTTGCACCTATTTCGACATTGTATGATTATGACATTGCGTTGAACACTTGACACTTACCTTGTGCACACACTTATACCACCCTCTAAGCTTTCTATAAGCTTATGCATGATAGATGCGTGCAGGTGATGTTAGGTTGCTGCAATGTTGAGCTTGGAGCGTGCGGTGGTCTTTTGGAGCTTGATTTTCGATTTATGTATTTCCTTTCACTATTATACTCAAATGATTATATTAGTGAATATGTGATGATGATGTTGCCTTTATGATTTGGGTATACTTGTGGTTATGCTTATTACGAGATAAATATACAAAAAAAAAAAAAAAATCCTCCTTGTAGGATCCCAGGATCGAAATCTGGCGTATGAACGCTAGGAACCGAGAATAGGGTACTACGGAGGCTGTCGGCACCGAATTCGGTGATCGGGATTCCTATGAATCCGATCTCCGGGTTTAGAGCGTGACATCATTAATCCAATGATCTAAAATGTATGGATTAATGATCAAACAGTATGAAACATTTGGATTAATGAGCCAACGGTCAAAAACATTTTTGTAACATTCTAATCATTAATGACTTTAGGTGCAACGATCTGTTAACGTCATCTATATACACTGAACCTATCAAGTCTAGATCAATCACCAGAAATCCGATCAATCTTCTCTACAAGAACAATCTCTCTTTTTTCTTTAACAAGTTAGTAACTTACAGAGTTCTTGAACTCACTGAGTTATAAGTCTGATTACTCACTTATTTGCCAAAGATAGTCTTGCGTTAACCGAGTTCCTAAGGTAGTCCCTTCATGATTGATGCATGCAGGACCAAACAAGGCTGGTTGTATCCTGGAAGCAATTCGCCAGCAACCCGTCAACAATCTCTAATCTAAGAGGAGAGGGGGCGAATTGCGCTTTAAGGATAGCATATCTGATACGTGCTTCAGTTTAATTCAAAATAATTTTTGTTATTTAATTTTTCGATATCCAAATTCTTTATTTCAAAATATTTTTCCAACCATCTTAAAGCGCAATTTTCATGGATACCGAAAGTGTTGCGTCAATCAAGTTGATGAACCAGGAAGCTAGACCGGTTCGATGGCATGAGCTTCACCAGGTGCCAAGATGGCACAGGGAAGGACGTGAGGTCGAGCATCGTCTTCCTCGGGGGGATAACTGTTTCGAATCTACGGAACTTCTTTGGACTCCTCACAGAGACTTCTCGAATCCACAAGAAAGAAAGCAAGCAAAATAGAAAATAAATTCTATAAAATTTGAAAGTAATTGATGATTGAAATAAACAAGTTCACAACCCTTTAAATAGGGGTTCCAAGCAATGGGAGAGAAATCAGAAGAAAACTACAACTAAAACTCCTAGAAATCGTAACTTGCTATAAATAATAAACTTACTATTTATAGACGATCGTGATGTCTACTAGTGTGCAAGGTTTTCGGCCAAAAATAGTGTCCTATTTGGCTTCAACAAGCTGGTCTCCTAATTATTCTAAGCTCTTTTCACATTGGGCGCAACTCCTAAAGCCCAACGGATGAAAAGTTACAATCAAACTAAAACTTACTATTTATAGTAAAAACAAAATTAAAATAGGGAAACGACCGTCGATCCGGGGGTATTTCGTAAATCCGGCTTGCGCAACTTGGCATAGCGGGTTGGGTGGCTAAAGTAGCTCGTTCTACCCCAAAATCATTCCGAATTGCGAGATACACCCGATCTAAGGTTTAATGGTCTGGATCACTTCTGTCGTCGACCAGGCCTCTTCTGATCGGCCATGAAACTGTCCACGACTTGCTCTACATCACAAGATAAGTTGAAATCCATTCTCACTACCCTGAAGATCTTCTACATTCTAGACCTGAACTTGTAACCACTTCTAGTGGCAACTGATAATGATATTGCAAAAAGAAAAAATTCGATGCCAGAACCAAACATCAAGAAGATGAGTTACTGTGTTGCGGTCACATCCTAAATGCCCAATCTGAATGTCTATATGACTTGTACGATGGAACATCTTTAGCAAAAGAAATTTGGAACAATTTGGAATTCATGTACAAGGTTGGAGAAGAGGGAACGAAGAAACTCTTAACTGCCAGGTACTTCAATTTCATGATGGTAAATAATAAGCCTCTACTAGCACAAATCCAAGAATTGTAATTAATCGTTAATAAAATAAAGGCCTTAAAAATAGACATCACTGAATCTTTCCAAGTTGGGGCTATAATAGTTAAGTTGTCTCTAAGCTAAATATATTATAGGAAGAAACTAATGCATAATAAATATGAAGAATTCACCTTGGAACAAATTCAAAAGCATCTTCGGATTGAGAAAGAATCTTACGACCGAGAAAAGAAAGATGATACCAATGGTGCATTCTTGTCCAAGGTGAATATAGTAAAAAGGCCATCCCAGAACAATAACCATAAGAAGAACGAATCCCTAAAACCCAATAAGGATCAAGGATTTTTTTTTTTTTTTTAAAGGAACAGAAAACCCAAGGGTCCTTGTTATGTCTATGAGAAGATCGGACACTTCGCCCAAGTCTATGGGGACTGCAAGAAGCCTAAAAATAGGCTAATGCAATAGACAATGACATTGTCGCAATGGTCATGAAAGTGAACACGATTAAAAGGAAAGTCTCCAGTTGGTGGTATGATACAGGTGCCACATCCATGTATAATACGACATATCTGCCTTCAAAACCTATGAAAACGTGACCAACGGTCAAGATGTTCAAATGGGGAATGAAGGTCGTCGGTGAAATGTGGAACTTGTATTTACCTATGAAAAGAAGGTAATCTTGACCAATGTGTTGCATGTCCCAAACCTGAGGAGAAACTTAATTTCAAGGGAACTTCTGGATAAACTAGGGATCAGGGTTGTGTCTGAATCTGGAAAGTTGGTCTTGTCTAGGAATGGAAATTTTGTTGGTAAAGGTATGCTTGTAATGGGATGATTAAGTTTTCGTTGGATAAAAATAATTCTTCTGTTTATATGGTTGAATCCGTATTTTTGTGGCATAGTAGATTAGCACATGTAGGCTATAGTAACATAAGACTCATGGCTAAGAATAGTTTAATCTCATATAATAAAAGTGAGAACGATAAATGTGAAGTGTGCATATGGTCGAAGATGACTAAGAAACTGTTCCCTAATATTGAGAGATCATTTAAAATGTTGGACCTAGTGCACACTGACATATGCGAGTAAAATGACATTCTTATGTGAGGAAGCAAAATGTACTTCATAACATTCATAGACGATTGCTATAGATATGTATATGTGTACCTATTAAAATTTAAAGATAAGGCATTTATGCATTTAAGATATTTAAATCCGAAGTAGAAAATCAATTGGATAGGAAGATAAAGATTATCCATAATGACCGAGGAGGAGAATACTTCTCCAATAAACTTTCTAGCTATTGTGAAGTACATAGCATAGTTTACTAGTGCACAACACCTTACACACCACAACAAAATGGTATGGCCAAGAGAAAAAATAGAACTTTAGTTGAAATGATCAACTCAATGCTACTACAAGCAAAGTTGCCATTTAGTTTTTGGGAAGAAGTGCTATTAGCAATGTATCATGTCTAAAATAAGATTCGGTCTAAGAAGACCAAGATCTCTCCATATAAGATATGGAAAGGAAGAAAACCAAACTTAGGATATCTTAGAGTGCGGGAGTGTCTTGTTGTGACACCTCGAACTTTTCAATACCCGAGTATTGAAAGTTCTCGAGTGTCACCATGAAGTTTAGGTTAGTATGTACATGTGTATGATACCAATTTAGCTATCCTAACCTTACATCTATTCTCTAACATGAATCTGATCGTTGAGAATGATCTTCATCCATAGATCAAGTCATCTGACCGTTGATTTTAAGACAAGATCATCATATGTCCAAGTATTCTCACTTGTCCATCATAACCAATCGTTCAGTCAACTATCCACCGATAGGTAAAGATATCTGACCGTCCAATTTGAGTTTGAACCACCCGATCATAATAAACTAACTACTTGATATATGCATCCGCTCGTACACATATCGAATTGAGATTCTGATCCGTTTATCTTGATCACCACCTATGAATATGCTTAACCCATCATCAAAACTACAATCTGAGAAACTTATACATGTGAACAAGTCACTTGAATCTAACGGTATATATGTTCTACCTCTTGATCACTCCAAAAACCTACTTGTGTTCATCCGTTTATAAAACCGACCGTAAAACCACCGACATACATGATCAGAGTACTAACCATCAAGTTTTCTCTAACTGTCCATCATATTTGGATCTGCCAAACGGGCCGCCTAAATATCAGAATGAACAGCTCAATTCGAAGATCGTAAGGTATATGCCACAACTACTGACCGACTTCTCTATTGGATATATGAAAGCGTTAATTTAGACCTCGGGGCGGTATAGCCCATTAAAAAGACATCTTGTTCATCTATAAGCGATCAAGGCCCAAAATGATGCGATGGAAAGAAAATGAAAAATAAAGAATGTCTGTGAAATTTCAATGCATTTGGATGGTGTAGTCCGACGTTACGGACTATGAAAGTTGGAGAAATAAAATATGACAAAATCGTAAATACTTAATGCCATTAACCTATACCCTTGAATTCTAGATCACATGGTTCACATGATCCGTTTCATGTAAAATTTTATACCATGCCTATTTATCATAAATTAACCATGCACGTCGAATTTCAGCCCTTAGGTCATTGTAAAAGTGACCCGATTGACAAATCAGCCCATTAACCGTTGATTTTGGTGTCCATCGAGTGAAGAAAACTCATGGGTAGTCGTAGTAGGATATTTCCCTTCGTATGAATGACTTGGATTTTTCATCATATAGATCAAGTGTGAAATATGAGAACCCCACGTTAGTAGGCCTTTTTCCTTACCAACTTTTTCTAAATCTGGAGCTTCTGATTGACCCACTTTACACCATCAATCGCAACTCAAATTTGGACCACACTTTGGCCTCATATGACTACGATATCATACAAAATTTAGACCCCCGATCTATGATCCTAAACTGTTGAATGATGACCGTCTTGACTCCAATTTCTTTCTTTTGGTGCAAAAGGTGAAATTTCAAATTTATGCCTTTTCCATCATTGATCAACCACCAACTTTTGTCCAACCGTTTGCTTATCCCGACTACAAATATCGTCCAAAATTGGGCCTTGAAAATTAAATGTGGACCGTTAATTGAGATCAAGTTCATTTTGGCACCCGTTAGGAGAATTTTCAAGATATGCCAATCTAAATTTCAAATCACCAAAAAAATTATATACCCCGGCTCTATTCGACAACCCTGACACACTAGACGAATTAGATTTAAAGAAAGATCACCAGAAAAAGTCAAATTGGAGAAACCCAATCCAAGTGGGATGTTAAACACACCCCCTCTCACACGCCCACTCTTTTATAAAAGGAGTGTGCGTCCCCTTCTCAACTCACACACCACCTCCCAACGTGAGAGAGAAAGAGAAAGAAAAAGAAAAAGAGAAGCCTAGACGCCCATCATCATCTTCCTTTTCCACATATATGGTGTCTCTCTCTTGCTCAAGCAATGTCATGATTCGTGTAAAAGTTTTCCTACATTTTGATCTATCTAAGATTTAATCTAAGGCTAAGGTAATGAATTCTTTTAAGCTTACAGTAATTTGAGTTGATATGATTTATCTTATTTTTAGATACTTTCATATTACTGTGATTTTCCATGAAATTGATTGATGGAGCATTATGAATTATTTATCCTTTTAAGAATTATGGTTAAGGTATGATTTTAATTATGCATGATTTTTATGAATTTATGTGGGGTGATGGATACAAGCCTCGCCCTTTGCCAATTTTGAGAGTGACACATGCTTTCACTCTATATTGAGATAACTTAATGCTACTTTTCTCCTTTATTAGGTTAGCTTTGTGCTACTTCCCTTTATGGCTTGGACATGTGTCTTGGAATTCTAAAACCCTTATGGTTCAACTTATTTCTCTATTGATGCAAGTGATGTGTTATAGGCCTAATATCTAGTGGTTCATATATTTTATCGTGGACGTAATATACTCTGGGTAATGACCCTCTTGGTCGACGCGTAATTCCATTAATTTTGGGTAGTGGTGCACAAATCGATGTAAGTAATTTGCAATGCGTGTTACATCGCTTCCGAAATTGGATGTTGCAAATAGTCACTCCATAAACAAATCGTATCATGTAATTCATCCGATCCATGTGTTGTGTCGTCTTAATATGTTCATGTAAATTCACGGTAGCGTTGAACACGCCGACGAATCTCTATAGTATGGGATACAAGGCGAGCCGTGTTTTCTATGAATTATATTCCACATTATGATGATCACTACTGATGATGGACTACACACACTTTGCTAGGCATGCATTCATATATATATTGGTTGCGCATACTGATACCACTCGTACTGGTGGAGTATGAGACATATCAGAACCCTCACATTATTCTTATGAATCTCTTGAATTATTGTTAATCTTAAAGGATAACCATTAATATGAGTAAGACATTGACCCTCTCCAACCATACAGATATTGTAGGTGAATTACAGGTTGATAATACGCCTGATAATCATTCTATGGAAGATTCTTTTAAAAAGAAAAGAAGAAGCACAACACCACGAATTGTTTTATTTATTTTCTGCTGAAAACTTTGATAACGTAATAAGCTTCCATTAAGAGGGCATTAAAGAATTATTTGTATGCTCTTTACTCTAATGGAATAATAAATACAGTCGATTTTATTATCGTGAATGGTTACCTTCATGAATGTAACTGGATGTGATTTATATATGTATAAAAAAAACGATGTGCGATTTTGAAGCATCCAATTTGTAATTATTAACACCTGGAATTCTCGGGCACGAGTATGTACTCGGGCCACGAAAATTCAGGATGTTACACTTGCATATTGCAGAACACCTGATCCTAGAAGAACCAAGCTGGGTCCTAGAGCTGTTAAGTACACCTTGTGGCTTATGCACAAAACAATAAAACCTATAAACTCTTAAACTTATAATCTAATGTGATCATAAAATCTAGAGATGTTCTTTGAAAACACACTGAAATTGTGTAGATTATTTACCAGGGCGTGTGCGGAAGCTTTGCGAAGCTATAAAATTATGACTAGATCCTAGAGAGGGTTGATTAGGACCACTTTAAAAATCTTTGCCTGATTATCTAATTTACCAATTTAAACAAATAAGGCAAATTAACACTAAGGCTTCCAAGCCAAAGTGGGTCCAATCACATATGCTACAAATGATCTACCAATCAAGCAACTAATTTATAAGAGATAGTGAGCTTGTGTGAGCTTTTCAAATTAAGTGCCTAGCATACAATCCAATTCAAGCATTCATATACTTTAACTAATTAAACACTTAAACATGAATAAAATTGTGCTAAAATGACAATCACAAACACAAGCATGTATATTGGTTCGGTTTTCCTGCTAATGCACTCTCCTTGAGTGTATCTATATTTAGTATCTTAGAAGTTTTCAACAGGCTCACCCCTAACCTTTACAGCCATACACAAGGACTTAAATGTACATACACTCCCATGCTGGAGGAGCACATTTCCACCCGTGTTGGTGGCTCCCGCAGATACTAAATTGGTTTTCACTAGCTGTCCTAATCCAATGACCTACGTTTTGCTCCCGCCAGAGGCTCTTTATAGAGACTAACACATATATGCTCATGTCTGGTGAATTTGTCCCTACACAAGGGCTTAGGTCTTACAAAAGAACATATTCAAGTTTTGGTCACAAACTCATACACTTAATTCTACACAAGAAAAGAGTGTATGGACTCAACAATTGACAACCTTACTTGTTGGATTGAGCCCTGTTGATGCGTCTTCCTTGAGATGCTTAATCAATGCTACACTCGTGCTTCAATCAATTTTTCTTATACTCCCCAGATCTTTGGAGATAATCTTCTTCAACTTCTTCAAATCA
Organism: Magnolia officinalis; assembly: GCA_021015155.1. Taxonomy (NCBI): domain Eukaryota; kingdom Viridiplantae; phylum Streptophyta; class Magnoliopsida; order Magnoliales; family Magnoliaceae; genus Magnolia; species Magnolia officinalis. The sequence goes on from JAJHSJ010000009.1 coordinate 24,984,569, forward strand.
GCAACTTGCACTCGATGCTCCAATGAGGCTACCAAGGTAATGTGAGTTGTTTAGTTGAATCTCCTCCAACTAAAGGCCTAGTTGGTTTCCAAATTGAGATTCACCAATATGGGCATTCTAGAGGTTTATAAGATAAAGGATTTGCCTATTGGATTGCTGTTTATCCTTTAAAGAATGCAAGAAAACAAGTTCATCTTCATAAGGAGCTTGAAATGCTCATGAGTATGATTAATCAAAGCAAGATGACTTATATCCCTTCGGGATAGAGTCTAGAAGTATTGGGATACACTATAGCTTATAACTTACTCAAAGATCATTATTTTGCCCAAGGTCTTAGTGCCTTTTATAAAGGAACCAAGTTCCAACGATAAAAAAATAGCAGAAAATGACACCTTTGATCGATCAAGAGACCCTTTGATGGAATAAAAACTCCAACTTTTTTGACAATTTATTACGGGACATTTTTTGCCACCATCGGCAATTCCTTCGATCGATCGAACTCCCCTTCAATGGGATCGAGAAACTCCAAAATATAAGCAGTTGGTTGTTAGATGTTTTTAGCCACCTTCGATTGATCGAGCTTTGAGCTTCAATCGATTGAAGGATCCAATTAAGACCCATCGACGACTTGTCGATGAGATCGAAGATCCCTCAAAAACTGTTGTTTTGGTTTAAAATGTTTACAACAGCTTTGCACCTCTTTTATCCTAACTTAGAATGTTCTATCAAGGCTCCTATGGTTATGTGATGATCAATTAATCAAGGTTTACATATAAAGGTTAGGATCATCTAGAGGTTGGGTTGTTTTGAATCTAAGGTTAGGGTTACCAAGGCACCTCAATTAACCTGTTCTTCACTCCTTGATGCTCCAAGTCTTCATGTGTCTTCAATCTCTAGCTTCCAAGGGCTCAACTGACTCATTGACATAAGACGCACGTGATTGACAAATAGGTGGACAAATCAGTGCACTAACACACACTCTATGGAGACTAAGGATACCGAGATCCAAACTTCTAGTAGTGATCCTATAAAGGGAACTTAAGAAGAAGTTGAAACTCCTAATGAACCTCATAGAAGTAAGAGGGCAAGGGTAGAGAAGAGTCTTAATCTTGGTCAGATAGACTCTCAACGTATCCTATTTCATCTTGTTGAGAGTGATAGAGAAAATATTATTAAGAAGATATTTATAGTTTTAATTGTAAAAAATGAACCTAAAACCTTTAATGAGGCAAGGTCTTTGAGAGATTCCAATTTTTAAAAGGAGGCCATTAATGACAAAATGGACTCAATTGTGTCAAACCAAATAAGGAACTGGTAAATCTACCTCTAGGTGTCAAACCTATAGGATGCTAGTGGGTATTCATGAGAAAATACCACACTGATGGTACTTTTCAGACCTTCAAGACTCGATTAGTAACAAATAGATTCCGTCAGAAAGAAGGAATTGATTACTTTGACACATTTTCACCTGTGGCTAGAATAACATGATTAGGATTTTATCTGCATTGGCATCCATACATCATCATCACATACTCCAAAAGGGTGTAAAGATAACATTCCTGAAAGGCGACCTCAATAAGGAGGTATACATAGAGCAACTGAAAGGGTTTATTCTGCCAAGAAATGAGAAGAAAGTATGTAAGCTTATTAAGGTATTGTATGGATTAAAGTAAACACATAAATAGTGGAATGAAAAATTCAATTTTAAGGTGTTATCTCATGGTTTTATGCATAATGTAGCTGATAAGTACATTTATTCAAAGGTGTGTAGTGATTGCATTATTATTATATGTCTATATGTTAATGACATGCTAATTATCAGTAATATAATAAAAGATGCATGTAAATGAAATAAAGAGATTTATCTCTTCCATTTTCAAAATGAGAGATCTTGTACAAGTCGATACCATACTAGGTATCAAAGTTAAAAAAACATAGTGAGGGTTATGCGCTATGTTAATCTTATTACATTGAGAAGATATCAAGCAAATTTAACCGCTTGAAAATCAAAGAGGCAAATACCCTATTTAATCAAAGTATCAAGTTAAAAAAAAAAAATAATAGAAGAGCAGTTGCACAACTTGAGTATGCTATTGATATAGGCAATCTTATGTATGCTATGTGTTGAGTGTGAAATATTGTATATTTTCCCCTATTTATGTCTTGGTTTTATAAACATGATAGTGCTTAATCGATTCAATTATGTGTGTTTTCATGTGTGAAGTGATTTTGAGAGCCTAAGGTGAAATTGATGCTAAAAGGAATATTTACGCTCAAAAGATTACTGAATGAGGATTTGTAGATTTGTAAGTCATTAATGAAGAATTCGCATGCCAAAGATCCAAGGAAACCAAGTGAGGAGTGAAGAAAATCAAAGAGTTGAAGTGAAGAAAAGGAATCCTGAAAATTGGCCAGAAAAAACATATTCTGAAACTCTGAGTCTAAAAAATGAAAGTTCTAAAAGTTATTTTGGGAACATGCGCAGAGTGCATAAATTTGAGGCGGTTTGTAAACTTTTCTGAAGTTTGTACGAAAGTTTGAGTTGCAAAACTATTTAAAGGAATCCCTAGCTGTTCCAAATCATATTCTAGGGTTTGGAAAAAAAGATAAGGCCTAGGCAGAGCGCTGACAACATTCTTCCATTTTGATTTCTTCATGGATTCTAGTATAGCTTTTAATTTTTCTTTTATTTTTGAGTTAGCTATGATTAGCTAATCTCTTAGATAGGGTTAGGAGGTGAAGCTGTAGTTTATTTTGATGCTTCCTTTGCTTTGATTCAAGTATATGTTGAATTCCTATTGATTTATAGTTTGATTAAAGAAGTATTTTGAGTTTTACGTGGTTTATTGTGACTCAAATTATAATAGATATTGTGATAGCTTTAAATATCTTCTTAATCTGTTTTGAGAAGTGTGTGATCTATAAAATTCATGATTCATCATAGTCTATGGCATGGTGGATGGTTGGATTCCCTGAAATTATCACATGAATGCTTCATGAGAGAACTATGTTGATGAAAAATTCAGATTTTTGGGTTTTTACTGATCTATCATCCAACTAGATAGGATAGGACTCTAATTCCATTTGTAGCTCTTTGAATCAAGTAAGGTAGCATCTTAATAACTACATATGGATCCTTGACACCCTAGTTTCCATTTTATTATTGATCGTTAAATTATTAATCTCTCAATTCTTCAGATTATTACTTAAATCTAGTTCCTAGTTCTGGTTTATTTAAGAAAGATACACATGTAAGTCCCTGTGGATTCGACCTCGGTCTCTCCGAGTTATTACTACATCGTGACCTTGCAATTAGGGTTGTGAACAAGTTTTTAGTGTCGTTGTTGGGGACTTCGGCTACGTTTTTTATTAAATTGATTAGTATTAGAATTTGGTTAGGATTAAGGTTAACTTTTGCTGTTAAGATTTTTCTGATTTTTTTTTTTAGGAACCAACCTTGTTTTCAATTTTGTAGAAATTTAACATAGCAAGTCCAATCCGGTGACTTCTTTCTAACTTTTTTTCCTTTCCAGATCTCTTATTTCTATAGTTTTCTTTTTCTTAGGTTTTAGTTGTTTAGAACTTGAGGGTTGAGACGGTTTCATGTCCAAGCAGGTTCTTGACAATACTCTACATCTTCTAAGTGAAGGAGGATTAGTCGAAGGGTTACTTATCCATCACCAGATTAGACACCACTTGAGATCTTCTGAATTAATTGAAGTTATGACTGCAAATCAACCTCAACATTTAGTTGAGGAAGTTCAAGATGAGAATGAGGTGCATTATGCTCCCCCATGTCGTACTTTACGAGATTACGTACAACCAACGGGAGTGAGTACACCTTCCTGCGTGGTGTTTTCACTTAATGAAGAAAACATGGATTTTAAACCGGGAGTGATACAACTCCCTCCTAAATTTCATGGACTAGACTCTGAAATTCCATACTTGCACATGAAAGAATTTGACAAGATATTCGCCACATTGCACTTTCCAAATGTATCTAAAGACACAGTAAAACTGAAGTTGTTCCCATTCTCATTGAAGGAGAAGGCTAAGTCGTGGCTGCGCTCCTTAAAGTTGCGATCTATCGGCACATGGGCTGAGATGACCTGAGAATTTCTTAAAAAATTCTTCCCGTTTCATAAAACAAATACTTTAAGGAAGGAAATCATGAACTTCACCCAAAAGGAGGAAGAAACCTTCTTCCAATGCTGGGAGAGGTTCAAGGACCTCACAAATTCATGTCCACATCATGGCTATGAAATCTAGTGGGTAATAAGCTTTTTCTTTAACGAACTGACTTTCCCCATGCCCCAGTTTGTAGAGATGATGTGTAACAGTGAATTCATGAATAAGGGGGCCGATGATGTGTGAGACTATTTTGATTAACTTGCAGAGAACATGCAATCATGGGACACCTCCCCAAGACCCATCATGTCTAAGCCTACTCAATGAAAGGAAAAATGAGGAATTTACATCTTAAAGGAAGAAAACGACTAAGTGCAAGGGTGGCCAATCTCACAAGGAAAGTTGAGGCCTTGGAACTTAAGAAGGTGGAAACTGTCAAACCCAAGGAGGTTGGGGAAGTTGTTTGCCTTATTTGTGCTAGCAATATACATGTAACGTAGAATTGTCCCACAATTCTTGCTTTTCAAGAGCTATTGAACGAACAATCAAATGCTGTAAATAATTATCAACGACAATTCAAGGGACCCACCTCAAATACATACAATCCCAGTTGGAGGAACCATCTAAACTTCAGTTGGAGGAACGGACAAATGACCAATCCTCAAGAGGCCCTTACTCAACTCTTAAATCAAAGGAAACCTCGAGAGGATCTGGTTCTAAAGCACATCCAAAACCAAGAGCTCTTCAATCAAGACACATTACAAGCATTCCAAGACCTTACTAAGGCCATACAAAGGATTGAGTCACACTTAGCGATTAAGGAGAAAAGGACTTTTCCAGCCCAACCTCTACCCAATCCAAAACCACATTGTAAAATAAGTGACCCAAGCTCTTCGCATAACATAGAGCAAGCTAAGTCTATCACCACTCTTAGAATAGGAACGATAATTGACAAAACTATTCCGGTGAGGGTTGAAAAGCTTAAGGACTCGGAAGAAGTTGAGAGTGATAGACCTAGCACTGCTCCACAAGAGAAAGAGTCGGAAAGAGCATACAAGCCAGTTGCGTCATTCCCCCAACGGTTGATTGCACCAAAACCTCTATCTAACTCTCAGGATATTTTGGAGTTGTCCTAATTCCCGACAGTGGAAGGAGCAAGGAAACTCGATCAATTCAGGCCGAGTTGTTTATGTAACACGGTTTACAAGATTCTCAGCAAAAGAATGGCCAACCGATTGAGATGTTCTAAAACAAGTGAAAATCAACATTCCTCTATTGGATGCCATTAAATAAATTCATTCATATGCCAAATTCCTAAAAGATCTATGCACTACCAAAAGACAACAAAATATACAAAAGAAAATCTTTTTGATTGAAAAAGTGAGTGTCATCCTCAAACAAGATGTGCCACAAAAATATAAGGATCCCGGTAGCCCAACCATCACTTATGTAATTGGGAATCACCAGATTGAACATGCACTCCTTGACTTGGGGGCAAGTGTTAATTTGATCCCTTACGCAATCTACGAACAATTGGGTCTAGGTGAATTAAAATCCACTCGGACCACACTACAACTTGTTGATCATTCGGTTCGTGTACCAAGAGGGATGATTGAGGACGTGTTGGTCCAAATCAATAAATTGTACTATCCGGTGGATTTTATCGTTTTAGATACTCAGCCTATCATGGACGTGGGCACTCATATTCCTGTCATTGTTAGTCGTCCATTTCTAGCTACATCAAATGCCATCATCAATTGTAAGAATGGAGTTATGAACTTATCTTTTGGGAACATGACATTGGAGCTCAACATTTTTTTCAATATGAGCAAACAATCAGAGGATGTTGACAATACCCACGACATTAACATGATGGATTCTTTCGTGAAAGATAGATCACTTTTGACTCTATACTCTGACCCTTTAGAGACATGCTTGGCCTACTCCCTTGATTTAGATGATGACATGATTAGAGAGATGGATGCCTTGCTTGATGCAACGCCGGTACTTGAAATTAACGGGTAGAGGTCACAATTTAAGACTTTGCTCCAAACCGATACAATGCCTCTACCATCTAGTCTCAAGGCACCGAAGCTTGACCTAAAACCTTTACCCACTGATCTTAAATATGTTTATTTAGGTCAAGACGAGACATATCTGGTGGTAATTTCCTTCCACCTTGAATAAAAATAAGAGAGTATGCTCATTTCTACTCTCTAAGAACATAAGGGAGCCCTTAGATGGATGATTGTGGACCTCAAGGGAATTAACCCTTTAATTTGTACTCACCTCATTTACTTAGAAGAAAATACAAAAACCTCTCAACAACCACAATGTCGCTTAAATCCAAACATGAAGGAAGCGGTTAAAGCTGAGGTACTTAAGTTGTTGGATGTGGGTATTATATACCGGATATCCGACAGTTAATGGGTGAGTCCAACACAGGTGGTTCCTAAGAAGTCCGGAATCACAATCGTAGCCAATGTTGATAATGAACTCATGCCAACTAGAGTTACTTATGGTTGGAGGATATACATTGACTACCAAAAGTTGAATACGGTCACAAGGAAGGACCACTTTCCTTTACCTTTCATTGATCAAATTTTAGAAAGGTTAGCTGGTAATTCCTACTAATGCTTCTTGGACAGGTATTCGGGCTACAATCGATAGAAATAACTCTTGAAGATCAGGAGAAAACAACGCTCACATGCCCCTTTGACACCTTTGCTTATCGAAGGATGCTATTCGGATTATGTAATGCCCCTGCCACATTTCAGCGGTATATGTTGAGCATATTTTCAAATATAGTGGGGTAATATTTAGAGGTCGTCATGGACGATTTTTCTATCTTCAGTTCATCTTTCAGCGAATGCCTTGAACATCTTAAACTTGTGCTGAAAAGATGCGAAGAGAAAAATCTTGTGCTAAATTGGAAAAAAATGCCGCTTCATGGTTCCCAAGGGAATAGTTCTTAGATACATAATTTCGTCTAAGGGAATTGAAGTGGATAAGGCTAAAATTGATTTAATCTCTAACCTACCTCCACCTAAAAGCATACGTGACATGCGATCCTTTCTAGGACATGCTGAGTTTTATAGGAAATTCATTAAGGACTTTAGTAATCTCTCTCATCCTTTATGCAATCTCCTACAAAATGATGTTTCATACGAGTGGAGCAAATAATGCCAAGGAGCTTTCTCTAATCTCAAGACTATGTTGACCACCGCTCCTATCATGCAACCACACGATTGGAATATTCCTTTTGAGATTATGTGCAATGCGTCTGATTATGCTATTGGGGCAGTGTTAGGCCAGAGAAAGGAGAAGAAGCTCCATGTGATTTACTATACGAGTAGAACTCTAAATTCTGCCCAAGTTAACTACTCTATTGCGGAGAAGGAACTCTTAACTGTAGTATTCACTTTGGACAAATTTAGGTCCTACTTGATTGGATCCAAGACCATCATCTACGCTAATCATGTGGCGCTGAAGTACCTTCTTTCTAAGAAGGATGCCAAGCCTCGTTTAATAAGATGGATCCTCCTACTCCAAGAATTCGACATTGAAATACGCGATAAAAGGGAAGAACCGCCGGAGGTGGATGGCAAAGTATAGCCAAGAGGCTTTCTTGTCCGTAGAGGACCTAACAGAAGACCGTGCTCCGAAGTTATTGCACTGATAGTTTTGTTTTAAGAACACTTTACCCTTCTATTGAGCCATGTCTAGGTGGAATCGACAAGATTGAACCGGGGCCCGCCTGGCCACCGTCGGGGGGACAACCAGACCAACCAAACTTGTAGGCTTTCTTTCTGAAGTTTCCTCCCGGGGCACTTAATCATTGAATTAATAGGGGCGTCCCGGGCAGTGGTCTAATGAAAGAAAGGAGGGCAGGCGGATTTTAGCCCGAATACCCGTCCCCGGCAGTGGTCCAATGAAAGAAAGGAGGGCGGGCGAATTTTAGAATTAATAGGGGCGTCCCGGGCAGTGGCCATACTCTACTGTCCGCCTCCGGCGGTTCTTCCCTTTTGGCTCGGCCAAAATGAGTAGAAAATGTAGTGGCTGACCATCTCTTAAGACTTGACCTACCAGATTCCTTTGAGCGAACATCGATAAACGACATGTTCCCTGACGAACAATTGTTTAAACTTTTCCAATTTGAAAAGGCCAAGCTATATGTCCTAAAGGGGGGGTGAATAGGACAACACCAAATTTAAAATAATTACAGCGGAATTTAATAAAGAGATAGCCAAATAAAGTAAATCAATTCACAATGCTGAAATGAAAAGCAACCTCAATAAACAAGTATTGAGAGGTTGATACAAAAGTTGTTCTAAGGACAACCTTACACCAAAAACCAAAGTTTATGGTAGGACAACCTTATTTCTAGAAAGGTCTTTATATCAAGAACTCAAACTAAAGAGGAATAAATATATTCAAACTATACTGAGGAATAAAATGCAATCTCAAATATTGATTGTTCTAAGGACAACCATGCACCATAAAAGGCAACCTTACTAGAACAAATAGATAAACTGAAGCTCAAACAAATAAAGGAATAGCAAGAGAAATTGCGAAAATATAAATCTAAACTATTACAACATTCCCCACTGAGCTTGAAATAAAATGATTACAACATTCATATCTACATACATTCCACAACTGAATAATCAAAGATAGAAAAATCAAGCACACATTCACACAACACAAAGAGTTATAGTGGTTTTCCTGTGTGTACACCAATTGTTCAACAACAACCACACAGAATGCTACTCCACTCCTAATATCCTCACACGGGATATTAGCGTTCACTATCAAATAAGTTTTCATAGGTTCACCTAAAACCTTCACAATTGTGTCTTTTTCAAAGGGCTTACACAATTCAAAAACCCTCACTTCTGAGTTTTTTGGCTCTCCTCAAATAACCAACAACTTTGAGATTTTTCTGGGTTAACCTCAAATAAAACCAAATACAGTAAATTACAAAATGTAAAATACCTGTTTTTCTTCTTTGTTGTAGCAGCCCGAAAGAACCAAGTCGGAGTAGAGATTTGAATGTCAAAGTTCAATGTCCAATACTCACTATATAATGGTTCTAAGTTCTAATAGATTTTAAATTAAAACACATGGGCTAGCTTTAATTGATTTTGATTCTAGAAAAAAGAAAACAACACTTCCTATTTTCAGATCAGATTGGAATACAAGAAACAAAATCAATTTAAAAAGCTAAAGAAAGAAAATATTAAATATGCACACTTAGCTTAAATGGAGCACAGACGAATCTCTCAGAAGGTCGAATTAAATTAGCGTGAATTTCTTATTTTATTCTGAGATTCGTGCTCTATTTATAGAAGAGCAAATCACGTCATCGAATGGTCTTAAGTCGCTACGACTGGTCATAGGACCAACTGATATTTAAAAATTTGAGCGTGATAGGATAAGGCAATTTCACGACTGGTAGAAGTTAGTTTACGACTGGTCGAAGGACACCTTCGACTGGTCGAAGGTTGCTCACGACTAGTCGAAGCAAGTCGAATTTCATCGCTGGAGTTTGAGTCGTAGGTCTACGACTGGTCGAAGGATCAGTCAACACTGTTCATACGACTAGTCGAAGAGACCCCAGGACTAGTCGAAGCTTAACAGAAAATTTCTGAATTTTACAACAAACTTACGACTGGTCCAGGAAATTCTAAGACAGGTCGAAGTAGAGCTAGGACTAGTCGAACAATGTCCAGGACTAGTCTTAGAACAGACCAAACTCATTTATATAAAAGATATGACTTATGTATCCAAAATGGCCTACTCTAAAGGTCAACCTAAGGTCAGTCATACCTCAATAGTGAAGTAAGGACATTGAAACTTAAAGATGAGTGACCTTGAGCATAATGAAACTTGAGATCTTGATGTAGCTTGAACTTGAAAGCATCTTGAGATCTTGAATTATACTTGTCTTGAACTAAGTCGAACATTCTCACATTCTCGAGTCTCGACTTGTGAACATTACTTGTCTATCAAAGCTGATCTTGTGAGACTTTTATCTTGACTTGACATACCATTTGTAGAGCTTTGTTTTTCACATATGCAAGCTTCATAACAAGATACATACAGTGTCTTTGGCACCACAAATTTGACAATATAGTGAAGCTATCAACTATAGCACTTACAATCTCCCCCTTTGTCAAATTAGTGACAAAACACACTTACAAGATATATTTCATAAAACAGGATATCTTCATAAAACAGAATATCAGAATATCTGGTTAACGAATCATGCACCAGTTAATATCAACCGGTGCACCGGCACATATTCATTAATAGTAGCTAGTAGCATGTTCACGCAAATCAATTCAACATATATTCCACCTTAATACACATACTCCCCCTGAGTCAATACATCTATTAAACATCCACCATTCTCCCCCTTTTTGTCACAAGTGGACAAAGGAAGCAATGAATAAATAGCAAAGGAGTTTAAAAAGAGAGGCTAGATATAAAAATAATGCAAGACATAGAATTCATACACAGAAATAAGTCAACAGTAGCAACAAGCTCACAAACATAAAGAGAGTAGAGATATAAAATTATACAGTCCAGTAAAATAAAAAGAACTAATCTGAGACAGATGAAGGAGCAGGGATGGAGGATCAAGTTGATGCATGCCCTTGTTCAAGCGCCTAAGATATTTGCGCATATACTTGAACTGTAAATCATGGGCAACATTCATGTTATCTATTTTAATATTCATATTTTCAACTCTCTTCCGATCCACGCAAACGTGCATCAAAGTCAGATGGTGCATAATCAGAATCATTTGCGGAATCAGAATTAAGTTCTTCAAAAATATCATCCATGTTAATATCATCAGGAGGAAGATCATCAACTTCTTCCTCATGTCCAGCATCGGGACCAACATTACCATCACCTTGACCAGGAAGCAAATCCAGCTTCATCTTATTAAGATTAGTATTGTTAAATATCAGATGATAGATAGGGCCCTCTTTAACAAGCATGTCGACTAACATATGCTTAGCCAACATAGTCATCATATAAGAAAAAGGGATGTCACTATGACCTGGATGGAGTCGAAACTGAATAATATGGTGACAAATCAAGGATGGTAAACAAATAATAGCACCTCTGGCAATAACATGAAGAACACGAATCATGAAGGACGTCAATTCGGATTTATTGCCAAATCGAGGATACAAGTTAGACACAAAAATCTTGTGAAGAATTTTGTATTTGTGTAACAAAAACTTTGAGGGAAGCGCATTCCCTTTATGCGTCCATTGAACGTCTAAATTGCGTAAGTCTCTAGTAAGCATGCGTTTTTCAGTTATTAAGGGTTTGTCAGATAAGGTATGGATAAGAATGTCCTCATCATTCACAAGAATTTCCATAAGAGCTGAAATCAAATGACGATCAACATAAAAAAATCCTTCTCTTGTGGCAATATTAAAAGTTAAATTTTCCAGTGAAAAAGTACTTATGCATGCGAACATGGACTGGGCAATGGACCGGTATGCTGGCCCACCCCAATGCAATAAGTTATCCCAACCTACAGTCTGAAGAATAGGGAGGATATCAAATGGAGCAACATGATTAACAGAAACTGGATGTTCAACAATAACATTATGCAATCTGATGTCCCAAACATAAGATGGATCATCATCGGGGGCCCGAAGATGACGCTTAGTAAGAGGAGTAGACCTGGATGAAGACGGACCACGGGAAGTTGTCTTTTTACCTCTAGATGTCATTTGCAACAAGGATTTCAAGAAAATAAAGAGTTGCAATGTAACAGCCCGGATTTTTCCCAACCTGGAATTAGACGTCCTTAGGCGATGGGACAAATCCTAACTCCTGTTTAACTTCACAAACACTCAACTCAAGGGTCTTAAGTCCCTTTCCAAACCATTTTCTTCACAAATCTCACCTTTCATTACCTCGTTCCTTAAATCCTTCTAAGTACTTTCACATTAGACACTACCTTAAAGTTTAGGTAATGAAGAACAATACTTAAACTAAACATTGCTACAAAGGTCTAAGTACCACCTTAGACCGAAATCACTCAGGCCTAAATCCTTTAGAAATTAGGCGAGATTTAGCTAGTGTTAAACTAGAGTGCCTGTGAAATTAACGCCAATCACTTTAAATATGATCTGTAAGACCCAAAACTTGTAAAATCATTGACGCTAGGTTACCCTAAAATCTAGGATCAATCTCATTACCCGGTTGCTCTCAGGAGCATCTTGAAACTCTGTATCAGATCTGGACCGCACGTCGGAAGTCCGATTAACACAAAGTTAAGGAATTAGGATAGCCTTGCTGGGCTTGACAACCATCTCGGAAATCAAATCCAGACAGTGTCCCACGGCTGTTCGCTTGAGTCCGGAGCGAGAGAGTGTGAAAACACTTGTTTTCTTTACAAAATAAATATCTTGAATAGTAATCTGGCATGTGTTGCTTGCAGATCAGTTTTAAGTAACCAGACCGTCAGAATCAGACCAAATTACACCCTCGGATCAGGAGAAATTTCATACACATTTACATGTACTCGGAATCCCCGATCGAGATCCGCTGACCATTGAACTGAAACTGGTCCGCCACGCGTGATCTGGAATCCCGACCGAAACGAAAACTTAACTAATCGTAGATCCGGTGTCGGTGAGCTTAAGTCCAACCTTTGGCTCAAGGAGGCCCGCCAGAAGTCCTCCGTTGAGCTGAAACAGATGCCCTTTGGACAAAATCCAAGTATTCCTTGTTCCCAAGTCTGTTTTGGTGAGATTTTAGGCTATATAAGGGCCTTTGAATCCTCTCTCTCACAGCCATACGAATTTGAGATTGAGAGAGAGAAAAGAGAGAGAAAGTGTGGGAGATGTGGGGGAATCTCCCTACCACTTTATCCTGCCGTTACACAAGCTACACCGCTCCGTTCTAATCGCTTTTCCAGCGATTCCAGCTCCGTTTCTAGGTAAGAAACCCTAACCCTAATTTGATTTGGGGCTTGGGTGGTTGTAAGTTATGAAATAGCTAACCTATTTCGTTCTATAGGTTGCCAAACTGCCGAATACGGAAGTTTAGCAAACCTATTGGATTCGTTACGATTCTACGATAAAAGGTGCGGACTTTAGGTGTATAAGTTATGGTTTTCAACGCTTTCAATGTTAGATAATGATAGATTCATGATCTGCATACAATTGCACATGTACAAAGTGCTTTCTGTTTTCTGTTTCGATTGAAGATGTAGATTATGAAAATTTACATATTCTAGGTATTCGTAGAAAATACCGTATACGTATAAATTTTGGAAATGTGTTTGACATGATTATTTGTTGTATGAATATACGATATATGGATAAAATACTTATTTGGCGAAAGGATTTGCCCAAATACATGTTTTACTAATATACACTATGTATGTAGAAATGCTGTATTATAGAAAGTACCGTATACATATATATTTTAGAGATGTGGTTGCCATGATTATTTGTTGTATAAATATATTATATATGCGTAAAATACTTGCTTGGCGAAAGGATAGCCCTAATACATGTTTTGCTAACATACACCATGTATGTTGTAATAGTGTATTCTAAGTGTTTGTGAAAATGACCGAATGAGTATAGAATTCTCATTCGTGCTCGCCATGACTAATTGTCATGGATATATGATTGCTGTATTGGCGATCCCCCTTTGACGAAAGGATTTGCCCTAAATCACGCCACGACCAATATTCACTACTTATATTAAAATGTGTGGCCCAAGTGTTTGTGGAAATAACTGAATGAATATGGAACTTGGATTCCTGCTTGCCATGACTATCCATCGTGGGTGTACGCGTGTTATGATTGGGGCAACTCCCTAGTGAAAGGATTTGGCCTAATGCCTATGTGATCAACATATGTCATGTATGTTGATGTATGTATTTTTAAAGTGTTTGTTAAAATGTTTGAATGAGTAGTAGTTAGCAATTGTAATGTATAAGGGTGTTGAGATATGATTCTCAACCTCTTTTAACTATATGTATGATTTCCTTGGATAGTTGTGTGATTAGGAATTGAACATGTACAAACTCATGCTTGTGTTGTGCTTCATAACATGCTCAACTGGTTTTATGATTTTATCTATGTAATGCATATGTTTAAATTCATATTTACGTTGTATGATCCGTCATGGGTGATGGGGGAGTGGAGCAACGAATGCGTACAACAGCCCTAGCAGCCCTAAACGGATAATACCAGACCTTGATTGTATGAGTTGAATCTTGATCTACTACTGCTTTATCTATCTGCAATTGATTGTATTTGGGGCTATGATTATAGTCCAGACAATTGGTACCAGAGTTGAATTCGTGGCTATGATTCATTTGCCACGTGAGATGTGTTCGACGAACTCGAGTCGTACTTCGGTTGGCGATAGTGGTTGGCCACACGAAGTGCTCATGCGCTTCATATCGTTCAACTTGATGTGCGTTCGAGCTAGCCGAGCTTGTCAAGTAACCCAATCTGTCTTATGTATGTTCAGCATGTTTGGACGCCTCTGCTTGAACCTAGGGTACCAAACTTACCAGTGGAATCCCTTTTAACCATGGTACCTCGATCCGCTAAGACTCATGAGCCGGGCATGGTGGTATGGGACACCGTGGTCGAGCTGTCGGCCTACGATGGGGCCACGTGCCTCCCCGTAGTGACCAGTGAGCAACCAAACTCGTGAGCCGATTATGGTCGTATGGGACACTATATTCGTGATGTCGGCCTACATTGATAAGGTGATGGGGGAGTGGTGCAATGAATGCGAGCAACAACCCTGGCAGTCCTTTGTAGTGACCTCGAGCATACTCTGGAATTGCGGTGAGCCTTAGAGTTTTGCCGCGGTGTATGGAGTATGAACTAGGCCTGTTTCTGTATAGTGATGAATCGTTAAAGAGGTGATGGGAGAGTGGTGTAACCTTTGTGCGTAACAGCCCTGGCAGCCTTTGCAGTGACCTAGAAAACACACCATCGTTTGAGATTAACTAGGACTGACGACCCTAGAATGGATCATGTTTGGGAATGATACAAGGGAGGTACCTTAGTTTTCCAATCCTGCTATTTGAAATGGACTAATAATAACTCGGTAATCATGCTCATCATGCATTGCATGTGCCTGGAAGATGTGGTGCACTGAGGGATGAAAGCATGCCGCGAACGTGAGATGGTGTCGCACGAGGGAGGGTGTGGTGAGGGCATACATCATGACTGCATTCATACTTGCATTAATAAGAGTAGTTAGGAGTGTTTGATTTTACTGCTTTATCATTACTGCTTGACTGAATTGATAACATGTTAACCTATGCTTTATTGTTCCACTGAGTTGATCACTCACTCCCACGTTACGGGACGGTGTTCCGAACACCCACCAGACTTTGTCTGATTGCAGATGGCGACGCTACTCCTGATGCGGAGCCGGACTTTTGTGACGACGAGGATGCTTTCTCGAATATGTGGTTTTCGGGCGGCTTCATGTGAGCAGTGCCTTGATCGACGGGGTTACAGGGATGTTGACTAGATGACACTACACATTTGGTATAATTTGAACTGTACTTGTAATTCATTAACCTGGTAACATTATCACACTCTGGAGACTCACCACTATTTTTATATATTTTATATATCAATCACAGTCTTCCGCTTGCAAATTAACTGTCTCTGGAGTATGATATGCTGTTTTGGCTTAATCTCACTCATGTTCACTACATTAATGTAGACAACATTTAATCATCATTATCTATGTTGCATAAGTGATGTTCTGGAACTCGGGTGTTAAGTTTATGCTCGACCCCCGATTTTTCGGGATGTTACATGCAAAGGATTGAGAAGTGAGTTTTCTCACATTAAATTTTGGGAGTAGAAAAACCCCAAATCTCAACAAAACTAGAAATAAACAACTTCAAGAAAGAAATAGAAATAAACTTGACACAAATCCACAAGAAATAAGCAAATGGAACACTAACCTCGAAGGATTTGGAAGGTGGGTTCGACTAGTCAGGCGTCGGCTAGTCGGAGAAGAAAGATAAAATAAGGAAGAAATGAAATTTTCCCCAATTTAAGTCAATCACCGCGATTTACGACTGGTCGTGGGTAGGCTTCGACCAGTCGAGCCACGACAGGTCGAGGAAATCTTCGACTGGTTGAACATCACCAAAAATCTTATTTCATGCATATTTTATAAAAAAATTGAATTTTAATCTAGCGAATATATACACTATGATACAAATAGGCATAAATAATCATTTTAGAATGCACATGCCCAGATCAAATTTCATTTTGTTAAACTTGCTTTTGTCGAGCGGTTTAGTAAAAATGTCAGTACGTTGATTCTTGGTAAGGATATATTCCACAGATATAACTTTTTCTTCTACTAATTCACGAATATAATGAAATCTAATGTCAATGTGCTTAGCACGAGAATGCTGAATTGGATTTTTTGAAATATTTATGGTACTGGTATGTCACGCACCGAACTCGGAAACCGGGCTCACAAAATTCCTGATCGCCGAATCCGGCGCAGACAGCCTCCGTAGTACCCCATTCCCGGCTCCCGGCACCCATATACCAGGTTCCGATCCTGGGATGCTACAAGGAGGATTTCTAATATCAATTTAATTCGTAATGAGCATAACCAAGCGTAACCCACGAATAATAACCACAAGAACACCACCACAAAATCCACTATGATAAAAAACTTTGAGTACAAGGTGTATAAAAAGAAAATACAAGACAATGCAAATAACAAAAAATCTAAAAGCTCGGCGGCACGCTCCAACTGCGGCGAAACTACAGCTGCGTCCTGGCGTCACCTGCACGCATCAATCGTGCATAAGCTTATAAAAAGCTTAGAGGGCGGTGTAAGTGTGTGCGAACGTGCTCAGAATGCAATGCCGAGGTAATGCGGAATCATGCTGATGAGTACGAAATGCACCTAGCCGTACCAAGGCTATGCAGTACAAGATGTGAATGCTATCGACCATACCAAGGCCATGCGATGCAATATGTAAGTCAAGCATGCCAATCCTCATACCAATGCAACTCCTCACTAGAGCATCAAATCAGTACGGTTCTCAGTCTGGATAATCACCGGGGTTCAGTACACTCCAAATGGCACTGTCTCTCTCCAAGCAGCACAGTCCAAGTGAGCGTAAGAAACCTCACTATCCGCCTGGCCAATAGTCAGCCAATACCTATCCGGCACGTCGATAGCGAACCCATTTCCGAGCTGGTCAAACTTAGCCTAGTAATGCCCCCTGCTCTTGGGCGAGTAAGGCCACACCCCTTTCCAACCGACCACGACACAGTGGGAGACGCGGCCTCATGGTATTCGGCCCTCGTGCGCTCATATATCCACTCGGTCTCGACGTTGGAGTCATCCTCTGGTACCATCGGGTTCAGGGACTCTCACCTAGGGACATCTATGGCGCCCCAATTGCTTAGAACAAGATTTTCTGGTATCCAACCAGCCACCCACGATATATCTGTGGAGGCTATAGCCCTGATGTCGCTAGGGCATATCTCAATCATACAGATGCAAGTGCATGAATCATACTGCCAGACATGCATCAATCCTGTGCATACCGTGCGCTCATGTAGGGCAACTCCGCATATCGGGGAGCCCGTAATCAGTCTGCCCAAAGGCACGTACTATGATCAGACACTCCTCATCTCAAGCATACATATGATGCGTATGATCATGAATCATGGGGCTGTGCTAAACATATTATAAAGCAATAAACTATCCTCTCAATGAAGATGGGCCAAGATGGCCTACATGAAACAGATACGAGCCTATTAGTGGCCTTAGGGAGAGTTATAATGTGGACATCTAACCAACATTACTCGTACAATGTGGACGTCAAACCAACATTGTCCCCAAGGCTCGGCTCGCCTTAAATACCATTAAATAAACCCTGGTGGAATTACACATTACAATGTGCCTTAGGTACATTCCATGGGGCCCTAAATACATCAAATGGGCCGTATCTCATGGGCCTTATATTCATCAAGTGGGCCACCTTAATGAGCCTCACCAATGGGCCTTAGGTTCATTGCAATGGGTCATTACCCATGGGTCTTAGAATGCATTAAAAATGAGCTCAATCACATAAACTTTATGTGTATCAAATGGGCCTAATCACATAGGCCTTATATATATCCAAGTGGGCCTCAACAATGGACCACAAATACCTCAAATGGGCCTCATAACGTGGGCCTATATATATATCAAGGTAGGCCCCAACAACGGGCCCATAAACACATCAAGATGGCCTACATACATGGGCCCATATATATACCAAAGTGGGCCTTAATAATGGGCCTATATACATGCCAAGATGGGCCTAAATACATGAGCCCATAAATATCCAAGAGGGCCTTAATAATGGGCCCAAAAAAAATACATCAAGATGGGCCTAAGTACATGGGCCCATATGCATCCAAGTGGGCCACATGTGAAGCCCACCATAATGTTTATTTTACTATCCAATCTGCCGATAAGGCCACATGAATAGGGGCCCACCATAATATTTATTTGAAATCCAACCCATTCGTAAGGTCACGGGACTAGGGCCCACCGTGATATTCATTTGCCATCAAACCTGTTTATAAGGTCACACGTGACCTGGGCCCACGGCCAGTGAGCCCACCATAATGTTTATTTGCCAACCGACCTACTCACGAGGTCACGTGGACCCTGGGCAGGGCCCACTGTAATGTTTATATACCATCCAAACCGTTTATAAGGCCACTTGGACCTAGGTGGGTGGGGCCCACCGAAGTGTGGTTCACAAATCCAGCCCAGACATTATGTGTGTCCCACCTGTCTGAGGGTTCAGACCAAGTTTCAGCCACATCAGAAATTCAGGTAGGCCCCACCAAGTGTTTTTATATGATTTAGGCATGTCTTCACATGATTTAGATGGTATGGCCCACCTGAGTTCCGTTTGCGGTTGATTTTTGGGATACCCCATAATTTAAAGGGGGACCATCAAATGCACAGTGCTGATGGTCGAAACGCACCACGATGGGGCCCACAGTTGGGCCGTGAGGGCCCAGCCCGTCCGCCCACCACCCATGCAGGCAGCGCCTGCCTGCGTCTGCTGCAACAGCAGCGCTGCTGCTTTTAATTTATTTTTTTTGTTTTGGGGCCCACCGAGATGTGATTCACAATCCAGCCCACCCATTATGTGTGTCCCACTTGTTTAGCCGTCCAGACCGAATTTCAGCTGCATCTAAACTCTAGGTGGGTCCCACCGAGTACCTTTATATGTTCTGGTATGTCTTTACATGGTTTTAGAGGGTATGGCTCACCTGATGATCAAATCACCTTAAGACTTTGGCTCAACGCCTAAAATGATGCAGGGGTTGATATGGATGGCTTGGATCAGCACAAACATCAAGGTGGGGCCTATATGGGTGGCCCATTCCAAAAGAATTTTTTTTTTTTTATGTTAGCTTGGAAGTACACGCCCATGTCAGTACACATTCCTCCATGGGAGCCACCTTCACGTCCAGCGTCTCTGGACGCTGGACGGTGTATACATGGGCCTCATGGTGGGTCCCACATGCACGTGGCCCACCATGCACATTGTGGGTCCCACATGTACGTGGCCCACCATGCATATTTATATATATATACATATATTAATATATATTATAATAATATAATATAATATGCTACTACATATGTATGCATATATAAAGGGTGGATTTCACCTAAAATGCGGTGGACCACACCGTCTGATGGATGGAGTGGAT
Organism: Magnolia officinalis; assembly: GCA_021015155.1. NCBI lineage: Eukaryota > Viridiplantae > Streptophyta > Magnoliopsida > Magnoliales > Magnoliaceae > Magnolia > Magnolia officinalis. Next base: position 25,004,485 of record JAJHSJ010000009.1, read on the forward strand.
TTAACATAATTTGGTGGGGTCCACAACATTCAAGGGGAAAAGAAAGAAAGAGAGAGATAGAGACAAAGACGAGACAAAAGGCAGTGATGGTGGGGCCCCGCCACTATGGGCCCCACATGATACAATTCATACATAAAAAAAACAGGTCCCACCAACAAGTGGCCCTAAGAAAAGAAATTTAACGGTGGATCACCCACCTTGTTGTGATCCTCCTTGCTCCCTTGGCTCGAAAACTCCTCACCTATGGTTCTTATGGATGTCGATCGGGTTTTAACGGTGCGGATGATGATCGGACAGTTGAGATGGAAGTCGAGGAGGTGGGCCACACTTAGAAATTTTTTGGGAGATTGGGTTGCTTAGAGAGGCTTGGACGTGTGAGAGGGAGGGAATGAGAGAATGAGAGAGAAAAAGAAATAAAATAAAGAAATAAGGGATGGAGGGAGTGGTGTGATGATGTCATGGGTAAGGGTGGCTTTGAAAAATGGGAGAGAGAGTTGACTTTGGGCTTGCTTATGTAAGGGAGAGGGATGGGTTGTTGTACTTGGGTATGGGGTGACTTGACTTGTACTTGACATGAGTGATTGATTGATTGACGGGACATCTCGTAGAGATTCCCTCGTAATTCGCAACGCGCGGTGTTTTCTTCGAATCGAACGCAGGCCGACATCTTCTAGCCCGGGTATCGGGTCGGTGCGCGAGTCGTGGCGTTGGAACCGCGGTGACTGTGCGGTCGCCCGGGTAGAGGTTTCGGGTAGAGCCGACTTTGGCATACAGGTCTCGTCTTAGGATTGTGCGCAACGTTGACTTTAGGTCGAGGATTGCCAGAATTCGACCGGAAGGATCGCGGAAGCCTTCGGAACAGTACGAACTAGGATACGGGTCTTACATGGTATTATCACAATATAATAACATAGAATCCTGTTTAATTCCATAATCACTTAGCATACGATTCATCCAAACCAGCTGAGTGCACGCATAACTAGCTGCGATATATTCAGCTTCAGCAGTTGAAAGTGATACAGAACTTTGTTTCTTGCTAAGCCAAGAAACTAAACAGTTTCCAATATAAAAGCAACCACCACTGGTAGATTTTCTATCATCAAGATTACCAGCCCAGTCAGCATCCGAGTACCCAGCTAATTGAACACTAGTCTCATGAGGATACTAGAGAGCGAGATTAACAGTACTTGCGACATATTACATAATTCGTTTAACAACAATTAAATGCGATTTTTTAGGATCAGATTGATATCTAGTGCAAATACCAACACTTAAAGCAATATCAGGTCTACTAGTAGTTAAGTAAAGTAAACTACCAATCATACTTCGATATAATTTCGGATCCACATTTTTACCTGCAGAATCTTTTGAGAGTCTCAAGGTTGTACTCATAGGAGTATCAAAATTCCTACCATTCTCAAATCCAAATCTCTTAATCAAATTCATAGCATATTTAGATTGAGAGATAAACATTCCATCAGGTCGTTGTTTTACTTGTAACCCAAAGAAATAATTCAATTCCCCAACCATGCTCATTTCAAACTGGGATTTCATCAAATCTGCAAACTCAATAGTCATGTCAGTACAGGTAGATCCATAAATAATATCATCAATGTAGATTTGAACCATTAAGATATCGTCGTTATGTTTCTTAACAAACAATGTTTTATCAACACTTCCCATTTGAAAGTTATGATTGAGTAAAAACTTAGTCAATTTCTCGTACCATGCTCTGGGAGCTTGTTTTAGACCATAGAGAGCTTTTTTGAGACGGTATACATGATCAGTAAACTTAGGATCTTCAAACCCTGTAGGTTGTTCAACATATACTTCTTCATGTAAATCGCCATTTAAAAAAGCACTCTTTACATCCATTTGAAAATTTTTAAACTTTCTAAAGCATGCAATGGATATAAAAAGTCTGATTGATTCAAGACGAGCAACTGGGGCAAAGGTTTTATCATAATCGAACCTTCAATTTGAGTGTATCCTTGAACAACTAATCTTACCTTGTTTCGAATGATATTCCCAAGCTCGTCAGACTTATTTTTAAAAATCCACTTTGTTCTAATAATATATTTATCTTTAGGTCTAGGAACAAGATACCAGACATCATTTCGAACAAATTGATTAAGTTCTTCTTACATAGCAACTGTCCAGTTTTCATCAGCAAGAGCTTCTTTTACGTTAGATGGTTCTATCTGGGATGTAAAACATACATAATTACATATATCCTCAAGTTGTTTATGGGTACGAACACCAGTGAGAGGTTTACCAAGAATCTGTGTGGTTGGATGATCTTTTACAGTCCTCAATTCAGAATTAGGCTGATTAGATGAAGTATCAGGTTTATCAATTATAAGAACTTCATCATTATCTGGACTTGAGACTGGTGTGTTTATGCGATCATCGATGACCATATTAATGGACTCTTGAATCACACCGGTCCTTTTGTTCAGAACCCTATAAGCTCGACTGTTTAAAGAATATCCTAAAAATATCCCTTCATCACTCTTCGTATCAAACTTTTCCAGATTTTCACGATCTCGTAAAATATAGCACTTGCTGCCAAAAACTTGAAAGTATTTGACAGTAGGCTTTTTGTCAAACCACATTTCATATGCCGTTTTATTATTACTTTTACTAGTGTAAACCGGTTAATGATATAACAAGCTGTATTAACTACTTCAGCCCAAAGATTCTTAGAGAGCTTCATGCTATTCAACATGATATTAGCCATTTCTTGAAGCACTCTATTTTTCCTTTCAACTATACCATTTTGTTGTGGAGTTTTGGGCGCTAAGAATTCATGTAATATTCCCTGGTCACTACAGAACTTCTCAAAACCGCTATTCTCAAAGTCAGATCCATGATCACTACGAATCTTACTGACTTGAGAACTCTTTTCAGTTTAAATCATTTTGAGAACCTTTTTCACTTCTTCAAGAGTTTCTGATTTGTCCCTTAAGAAAACAACCCATGTATATCTGGTCAAATCATCTACTATTACCAAGATATATCTTTTGCCACCTCGACTTTCCGTCCTTGTAGGTCCTACAAGATCCATATAGAGAAGCTCTAGTGGTCTTGATGTGATATTGGAATTTACCTTTTTGTGTGAGTTCTTTGTTTGTTTGCCAATCTGGCATTCACCATATATTTTATCAAATTTTTGTAGTTTGGGTAGATCTCTTATAAGTTCTCGTTTGCTCAATCTATATAGATTTCGGTAGTGTACTTGTCCAAGACGTTTATGCCATAAATCAGTATCGTTTGTATGGACCATGTAACAAGATTGACTAGTTGAGCTGGATTCACTTACAATATAGCAGTTTTCAGACGTTCTACATCCAGTTAAAATTACCAAACCCTTGTTATTTAGAATCTCACAACTTTGATTAGAAAATCTTACACTATGGTTATTATCGCATATTTGAGATATGCTAAGCAAGTTATGTTTTAGGCCTTCAACATATAAAACATTTTTGAACAAAAGGAGGTTATGAAGTTGAATCATACCTTGGCCCATAATCTTGCAGTTGCTGCCATCACCAAATGTGACTGAACCATCAGTCATGTCTTTAAGATCAGTGAATAAAGCCTTGTCGCCTGTCATATGCCTTGAACATCCACTGTCTAAGTACCACTTCGAATGGCTTGTAGCTTTGAAAGCAGTGTGGGCAACCAAGCAAGTAACTTTAGGAACCCATTTCATTACTGTTTTGGGTTTAGGAGTATAGTTGGTCTTCTTGTATTTGTGATTTTTGTACGAATGACCCACTGAGTTAGATTTTAAGAGCTCCTTAAGCAAATCAACTATTTTCTCAGCTAAAGGGTTATGGTTTTGATTTTTGTAAATGATATGGTTATCCCTGGTTTTGAAAGATTGAAAAGTTTTAACATTTTTATAAAACTTTTGACTTGAACTTTTCTCATTTGAGTTAGAGGATTCCCCTTTTACAAACTTGGGAGTAGTATTCTTCTATTTAGGAGAAATATTTTTGTCGTAGCCTAAACCGGATTGGTCTCCACATTTTCTTGATGCAGTTAAAAGTTTTTCTAATTTTGAATCACCTTGGGCATACCTCCATGTATCCTTTAAACTCAAAAGAGAAGAGACTTCCAGTTTAAGTTTATCATTTTCAGATCTCAGATTTTCAATAAGGGTGGTTTTGAAATCTAGATCACTTTTGCATTTTTCAAAACAATCTGAAAGATGAGATTTTTCTAAAACAAGAGACTCAAATCTTTCTTTAAGCCCTGAAAACCTTTCTTTTTGAAGTTTTAGTTTAACAACAATTTTACAACTTTCCTTGTATAGGGCATTATAAGCATCTTGAAGATCTTCTTCATTATCATGATCACTATTCAGATTTTCTTCACTGGTTGAATCATCATGATCAGAAAAAGTGAACTTGGCTAGAGTCATAAGGGCCTTAACTTCATTGCCTGACTCGATTTCAGAATCTTCTGACTCAGAAGAGGCTTCAGTGCCAGAAGATTCATCCCAAGTAGCCAACATTCCTTTCTTTTTAGGTCTGTCCTTTTTAGGACACTTGTTTGCTAGATGCCCATATTCTTGGTAGTTGTAACATTGACTATCTTTCAAGGATTTCCAATATTTAGATTTTTTCTTTTCATTCGATTTTTTAAAATCAACCTTCTTTTTACTTTTGAAAATCTTGTAAAAAAATTTCGCTAAAAGAGCCATATCGTCTTCAAAATTTTCTAAATCAGAATTTTCTTGAGAAACACATTTGGAAGACTTAAGCGCAATAGATTTACCTTTAGGAGCTTTAAAATTTAATTCATAGGTTTGTAAAGAACCAACTAGTTCTTCTACCCTCATATTGTTCGTATCACGAAGTTCCTGGATCGCGGTTACCTTTGAATTGAACCGTTCAGGAAGTAAGCGTAGTATCTTTGCACACACTTTACTTTCTGGGATTTTGTCGCCAAGACCCCACATAGAGTTTACAATGTCATTTAATCTTGTATGAAAGTCCATAAACATTTCATTTTCCTCCATATGAATTTCTTCAATTTGGTTGTGAGGAGTTGGACTTTAGATTTTTTGACAATTGAAGTACCCTCGTGAGTCATTGCTAATACATCCCAAGCTTGCTTTGCAGTATCACAGGATATGATTCTTTTGAACTCATTCGGTGATAGTGGGCAAGTGATTGCATTTAGTGCTTTTGCATTGGCACTACTCTCACTTTTCTGAAGAGTGGTCCATGAGAAAAATGGTGTTACTCTTATTGATTTTGAACCATCGATACCAGTCACTTCAGTGGTAGGTGGGTTCCATTCAGTCATTGTGGCAAGCCACACATTTGCATCCATTGATTTGCGAAAAATCCTCATCCTGGCTTTCCAATAGGCATAATTGGAGCCATCAAAGGGTGGAGGCCTAGTGACTGAAAGGATATCAAAATTTGACATCTTATATATAGCTTAGATTGTTAGCTTAGGAAATAAATCCATGAATAACAAATAAAAGCGAGCTATTAGGCTCTGATACCACTTGAAAAGGCCAAGCTATATATCCTAGAGGGGGGGTGAATAGGACAACGCTAAATTTAAAATAATTACAGCGGAATTTAATAAAGAGATAGCCAAATAAAGTAAATCAATTCACAATGCTGAAATGAAAAGCAACCTCAATAAACAAGTATTGAGAGGTTGATACAAAAGTTGTTCTAATGACAACCTTACACCAAAAACCAAAGTTTATGGTAGGACAACCTTATTTCTAGAAAGGTCTTTATATCAAGAACTCAAACTAAAGAGGAATAAATATATTCAAACTATACTGAGGAATAAAATGCAATCTTAAATATTGATTGTTCTAAGGACAACCATGCACCATAAAAATGGCAGGGCAACCTTACTAGAACAAATAGAAAAACTAAAGCTCAAACAAATAAAGGAATAACAAGAGATAAATTGCGAAAATATAAATCTAAACTATTACAACATTCCCCACTGAGCTTGAAATAAAATGATTACAACATTCACATCCACATACATTCCACAACTGAATAATCAAATATAGAAAAATGAAGCACACATCCACACAACACAAAGAGTTATAGTGGTTCGCCTGTGTGTACACCAACTGTTCAACAACAGCCACACAGAATGCTACTCCACTCCTAATATCCTCACACAGGGGATATTAGCATTCACTATCAAAATAGGTTTTCACAGGTTCACCCAAAACCTTCACAATTGTGTCTTTTTCAAAGGGCTTACACAATTCAAAAATCCTCACTTCTGAGTTTTTTGGCTCTCCTCAGATAACCAACAACTTTGAGATTTTTCTGGGTTAACCTCAAATAAAACCAAATATAGTAAATTACAAAATGTAAAATACCTGTTTTTCTTTTTTGTTGTAGCAGCCCGGAAGAACCAAGTCGGAGTAGAGATTTGAATATCAAAGTTCAATGTTCAATACTCACTATATAATGGTTCTAAGTTCTAATAGATTTTAAATTAAAACACATGGGCTAGCTTTAATTGATTTTGATTCCAGAAAAAGAAAAACAACACTTCCTCTTTTCAGATCAGATTGGAATACAAGAAACAAAATCAATTTAAAAAGCTAAAGAAAGAAAATATTAAATATGCACACTTAGCTTAAATGGAGCACAAATGAATCTCTCAGAAGGCCGAATTAAATTAGCTTGAATTTCTTATTTTATTCTGAGATTCGTACTCTATTTATAGAAGAGCAAATCACGTCTTTGACTGGTCTCAAGTCGCTATGACTGGTCGTAGGACCAACTGATATTTAAAAATTCGAGCGCGGTGGGATAAGGCAGTTTCACGACTGATCGAAGATAGTCTACGACTGGTCGAAGGACACCTTCGACTGGTCGAAGGTCGCTCACGACTAGTCGAAGCAAGTCTAATTTCATCGCTGGAGTTTGAGTCGTAGGTCTACGACTGGTCGAAGGATCAGTCGATATTGTTCATACGACTAGTCGAAGAGACCCTAGGACTAGTCGAAGCTTAACAAAAAATTTCTGAATTTTGCAACAAACTTACGACTGGTCCAGGAAATTCTAAGACAAGTCGAAGCAGAAGGACTAGTCGAACAACGTCCAGGACTAGTCTTAGAACAGACCAAACTCACTTATATAAAAGATATGACTTATGTATCCAAAATGGCCTACTCTAAAGGTCAACCTAAGGTCAGTCATACCTCAATAGTGAAGTAAGGACATTGAAACTTAAAGATGAGTGACCTTAGGCATAATGAAACTTGAGATCTTGATGTTGCTTGAACTTGAAAGCATCTTGAGATCTTGAATTATACTTATCTTGAACTAAGTCGAACATTCTCACATTCTCGAGTCTTGACTTGTGAATATTACTTGTCTATCAAAGCTGATCTTGTGAGACTTTTGTCTTGACTTGACATACCATTTGTAGAGCTTTGTTCTTCACATATGTAAGCTTCATAACAAGATACATACAGTGTCTTTGGCACCACAAATTTGACAATATACTGAAGCTATCAACTATAGCACTTACACAATTAACTTGGTTTGCTGATATTGCGAATTATCTTGCTACAGGTTTCATGTTGATCCATTGGATTGCGCAAAATAAGAAGAAATTCTACACCGAGGTACATAAATTGTCTAGGATGATCCATACATGTTCAAATATTGCCTAGACCAAATTCTAAGGAGATGTGTGCCTGACAATGAACATTAAAGCATAATCTCTTTTTGTCACTCTCAGGCTTGTGGTGGTCACTTTTCTGCTAAAAAAACCACAGCCAGAATTTTACAATGTGGATTTTACTGGCCCACATTGTTCAAAGATACTCATGAGTTTTGGAAAGCTTGTGAGTGTTGTAAAAAATTAGGAGGATTGTCCCATTGAAACATGATGCCATTGAACTTCATTCTAACCATTGAAGCATTTGATTGTTGGGGCATTGATTTCATTGGACCATTCCCCAAATTAATTGAAAACATTTACATCTCGTTAGTAGTAGACTAGTTACCAAGTGGGTTGAGGCAATCCCGTGCCGAAACAATGATCATCAAACGGTCATTCGATTCTTAAAAGAAAACATCATTTCCCAGTTCGGAACACATTAAGCCATCATAAGTAATGGAGGGTCACACTTTTGCAACAGGCCATTTGAGACCTTAATGAAGAAATATGACATATCTCACAAAGTTAGTACCCCCTATCACCTGCAGACAAGCGATCAAGCTGAAATTTCCAATAGGAAAATCAAACAAATTCTGAAAAAAAAAAACGATTAACCCCGATTGCAAAGATTGGTCAATCGGACTATCTGATGCTTTATGGGCTTACCGTACAACTTACAAGACCCCCATTGAAATGTCTCCCTTTATACTTGTCTATGAGAAGGCTTGCCACTTGCCTGTGGAGTTAGAACATAAAGCCTACTGGGCGATTAAGAATTCGAACTTTAATTTGGACAGCACTGGCTTGCTACGCAAGCTTCAATTGAATGAACTCAAGGAAATTCGGAACAATGCATATGAGAACTCGAGAATTTACAAGAACAGAATGAAAGTGTTCCATAACCGAAACATTCTTCGAAAATCATTCACGCCAGGTCATAAGGTCCTTTTGTATAATTCTTGTTTACATATTTTCCGGGTAAGTTTCGATCTCATTGGACCGGCCATTTTCTTGTTACAACCGTTTATCCTCATGGGGCTGTCAAGATACAGAATCCAATGAATGAAAACATTTTCAAAGTGAACGGTCATCGTCTCAAGCCATTCGTTGAGAAATTTGACTCAGAGAATATGTCTATCCTTCTAACTGATCCTGTCTATAAAGATTGACTTCCTAGTCTGATGGAGGTATATTTATGTTTCTTGCTTTCTTAGGATTAAGTTAGATAGGATTTAGCTTTAGTTATTCGTGTTTATCATTGCTTACCCCTTACATAGTAAGAACTTTGAATATCGCTGCATTCTTCCTTCTCATGTACTATCTTCCTAACTCACTACTCATTTTCTTATATTTGTCTCATGTTGGTATTATTGACAATTGCTTACATTAAGGACAATGTAAATTTTAGGTTGGGGGTGAGATTAGATGGATCTAATCAATATTTTTTTAGGTTTTGAGCAAATTATTTAAATTTTTTTGAATTTTCTGTTTCAAAACTCTGTTGGAAAGCAAAATTCTGTGTGATTTGAATACATGTTGAGTATTATGATAAGATATGTAATAAATCTTTGAAAATCTAGTGACTAGTTAATTAGTAACTTTTGATTAAGTTTTATTAATTAGTTGGTTAATAGAAAATTTTAAAACATCAATTAAGTCTAGCTCACATTTCACGTATAATTTATATCCTACGAAACTGTTTACTTTCTAAGTGATAACATGTGAATTACTTATTAGTGATTATGAACCAAATTTGGAGATTATTGTCTTCATAAAAGGAATTAAAAGAAGAAAAACAAACCATCTAAAAAACAGTAAGATCATAGTCACCAATGGGGTGTGTTTTAAATGAAAAATTAAGAAAAAGAACTTTGCGTATTTCTTGGATCTCGGTCCTTTGATGTCACTTTCAAGTAGATGGAGAGGGGCAGGGATTGAGGGTACTTCCTCACTGGGACCTAGCCAGAGACGGACGGTCCTGTCAGGGGCTCTCTGAGGCCCACCGTGATATGTATGTTTTATCAAGCCGTCCATCCATTTTGAAAAATCATTTTAGGGCATAAACCCATAAAGAAAGCAGATCATAAAGTGGTGACAATAACCTCCACCGTTGAAACCTTCATACTTCTTATACTGTTGATTGAACTTATTTCTGTGCGAAAAATCCTGACCACCCATTTTTTAGGTACTGGTTCAGGAGCGGATTAGGTGAGACCCTGGACTCACTCAGAATGGTGCGCCCATCCGTTTATTCTGTATCCATGCAGTCCATCTGTTTTTTAGATCATTTTAGGGCGTAATCTTGAAAATGAAGCAGATCCAAAATTTTAGGTGGACCACATCATAGGAAACAGTGGTTATTAACCATTAATTGGCTACAAAACATTAACTTACCTCCAAAGAAGTTTTTAATGGTACGGCGTTCAATAACCACTGTTTCCTACGATGTGGTACAACTGATAATGGGATCTCCTTCATTTTTAGGATAATGTCTAAAATGACCTGGAAAAATGGATGGATGGTGTGGATGAAGAATAACCATATCAAGGTGGGTCCCACGGTAAGGGCCACACCATCTTGAGTGAGGCCTGGGTCTCATCTTATCCTCTCCCGAATTGTCATGAGTGCCGGAATCCTGGCTGATCGATTGAACGGTCCAAGTGGCTCAATAGATAGTTCTAAAATGTGGGGCTGGCTACTTCACACCGTTGGTCTATAGAGTCCTGCTATGATTGTACCATGATCCAAACTTTGCAATTCTTAACCATCCATATATACATTTTCTTAACCATCTGAACCATTGGCTTGCAATCCAAGGGTTGGGAATATCCAATAGGAGTTTTTTTTTTTTTTTTTTTTTTTTTTTTAAATTACATTATCAGTACACTGTGGATCCCTTCAGACCGATAGTGCGGCTCACCAAACTGTAGGGCCCAATTGTGGAAGCCAAGGACCTTATCATTCTTTGCTTCTCTATCCTCTCTTCCTGACTAATGAAAGTCCTCAAACCGTTGCATATTTCTAAACCTCTCAAAGCTCTCCCTCCCACATCAAATTCCTCTCTTCTTCCTATTACTAAAAAGAGAAAGAAAGAAGAAGTAAAATGGTTGATTCACTGGTCTCAATTGCGGTAGAGAAATTGAACAGATTTGTTGGAGATGAGGTAGATTGGTGTTACCAACGAGATCAAAAATCTTTCCAATACGTTCACCATGATCCAAGCTGTGCTCAAAGTGTTGGATATTGGATTTTGGAAAACTATTTAAATTATATAAAATTAAAATAAGAAAGTTAAAAAAAACTTATCAATTTGTATAAGTCGAGGCGTAACGTGAGTCACTCGGCTTGAAATCGAATTTACTCCCCTTGGACAGCGTCCCAACTGCAACAGGTTTCCAGAGCAATCGACCTCCAGGATACAATGACTATGACCCGGTCCCAGCGATGCACTCACTATACACGGGCTCGAACCACTTGTAGTCTTAACCCGAACTAGAAATTACTTGAACACATTTTTTAGAGGAAACCTGATTTTCTAATCCATTCCAAAACTTAAAATTAGAAGTCTATTTATAGACTTTGTGAAGACACCCTTAAGGGTATAGAGACACCCTTTCACAAAGGGTTGTGACTATTGGATTTAAATCCAATTGGTGCGACCCTTAGGCTCCAAAAGACACAACTTTTCAAAACAAAAATTGATAGGATGCAACCTTTCAAACTTAAGTGAAAAGACACATCCAAAGGGCACCTATGACCAATGGATATTTTGAAACACTAAATTATTTTAAAATAATTTAAAATACAACAATCCCCCACATGTTTCAAAATTTTTGACATTTCAGGTTAAGATGGAAGAGTTGTGCAATGGTGCTGGTGTCACCATAGACTTGAACCGACATTAGAGTAAACATGACAGGTCTACGTGAATCAGGTGACACCATAGTCTTGAACCTGATTCCTTTTAATGTAGATCGCAAGTACATGCCACTCACACAACTTTTCCGCTACAAGTGATTCTGTGGTTCGGTGCGTTTCGGCCATGCACCATTACCTGGATTTCATGAGTGCTCTAGAGAATTCGCCTAGATTCTCATAGGAAGCGGCCTCCACCTCCACACCCATATAGGTGAATTCCATCAAGTGTATGCAGCAACTGTATACACCACCAAATATATGGCTATGGATTCATTAAAAGTTCTAAAACTCATCCTTCTTCATTGCTGCTCGCACTGTACACCATAGAAGGGGCTCATTTACATCAGCGCAATCGTCTACCTCGTGTCTTGTTGTTTACCCATTGAACCTATCTAATAGGATCTCTACTCGTATAGGTTGGGTTGCTAACACTGGTAGCTCATATATTAGGCTCAGCCCCATTCCCTTCGATATATCATTGACTAATATTTTAGATAGTCACTTGGTCAGAGGATTTATGACTTGTAGGCCTTTTACCTCCATCCGTCTTAGTCTCATTGTGGCTAATCATCCTTTCAGATCAGCTAGGGATCATCGTATTGACAAGCTATTGCCTCACCAACTAGCTACTCATAAATGATCCTCTACCTATGCTGATTTCTCTTTTTGCTCCTCAATCAAGTCATTGACAGTCAGTTACAGCTTCTTTGATTATTCATATCTTAAGCCAAAGCATACTGAACTCATTTCTAACCTCATAGAGTCAACAATTATGACTCCATAAAGTAACAGATACTGAACATCACTTTTATTATGATAGTTGTCATATCACTAGCTCTGAATACAACCAACTTTCTTAGCCTTGAACGTACTCTTATAATTCAAGCAACTTCACTAGCCCACCATTTAACTAACTGTTGGTAAAGTCAATCGACCTTATTGTATCTGCAATATAAAGAGACTGGAGTAATCTGTCATGCATAGACATATGACAACTAAAATAGAGTATAACTTTCATGTAATCATATCGCAACATTATCATGTTATCATCTGTTCCCTAACACATAAAAGGTTGGCCAATTTATCAATTAGAGATTAGAATTCAATACAATCAATGGATATTTGACAACTGAATATGGAGGAGAAATGTTCAAGTTCATTATCAAGTATCTTGATTGATGGATTAAACAATGAGCTCCATAGGTGCATAAGTTTGGCCAATAGATACATTTGTTAATGGTAAAACAACATAGTTCATCAAATGAACTTATAGTCTCATATGAATACCAATCTCAAATGTCCAAATCCAGCCTCCAATGAGAATAAAATATAGCCTGAAAATCTCATTGACCCAACAATCATCTTTTGAATTCAAACCACTAACAATTTTCTTCTGACTATTTATTCAATGGCTACTAATTAGATCATCAAAACATGTAATCAGTTTGATTCCAGATATCTTGTTTCTAAAACTTATATGATGTCAATGTAACACATGTGCATATTGATCCACAACATTCATCATATACCTTTCTTGGTACAAACCTTCATGTCAACCTATTTATCAAATATTTATTGACTAAACTTGTACTCCATGGGTTAAGTGATTTATCTAAATGCATTCAAGTGCACCCCCATAATTTCAGATTTAGCCTAGATAGATATATCTATGGGCCGGCCTACCTGATAAACTTATTAACCAAATTTTGAGTTTGAGGATTTCATAGGAACTATCATATGAATTGACTAGATCTAACACATGTGTTCTAGATTGGTATATGATTGGATAAAAATAATATTTTCTTAAAAAGTATTGGATCCTACCATAAAACGATGTTGATGATGGATGTGATTACAAGCGTATTTATTCGTACAAAGAGAAATGTGAGTATTTATATAAGAATATAGTTATAACTAGTCTCATGGTTTAATTGACTTAATTATTGATCTGATCATGTCCATTAAAGTCATTCCAATCAAGGCATGTGAGAACCATCATTCTATAGAACAACCAATGATGAGCCACATCTAAAATGAATTGTAACATAATCCAATTGTCATCTAGCGGTGAATTCAGACTATGCATTTGGTGGGTCTTTCCAACCAATTTCTTTAGTTGAAAACCATAAGAATATTTTTATTTTTATTTTTACTATTCACCTTTTGACATTTTGCCTTCACATGATGCTACTTCCATCAATGACTAGCATTGATGCATCATCTACATGTGTCATGTGTCCGATATGAATAACCATCCATTTAGGTCATTAAAGGCAAAACCCACTAAATAATATTTTCACTCTTACATGTACCATATGAAAAATTACATGATTAAGATTGATATTTTAGATCATGGATTCTATGCATGCAGTAGGCACCATAGATGACATAAAGATGATCTAAAATTATAATTCCAAGTAAGCATGAAATCATGTGACAAAAAACTATTCCAGCCATGAGAAGTGTTATGCCTACTTCACATGACTTGTCACACATGTGTGAGGGATCTGATCTAAGCAATATATGCATTTAATGATAGACAATGCCCTGTCCATTTGGCCAATCCACTTATTATATATTCTTGTAAGATAATGTCTTTCTTATCAGCGTTCATATTTGGCTTTTAGACAGAGCCTGTTTATCTATAGCCCTACTTGGTAGTTGGTCAGGATCTCTCACACATGCACCGTCCTAACATGAGAACTTTTAGAATCTTTTCCTATTTGAGAGTGTTGCATTTCTCAATTAATCAACAAAGAAAATTGATGAGTTATGAGTAACATCACCCAACTGCATGTTAACATCAACATAACTTAAATTATGATAAATTAAATAGGATGTACACTACTCATGTAGCAGTTTATAACAACAATTGTGGAGATATTGCTTTTAAAGGGATTCGCTCCTTCTACCCACCAAGAGATGATCGTGACCGTTTATTTGGAAATTTTTAGGATAATTTTTTTATTTTTTATTTTTTATTTTATAATACATTGAGTCGATTTGGACTATCTAATGGCCAATTTTCCAAAATTGCACCAACGATCCTTGCCATCCAATTAATAAACTTTGTGCCTAATATACGGTTTTAGCGAGAATCAACACCGTTTCCTGATCAAGAAAGTATTACATTATAAAGATGGAGCATCACCCCAGTGATTCAGATGGTTCATCTAGTGGACTCTTATGAGTGGACAGTAGAGAATAATCTCAGCCATCGATTGATAAACCTTTATATATATATATATATATATATATTTTATTACATGAACCGTTTCTTATTATATAGTAACTAGAGATCCAAACATGATGTATGTAACGAATATTAAGCATCAAGAATTTTGACGTATGCAAAAGTTCAACAATAGACAAAACTAGAGGATAGACATTAGAATAATCCTAACCGTACAAAACCTTGGAGATGAAAACAGAAATGAGGAAATCTTTTATTTTCTCTTTAAAATCTTAGGGCCTTGGAGCCATTAGATCCCCCCACATTCACAACCGTCATTTATTCTCACAACATTTCAAATCCAGAATCCGGGTCGAGATTTATACATGCAAACAACAACAACAACGAGCCCCTATTATTGCCATTAGAACCATCAGATAACCAGTCATATCCTATTATTAAGGCTTCAAATAGTTAACAGAGAAAAAGTATTCCTCTTTGCAACCACTTTTGCCATCGTTAGAGCTTCAAACTTATTTATGACATCGATTGGCCCTCTTAGGACTCCCACCTGATTGGGAACAGTATCTAATGAGATCATCATGTGTGTTTGGCATAAGCAAGCAACGACTTGAGGGAGGATGACTAGCAAGGTTTATAACATGAAATAATCATGATGTTCTTTACTTCTGGTTTGTACATGTATAATAATTTTCGTATGTATAGTACCATCATTGGTTTACATGGTTCCCATCATTTATATTTTAAAGATTCTATGTGAAAGTTATATTTTAAAGATTCTATGTGAAAGTGGCTCTCCTTTATTTATGCATGCATGGTGGTTGAAAATTAAAATTCCTAATACTTGTGTCCTACCTTGATATCCTAGTTTTATATACATCCCAGATCAATCCTTATTGTACACAAATGGTGAATATTAGTGGATACCTACTTGGTGTGGCACCACAAATGACTTGATCTGGTTGTGTGTGATAGACTAACATTGTCAATGACATAAATATAAAAACAATCAATAGGCTATAACATCAGTGCATAACTTTAAGCCTTTTAGATGATTTGCACAGGTGGTCCAGAAAATATGTACACCAAATATGTATAAGATCCTAAGTATTAGATGGTATATGAGGGTTCCAGATTATATGGGTTGATCTTTATTGTACATGGATGTTAAGATCAGTGTATATCCTACTCAGTCGGTGCATACGTTCACTTTTGTACATGTGGTTTCATTTTGGGCTATTCCAACCAAATAGATGCAACCATAATTCTTAAATAGTTTTCCAAACCAAATTCAATTTCAAGATTGTTGGATATTGGATTTTGGAAAACTATTTAAATTATATAAAATTAAAATAAGAAAGTTAAAAAAATTATCAATTTGTATAAGTCGAGGCATGACGTGAGTCACTCGGCTTGAAATCGAATTTGCTCCCCTTGAACAGCGTCCCAAGTGCAACAGGTTTCCAGAGCAATCGACCTCTAGGATACAACGACTATGACCCGGTCCCAGCGGTGCACTCACTGTACACGAGCTCGAACCACTTGTCGTCTTAACCCGAACTAGAAATTACTTGAACATATTTTTAAGAGGAAACCTGATTTTCTAATCCATTCCAAAACTTAAAATCAGAAGTCTATTTATAGACTTTATGAAGACACCCTTAAGGGTATAGAGACACCCTTTCACAAAGGGTTGTGACTATTGGATTTAAATTCAATTGGTGCGACCCTTAGGCTCCAAAAGACACAACTTTTCAAAACAAAAATTGAAAGGATGCAACCTTTCAAACTTAAGTGAAAAGACACATCCAAAGGGCACCTATGACCAATGGATATTTTGAAACACTAAATTATTTTAAAATAATTTAAAATACAACACAAAGATGCTGAAACTCAGCGACTGAAGGACGAAGCCGTGAAGATGTGGTTGGAGAAGCTCAAAGATGTGGCCTACGATGTGGACAACATACTAGAAGAATGGACGACGGAAGCTCTTAAATCTCAAGCACCTGATGAAGGTGATGGCTCCTATTTCATCAATAATAATTTAAGAGGCTGCCTCTCACCTGTTAGTTGCTTCAATCATGTCGTGTTACGCCGTAAAATTGGAAGTAGGATAAAGGAGGTGAGGGATAGATTAGATGATATTGAAAAAGAGAAGAACCAATTGGGTCTTAAAGTAGATAGTGGAGAGAGGGAGAGAATGGATAGTCAAGTGAGGCGGGCTGAGATGAGAGAGCGAGAGACTGGCTTCCAACTCAACAGACCGTCAATTGTAGGTAGAGAACGTGAAACAAATGAAATTGTAGACTTCCTGCTGGGGGAGAGTAGTGAAGAGGTAAATGAGGTGTATGCTGTCATCTCTATTGTTGGAGTGGGGGGCTTGGGCAAAACCACCCTTGCCCAGCTCACCTATAATGATGAGAAAGTGAAGGGGCATTTTCACATGAGCATGTGGGTGTGTGTTTCTGAAGATTTTGATGTGAAACGGATCACAAAATCAAGCATAGACTCTACAACTGGGACTGGTTGCAAGTCATTAGACTTGGCCCCATTGCAGGATCACCTCCGCAGTATGTTGCACTCAAAGCGATTCTTACTTGTGCTTGATGATGTTTGGAGTAATGACAATGAGATGTGGGACAAGCTGATACTTCCCTTCCAAGATGGTGCACCAGGAGTCAAATCATTGTAACCACCTGCAGAGAAGATGTTGCATGGGCGATGGGAAGGGGTTGCATACAAAAACTGGCAGTCTTATCCGATGACGATTGCTGGTTATTGTTCAGCCATAGAGCGCTTGAGCATCAGAGTGCAGAAGAGACTTCAGAGTTGAAAAAGATTGGAAGGGAAATTGTAAATAAGTGTGGAGGGCTTCGTCTCGCAGCGAAGACAATAGGGAGTGCTATGTGGTCAAGAAGGACGAGAAGGGAGTGGGAGCTTGTCTTGGAAAGTGACATATGGAATTCACATGATGCCTTATAAGGCATTTTACCAACTTTGTTACTCAGCTACAATGACTTGCCTCCCGCTTTGAAGCAATGCTTCGCATATTTCTCCATCTTCCCAAAAGATTGGAAGATAGAGAAGTATATGACAGTCAAGTTATGGGCGGCACAAGGTTTCATCCACTCCGACAGGAGTAGAGATATCGAAGAAATTGGTGGGCTGTATTTTGATGATTTACTAAGACGTTTGTTGCTTCAAGATGCAGAACTGGACGATGACAAGAACATACTCAAGTGCAAGATGCATGATTTAGTTCATGATCTTGCACAATCTGTTGCAGGAGGTGACTGTTCACTTGTGGATATCAGAAAGTAAGCCTCACTGAACCTAAGTAATGTCCGCCATTCTTTTTTAATTGACAATGATAAAGCTGGTGATCAAGTGGCTTCCATTTGGCCCACCTTGTATAAGGCCTACAAGTTGCAGATGTTGCTATGCGTCTCAAGAATCTCCGGGCCTAGGGTGCCAAACAATTTATTTCATCATTTCAAACACCTTGGGGCATTGGACATGAGATTCGCTAGCATTAAGAAATTGCCTGCAACAGTAGAGAAATTGAAGCAGTTGAGATATCTTGATTTATCTTAGACAAAGATAGAGGAGTTGCCTGAGGAGGTGAGTAATTGTGGAAATTTACAGACCTTGATACTCAATTGGTGTTATTAGCTAAAAAAAACTGCCAACAGGGCTGAGAAAAATGATTAGCCTGAGACATTTAGAATTAGAAGACACTGACAAGCTGGAGTATTTACCACAGGGCCTAGGGAGGCTAAGTAGCCTTCGGACATTAACAAAGTTTATTGTGAAGGGTGGTGATGCAGGGATGAACGTGATGAGGATAACTACTCCGAATCCACGGAGCTTCTCTGGACTCCTCACAGAGACTTCTCGAATCCACGAGGAAAGAAAACAGAAAATAGAAATAAATTCTAATAAATTCAAAATTGATTAATTGATGACTAAAAATGAGTTCACAACCCTTTAAATAGGGGTACCAAGCAATGGGAAAGAAATCAGAATCAAACTACAACTAAAACTCCTAGAATCTGCGACTTACTATTTATAGACGGTCGTGATGTCTACTAGTGCGCAAGGTTTTCAGCCAAAAATAGTAAGTGTCCTATTTGGCTTCACCAAACCGTTCTCCTAATTATTCTAAGCTCTTTTCATGTTGGGCGCAACTCCTAAAGCCCGACGGATGCAGAGTTATAATCAAACTAAAACTTACCATTTATAGTAAAAACGAAATTAAAGTAGGGAAACGACCATCAATCCAGGGGTTTTTCGCAATTCCGGGCGTCGCAACCCGGCATAGCAGGGTTGGTTGGCTAAAGTAGCGCGTTCTACCCCAAAATCATATATTTTACGTCAGATAACTCATTCCGGATTGCGAGATACGCCCGATCTAAGGTCCGACGGTCTGGATCACTTCTGTCGTCGACTGGGCCTTTTCTGATCCATCTTGGCCATGAAACTGTCCGTGATCCGCTCTACATCAGGTGGCATTGAAGGATGTAAATTGGGAGAACTGAAACAACTCAATCATCTTCAAGGAAGACTCGAAATTATTGGGTTGAAGAAAGTGAGCAGGGACGAAGCTAGGGACGCAGAACTGTATAAGAAGCAGAAGCTTTATGCTCTATCATATGACTACAGAGATGGTGAAGTGTTGGATGATGATGAGGTGAAGATAATGGATAACGTGCTTGAAATCCTGCAGCCCCACACAAACTTGAAAGAGTTGAAAATACAGCGATACAGAGGTTGGAAGCTTACCAAGTGGACAGAGGATCCAGTGTTCTCCAATCTAGTCAAGTTACAACTCTGGAGATGTGATAAGTGTAAACAATTGCCAGGTCTTGGGAAACTACCTTCCCTTAATTACTTTCATATAGAGGGAATGAAAGAGGTGAGAAAGGTGGGTGGTGAGTTTAGTGGGGATGATAACAATGATAGAGGTGGTGTTGTATCATTCCCAAAGCTCCATACCCTCATCTTCTGGAATATGTCAAATTGGGAGGATTGGGAATTGAGAGGTAGAGATGGAGAGGTTATGCCATCTCTCCTCCAATTACAAATACATTATTGTCCAAAGCTGAAGGAGTTTCCCAACAACCTTCCACCGCTCCTCCAAAAGCTGAGTTTACAAATAAGTAACGAAGTGATGTCATCAGGAGGGCCCTTACCCATACTCCCCAACCTCAACCATTTACTTATTAGGTATTGTGATATTGAGCTGACATCACTACCTGGTGCTTGGTTGGGACAATTCAAATCCCTCCAAACACTGGAAATCGATTTTTGTGAAAGGTTGGGGTCTCTACCAGAGGAGTTACAACACCTCACCATGCTTCAACAACTAAAGATACGGAGCGGTCCACTCTTAAAAGGGCGCTGTCGAGGAGGGGAAGATCGATACAAGATTTCCCACGTCCCAATATCAGTTTTGATTGAAAGGCATTAAGGTGATCTGGCCCCAAGAAGAGGAGGCGGAGAGGTAATCCACCAACAGCTTTTCATTTGCTTGTTTCAAGGAATTTTGTTGGTGTTATGTGTAACTGCTCTTCTTCTTTTTTTTTCTTCCTTTTCTTTTCTTTTCTTTGTTTTCTTTTTTCTTTTTCTTTCTTTGTTTTTAATCTTTTTATGGATTTAGTTTTAATAATATGTAAATAAAAAGATGTTTATCAGATGTTGCTTGCCTTTTTATTTCTTCCACACAGACACAACTGATCCAGCGTTGTGGGTGAGACCCAGACCTCGGGGCCCACCTTTATATATATATATATATATATATATATATATATATATATATATATATGTGTGTGTGGTGTGTGTGTGTGTGTGTGTGTGTGAAGGTTCTATGCGGTCAAGCTCGTAGGAACTTCCCATGAGGTCGAGCTGTGTGGGCCCTACCATAATGTATGTTGAACGTACATCATGGCGGGGCCCACACAGCTCAACCTCATGGGAAGTTCCCATGAGCTCAACCGCATGGAACATTTTCCCCCCCACACACACACATATATATATGCCGTCTATCTCTTTTTTCAGATCATTTTATAACATTGGCCCAAAGATGAAGCATATACAAATTTCGGGTGGACCACACCATAAGAAACAGTGGTGGAAAACTATTATAAACTTTTTTTGTGGGCCACAAAAGTTTTGGATCTAACCTTATCAAAACAGGTTGGATAGCAAGTGGACTTTAGGAAGTTTTTAATGGTGAGATATGGAAAAACGGATAGCTCGAATAGATATATAATTTATACATAGACGTGTACTGAACTTTTTAATGGTGGGAGTTCAACGACTACTGCTTATGGTGTGGTCCATTTGAGATTTGTATCTGCTTCATTTTTGGGTCCATGCCATAAAATGATTTGGAAAAACCGATACACGGAATAGATATCCAAGGTATACATAGGACGCGAGCCCCACAGTCAGTTTCTCTTAACCATCCATTTATTTTGTACACATACAACAGTTTCGTTCAAGAGATTATATACAGATGCAGGGTCAGCTGGTGAGCGGCTTAAAAATATTACATGTGTGACATATTCTTCACAAAAGTGCGGTCTCCTGGCCCATTTGATGATCAGGCCTGAATTTGGTGATTGATCCTGGACCGTAATTCCAAATTAGCCTCTCTTGAAGCATTAACAGTCCTATGCTGTGGTCCACCTGAGATTATCTTGGTCTACCTCATTTTTTTGCTCATGCCCTAAAACAAGCTGATAAAACTGAGATTTAGATATACCTTTTTTTTATTTTTATTTTTTACTCATATCTAAAATGAGCTGGCAAAATAGATGAACGGCATGAAAAAAAAAAAACACATCACGGTGGGGCCAACAGAGCACCAACCAGTACCGACCTTCATTCTGAAGGGATCACTGCTGAATCTGAGCCCACCTGCTTATACCTGTGTGGAGCCCATCAAACCTTCACATTAAATAGATCCTACCATAATGATGGGATGCTCATGTCTATCTAATTGTTAGGTGGGCCATAATAGAAAGCAATTGGCAACCATCCAAACGCCTCCAACTTCATACGGTACCCACATGAAGATTGGATCAGACTGATTTTTGGGGCATCCAACTTTCATGTTGGGCTACCCTTCTGGATAGGTTTATAGCATAACATACCAAAGTGGGGCCATATGCAACCTAGACTGAGCTTGTTCTACAAGCACTTGTGGAAGAACGGACCTAAAAAAAAAATAAATAAATAAAAATAAAAATAAAAATAAAAATAAAAAAAAATAAAAAAAAATCCTCAATTTTAAAACATAGTAAAAAATTCCAGGCCAAGAAATGGAAAAGATTTAATATAATGACTCTCCCGGATTGAGAAGGAAGCATAGGTCTCAAAAAGATATAGGTGGAGGTAGTAAAAAAAGACCGAGGACCAGTAGTTTATCTACTCCCTTTTGTTTTTGAAAGATGAAGATTTTATTGAAAAACTGTAACAAAAAAATGGAAAAGAATACAAAAAGAAAAAGAAAATTAGGAGCCCAAGAGTGCAATCAGGACGCATGCCCAAAAGCCCATTCAATCACCCAAAACGCTACCTTGGATGAGGGAGGGAGGGAGGGAGGGAAGCATGTCCAAGATTGAGATAGCTCGGGGAGTTGTCACAGATGGAAGGCATCGCCAAGATTGAGATAGCCCACTTATCACGGATGCAAGGCATTAGTCCATTGACAACGTGACCTGGCAGCCTGTCATGACCTATTGCAGTAGCCAATGCCAGGATTCATGGACCACTTATGATCATTTGAGAACAACGAGCTGTGACTTGTACAAGTTGCAATGTTGACAGTTAAGCTCCTATGTAGTAAACCATGGAACAAAAAAAAAAAAAAAAAAAAACAGCATTGCATTCTTCATGGAATAATGTTAGCATATACAATCCCTATTTCCTTTACCCCAAAACTCAATATTCAATCACATCATTCACAACAGAAGGTTACAAATAAGAAGTAAACATGGGCAGTTTCAGTTTTCAAATTTTATCACCCAAGAGACGACATTTAACTATAGAAACCAACTAAGTTTCTAAAATGGCGTGACGCTGTGCTTTCTTCCACGTGCATTAACTTTTCCCTTAACTTCTTCAACATAAGCTCAGAAGTCTTGTCTCGCCTTCAGTCTATACGCTCTACACTCTCCTCATCTTCCCCGATCAAAATCAAAGTTCAAAACCTACTTTGATTTTGATCATATGTAAATGTTAACCAGACTATGTGGGCACATGGGAACCTGCTCACGTGTATTTTCACTAGCTTCACATCCAAGAACTCGGGATCGGAGCCTTGGTACTCAGGTGCCAAATTTCAGGGCATGATACATAGTATGTCTGAGATAAATACCCGAGATAGATACGTTGAAGATTTAGTTATCAAGGACAAGGTATAGATATTTATAGAAATGAAAGATTTGGGGGTTGCAAAGAAGATTCTTGATATAGATATTTATAGAAACAGACAGAGGAGCATGCTACGGTTATCACAGGCAGAATACATTAATATGGTAATGGTTAAGTACGGACAAGGCGCAACCGGTTAGCACACCCCATGTTACTCACTTTAAGCTTTCTTTAGAACAATATTCTACTACAGATGAAGAAAAGCAAGTGATATCTCATACGCCCCATTCAAGCGTTGTTGGCATTTTGATGTATGTCATGGTCTTTACGAGACCAGATATTTCACATACAGTAGGTATTATGAGTAGATACATGGATAACTGCGGCAAGCAATGTTAGGAGGAAATAAAATTGTTACTTCAATATATACGAGGTACAGTGAACTACGTCTTGACGTTTGAATAGTCAGATGACAAGTTGATATGCTATGTGGATGCTGATTATGCGAGTAATATGGATAATAGAAGATTGACTTTCAGCTACTTGTTTGTTCTAGCAGGTGGTGTGATCAGTTGAACGTTGAAGCTTTAGTCTATGGTGACACTTTTGACAATCGAAGTTGAAGTATATGGTGGTGATGGAGGCAATTAAAGAAGATGTTTGGTTAAGAGGAATGATAAATCAACTTAAGCTTCAACAGGAGATTGTGCTAGTTAATTGTGACAGTGAAAGCGTGATTAATTTAATTAAGAAATTTGTTTACAACTTACGTACTAAATATATTGATATTCGTCATCATTTTATCCGGTAGGTACTTGACGAATGAGGCGTAACTCTAGAGAAGATCCATAATTGCTTACCTCCAAATGCAGAAGTTTGTAAGTAATATCCCGTGAATATAGGGTTGATTTCACAGGGAGATGAATTGCGAGAAGGAGAAAATTAAATGCAAAATAAACTAAGTAATAAAAATTAAACTGATGATTTGATTTTGGGAGTTTTGAATGGATGTAATTCAACTGAATTAAAACAACACCCAAGCTTCAAAGTTACACACATAGGTTAATGTTCCAAAATCACGATGACTTGGATAACACAACTAGGATCTGAGCACTATGGTCGGCCTAATCAAAAAATAAAACACTTTAGACATTTTAAATAAATGATATAAAATATGAGAAAATCATGGATTTGCACCATTGATATATATTCTCAAGCGTCAGTGATTTTAAGAATTCATATCTATAAGATAATGAATATTAAAGAAATGTAACAGGTTGAGAACCTCTCATACTAATTTAATTGATTCAGGGTAAGTCTATCCATCAATGTGGATCTCATATGATAGAAACATATGGATCTCACAAGAGGATCAAAAACTAAACCTAAACAATTAATAACATGCATACACCATTCATCTCATCATTAAAAATAATCAATCATCAAAACTTAAAGAATTATTAGACCCATGTGCTTCCCTTCTAGCTTGGGCTAGAGAAAACTAGAAAAATATAAGTAGAATAGAAAAATAAAGCAACAAAAAAGAATAAATATCTAAAAGCTTGTAAAGAAAAATAAATTAAAACTATAAAAGTTTTCAAAAATCTTAGATAAAACTCTCTAAAAACTATATATCTTGCTTTGGGATGCCTTGAATGATGCTTAGGAATACCCTAGGAAGCCCTATTTATAAGTGGGGAACTCCAACTTTCACACCAAGTTGGAAAACTTTAGAAACCACCTCAAATTTACACAGTTTGATAAAATAGACTTCACTCTACACAGTTTCTCAAAATAGACTTCAGAGTTTCAAAATACGTTTTTTCAGGACGATTTAAGGATTCTTCACTTCAAATCTTTGATTCTCTTCATTCCTCACTTTTTTTTAATTAGCTTGTTAGCACACCCACAGTCAGTTCACACTTCATTGTTAGCCACCCCCACTAGGGAATCAATACCAAGACCTCAGTGTTGAAATGAGGTATCTCTCACTCAGTCTTCTTCATTCCTCACTTGGTTTTCTTGGATCTTTGGCATGTGAATTCATCAATCTTGGTCTCCTAAGATCCATCCATTACCTTGGTAATTCTTGAGCATCAAATCCATGCTTTTAGTACTCTTTTCAATCTAAGCTTTTAAATTCACCTTGCAACACAAACATGAGTAAAATAGAACATTAAGCTGATTCATGTTCATAAGACTAAGATATAAATTGGGAAAATTATGCATTATTTGATTCTCAACACACCCCTCAACCAGCATTTTGCTAATCTCGAGCAAAATAAGCGAAGAAAAATAAAAATAAAAATAAAAATTAATTCTAGAAACAAAATTAAAACCAAAACAAAAATTATAACTACACCACTTTCGCAGGTAATCTCGATTGCATTTAGCATATGCAACAAGACTTTAAACCCCTAGGTTTTCCCTAGTGGATGAGTTATAGTCTCATGAGGGTTTCTAGAAATCTTACCCATAAATGTTGAAAACATGAAAAATAGTTCAACACTCAGAAATTTATATAATTATGCCTCCATTCATTATATGAATTTCAAAACAAAACAATACTTACCCTAAATCTAAAGTTAGTTAGAATCTCAATTTCCTAATCCATTACATCATTGAGTCCAGAGACCTAATCAAAATTTAGAATAGTTATGATCTAATATACTTAGGTACCTGGTGACACTAGTCTAACTTTGAGAAATATGCATGTTCCCTATCCTAACTCCTTTCAATCATCCCAAGAATATGAAATCTCTAGTTATCTCATTTCATCCATGTCATTTCTTCTTTTATCATCATATCCTCATAATAGACCACCCTTAGATGAAGATTCCCACCGGGTTTGCTTCATAACCTAAGGTATTGTACTTGTAATAATAACAGTAATGGATACTTAGGTATCCTTACTCCGGATTACTGACGCGATTGTTATGGTCATTGCATTCATGCTCTATAATAAAATTTTCTTTTTTTCTTCGATATTCTCTCTTTTAAGCATATATTAATGGTACTAGTTCATTCAACCTTATTTAAATCAAAATTTATTATTCTAGTTCACATATCATATTCCTCACTTAGTTAGCTAGGGTGTATTGTGAATTCAATACATCAAATTACAACTCATTTTAAACAAGTGATTAGATAATCGAACTCAAGTTTGTAATTTTCAGTTATCAGAATTCTGACTACTATCGACCTAGACTAAGTATTAACTTTGCCTTTGGAATTCGCATAATATCATGTTCACATTCTTGTATATAAACATATTATTTTGACAATGTTGAAAAATTTTCCCCAGAAGCCTAAAAATTAAATTTAAACCTTAAAAATAAACTGAAACCTAAAAAAAAAAAAAAAAAAATCACATGGATGACTATTCACAACCCCCAACCTAAAAACTACATTGTCCCCAATGTAATGATAATATAATACAGAGAACAATAAAAATAAAAGAAATGGTGGATAGTACCTACAATGAAGAACTCACCTGCTAGGTGACACTAAAAAAATTAAATATTATACAAATCCTACATAAATGCTCCGTCAGACTAGGAGCATCAATCTGAATACTCTGGCTCATGAAGAGGGACGAACTCCTCTCCCAAATGAAAGTTTTCCACATAAGGCTTCAATCTCTGACCATTAACCTTGTACGCATTGCCATTATGTAGATTCTCAATTTCAACAGCCCCATGAGTATAAACATTCTTCACAATGAAGGGGCATGTCCATTTTTATCTTAATTTTTTCGGAAAGAACTGGAAATAGGAATTATACAATAGGACCTTTTGTTGATGTTCAAAATTTTTTCTCAAAATATTTTTATCATGAAAAGCACTGGTCCTTTCTTTATAGATTTTAGAATTTTCATAGGAGTCTCTCCTTAGCTCCTCTAATTCATTTAACTCTAATTTCATTTGTCCACTTGCTTGGTCCATATCAAAGTTTAATTTCTTTATTGCCCAATAGGCTCTATGTTCCAATTCCACAGGCAAGTGGCAAGCCTTACCATACACCAATCTGTATGGGGACATTCTAATCGGGGTCTTATAAGCACTCATATAAGCCTATAAAGAGTTGGATAGTCTTAGGGGCCAATCCTTCCTATCTGGCCTTATAGTTTTCTCTAAAATGTGTTTGATTTTCCGATTAGAAATCTCAGCTTGCCCACTCGTTTGTGGGTGGTATGGGGGGCTCACTTTATGCTTGATGCCATATTTCTTCATCAAAGTCTCAAATGTCCTATTTCAAAAGTGAGACCCGCCATCACTAATGATGACCTTTGGAGTTCCAAATCTAGAAAAAATATTTTTCTTGAGTAATCGTATGACCACTTTGTTGTCATTGGTCCTACTTGGAACTGCCTCGATCCACTTTAAAACATAGTCCACACCAACCAATATATAAAGAAATCTAAAAGAAAATAGAAATGGGCCCATAAAATCAATACTCCAACAATAAAAAATCTCCAATGGTAAAATTGGGGATAAAGGCATCATGTTGTACCGGGACACTCTTCTCAACCTTTGACATCTATCACAAGCAAAACAGAAAGCATGGATGTCTTTAAACATGGTGGGCCAGTAAAAACCACACTGAAGGATTTTTGCAGTGGTTTTCTTAGTAGAAAAATGGTCACCACATGCTTCCATGTGGCAAAAGGAAATAACACTCTGAACTTCATCCTCTAGGACACAACGTCTAAAAATCTGATCAGTCCCATATTTATATAAATATGGGTCATCCCAGAAGAAGTTCCTAACCCCGATTTTAAAACGCTTCCTATCTTGTGACTTCCAATGATATGACATTTTTCTCATTACAAGATAGTTCACTATATCCGCATACCAAGACAATTTGGAGATCGCAAATAATTGTTCATCAGGGAAAGTGTCTTGAATATGCATCTCCTCAATGGAATCATCTAACACCAATCTGGAAAGGTGATCGGCCACTACGTTTTCGACTCCTTTCTTATCTTTTATCTCTAAGTTAAATTCTTGAAGTAGGAGGATCCATCTCAAAAGTCTCGGCTTTGCATCCTTCTTGGATAAAAAATATTTCAGAGCCGAGTGGTCCGGAAAAATGACCACTTTGGATCCCAGTAAGTACGACCT
Organism: Magnolia officinalis; assembly: GCA_021015155.1. Classification (NCBI taxonomy): domain Eukaryota; kingdom Viridiplantae; phylum Streptophyta; class Magnoliopsida; order Magnoliales; family Magnoliaceae; genus Magnolia; species Magnolia officinalis. The sequence continues at coordinate 25,032,778 of JAJHSJ010000009.1, forward strand.
AAACTTATCCAAAGTAAAAACTATTGCAAGTAACTCATTTTCAATTGTTGAGTAGTTCACTTGGGCCGAGTTTAGAGTTCTACTCACATAGTAAATAACGTAGGGCCCTTTATCTTTCCTTTGGCCCAAAACAGCCCCTATGGCATAATCACTTGCATCGCACATAGTTCAAAAGGAAGTGTCCAATCTAGTGGACGTATGATAGGTGTAGTGGTAAGGGATGATTTAATTTTATTAAAGGCACTTGCACACTCATTTGTCCACTTAAATGAGACATCCTTTTGGAAAAGATTAGTCAAGGGTCTAGTAATGGCATTAAAGTCCTTAATGAATCTTCTATAGAAACCAGCATGCATTAGAAGTGATCTAATATATCTAATAGTTTGGGGGATAAGTAGATTAACAATAATGTCAATTTTTAGCGATTAACCTCGATTCCATTTTCGGATATAACATAGCACAAAACAATTCCCTTTTGAACAATGAAATGAGATTTCTCTCAATTTAAGACAAGGTGCTTCTCTTCACACCTAGATAAGACAAGAGATAAATTGTTGAGGCGTTCCTCAAAACTACTCCCAAATACAAAGAAGTCGTCCATGAAAACCTTAAGAAACTTTCCAACCATATTTGAAAAAATACTTAACATACACCGTTGGAAAGTTGTTGGGGCGTTACACAATCTAAACAGCATCCATTTGAAAGTAAACGTGTCAAATGGACAAGTGAACATGGTTTTCTCTTGGTCTTCCAGAGCTATCTCTATTTGGTTATATCTAAAATATCCATCAAGAAAACTATAGAAGGAGTGACCTGCTACCCTCTCTAAAACTTGATTAATGAATGGCAAAGGGAAATGATCTTTCTTTGTGACCTGGTTCAATTTTCTATAGTCAATGCAAACACGCCAACCTGTGGTGACACGTGTTGGTATGAGTTCATTATTAGAAATCTGCACGATAGTTATTCCCGATTTCTTTGGGACTACTTGAGTTGGACTCACCCAAACACTATCGGATATTAGGTAGATGATTCTTACATCCAACAATTTGATCACCTCATTTTTTATAACTTCCATCATGTTTGGATTGAGACGCCTTTGAGGTTGTCTAATTGGTTTGGTGTCATCATCGAGGTGGATCCGATGGGTGCATATGGAATGGCTTATACCCTTGATGTTATAAATGGTCAAGCCCAAGGCTCCTTTGTGGTCCCTCAGAACATTCAACAATTTAATATCTTGATCCTTGTTTAAAAATGAAGAGATCACAATAGGATAAGTTTTATTTTCACCAAGTATACATACATAAGCTCATTTGGTAGTGGTTTTAGATCAAGCTTTTGAACATTGGTTTGTGATAGCAGAGGTAACGAGTCCTCGATAGATAGGATTTTAGTGCGCGGTCTCCATTGGTACATACCAATGTCCTGGGTAGTAGTGCTCTCATTATCATCACAAATTTCAACAAGCATTTGTTCTAAATCAGAATTTTTCAAGTTCCCAAAGACTTGAATCAATTCCTTAGTCAGACTAGGTTCTAATTCCTCTTCTTCTATCAAGCGGTCCATGAAATTCAGCTCATGGATCTCATTATTGTCAATGGGCTACTTACATAGATTGAAAATATTTAGCTCTAAAGTCATGTTACCAAAAGACAATTTCATCATTCCATTCCTACAATTTATTATTGCATTTGAAGTTGCTAGGAATGGGCGGCCTAAAATGATGGGAAGCACTAGCATTTACACATGGTTTAGTGTCTAGTACAATAAAATCCATGAGGAAGTAGAATTTCTCCACTTGGACTAACACGTCTTCTAAAATTTCCCTGAGTACCTTAATGGAGCGGTCAGCGAGTTGCAGTGTAATCGTGGTTGGTTTAAACTCGCCTAACCCCATTTGTTGGTAAACCGAATAAGGTACTAAGTCGACACTTGCACCCACATCTAATAAAGCATGCTCAATTTGAAAATTGCCAATAATACAAGGAATAATGGGACTTCTTAGGTCTTTGTATTTGGGTACGACCCTTTGTTGAATGATAGAGCTCACTTTCTCAGTAAGGAAGGCCTTTTTGTGCACATTTAATTTCCTCTTTACAGTGCACAAGTCCTTGAGATATTTAGCATATAAGAATTTGTCTAATGGCATCAAGCAGAGGAATATTAATAGTAACCTTTTGGAGCACATCCAACACCTCTTGATATTTCATGGGGACAGTTGGGTTCCGAAGTCTAGATGAGAACAGAACTGGAGGTTCATATGACTTAGTCTCTTTATCCTCTTGTTTTTGCGACTCTTGAACCATAGCCGGTTCATCATTCTCTTGAGATGGTGGCTCATCTTCCGGTATTTCTACCAGTTGCATTATCTTGTTATCAACCTCTTTTCCACTTCTCAAGTTAATGATGGCCTTGCCTTGTTCATGATATAGCTCACTTGGATTTGAGTCTCCAATGAAACGTGTATTTCTAGGGTTTGGCATAGGTTGAGAAGGAAGGGTGCCTTTTTCCCTAGTATTTAATTGAGTCTCAATCCTAGCCACGGCCGTCTTTAATTCCTAATTTGATTAGATTAGTGACTGATTCATTTGAGCTTGAGAGTTCATGAATGCGGTCAATGTATCCTCCACAGATTATCGCTTTGACGGGGGCACATATGATGCATTGTTAGATGCCCCAAAGAAGTTGTTTTATGGAGGCATTTGAGGTGCATTGGGCACATTAATTTGTGGTCCATTCCTCCAACTAAGATTATGATGGTTACATCAATTTTCATTACACGTGTTTCCCATTAGTTGCATAACTGACCTTTGGTAGTTATTTATAGCATTTGCTTGCTCATGCTCATACGTGATATTTTGTACAACTGAGATTATTGGACAATCCTTTATGTCGTGGTCTGCACCACCATAAATGCTATAAAAATTCCCTAAGGAAGTGTTTTCTTTAACCATATCAACCTTCCTAATTTTCAAGGCTTCGACCTTTCTAGCCAATGTAGCGAATTTTGCATTAAGGTCGTCTTCCTCTCTTTGGACATACATCCTCGCTTGCTCTCTAGGAATGGGTCTAGCTTGGTCTGGTTTAGTAAAGACATCCCATGTCTGCATATTCTCTGTTAACATGTCTAGAAAATCCCAAGCCTCATTATGATCTTTGACAAAAAAGGTCTGACCACATATCATCTCTATGAACTGATGGGTATCCATGGTGAGCTCCTTTCGGAACGCATCAATCATGTGCCATGGTTCATAAACGTGATGTGGACAAGTAAGTAGAAGGTCTTTGAAGTGCTCCCAATCTTGGAAAAACAGTTCATTCCCCTTTGGGAGAACAACATAATTTCCTGTTTAATTGCATTTATTTTATGCTCGGGAAAGAATTTTTTTAAAAACTCTCTACTTAGGGCTTACCATATAGTAATGGTATTAGGTCTTAGAGAGTTGAGTCATGCTTTGGCCTGATCCTTTAGAGAAAATGAGAATAACTTAAGCTTAAGAGCACTCCTATTGCCATTATTTACTTGTAATGTTGCAATTACTTCCTCAAAGTCCTTGAGGTGCAAGTAGGGGCTTTCAGAATCTAAGCCATGAAATTTAGGAATCAATTGAATCACACCTGGTTTAAAATCAATGTTCCCTATGTGAGTAGGGAACACTATGCAAGATGGTAAAGTTGATCTCTCAGGGTGTACACACTCACGTAAAGTTCGCGGTTGGTTTCACACATTCCTATGAACTTCATTTTCATCCTCAAGAGGAGGATTACGTTGATTTTCTCTATTTTGATTTATAGTTGAATCTGACAGATTTAGATCAGAATTATCAACTGGGTCTGCCATGGAATCCAAGTGATGTTAAGTGCCTCTTCTAAGTAAATGATCAAGGCCTGGAACTAGTCCGCCTTCGGAGGAGAGTCGATTGTTTTGATCCCTACTCCAACAAGACATAAACTATCCACACCACATAACAAATACCACTAATTCAAATAACAAGTACGATACTTAAAATAAAAACAAAAACTTAACCAACAACCCAGGCAATAGGTCCGACCATCAGGGTTCAACCACAAAGCAAAATAAATCAACAACCCAGGTGGCAGAGCCGACCATAAGGGTTCAATCCACAAAGCAAAATAAATCAACAACCCAGGCAGCAAGGCCGACCATGAGGGTCCAATCTACAAAGCAAAAATAAATCAACAACCCAGGCAGCAGAGCCAACCATAAGGGTTCAAACCATAAAGCAAAATAAAAAATAAATCAATAAAAGTAAAACTAATGCAGAAATTAAACTATGTTAATCTGAAAAATAGATTTAGCGGATGATCATTGTGATCAACCAGTAACTGTATGACAACCATAGCACTTAGGTGATAAAATCCCAAGCAGGGCAGCCTTATGTCACGATTATGCTTGAAAGACCCAACTGAATTTACTTTCAAAGAAAAAAGAAAATCTATAGAAATTTTGGAGGGTTCAAAAGAGAACTTACCTTAGAAAAGAAATTACCTTAGCTATCTTGCACTGATCTAATCTATCTCAGTCTCCCCGGCAACGACGGTAAAAACTTGATTGTTTGCCTCAAAGTGCAAAGTTCGTAAGTAATATCCCGTGATACAGGGTCGATCCCACAGGGAGATGAATTGCGAGAAGGAGAAAATCAAATGCAAAACAAACTACGTAATAAAAACTAAACTGATGATTTGATTTTAGGAGTTTTGAATGGATGTACTTCAACCGAATTAAAATAACACCCGAGCTTCAAAGTTCCACATATAGGTTAATGTTCCAAAATCATGATGACTTGGATAACACAACTAGGATACAAGCACTATAGTCGGCATAATCCGAAAATAAAATAATTTAAACATTTTAAATAAATGATACAAAATATTAGAAAATCATGGATTTGCACCATTGATATATATTTTCAAGCGCCAGTGATTTTAAGAATGCATATTTATAAGATAATGAATATCAAAGAAATGTAACAGGTTGAGAACCTCTCATATCTAGGAAATCTAATTGATTCAGGGTAAGTCTATCCATCAATGTGGATCTCATATGATGGAAACATATGGATCTCACATGAGGATAAAAAACTAAACCTAAATAATTGATATTTAAATAATCTCACATGCATACACCATTCATCTCATCATTAAAAATAATCAATCATCAAAACTATTAGACCCATGTGCTTCCCTTCTAGCTTGGGCTAGAGGAAACTAGAAAAACATAACTAGAATAGAAAAATAAAGCAATAAGAAAGAATAAATATCTAAAAGCTTATAAAGAAAAATAAATTAAAATTATGAAACTTTTCAAAAACCCAAGATAAAACTCTTTAAAAATCCTAGATCTTGCTTTGGGATGCCTTTAATGATGCTTAGGAATGCCTTAAGAAGCCCTATTTTTAAGTGGGGAACTCCAACTTTTGTACCAAGTTGGAAAACTCTAGAAATCGCCTCAAATTTACGCAGTTTGCTAAAATAGACTTCGCTCTGCATAGTTTCTCAAAATAAACTTCAGAATTTCAAAATACGCTTTTTCAGGATGATTTCAGGATTCTTCACTTCAAATCTTTGATTCTCTTTATTCCTGACATGGTTTTTTTGGATCTTTAGCATGTGAATTCGTCAATCTTGGTCTCCTAAGATCCATCCCCTGCCTTGGTGATTCTTGAGCATAAAATCCATGCTTTTAGCACCATTTTCAATCCAAGCTCTTAAATTCACCTTGTAACACAAACATGAGAAAAATAGAACATTAAGTTGATTCATGTTCATAAAATCAAGATATAAATGGGGGAAATTATGCATTATTTGAGTCTCAACAATCTACACAACCGTGAATCCGGCTGGCATGCTTATGAAGGTGGTTTCTACAGAGAAATTCAAGTTCTGTGTGACTTCTTTAGGCTTAGGAAATGCTTAATGAAGACAGAGTGTGCATGAAAAGTGATGATGAAGGTATGATGGAAGAGGATTAGAGATGGTGATAGCAGCAAAGCAATGGAGCATGAAGAATGAAGACATGGTGGAGATTGTTGACAGATGTCTTAAATCTGTCTGAAATAGGTTTTGTCGGCGCCATCGATAGACCACTCGATACCATCAAGAAAATTCAGAAAAATCTTCGTTGCTCACTGGACATTTTTGTAGATGCTACTCAATGCCATTGACGATGGCTTCAATTAGAGCCGCACATCAAGCCGGGTCGGACCGAGTTAGGGTTGACCAACTCGATTTGGTTTTAAAATAGGCTTGACCCAAACTCGACTCGACTCGACTCTGTACTGAGTTTAGCATGCCTAAACCGATCCGAGTCCAGGTCTGGTCTTGACTAATATGTACCGAGTCCGGCCCTATCAAAAGTATCGAGTCGATTCGAGTTGGCACCAATTTGGATCAAGAGATGAGGGAGGGAGGGAGTAGAGAGAGAGAGAGAGAGAGAGAGAGAGAGAGGGTGGTGATGGTGGTGGGTGGTTGTCGGGTTTAGAAAAGAAGGGAGGGAGTGGAGAGGAGAGAGAGAGAGAGGAGGAGGAGGAGGAGGAGGGTGGTGTTGGTGGTGGGTGGTTGTCGGGCTTGGAAGAAGAGGAGAATGAAGGAGGGAGGGAGAGAGTTTGGGATCTGGTCGGGATCGAGTGCGGTGTATAGGTTACAGATACTTAGAAATTAGGGTTATATATATATATATATATATATATATATATATATATATATATATATATATATATATATATATATATATATATATCCAAATCCGAGTCGAGTTGGTTTTGGATCGAGTCTAGTTTGATCGGATCGAGTTTCAGGTCAAGTTACTGGATAACTCGAACTCAACTCGATTTGAGTTCAGATCGGGCAAAGCCTACTCGGTTCGGGTTGAGTCGGGTCTGAGCAAGTGGAACGAGTTGAGTCAGGCGAGTCGAGTTGTCCCATGCCCAGCTCTAGCTTCGATGTCATTGACTGGTCTTCGATGGTTGTTAATGCCATCGAAGGTCCCATTAACGACACATGCAGAACTGCATAAGTATGCGATTTGTTTCCTATTCCAGTTGTGATAGTATATATATCGGGTGTAATCGGGACTAGGGAAGGAGAAGAGTTTTTTAAGATGTTCCTAAGGGTTCAAGAGCAAAGCTAGGGTTTTCAACAAGGTTTTTGGAGTTGTTTGGATTAGTAAGTCCATCCATCTCTTTTAATATCATTTTCATAGTGGATTGCTTGTCGCTTTTGTGCCATGGTTTTTTTCCACATAAAAGTCACAAGTTATTTATGTATTTACTTTGCATTTGATTTTGTCTATTTTGATTGAATTCGAGTTTGTTTGCATGCAATCCCCAACAATACCATGGGTGAGGCCACATAGCCATCCACTTTGAAGTTGAGTGCATACTGAGGTGAGACTCGATTCAATCGATGTGATACCATGAGTCACTCATAGTTTGTGCGATCTAAGGTGAGACCTGATTCGATTTTATAGCATGAGTCACAACTCGGCCAAGTCATGACTCAACTCAAGCAAGCAAGTAAATGTGAGTCATCTTGTATTTTAACTACATGTCAACTTGTCACACGAGTCACTCAAACATGTATTGGCGAACCCTAGACATTCATCTAATGGAGCCTATGCAAATGCTAACCAAAGTAACACATACGACAATCTAGTGGATCAACTATTCATCTTAGTTCCTAGTGTCCATTTTCAGGATTTGGTGGGCCAATCTAATCACTCATCAGGTATAAACTCTCTTAACAGAGCACATCTATGTGGGCCACTATCGTGAATGCATCAAGTTGATTTTTGAGTGCTCCATGAGTCATAAGATTCCATGCATATCTTTGAAAAAAAAACATGGGATGACCCTTCTACCACATCGCATGGGAATCTTTCTCCTTTGGTGCGTCCCTTATATTTTATTACCTTTATTGGCTGCTCTCCCATGGGAATGTACCATGATATGTTCATGATTGTCAGAATTGAGATATTTGGAGATTCCAATCTATTAATCTAAACCATTCACAAGATCTGAAACATAGTTTTATGGGCTACTATTAAAATTGACACTCAGTGGATGGTTAAAGCATACCATAAGTTTTTCTTCTCTTACATAACCGTTTGTTTTTTTAACCCGTGCATAGAATGGATAGGATTGCCTGATAAAAGGAGTGCTTAAAACAATAAGAGATCCATGACGGTCTCTAACAAATGGATGACTTAGATTGTTGATTGGACTTATTTCTGTGAGAAAATCCAGACCACCCATTTTTTAGGACTTATTTCTGTGCAAAAAATCTAGACCAACAAGAATTCCACATGCTTGAGAGATGCCACCCCAAAAGGGGGGGAGCCGCATGGCCGACGACAACTTGACTATCGTTGATCCCCACTTGGACTCCCAGCTTTAGTAGGCAGCATCCTCCAAGCGTGTGGAGGCTTTACTGTGAAGATTGTTGCTTTGAGGTTTCACTCATTTATCTGATTGGGCATGCTTTTGGGCTTAGGTTCGAGCTCGATTTTGGGCTTAACTAGGTGAGTTGACTAGGTTGTAAGGTTGGGCAGGCTGACCGAGTGAGTTGACTCGTCGAGCTGACTCTAGGCTTTAGGGTTTTAGGTTCCTAGGGTTTAAAGTTAGGCTGTCAAGCCCATATCCTAGTGACCATTCCGTTTCGTAGGATCCCGCAGTCCTCTCGGTCGAAATTTGGCGACCCGTGACCCATATATTGCGTTTGTGCGCGACCCTGAGTCATATCTTGTAAACCTGAGTCGACTCAACCCGAGACCTGTGCCATTGCGACCGTGCCATCGCCGTGGTTCCGACGCCGCGTCTCGTGCGCCAATTTGACGCTTAGATCATAAGTTGTGGACTGCACATTATTATGGCCGTGGACTACGCGTTGTGGGACCCAGCTATCCAAATTGCACATTTCCCTAGGAAATCCATCATTAGGATGATATCACCCTACGGGTGACATCACCCTACCCTAGCCACCCTAGCCCCATGCTTACTTGTAATCATGCTTTTCTCTTCCCCAAACTCATAATTACCTTACATAGCAATCATTCCAAGCCTTCATCTCTCTCTCTCCCTCCCTTTCTCCCTCATTTCTCATCTCCCCTAGCAAGAGAGAAGCCATGGACTCCCAAAAATGCAGCCACATCCCAAGCTCATTTCCCCCAATCCAACCATCAAGACTTCATCTCAACCATTGAAGCTTGTTCCCTTGGAGCATAGGACCCCATTGATAGAAGAAGAAGTCCAAGATCTAAGGTGCATAGTGGCGGGGTCCCTCCATCACGCCGCTCTCTCTCTCTCTCTCTCTCTCTCTCTCTCTCTCTCTCTCTCTCTCTCTCTCTCTCTCTCTCTCTCCCTCTCCCTCCTCATTTCATTTTTTATGGTGATGATGTATGATGGCCCACCTGATGATGCATGCATTAGATCCATGTCGTCCATGTGTTGAACCCACCTTGCTCGACCGTCCAGCAGCAGGCCTACTGTCCATCTGGACAAGCCCAGATGAAGAGAAAACACAAATATCAGCTTTATCCCAAAGTTGGTGGGTCCCACACGTGTGGACCCACCTTAATGTATGTATTTTGTATCTGGGTCGTCCATTTGTTGGACGGCCAGCAGCCATAGCTGTTGTATTGACGTCAGCAACTCTAGGTCTGATTATGAGGCATGTGTTATACTAGACCGTCCATACCATCCATCCATTTTTTTCTGGATGTGGGGCCCACCCCACACGTGCTGCATGTGTGGGGGTGGGGCCCACCTTGCATGCGTGTATTGTATATCCAGGTCGTCCATCCAGGGGACTGGACGATGGGACCACCTCAATATATGTGTTTTATATTCAAACCGTCCATTTGTTTTGGACACAGGGCCCACCCCACACGTGTTGCACGTGTGAGGGGTGGGGCCCACCTAGATGAATGTATTTTGTATCTACACCGTCCGTCCCTGAATGGTGCTATGGGACGCACCATGATATATGGTTTGATCCCAGCCGTTCATCCATCTAGGAATGGGAACGTGGGACCCCATCGTTGATGTATGTATTGTATTTTCACACCGTCCATCTCTAGACGGTGTGCCATGTGGGGCCAACCATGATGTACGGGTCTTATCTACACTGTCCAGATCACTGGACAGTGAGTCCCACCACATGATGTATATGTTTTTAGCAATGTCGTCCATCTGATTTTTAGACGGGTGGGGCCCACCTTGTGATGTGTTGTATATTCACACCGTCCATCCTCGTTGCCCTCGCATGATGTACGTGTTTTATCAGTGTCGTCCAGCCCGTGGACTCCACATATGATGTATTTATGGCCCATTGATGAGGCCCAATGTGATGTATTTATGGTCCATTGATGAGGCTTAATGTGATGTATTTAAGGCCCATCTTACAGGCCCACCTTGAGGTATATGTTGTACATGTGGCCCATCTATTTTGCTGGATTATGGGCCGCCCCATAAGGCCCATTATGATGTATTTATGGCACATTTGGTGAGGCCCATTGTGATGTTTTTTTGTGGCCCATTTGGTGAGGCCCGTTGTGATGTTTTTGTGGCCCATTTGGTGAGGCCCATTGTGATGTTTTTGTGGCTCATTTGTTGAGGCCCATTGTAATGTGTTTGTGGCCTTGGATGAGGCCCAATGTGATGAATGAGAGGCCCATATGATGAGGCCCGATGTGATGTATATATGGCCCATATGATGAGGCCCATTATAATCTATAAGAGACTCATTTGGTGAGGCCCAATGTGATGTATATGAGGCCTTTGTGTGAGGCCCAACGGGATGTGTATTAGGCTCTTATGTGAGGCCATGGGCCTACTATATGTTTGGCTCTATGTGGGCCACTCCTTGGGAGAATGTTGGTTAAATGTCCACATTGATGGGCAATGATGGTTAAATGTCCACATTGTGACCTTCCCTTAGGCCGTTGTTAGGCTCATTCTCATCCTTCTTTAGTGGGTTGACCCAAATCACTGGGCCCCATTGATATGTGCATGACCCATCTATTCATATTGGGCTAACCGAAGATGTTGGGCCCCCATTGGTTACTTGTAGGGTTATTTTTTTTTTAATCTTAGAGTCCATCTAGGACTTATTTAGGCCCCCTAGGGCATCTAGCGGGCTATATAATAGTATGGTGAAGGAAGCCCGTTCCGGATCCTTAGGATTATAGGTAGGACACCTAGGCCCAACCTTGATATGAGGAAAGTTCATTATCACCATAGACGGAGGGATCCGTAATATCGGATTTGGTATATCCATAGTTGAAGACTGATCTTTATGTTATGGTTTAGATTGACTGTCCTTTTACGGACCCCGCTTTGTATATAGGTCGATTATCGATACCGATTATGAGTATGTTATAGCATAGCATTATGATACATGCCCATACGCATCATCAGCATGCTTGTTATGATATTTGGTTTATCATTGCATATGTCATTCGGCAGGTTGTTTATGGGACTCCCTAATAGGTGGAGTTGTCCTACATGAGCGCACGGTATGTGCAGGATTGATGCATGATTGGACTGTGTGACTCATGCATCTTGCATTGTGTGATTATGGTTATTGGACACTCTAGCGACATCAGGGCTGTAGCCTCCGCAGATATAGCATGGATGGCAGGATTGGATACCGAAATTCTTGTTAAGCATGGGGGCGTGAAGGATGTCCCAGGGTGAAAGTCCTCAAACCCTTATGATACCATGGAGGATGCTCCAATGCCTAGACCGAGTGGATGTGTGAGCTTACGAGTGCCGAATACCAGGAGGCTGCGTCTCCCACTACGTCGTGGTCAGTTGGAAGAGGGTGTGACCTTATCCGCTCGAGGGTAAGGGCAATTGTTAAGCTGAGTATGACCAGCTCGTAAATAGGTCCGCTATCGATGTGGTGGATAGATATTGGCTGACTATTGGCTAGGCGGATAGTGAGGTCTCTTCCGCTTGCAAGGTTGTGCGTCTAGTGTAAGGCTGCAATGTGGTGTATAATGTATTAGACCCCAATGATTATCCAGAGAGAACTGTACTGATATATAATGTCCAGAGATGAGCTGGATTGGTATATGGATTGGTATGCTTAGACTGCATCTTGCACATGACATTGGCTATGTAGGCCTTGCATCGTTTGGCCTTAGTGTGACCGATAGCTTTCATGCCTTACATCGTTTAGCCTTGGTACGGCTGTTAGCATTCATGGACTTATCAGCATGTTTCCGCATTACTCTAATATTACATACTTACATTGTAACCTTGCGCACACACTTTCACCACCTCTAAGCTATCTATAAGCTTATGCACGATAGATGCATGCAGGTGACACCATGGTTGAGCTTTTGGAGTTTCAATATTATCATTGTATTTTTTTCCTTTATGCGCATTGTACTCTAAAGTTTTTTATCATAGTGGATTTTGTGATGGTGTTCTGGTTATTATTCATAGGTTATGCTTATGGTTATGTTTGTTATAGAATAAATTCATGCTGAAAATCCTCCTTGTGGTATCCTAGGATCAGAATCTGGTATATGGGTGCCGGGAGCTAAGAATGGGGTACTATGGAGGCTGTCGGCGCCGGATTTGGTGATCAGAAATTTTGTGAGTCCGGTTTTCGAGTTTGGGCGTGACATATGTTAGCTAGGTTGATTGGGTTAACTGGGTTGAATGGGCTGAGTTTAAGGTTTAAGACTAGGGTTCCTAGGGTTTAGGCCTCTAGGGTAAGGGTTTAGGATTGGGGTTTGGTTGTCCATCCATCAGTTCAAACTCAATCTGTCTATAATTCCCTATATATAAATGAGAGGCAGGACGAAGTATTTATAGGCATTTGCATGTGTGAAACTCTATTTTCATACAACTCAATATTATTACACAGTCGCACAAAACATCTTTGAATTAAAACTGTTACGTGATCGCGCAACTTTCCTTTGTGCATCCATACAACACTACCTTTTGTGCGATCGCGTAACACTGCTTTGTTGTGTGGTCACACAACAACTTCAGAACTTGTACAACACCTTCAGAACTTGCACAACACTTTTAGAATCCATATAACTCCTTTAGAACCCATGTAATTCCTTCTGAACCCATGCAACAAGTTTAAAACCTATGCAACACCTTCAGAACTCGCACAACTCCTTCAGAACCTATACTACTCTTCAAAACCTACACATCTCCTTCAAAACCCGTGCAATACCTTCCTTAATGAATATTTTATGCCATAACATATACCCCCTTGATCCTCCTTGATTTATTCGGAGATGGAATCAAAGTTGGATCAACTTTCTATTGCACAATAGCTAAATAATGGCTTAAGGAAAGAAGTACTCATTGGATACCAAATGCTCTATTCTTTATACCGGGCCTTCAGAGATGTGGCAAAACATTGCAAGCGTCCCAACTAGGTTGTGAATAAGATCGAGAGCACAAAGTCCATTTTGTTTTATCAGTCTCCAATCATCAACTGTGTTTTAAGAGAGGGTAACGAGTTTTGTCACAAACCTTACTACCTGAACAGGTTCGCATGTCAGTTTGGGTTTGACCAGACAATATTAAAACCCGTAATGTGGTTACTCAGATAATGGGAAGTTATGGAGTTGGCCTATACAATTGGGCCCTTATATGGAAACAAATACGGATGGTGCACACTGGAGTACATTTTGTTTTACTAGGTTACATCCACTATGATCTTCCTCGTATTATGATTCCTCTTGCAGCTCAGCATACACTTCTAATAATAATGGAAATTTTTTCTTCGCAAGAAGTAGAGGTATTTGTGCCTGTTGGAAATGTGGCAGAAGCGCTAATCTCTCTTATTCAACCTTTATCCACCCCTAGGAGCATGGAGGTTGATTGGAATATAGAGATGACACCTTCCCTCATTGAAATATCTGAAGATGATACAAAGCATATTCCAACTGAGGAGGTAGTTGTTACTCCTTCTATTACTCCTCCTGTTAACATTCCTTATCTTAATACAACTACTCCTGAGGACCATGGATTCAAGCACCGCTATCAAGTAGCCTACTTTTGGCTCTACTACCCAAGCCAAAATTCCTGATCATTCAGTGCCCTCAACATTGTTGGTCCTTCCATTATACATATTCTTCCTCCATTAATGACATTATTAGTAGGTATAATTACAAGTCCTCAAATTTCTTTTTCTATCTTTTACTGTAATTCCTCGTATCATCTCGTGTACTTATATCATGTTATCTTCTTCGAAGGCACCTATTCCGAGCTCATTGACCATCCTTGGCCCTACAGTCTCAGATTCTAATGCTCTTTTCCTAGAAAATGTGCCTCCATAGAAGCTTATTTTACTAAAGCATACCTTAACAAGAGTAGCTTGTATGTTTAAGGACTAAGAGTAATGGTCCCAACTTGGCGAGGCTTTTGATATGATGAACAATACCACGAAACTTGCTAAGGTGACTATCTCTCAACTACATAATTCTCTTGTTGGGTTTTGCTACTCCCTGAAGTGAAGCGTCTTGAGTCAACTAAGAACATAGAAATTGATCTTGCAAACTTTGAGATAGTCAGAAGAGCAGAAGTTAGGCATAGTCCAAGCAAATTTAGCTGAGGATGAATATCATGGAGCTTGAAGAATTGGAGATAAGTAAAAAAGAAAGTCGATGTTGTTATTTTAGAGTAAGAGCCTGAAAGAGCTCCAAACTAAGCTAAACTTGTTATAGAAGATTAAATTAATATTGTTATAATTCGGGTGTAGCTCAGTCAAGACCTACAAAACTATATGTCCATTTTGGGTATTGAGGAATAATGTGATTGACTCATGTAATCTGAGTAAGACATTTCATGATTTTTGAATGCCACATGATAATTTTGTAATATGTAATTCAGAACAATTTAATACTTTGAATGATATAAACAATTTCATTCAATTTCTATTCTAGTTTCTAATATATGTTTGTGAATGACTCTTAACTTTAAAAGTCTTATCATGATTGCATATGCATTTCTTTTTAGTCAGAACATTGTAGCATTGTAACAATTTATTCATTCTGACTTTTACACGTTAGTATACTTTGTGATATGTTCTCTTTAATGGGTGAAACTACCTTGGAGTTTTGTTAGTAAAACTAAAGCGTCAACCATAGTTTAGGCTCTTGAGTATTTGGAGCATCCATAGTTTTAACTCTTAAGTATTTAGAGCATCCATAGTTTAGGCTCGTAAGTAGTTGGAGCAATCACAGTTTAGGCTCGCTCGTAAATCTCTTGAGTTCAAGGAGCCACTGTTTCCTGTAATGGTACCAACTAATCCATCAATAAAGGAAGTTCTTATAGCCTTTATGAACTGGGTCCATTTACAGGGAGGCTTTCTCTTTCAGCCTTCCCCATGATGCTATCAAGAGTGATAAAGACGGCATAGGTAGTATATGTGGTCGTTGGCTTTAAGCATTGTCCGTATAATATTTAGAGAATCAATGATCTCTTTTGTTGTTCACATGTGGTATTTTGTTTCACCCTTCGTGAAACTATATAGGTCTTACGCATGATTGGCTTATAGCACACACCGCAGCCTATGAAAATTATCGTTAATCAGGATCCATCAGAGAAAATAAGGCTTTTACACAACTTAGTGCCTTTAATATTGGCAATAATCGATGATAATCTTATGATCGGCAATAATCAATGATAACCGGTGATAATCTTTAAAAATAATTCACGATAATCTTGCAGAGATAATCGACGATAATCCTAGAGATAATCGACGAAATCCTGGAGATAATCAGCAATATTCTTTAATTATTTCTAATCATTTAATCATCATTTTTTATGTTACATAAGTGATGCGTTGGAACTCGGGAGTGGAGCTTATGCTTGACCCCCGATTTTCAGGGCGTTACAATTTGGTATTAAAGCATGATTTGGATTAAACTGGACCTGGGTTATGGTCACATGACGTACGTTGATGCATTTAGACCTAGGCGGGTGCGAGAAAAATGTAGAAATAATCTAAGGTTTTCCAGTTTCGCCAATTGGCGAAATTTACCGAAAACGATCGCTGAGATCGGGTCTGTGCATATCCGTGATCACTTGAGACAACCCTGGATCACCCCTAGACCGTCAATCGACGGGTTTAGACCACGATTTACCCCATCCCAGCCTTCAACAATCGATAATTGCGAATATACATCAGAAAATACTCGAAGTGACCTGACACGCTCAAAATGGAGTCGAGGGCCTAACGGAGCATGACCAGGGGGGCCCGGAGTGGGTCCCACATATTTTTAGGGTGTAGGGGGTAGGAGGACCTTGCCCCACCGACGAGCCATCTTCGATTTGTCCAGAGGTCGGTGAGGGCCTCACCAGTTCAGCGAGGCCTCGCCGCTTAGCGGGCCGGTCGGGCCTGGCCGATGTGAGCCGTTCGGGCCGACGCCCCTAGGGTGCTATGTGGCCCACCAAATCACATAAAAAGTGATTTTTCAGTTTCGTTTGCCCCCCTCCCTCATTTGGTACCTCTCAAAGCTCTCCTTTCTCCCTGAAAATCTGGTTTTCCCCTCTCAAATCTCCCCTCCATTCTCATATCTCCACCATCTTCTTCTCAAACCTCCAAATGTTGGGACATTTAAGGCCCGTTCGGCCAACTGCATTCGGTGAGATTAAGGTGGATGGAATTGTAAAAGTAACAATAAATGTATGTGTAAGGTATTGTCCCTAGATTGGGTGTATCCCATGGTTTCCAACACCATGTTTGGGATGTATGCAATTAAAAGTAAATCCCAGAAATTTCTTTCAAATTACACTTAGAAATTCATCATCATGGAATTTGGAAATCCCATCTCACACTTTCCAACACAAGGTTCATTTTTCAAAGCCTATAAAAAATTAATTTTAATCTCATCCCACCCTCCTACCAAACATGTCACTCCCAATCCCGAGGTGGGATTAGCAACGCAATCCCAGTTAATACAACTTGATACCATTGGCCAAACAGGCCCCTAGAGTTTTGGACCTAAAGTGGGTAGTCTTAGATTTTAAAAATTTTGACAGTATAGGTAATCCAATAAATTAATAACGTGAACTCTAGGACCTCCTTAGCTGGTATGGGCATATGTGAACTGCTCGAGCGCAGTTAAATTCAAATTCAGGCAACTCAATTCCAATCAGACAACTTTGACCTGAAGCGATAAAACAATTTCTTGTATTAAAAATGGCATGAAATCATCTAGCGTATGAGCGTAGACTTTAGATTACAACTATTGGATTACTGCAACTCATAAGTTAAGATTAGGCTACTGGTTATACTAAGGGACGTAAAAGACTAATTATGCTAAGATATTTGAAAGATAGATTTAGTAGTTGACTTGATTAGGTTGGAGTGAGACCTCATTCCTTCGTTGAATCCCCTTAATACTTATAGGCTTCTTTAATAACTCTTAGGAAGGTTGTTTTGATTAGAAACTATTCACGCATAGGGAAAAGTTATATATGTATCCCTTAGATTGAACGTTAGGTCAAATCAACACACCCCTTAGAATTGTCTTCTCAAGGACTTATTACAATCGGGAACACGGAGTAGAGAAACTATATATAAGCGAAATGTTTGAGGTTTGAATTGAATTCTCAATCCTAGTAGCTACCAATGAACTCAATGCTCTGATCAAGAAGAAGATCAGGATCAACTAGGATTAAGAACCGATACGACAAACTTTCTGTCGTAGCTAGGCAGAAGGTCCATGTATTCGACTCAGACCCACTACACAACTTTCCTTCGTGTTGGCCCGACCACTTGCAACTAAAAGTTTATTATTTCATCTTTAAGAAGTGTTAAGAACATATAGCCAATAGAGATTTTCTCTTTAGGCCCAAGGAATTTTCTAAATAGGCAACAGACAGTTAGGAATTAGGTCCCAAATCACATGCCATGTTGGCATACATATTGTACATATGAACTTAGAAAGATATCCTGCCTGTTAAGCTAGACATGATTAAATAAGGTAAGTCCGGACCGTGATAAAAGTCCTCCTTTGGTAGGATTAGTTGTATTGCCACCAACTCACACCTGTCCCTAAAATCAACCACAAACCCCCATCATTTTAACTCATTTCTATAACCATAGGTACCAATGCTACAGTACACATCAGCGATGGAAGGAAGGCCAATGTATTGAGAGGTCGTTTCTCATTTCATGTCAAGGGTAGGTTCTAAATTACACCTTGTTCCGACATACGGATCAGGACAGATTCTTGAGCCTTGAGAGTAGAAATAATTTTTAAGGGGGGTAGAACATTTTGAGCCTAATCTAGTTAAGCCGGTTTATACATCCTTCTGATCAGAGTGGCGCAACGGAAGCGTGGTGGGCCCCCGCCCCACTGGCCCGGGATCGAAGAAAATTGATCTAGGTGGTGCGTAGGGATAGGTCACTAAATAGGGTCTGATCTTCCTTATAAAGTCAACGTTGAAGTTACTGAAATAAAAGCAATTAGGGTCCAAGTGCTAAACCAATTCATACTAAAGAATAGGCCTAACAATGGGTACAAGCTGAATTATAATAGCAGAGGTCAGTGTATCCACAATCTGCTCATTAAATATGAACCCAATAGAAGTCTTAACCAATTTCGGGGACGAAATTATTTTTAAGGGGGGTAGATTCTAACACCCCAAATTTTTCCTAACTTGGCAATGGACGTCCTTAGACGTAGAATTGCCCTAGGACCTTATTCTGCCATGATTAGGGCGTAATTTAATTAAGTATTAATAGCTTGAATCACCTTCTATACAAACTACAAAGGCCCAAATACCACCTCAGGCAAAAATCATACAGGACTAAATCCTTTAAAAATTAGGCGAGTATTAGCTAGTGCTAAACTAGTTTACTTATGAAATTAGTACTAATCACTTTAAATAACAACTGCAAGACCCAAAACTTGCAGAATCGTTGACGCTACATTACCTTATAATCTAGGATCAATCTCATTACCCAGTTGCTCTCAGGATCATCACGAAACTCCGTATTGGACCTGGACCACACGTCGAAAGTCCGATTATCATGAAACTAAACGATTATGACTACCTTGCTGGGCTTGACAACTATCTCGAAAATCAAGTCCTGACTGTGTCCAGAAATGTACAACTTGAGCCCAGAATATTGTGTGAGGAACGTGAATATCTTTGAAAATAAAATTCAAAATTAAGTAAACTGAGACGTGTCGCTTGTGGGCCAAATATAAGGATTCAGACCGTTAGAATCTGACCCAAATATACCCTCGAATCAGGAGAAATTTTCCACACATGTCAGTGCACTTGTGGCCCTGATCGAGTACCGGTGACCGTTGAATTGGAACTGGTCCGCCACGGTCGATCTGTAAATTCGATCGGACCAAAAACTCAGCAACCTAGATCCAAGGTCAGGGAGCTTAAGTTCTACCACACGCAGAAAAGGGGCCTTCAGAAGTGCTCCGCTGAGCCAGAACGGAAGGATTTTGGCTATAACCCAAGTATACCATGGCCCTGGGGCCATTGAGCTCACTTTTGAGCCTATATAAAGGGCTTAAACCCTCTCTCTCCCATGTCATACGAATTTTGCAAACCCTAAGGGAGAGAAGAGAGAAAAGAGAAGAAGAAAGTGAGGAAGAGAGAAAGAGGCTGAGAGATAGTCGTAGGGATCATTCCCTGACGCTCCACGTGCTTAACCGCTATTCCTGCATCGCTATACGGGCGATACCGATCCCGTTCTTAGGTAAGAAAACCTAACCCTAATCTACTTTAGGGTTTCAGATAGTGTAATAGGTGAATTAGCTAACCTATTCCCTGTTATAGGTTGTTGTGGTGCCACAGACAAAGACTTAGCGTTTAAACTAAATTCGTTATGCGTTTACCGGCGTAAGGTGCGGACTATAAATGTATAGGCTATGGTTTTCAAGGCTTTCAATGTCGGTTAATGGTTTATAACTGACGTGGGTGCCATTTCACATGCCAAATGCGATGTTTGTTTCATTTTTCATATATATATGAACTATGTTGAGTTTAGAGTATTCCATGTGTTTGTAGAAATGATCGTATACGTAGGGAATTTGAGATTCTGTTTGCCATGATTATTTGCCGTGTATTTATGCTAGATGTATGTATAACAACTCCTTGGCGAAAGGATTGGCCCTAATACATGTTATGCCAACATACGTCGTGTATGTTATAATGTGTAGCCTCAGTGTTTGTGAAAATGTCTGAATGAGTATAGGGTTTGTATTCGTGCTTGACACGACTAACTGGTGTGGGTATATGATTGTTGCATAGGCGACAACCCCCTGACGAAGGGTTTGCCCTAATACGTATTGTAACCGACATACGATATGTATGATAGGATGTGTAGACTAGGTGTTTGTAAAAATGTCTGAATGAGCTAGTAGTTAGCAAGGTGTACTTGTATGCGAGTTGAGATATGATTCTCAACTACGTTAATGATGTGTATGATTTCCTCCATGTATATTATATTATGATGTTTATTATATTTATGGAATGAATATGTGCGAATTCATGTTTATGTTGCATTTCACAACATGCTCAAATGATTGTAGGATTGGAATTATGTGTTTATTACTGCTTTGACTATTTCATATGAATACTTGTTGGAATTGGATGTGTTTGGGACTACAGTATAGTCTAGGTAATCGGTAATAGGCCTTGACAAGGTGGCTGAGGTTATTTTGCCACAAAGGACGTGTTCGATGAATCCGAGTAGTACGCTGCTTGTCGGCAGTGGTTAGGCCACATGGAGTGCTTACGCACTTCATGTCAATCAACTCATCGTGCGCTCGTACCAGTCGAGCTTGTCAAGTAACCCGATGTATGTTCACCATGTATGGACGCTACTGCTTGAACCTAAGATACCAAGCTCACCAGTGGAAACTCCGTTAACCTGGTATCTCGATCCGCTAAGACTCATGAGCTGGACATGGTGGTATGGGACGCCGTGGTCGAGCTGTCGGCCTACGCTGGGGCGACGAGCCTCCCCGTAGTGACTAGTGAGCCATACCGTCTCATGAGCCGAATACGGTGGTATGGGACACTGTATTCGAGTTGTCGGCCTACACTAATAAGGTGACGAGCCCTTTGTAGTGACCTCGAGCATATTCTGAGACTGCGTAGAGGCGACGAACCTTTCCGTAGCAACTAGAGTATAACTAGGCCTACACTACATCGTGGTGACGAGCCCTTTGCAGTGACCTAGAACCGCAACATCGTATGAGATTTGCTGGGACTGACGACCCTAGAATGGATCATTGTTTGGGAAATTATATAAGAGAGGTATCATAGCTTCCCAATCCTACTATATGAAAAGGATTAATAAGAACTTGGTAATCATGTTCATGCACCGCACTACATGTGCCGTTTGGCGTTGAGTAGAGAGCACTGAGGAAGTGACTAACATGCGCGACCGTTAGATGAAGATCGCAGAGGGAGTGCAGGTGAGGGCATGCATCATTTATACATAACCATTTCTGCATTAATCAGAGTACTTAGGGATGTTTGATTATATTATTTTATCATTACTGCTTGATTAAACTGATAACATGTTAACCTTTGCTTTATGGTTCCACTGAGTTGATCACTCACTCCCACGTTACGGGACTGTGTTGTACACACCAACCAAACCCTGTCTTAGTTGCAGGTGGAGGCGATGCCTACGAGGCGGAGCCGGACTATGAGGATGATGAGGAGGCATTCTCTTTCATGCAGTTTTCAGGCGGGTTCATGTGAGTCGTGGCCTGATCGATGAGGACTTCTGGGATGTTGACTAGATGCCCTTACACTTGCTACTTTGTCTTTTTGAATCACACATGTATATTCATTTTTTGGTCCATTTTGGAAAATATACATGTATATATTTAACCTAGTAACATGTTCACACTTTGGAGACTTACAACAGTTTATATACTTTATATATCTATCACAGTTCTTCTGCTTGCGTAATTTAACTGTCTCTGGAGTATGATATGTTGTTTTGGTGTAATTTCACTCATGTTTAATGCACTAACATGGACAACATGTAATCATCATTTTCTATGTTGCATAAGTGATGCATTAGAACTCGGGAGTGGAGCTTATGCTCGACCCTCGATTTTCAGGGCGTTACATAAGAGGTACCATTTTCATACCACATATACTTTTAATAAAAAAATGCATTCGTTACAGCTTTCTTCACTTCATGTATTTTTTTCATAACAATTTCGCCTTTTATCAATCATCTTTTGAAGTATACTTTTAATGGCATAACAACTTTCAGTATGATGCCTAGCATATGATGATAATGACAACAATATTTTCTCTTGTCTTCCGCATTTCTTCATGGCGTATTGACTGAGGTAACTTGATCTTTCCTATAGCCAATAATTGGTTCATCATAGAAAGTACATCTTCCTTTACAAATGCATACCTTTTGTGCTCCTTATATCATCTGGGCCTTTCATCTGTCGCTCCGATCGTATAATTGTTCCTACTTTCTACACTATTGTTTCTTCGTCTACTTTGTGAGTCTTCCCTTTTCTCTCTTTTGCTAGCAATGTTTGTTGATGTTCCATTAAAGCTCTAGCGTGGTGGATCCATCTGAAAACTTGACACTTTCCTAACAATTATTTCAAGGGTATGAGCCTTGGTAGCTAGATCACGAAAAGTTCATATATCAGCACTTATTAGGCCATTTGCCATATCTGGCTCCATACCACCCAAATATAGTTTAACATATTTTGATTCTCTTGTAAGTTATCGACATGATGCTCCCATGATTTTCTAACAGTCAATGAATTTTTCAATTGGTTCATCCTCTCTTTGGCGGATGGAAGCAAATTCAGTCAAGCTAACCCCCTATTAGAAGAGAAAAAGTTTATTATAAAGGCATCTTGCACTTGCTCCTAAGTACAAATAGATTCTAGAGCCAAAGTTGAATGCCACCTAAAGTCTTTTCCCGTCAAGGATGACCCGAATAGCCATAAATAATATTGAAGAACTATGGAGAAATTTCCCATAGTTGTTATGAAGTGCATCAAACGCTCCTCTGTGAGTCATCTTTATTAAACTTTTGATAGTCTAGGTATTTGAAATTGGCGGGAAACAACATCTCCTCTATTTCACAATGATATAATGTTTGATACCAGAACATTCTCTTTTGATCTCGGTCCCTTTCTTAGCAAACAGCTTCAGCAACCACTTGTCATATTTCTTTCTGTATTACAGTTTGAGCAATAGCAGGTGCAAACTCGTGAGATCCAACCCTTCGCGATTGTGATCCTTCCGCTTGTTGTTCATTATTATTCATGATAACTGTCATTGGAGGAACAGGGACCTGAATCGCATTACTGGTTAATGTCGCTAACATCTCTTAAAGGTTCCTACATTCTTTCATCAAAAGGGCTTGTGTGTGTGTGTCATCTTGTTAGTGCACTGATTTATGCACCTTATTTGTCAATTACGTAAGTTCATGTGTCATGTAGTCGATTGAGCCATTAGAAGCTAAAGACCAGAGACACAAGTGGACATGAGCATCAAGGAGCAAATAACAGGTATATGACGTACCTTGGTTATCACACCCCAAACTTGGAAACCGGGCTCACAAAATTTTCAGCCACCAAATTTGGTGTCGACAACCTCCATAGTACCTCATTCTCAGCATTTAACTCCCATACGCTAGGTCTCGATCCTGAGATCCCACCAGGAGGATTTTTAGGGTGAAATTTGTTTGTAAAGGAGCATAACCATAAGTGTATAAAGTCACAAGACATCATCATATATCCACTATATAATATTTGAGTACAGTGCTGGAAACAAAAATACAAAATGTAACCAAAAATCCAAAAGATCGGGCTTATGCTTCTGGCTTAATGCCGCCGATACACCATAACATCACCTGTAGCATAAACAAATGCACATAAGCCTCCTACGAAGCTTAATATAGTGTGTGTGTGTGTGTGTATGTGCGCGCGCGTGTGCGTGCGTATTGCATATGACAAGAATACAAATATCAGAGTAAGTGAAAAATGATGGAGGGCTAAGCTTTCAAGTCCATGAATGATGTTAGCCATACCAAGGCTATGTAATGCAAGACATGTGGCCGAGTGTCATATGCTAGAGATGCAACGCAAACATGTTAATCCTCAACAATCCACATATCAGAGTAATTCATAACTGGAAACATCATCAGGGTCTAGTACACTTTGACACTGGCTCTCACCCATCGTGTGCATGCCAAGTGAGTGGAAAAGACCTCACAATTCGCCTCATCAGTGGTATGCCAATTCTCACCCAGCTCGTCGATAACGGACCCATTTCACTAGCTGGTCAGACTAAACCTAGCTTATATCCCCCTACACCCGAGCGGATAAGGTCACACCCCTTTCCAACCAACCTCGGCATAGTGAGAGACGTGGCCTACTATTATTTGGCACTCGTGCACTCATATTATCCACTCAATCTCAACGTTGGAGCATTCTACTAGTACCACATAGTTTAGGAACTTTCACTGAAGGACATTTATAACACCTAAGTTCTGGAACATATGTTCGGGGATGGATGGAAACCTTGAAGGACTTCAAGTTCGAGGTCTCTTACCATCCTGTCAAGGCCAACCTTGTGGCAAACGCATTGAGCCGCAAGAAGACGATAGCATTTACAGCTCCGCTGATGATAGCAGAGTGGGATATGATAGAGTTTGTGCAAGACTTTAAGCAGAAACTTACAGTAGAGGAGCCATTCGAGAGCGTCGCACATATTTGTATGCAACCACTCATCGATGACCGAATCATAGTAGCTCAGGGCGAGGATGAATGGTTAGTAGAGTTGAGGAAGCGAGCCAGTGACGATGCAAGCTCTGAATGGAGAGTTGGTACGGATGGGGGTTTACGTTATCGCACCCGCCTATGCATCCCAAATCTTCATGACTTGAAAAATGAAGTACTCGAAGCTGCACATAATTTGAAGATGGCGATGCATCCTGGTAGTACAAAGATGTATCAGGATATGAAGCGTTCATACTGGTGGGACAACATGAAGGCCCACATAGCAGATTATGTTCCCGTTGTCTCTTGTGCTAACAGGTCTAGGCAGAGAATCGCCGACCTCCTAGACTACTTCAGCCCATGCCCATAGCAGAATGGAAATAAGATTTCATCTCTATAGATTTAATTTCAGGGTTACCGAAGATGATGAAGGGGCATGACTCCATTTGGGTAATCGTGGACCGGTTGAAAAAATTGGCTCATTTTCTCCCGATTAGAGTTTCGAACTCTACAGATGATTTGGCCAGGCTGTACATCAAGGAGATAGTACGTCTGCATGGAGTTCCTATGGAAATCATGTCGGACCGAGACACGTGATTCACATCTATCTTCTGGACTTGTATCCAGGAAGCAATGGGTTTGAAACTGAAGTTCAGTACCGCGTTCCACCCACAGACGAATGGGCAAACGGAATGGGTAAATCAGGTGTTAGAAGATATGCTGCGAGCCTGTGTGCTTGATTTTAAGGACAGTTGGGATGACTGTATTCCATATACTGAGTTCGCCTATAACAATAGCTTCCAGGCGAGCATTGGCATGGCCCCCTATAAGGCACTGTATGGGCATCCGTGTAGAGCACCGCATTGCTGGGCAGAGGTTGGTGAGAAGAGTTTGATTGACCCAGAGTTAGTGTAGACGACCTCAGAGAAGATCGACATTATCAGGCGTCGACTTCTTGCAGCACAGAGCAGACAGAAGAGTTACGCCGATACGAGGCGATGACCGCTAGAGTTCGAGGTTGGGGACCATGTATTCTTGAAGGTTTCTCCTATGAAGGGAGTCCTTCGGTTTGGCAAGAAAGGGAAACTCACGCCGAGATTCATTGGCCCATTCCATATACTAGATCAAATGGGCGTGGTAGGTATTGCCTTGCTTTACCCACACCACTCGTAGGCGTGCACAACGTATTTCATGTGTTGACGTTGAAGAAATACGTTCCTGATCCTTCCCACATTATTAAGTGGGAGCAAGTGCAGGTGAGTGAGGATGCTACTTATATACTGTAACCGACGAGTATCCTAGATAGGAAGGAAAAGTGTTGCGCAGTAAAGTGAATCCACTTGTGAAGGTTCTGTGGACACACCACACCGAGGAAAAGGCTACTTGGGAAATAGAAATCGAGGACCGTAAGAACTACCATCAGATTCTTGAGGAGTATGAAAATGCACTAATTTCGAGGACAAAATTTTTCTTTAAGGGGGATAGATTGTAACGTCTCGAAAAAATCCGTACTAAGACCCGAGTACCACCTCAAGCAGAAATCACTCAAGACCAAATCCTTTAAGAAATTAAATGAAAATTAATTAAGTGCTAAACTGAATTAATTGGTAGATTAGCTTGAACCGCTTTCTATACGATTTGTAAAACTCAAAACGAATAGAACTGCTAACGCTACATTACTTAAAAACCTATGATCAATCTCAAAACCCAGTTGCTCTAGGGAGCAGCTTGAAACTCCATTTCAGACCTGGACCACGCGTCGAAAGTCCGATTACCTCAAAACTATACAATTATGACCGCCTTATTGGGCTTGACAACCATCTCGAAAATCAAATCCAGATAGTATCCAGAAACGCACAACTTGGACCCGGAGCGAAGTGTGTGAGAAACACGAATACCTTTAGAAAATAAACTCAGACTTAAGTGATTTGGGTTGTTCGCTTGCAAGCCAAATTTAGGATTTCAGACCATCAGAACCTTACCCAAATACACCCTCGGATCAGGGAAATTTTCATACACAGGTCAGTGTACTTGTGGCCCTGATCGAGTGGCGACGACCGTTGAACTGAAACTGTTCCTCCACGGTCGATCCATAAATTCGATCGGACCGAAAACTTGACCTGGCATAGATCCATTATCAGGGAACTTTCCTCAGACGGTATATAGAAAAGGGGCCTCCAGATGTGCTCCGTTGGATCGAAACAGTCACTCTTTGGCTATAACCTAAGTATACCATGGCCCTAGGGCCATTGAGATCAGTTCTGGGCCTATATAAGGACCTAAACCCACCCATCTCTCATTTCATACGAATTTCAAACCCTAGGAGAGAAAAGAGAGAAAAGAGAAGAAGAAAGTGGGGAGAAGAGAGAGTGAGAGTGAGAGATAGTTGTCGAGTGTCATTCCTACTGCTCCACGTGTCGAATCACCCTACACGTATCGCTACACCAGCGATTTCGACTCCGTTATTGGGTAAGAAATTCAAACCCTAACCTATTTTAAATATTTAAATCGGCAGATCGGTGAAATAGCTAACCTATTCCCTGATACTGGTAGCCGTTGTACCATAGACAAAGATTTAGTGTATAAACTGAGTTCGTTACGAGTTGCCGGCGAAAGGTGCAAACTATAAACATTTAAGTTATGGTTTTCAAGGCTCTCAATGTCAGTAATGATTTATGACTGACTTGATTGCGGTCACATGTTTTTAGATACGACGTATTCCGTGTATTACACAGATATATGTAATATGTTGATTTTAATGCATTCTAAGTGTTTGTTGAAATGTTTGTATGAATATGGAATTATGATTTGTGCTTGCCATGATTGTCATTTGAGAATACATGATTGTTGCACGTCTGGCAACTCCCTTGTGAAAGGATTTGCTATAATATAGTTATAACTGATTTATTACATGTATGTTGATATGTGTAGTTTAAGTGTTTGATAAAATGCTTGAATGAGAAAATGCTTGTTGAAATGGATTTAATGAGGGTGTCGAGATAGGATTCTCAATTCCCTTATCTATATTTACAGTTTCCTTTATGTAACCTATCTTACTGCTATGCAATTTATGGATGAAATGCCTATGTAAGTTAATATGTACCCTATGTGTTTGTTAAAATTCTTAAATGAGATTTATATTTGGATTGGTCGTCACATGCTGACTTTGACTATCACATGTGAATGCTATGGTTTTGGAGTGCGATTGGGACTACGATGTAGCCCAGACATTTGGCAACGGTTTACGATCGGTGGCCGAACTGTTTTAGCCACAACGGATACGTTCGATGAATCCGAGTCGTATAGTAGTTATCGACAATGGTTAGGCCACGAGGAGTGCGTATGCGCCCCATGTCATTTAATTCAACGTACGCTCATACCAGTCGAGCTTGTCAAGCAACTTGATTGGCCTAATGTATGTTCACCAAGTATGAACGCTACTTCTTGAATCTAAGGTTCCAACTTACCAATGCAAAGACCGTTTAACCTTGGTACCTCGATCCGCTAAGACTCATGAGCCGGGCATGGTAGTATGGGATACCGTGGTCGAGCTGTCGGCCTACGCTGGGATGATGAGCCTCCCCGTAGTGTCCAGTGAACAAACCAAACTCGTGAGCCGAATCCGGTGGTATGGGACACTATATTCAAGCTGTTAGCCTATACTAAGGTGACAAGCCTTTCCCGTAGTGACCTCGAGTATAAACTAAGGCCTAAGTTGAGGTAACGAGCATCTTCGTAGTGACCTGAATTTGCCTGTTCACTGCTTTTAAATCAAGGGTGACGTTGCCCTATAACTTGTCTATCGTATGTGATTAACTAAGATTGAAGACCCTAGATGGATCATCGTTAGGGTAAATGATATAAAGGGAGGTACCTTAGTTTCCTAAACCTGCTGTATGAATAAGTCTAATTAAGAACTTGGCTAATCACGCACATGCACCGCATTTGCATGTGCCTTTGGCGTTAGAGTTGAGCACAGAGGAAAGGGTGCATGCCACGATCGTGAGATGATGTCACAGAGGGAGTGTAGTCGAGGGCATGCATCATTATCGCATATCATCCTTGCATTAACCAGAGTACCTAAGAATGCTTGTTGTATTGCTTTATCATTACTGCTTGACTGAATTGATAACATGTTAACCTTTGCTTTATAGCTCCACTGAGTTGATCACTCACTCCCACTCTGGGACAGTGTTTTAAAACACCAACCAGACTCTGGTTTAGTTACAGATGATGGCGATGCTTATGAGACGGATCCTAATTTTTATGATGACGAGGAGTTCTCCTACATGTATCTCTCTGGCAGGTCTATGTAGACCTGGACTTGCGCCGACGGGACTACAGGAATATGGATTAGCAGAAATTACACTTTATCATTTTGAAAATTTTGAAACTATACATGTAATTTACGTAACCTGGCGACCTGTTGACACTCTAGGGACTTACCACTTATATGCTCTATATACTTATCACAGTCTTCCGCTTGCATAATTTAATTGTCCATGGAGTATGAGGTGCTGATTTAGTGTAATCTCATTCATGTTTAATGTGCTAATACAGATAACATTTAATCATCATTATCTATGTTGCATAAGTGATACGTTGGAACTTGGGAGTTGGGCTCCTGCTCGACCCCTGATTTCAGGGCGTTACAACTTCTCTTCCTCCCTTTTTTTTAAAAAAATTTGAGCCTTGGGTTTGGCCATCTCGAGATGGGCCCAAAAAGCTTTGGATCAACCTGATAGGTACTTTTTTTCATCTAAATCCATGTGATCTCATGAACAAGTTGAATGTCAAGTCGATAACATGGCAGGCCATACAAGGTGGCCCATGCTGTGATAATTTGTGGGCCACATTGGGCCCTACTACAGTCCAACAAAAAGGGAAAGAAAGGAAGAAGAGAGGGAGAGAGAAGAAATAAAGATGGGATCCAACCGTTGGGTGGGCCCTTGCCACTATGGGGTCCACCATACGAATCTAACCATATCAACCATATGAAAATGTGAATCCAACCCTTGTAAGCCCATAAAAGAAAGAAAAATAAGAAAAATGGGAGACTTCGCCCTCCTTAGCACTCATTATAACGATGAACCATCAGATTAGGCCAGATCGACGATCAGGTGGTCCACCAAGCTCCCCTAGACCCTAAGCTCTCTCTCTCTCTCTCTCTCTCTCTCTCTCTCTCTCTCTCTCTCTCTCTAATCCCCTCTCAATCACTCTCTTATCTCTCAAATGATCTCTCCAATCTATCCCTCTTACTCAAAATTCTCTGTAATCTTTCTTTCTTTCTCTCTCTCTTGATCTTTCCCTAATCTCTCCCTCTAATCTCTCTAATCTCACTTTCTTTTTTTCTAATCTCTTTTCTTCTCACTCTCTCTTGCTATAAAAAATAGTGAAAATAAGAGAGATTTGGGGCTTTGTGGTAGAAATTTTAAGATGGAGAGGGAAGAGGGAAAAGAAAGAAAGGTAGGATGGGGACATGGAAAGAAAGGGGAGAGTAGCGGCTTAGCAATGGCAAGGCTATGGGCTCTCATGCCTTTGAGGGAAGAGGGGGATGAGTTATGTTGACAAATGGGGAGAGAGGGATGTGAGTAGGGGTGTTATGGGGAAAATACGCTGACCTACTATCGATAAGCCAGGTCAAACACTAACAACAAGAGGTGCGACCCAACGGTCCAACACTCACCTCTTAACCGACCAAGAAGGAAGCTTCAACTCCTAGATTCGAGCCGAGCTCGACCTTGGTAGGACAGAGCCCAACTGAGAAGCTCGATCCCCCAGCATCAGGCCAAACTCGACCCCAACGTTTGACTGAGCTCGACCTCAACAAATAAGTCGCGCCCAACCCCAACGTTTGGCCAAGCTCGAACTAACCGACATCCAGTCAACCCGCGATCCATGTTGGAGATCATGGAAACTATCTCCAACACAGTCCTCATGCCAAAGATCCAAAAGGATCCCCACCGGGCGTAAACTCAGAATCCTAGTAGGATTCTGTCCCTGCCAAAACAGGGATGATCACACCCTATGTCGCTGTCTCTTCCCACCTATAAATAAGATGGTCCCCAGAGGGGAGAGGTATGCACAATCTCTAGCCCTAAGCCCTCAATATTCAACTAGACCTAGATTCCTTTCTGACTTAGGCATCGGAGGGTCCCCTACACGAGCTAGGGTCTTCCTTGTCCGTCCCTTGTGCAGGTCTGCGAGTCCAGGGAGGGCTAACCAGATTTCTGCATCAACAAGGAGTATTTTGTGCATGGGTAGGGACTGGTAGGGGTTTTTTGGTCATTAGGCAAACGGTGGTTGTGAGGGCATGCGTGAGGGTGTGAAGACAATTTAAGGTTCTAGGAAATGTTACTTTCAGAGATTCCTTGCTAGATTCTCTAGGTGAACCCCATGCCACACGTACGTATCGTAGCTCGCCTCGATTTACGTTCACATAGGCATCTTTTACATGGGCTATCACAATAGGGCGTACCTCGCAACGTTGGAATAACAGTGTGTAACACCTCGTACTTTTCAACACTTGGGTGTTATTATGAATACTTAGTATATACAAGTGTACGATGTTAAATTAGGAGTTTTTTCCCACTATAAATCTCACCTTTTACCCACCAGCTTTTCTAAATGCTCTCAAACTTTACTTTCCCAGACTAAACCAATTCTGTACGGACACACTATTTATAGACGAAAATGCCCTTGCTTTATGAGTTATATTCCTTTCACCCCCTTATAACCCAAAACGTATGAACACACATTCTTTTCATCATTTTTCTTCCTAAAATCTCCATTGAATCTCCAAATATTATCATTCTACATCTGCCCTTTACCATCTTGCTTAGGGTTATGTTCATTTCTTCAAATTCGTTGCATTTATACATTTCAAATATTTTAGGTTATCTCCATAAGGGTTTTCTGCAATCTTTCAAAAGGTTCTAAATCTTATTTCACTCTAAAGAACCCTTCTACTTCTTCATCTTGGCTTTCACTGGTATGACATTTGTGGGATGTAAGGATGTTTTAAAAAGCTGGTGGGTTAAAAGTGAAGTTTACAGTGAGAAAAATCTCATAAATATATTTTTATTGCAATCAATGACAATTCACCGACTACATGTGAAAATTCAACTAGTAATTCACCGAGAGTACTCAGTCAAATTTAACCAATGCTTGCTCAAAATTGACGAAGAACTCATGAAAATTTAACTAGAACTTGTTGAAATACACCGAGAAGTCGATGACAAGTAACCAAGTACTCAGCCAATTTCATGTGAGGCTCAGTCAATTTCATGTGATGCTCGGTCAATTTCATGTGAAGCTCGATCAATTTTCCATGACATCGAACCTAAATGTAACATGGGACTACTTACCTTCTCTTTAGCATCTTTTGCATTTACGAGTATTACTTGATTGCTTTGGTATGCATTGATCCCCTCTTTCAAGGTCGCCTTCGTCGCCTCACTGAAATTCCATAGCTCTGGTACAACATATCGTCCATTGAAATTTTATTCATAAATTTTATTCATTCATATCCATGTAAGCTCTAGTTGTATACTTGAAAACTTTAACGCCCTACTTATTCTTTAGTTCCTTTATATTTACATCATCCTCATCTATTATTTCAATGTCTTCTTGGTCATCTATTATTCAACTGAGTTGTAATTTATGGTATGCTTCTATTGTTTAACAATTCGTTGAGAATATGTCATTGTGTTTGTTTTCAGATAATGACTATGAGAATCATCATACGCTTTTATGGTGGGGAGTTAGTATGTGAAAACAATCGATACATGTACAATGGTGGAAAGTCGAAAAGTATTGTTATTGGTGTCGAGACTACATATGAGGAGTTTGTATCTAAAACGTACATGATTATTAAGAGTACACCAACGGATTGTGATATTCGGATGAAAGTATTGTATCCTCGCTCAAACTAATAAAACCCTTCAACCGAAATCGAAGACGACGAAGATGTGAGAGTGTTCTTTGCAGCACAGTTGGAGCATTCAGATAAATTCATCCCTTTAATCATTGAGATAGTGCAACGCATTAATGAGACAATACATGAAGACCTTGTGGGTGAGGAACATGGCGTGAAATTGGAATATATGGCATCACCTTTACAAGTGAGACTAAGCAACACTCCACTGCTCGAGCCGCTTCAAACATCAAACTTTGTGATGAGTCAAGTGATCTGGGCAGATGACCTTAAACTTAAATATGAATACATTACACCACCTTTATCTACAAGAGCATATTTGCCTTCATCATCTACCACCAAATCTATACGTGTAAGCGACAATTTGTTGCTCGAGCTTACTAGAACATCAAACTTCATCACCGGTCAAGTTAACGTGCCTTTCGAAGATGCTGCATTCACCAATCCAGATCTATCGGAATATTCGGATTCATTGGACAAGCCGATTGATATAACCGTTGGCTAAACGTTTAAGGACAAACGCCGGTGCCAGTATGTTTTAAGCCAATTTACAATTCGTAAAAACTTCTAATACAGGGTTTTGTACTCATCATCGAAGAGATTCACTGTGGTGTATTCCGAAGATAAATGCGAATGGAGGGTTTATGCATCTAGGGCGAATGATGTGGGGATATTCAAAATGTAGACTTATAAGTACAAACACACGTGTAGCATGTCATGGATGAAGAGCGATCACCAGTAAGCAACCAGTAAGTTACCCTATGAGCTGGTTGTTAGCCATATTGAGCATCGCCTAGGGTTAAGGTCGAGTGATATTATCATTGTCATGTAAGAGAAATATAATATTCTTATTAGTTATAAGAAGGCATGGCGCGCTAAGGAGCTCACAATCAATCGCGTAATGGGGTCTTATGAGGACTCTTATAATGAACTCCCAATGTATTTGCATGAGTTGAGGAGGGCCAACCCGGGGGTGGTGACTGTCATGCTTGTTAACCCACAAACGAGCAAGTTCGAGAGATATTTTATTGCACTCATACAATGCGTTAGAAGTTTTTAAAATTTTATGTGAAGGGTATCAGTCATTGACAGGACACACTTAAATGGTAAATACAATGGTGTTCTATTCGTTATTATGGCCTTAGATGGTGACAATCATATTTTTCCAGTTGCTTTTGGCATTGGGGAATTAGAGAACATCAGCAGTTGAAAATGGTTCCTTACCCACCTTAACTATACATTAGGGGCTCTTTCAGGTCTTGTGATTATTTCAGACTGACATAAAGGTTTAATAAAAGAAGTTTCCCAAGTCTTCCAACATGTAATCCATGGCTACTACGTCTACCACATATACAGAAACTTGATGGACATATTTAAAGACAAGTCGTTGGAAATGTACTATTGGCGAGCTGTGAAGACCTATAGGAAACCTACGTTCGAAAAGTTTATGCATGATATTGAAATGGACAACCCCCAATACATGCATGGTTGAGAGAAATAGGGTACGAAAGATGGGCATCTTCGTACTTTCTAGGAAAAAGATTCAACTTGGTCACTACAAACATATTTGAGTGTGTTAATGCTCTCTTTAAAGAAGCACAAGAATACCCCGTGACTATATTGATAGAGGCAGTAGGATTTAATATTCAAGATATGTCCTACAAGAGAAGAGAATCTGGATCATCATTTGTAGGGCCGTTAACACCATGGGTCAAGGAACACTTAAAGGATCTTGTACTGAAGGTGCGAGAAGTCCGTTGTCATGCAATTTCTCATGATGAGTACTATATTGTGGGAGATTAAAATGATACGGTTAAGCTCAATGAGCTTTTCTGTACATGTTGTGAGTATGACATCAAGGGGTTCCCTTGTTTACATGTCCTTTCAACATGTATAAACTATAGTCTTCTTCATTACTCATACTGCTCCCCATTCTACACGGTGCAAAATTACCAGATCATGTATAACGAATCCATGTACCTAGTATGTGAGAAGAGCTAATGGAAAATAACGCCCAAATTCAAGGAGTATTGTGTGAGAATTAAATCCCAACAGCAGAAGAGGTCCACTGGAAGATCGAAAAAGATAAGAATTCTTTCACGTGGAGAAGAATGGAAAATAATAAAGTACGGAAGAAGAAAACAAACGGGGCATAATCATCGGAGGTACAAGTTTCCAATAACCAAGGAAAAATGTACTTTATAATTTATTTTTTGTTTGAATGATTTATATTGTAATGTATTTTATGTTTTGATGTAATAAGATTGTGAATGATTTAATTAAAAAACGTCAATATATTTTGTGTTTGAATGATTTTGTTTAAATTGCGGAGTTACTACTACAATTGAGACTTTGAAAGATTGAATGGGGATACTGACATTGAAGATTGAAATCTCTCTTTCAAAAAGTCGCGCATTGGATGTTCTTGGTCAATTTCAGTGATTTGTCTATTAATTTCATCATATTGTCAATTTCATGTAGTGCTCGGTCACATTCATGTAGTGCTCCGTCAATTTCATATGGTACTCAGTCAATTTCGTATAATGCTCAGTCAATTTCATGTATTACTCGGTCAATTTCATGAAGTACTTGGTCAATTTCAACAAGTACTCGGTTAATTTCAAGAAGTGTTCGGCGAATTTCGTGTAGTGATCGGTCATTTTCATGAAGTGCTCGGTCAATTTCATGTATTCCTCAGTCAATTTCATGTAATGCTCGGTCAATTTCATGTAAAGCTCGGTCAATTTCATGAAGCACTTGGACAATTTCATGTAGTACTTGGACAATTTCATGTTGTGCTCGGTCAATTTCATGTAATGCTCGGCCATTTTCATATAGTGATCGGTCAATTTCATGTGTTACTCGGTAAATTTCATGTAATGCTCAGTCAATTTCATGTAAAGCTTGATCAATTTCATGTAAAGCTTGGAAATTTCATGTTGTGCTTGGTCAATTTCATGTAATGCTCAATGGGGTCCACTCGAGATTTGGATCTGACTTCCTTAGCTAATGCCCTAAAATGATCTCTCTAAATAGAAGGACAGTGTGGATACAAAACATACATCATGGTGGGACCCACATAACTTGGTGACATCACTTTAGTAATGAATCTCGCTACTCAACTTGTTAGTAGCTAATCCGTGTCTAATTTCATGTGATGCTCAGTCAATTTCATGTGATGCTCGGACAATTTCATGAAGTTGGAGTACTTCCATTGTTGTCATTGGTCTTATCCGAATCACTGAGGCCAGAAAAAGACGTGATGGCCTGATGCCTGTGTCCTTTGATCCACCTGGATTCGTCACTTCCAGTTTATTGCATACGAAGTGCTCAGTCAATTTCACGAAGTGCTCGGTCAATTTTCACGAAGTGCTCGGTCAAGTCTGAGTTGAGAAGAATTCTGAAATTGATGAGCACTTCTTGAAATTGACCAAGCTTCACATGAAATTGACCAAGCCTCACATGAAATTGACCGAGCTTCACATAAAATTGAACCAGTACTTCCTGAAATTGAAAGAGTTCTTGAAATTGACTGAATACTTCATGAAATTGACTGATCACTTCATAAAATTGATTGAACAGTACATGAAATTTATCGACATTTTTTTGGGCACATGCGTCATCTATGTTAACGTTGATATAGTCTCGGAGGTGCTCGAAATACCGCGAGGTACGGTGCAGATAAATGAAGAAAATATGAAAGTTTTCCAGAATCGACAACAGCGGACCCGATACTTGTGCGGGATGCTAGTCAATTAAAGGCCGAATGGAAGCCTATTGGCTTTTAAAATGACAGCAAATTACAGGATTCTTCACCATATCTTCACATTCAATGTGTACCCGAGGGCTAGAAACATGATTGAACTCTCGACCTGCATATTAGAGCTTCTCTACCAAATAGGGCAAGAGGAGGATGTTTTCCTCCCTTCGATGGTACTCTACCAGATAGTGAATTGTGAGATTGAGACGGACATTTGCACTCTTGCAATAACTCATGCTAATAAAATTATAAATGAGCAATTTTATGCGACGAAAATTAGATTGTATATAAATGACATGAACAATTTTCTCGGTATGAGTGAATGGTCAGGAGCAACCCTAAGGTAAAGTCGGCACATCACTGCAAATGAACAAGTTGCTCGGTATGAGTGAATGGTCAGCAGCAACCCTAGGGTTGAGTCGACGCATCACTGATATTTGCACTTTTGCAATAACTCATGCTAATTAAATTATAGATGAGCAGTATTATAAGATAAAGATTAAATTGTATGTAGATGAGATGAACAAGTTGCTCAATATGAGTGAATGGTTTGCAAAAACCCTAGCGTTGAGTCGCCGCATCACCGATATTTGCATTTTTGCAATAACTCATGCTAATTAAATTATAGATGAGCGGTTTTATGGAATGAAGATTAGATTGTATACAAATGAGATGAACAAGTTGCCCGGTATGAGTGAATGGTCAGCAATAACCCTAGGGTAGATTCGGCGCCTCGTTGCAAATGAGCAAGTTGCTCAGTATGAGTAAATGGTCAACAACAACCCTAGGGTAGAGTCGGCGTCTCATTGTAAATGACTGTCAATATGATGAAATTGACCGATAAATTGGCATGCTTAGCTAATTGAAAGAGAGAATTCAATCTTCAACGTCAGTATTCCCATTCAATCTTTCAAAGTCTCAATTGTAGTAGTAACTCCGCAATTTAAACAAAATATACAGACATTTTCGAATTAAATCATTCAGCATCATATTACATCAAAACATAAAGTACATTACAACATAAATCATTCAAACACAAAATAAATTAGAATTCTTCTCTTTTTCGGTCTTCTAGCTAACCTCTTCTTTCGTGGGGGTTTAATTCTCACACAATACTTCCTAAATTTGGACGATATTTTCCATTGGCTCTTGTCATGGTAAGCAAAAAAGAAATCTTGTCTTTTTACAAATTGCAAATTGGCTCAAAACATACTGGTACCGGCTCTTGTCCTTAAATGTTTGGCCAATAGTTATATCAATTGGCTCGTCCAATGAATCCGAATATTCATGCAGATTTGCATTGGTGAATGCAGCAACTTCGAAAGGCATGTTAACTAGACCGGTGATGAAGTTTGATGTTCTAACAAGCTCGAGCAACAGAATGTTGCTTACATGTACAGATTTAGTGGTGGATGATGAAGGTAAATATGCTCTTGTAGATAAAGGTGGTGTCATGTATTCATATTTAAGGTTAAGGTCACCTACCCAACTCACTTAACTAGTCACAAAGTTTGATGTTTGAAGCGGCTTGAGTAGTGGAGTGTTGCTTAGTCCCACTTGTAAAGGTGATGCCATATATTCAAATTTCACTCCATGTTACTCACCAACAGGGTTTTCGTGTATTATCTCATTAATACGTTGCGCTGTCTCAATGATTAAAGGGATGAATTTATCTGAATGGTCCAACTGTGCTGCCAAGAACACTCTCACATCTTCGTCGTCTTCGATATCAATTGGAGGGATTGATTGGTTTGAGCAAGGGTACAATACTTTCATCCTAATATCACAATCCATTGGTGTACTCTTAATAATCATGCACATTTTAAATATAAGCTCCTCATATGTAGTCTCAACATCAACAGCAATACTTTTCGACTTTCCACCATTGTACGTGTATCGATTGTTTTCACATACTAACTCTTCACCATAAGAGCATATGATGATTCTCGTAGCCATTATCTGAAAACAAACACAATAACATATTCTCAACGAATCGTTAAACAATAGAAGTATAACATAAGACACAACTCAATTGAATAATAAATGATCGAGAACACACTGAAATAATAGATAAGGATGATGTAAATATAAAGGAACTAAAGAATAAGTGGGGTGTAACGCCCCATGTTTTCAGAACCCGAGTATATGACTCGTTTCCCAAAAACCCGAGTGTTAACCTTTAGAGAGTCAAATTACACGTATATTATTTATTTATTTATTATTATTATTTTTTCAGAGTTGGCAACTTAGCGAAAGATAGACAAATCAACATAAAGGAAAATTTGCACTTACATTAAAATTTTACGAGCGACCGCCTATAATGACTTATACAAACCAATTTCTCAATACACAATTACAAAATGAGATAACATCGCATGTGAAACAAAATACATTATAACAAATCTTGAGCTGTAAAATCACGTAGCAACTCTTAACAATATAATCATGCATCCTTGACGATTGCACTCTGCTCCTCATCAATATGAACATGAATATCAACTAGGCTACCTGTGCTACCTATATGGTTATATATTTGATGAATGAGTGGCCAGC
The DNA here is from genome assembly GCA_021015155.1 of Magnolia officinalis. Lineage (NCBI taxonomy): Eukaryota > Viridiplantae > Streptophyta > Magnoliopsida > Magnoliales > Magnoliaceae > Magnolia > Magnolia officinalis. Next base: position 25,071,787 of record JAJHSJ010000009.1, read on the forward strand.
TCAGTGTGAATTCCCCTCAAGATTACACACCGGCGCATTAGGTAAGCATAGTTAAAAACAACAAGGCATTCAAAACAATACATGATGCAGTCTTTTTAATGCATGGATGCGTGAATGCACATCGACCTGGGGATGCTCATCCAGTCGAACTTGGGCTCGTCACCCATGCATAAGACTGGTCACCAGCGTAGCATATCTCGTATACCATAATGACCAAGTCATCGTACATATCACGTACATAGGTTGATAGTCGATGATCTGGGAACTAGCGAAACGATACCTCACTAAGCCTAAGAGCATGTGCTACAACATCCAAAATTAGTCACCCGTCATCGCTAATATACTATGAGTGCATAATTAGCCAAACTAATATTATTTCAATTATAACCAGCCAATTTAAGTAAACTCAAAGGTCACTACGAGGGCTCGTCGCCCAGCGTAGGCCAACAGTTTGGGCATAGTGTCCCATGACCACCATCCCCAGCTCATGAGGTTTTTCCATCTTAGGATGTTTAATGGAAATCATCGACTAGTGGCCAATCATATTTTAGTACACGGGGTTTGCCATCGTATGGTTGCATAAAATAAAACGTTGAACCCATATAGGGAAAGTACCAAAACAAAGTCACATAGGGCGAATATCAAAACTAAGCCACATAGGGCAAGTATAAAAAACTATGCGATAAAAGACCATCCTTAAAACTACCTAGACACAGCAACCCCTGGATGGCAGACCCACATCAATATTCAATTTAAACCACCATTTAATAACCACTAAGTTGAAGGTCTATTACAATCACAACCAGTCGAGTTACATCCCAAGTATGGGTGTACATTTATAAGTGGGGGTTTTTCACTGACGTACCAGTTTAAGTTCCATAAGCAATCCACAAGTAATCCACAAGCATAAGAAAATATGCAGGATAAATATTAAGCATGTAATCTAGCAATTCAATCCCAACATTTAACACATGTGATTATAAGATGAAGATATCAAATATCAATCGAAATTAAAATAAAAACTATCACTTAAGCTAATGGGAAAATGAAAAGCTCAAAGAAAAGAAATCATCACCTTTCGAGTTGGATCCTCTTACGTAGTTCCTTCTTCTAGTGATCAACCCAAGATTCAACGTCACCTGATTGCACACTTGGGGGCGTTCCCAATAAGAGGTTACTAACCGAAGTTTAACGGATGATTTGACGACTCCTAGCTACCCAGGCTCGATCCAATCCTTTTTTTTCATACAAGGATAATAAGGCCCACCTCTATGTTTCTTGGTTACCACAACTAGGTGGGCTTATTGGGATTTACTTGACCCATGAAATTGGGCTCAAACCTATGTAAACCGGGCCCAAACTAAGGCTGGGCTTAGTCCAGGCCCACTGTGTGGCTGGCTTAGCACAGACCCACTATGCGGCTGGGCTTAGCACAGGCCCACTGTGTGGCTGGGCTAATTTTATTTTATTTTTGCTTAGACTTAGGCTAATTTCAGCCCGGTTCTGGGGCTAATTTCAGCCCAGTTCCAGGGCTGATTTCAGCCCAGCACATGGCCCAAATTAGGCTAGGCTGGACTGTCCCGGCCCAGCTTCAACTCCATCTTGATGGATCTTGGTCGGATTCGCCAAAGTCAGGCCATTAAAGACGAACTCACAAGTTTAAGACATGGAAAATCAATGCTTCTGACTCAAATAGCTCATAGCCAGTAAGATCATCAAATCCAAACCGTTAAAGCATCAAGAATCACAAACATGTCAGGGACTAACCGATACAGACTCTTCTGCTCGCTCGAGAAAAATGCTCTTATTCCCAATTATTTGAATCTTTCTATCAGATCCTGACCGTTGGATTGAGAAAACAAAATGCAGAGCCCAAAGATCTGCGAAGATATCATCATCGTCTCCCATTACTTCCTGCACATCCAGTGAGATTGCTGGTCCAAGCCCGACCAGCAGTTTGCACTAGCGAGGCAACAACAAGTCAGCTCCCTAACTCGATTTCCTAACCGAGTGAACCTCCCTCTCTCTCTCACTCTTCTTCTTCTTCTTCTTCTATTTCTTTCTTCTCTCTTCAGAGCTTCATGGAGCTCTGGACTCGGTCTCAGCTCAAATATCGTGCTGCAACGACTCAGCACGGGTTGTCACGGCGATGAAGAAGATGGTGGCTGTTAATGGCATTTTCACCATCACCGCATTTCCCTCCAATCTGACTCTTGCAGGAGGTATGTGAGGACCCTTGAGAGCTTACATATGAGTCTCTTTGAAGCTTGGAGGAGATTAAGCCAATGGTTTCGATGGAAGAAGGGAACGACTGGTTTCTCAGGTCTCTTCGCAAGGGTTGGAGATGCGCTTGAATACACGTCTCTAGGGTTTATTAGTGAGAGGAATAAGTAGGAACGGATGGCTGGGATTGCTTGCAAATGAAGGGACGAGATCAAGGGATTTCCACGCACGCGGATTGCCAAGCTGGCGGTGAAACAGTTTTCATTTTTGGAAACGTGTGCTTGTAGGACTTGTTCGCACCCAGAATCGTGTGCATGCACACATGCTCCAAAGTACGGAGTTACGTGGGTTTTACTCGAGACCCACGTCCGCACCAGATGAACGGTTTGTATCCCCCAGTTGGGTGATCATGGTGGCCCAAGGATCGATCAAACGGTCGTTGCTCGTTTTACTAGCAGCCAACGAAAGGAGAGGAAGGAGTTTTCTCTTCTGGACATCGGGTCAAACCCGTCTTGACCGAGTCCTTAGTCTAGTGCACTGTTGGTGCACACGCACCAAGCTACACCTCCTGTGTATTGTGGGGTCCACATACCGTTTTGATGAAATCCACACCGTCCATTCTCTTTAGACGTTTCATTTGGGATGGCAGGCCAGTGATCAGATTGATCCAAGGTTTAAGTGGGCCATATTTTTAAAATCTCAGACTTTAATTGTGGATCTTTATTGACCTGACGATGTTTTGTGGTCCAATCATGAAATCTGTGCCACTCATCTAACTTGTGGGCCACCCAAGGCCACTCTCTCTATTTTAAATTGATGTCACCTTGTACAGATGGGCCATGCAACATTTATTCTTGGGTTCAGATTGTGATTCCTGATCACCTGATGATAAGATTATTCCAGATCTGATCGCCAACATGCCTACTGGTTTGTAACCCGATTTAGGGCAAATCTGACAGTTATTTCTACAATTAATGGTCTAGACTTTTCAATTGAATGGACGATCATGGGTTTGAACGGATGGATTATCTTAGAACGGTTCATCGACGGTCCAAGAGTAACTTGGATGGATTTAATGACTAGTTTTGATGATCAGATCCATCATTGCATGATGTGAGGCCAAAATCGAATGATCTACCTGGAATCCCGTAATTGTCTATAATTCCAACGGTCAGATTTTGAGACCCAAAAACACAAGTGTTTCAGACACTCTCCTCACTAGTTTTATGTGCCCCAAAGACCCTATAAGTAGAGATCTAACCACTGGTCCTATGCTTAGAGGGCCAGATGGCTCGATCTACGAATGAAGATCCTCCTACTGGTTGGATTTAGGCTAGAATGAACGTGAACATTTGCTTAACCTAGGTTTGTATTATACCAAATTAGGTTACACGATAACACTCGAGTACTGAAAAGTACGGGGTGTTACATGGGGCGCTAAAGTTTTTAAGTATACAACTAGAGCTTACATGGATATGAATGAATAAAGTTCCAGTGGACGATATGTTGTACCAGAGCTATGGAATTTCAAAGAGGCAAGGAAGGCGACCTTGAAAGAGGGGATCCAATGCATACGAAAGCAATTGAGTAATACTCGTAAACGCAAGAGATGCCAAAGAGAAGGTAAGTAGTATCACGTTACATCTAGGTTTAATGTCATGGAAAATTGACCGAGCCTCACATGAAATTCAACGGGTACTTCTTGAAATTGATTGAGCATCGCAAGTGCAAATTTTTTTAGTTTAGGGTTTAGGGCTTAGGGCAATTTGTTTAAATATACCTGAAGTGCGTCGTTTCTACAATGGAGGCACCATTTTCGTCCTTCGTTGACAAAATAAAATGAAGAAAAAGAAGTAACAGTTTGGTGGAATGGTATTCTTATATAAAGAAGAGAGAAGATTTTCAGAAAATGGGTTTTAGGTAGAAAGATATTGCGGTTTGAAGATGAGAGAATATTCCAGAAAATGGGTTTTCGGTAGCAGGGTATTCTGGTGTGAAGAGGAGAGAGGATTCCAAAAAATGAGTTTTTCATGGTAGGGTATTCTATTATAAAGATGAAAGGAGAGAAGATTTCAAAAATTGGGTTTGTATTGCAAGGGTATTATCACCCGAGAAAAGGCATTAATTTTGTTTGGGAAGGTAAAATTTGGATGGCACAAAAAAGCCGGTGGGTAAAAGGTGAGATTTATAGTGGAAAAAAACTCTTAAATTAGTCTAGTTACCTATTCGCCTACACTTTAACTTAAATCATATTCGTACTCTTCAACCATAAATGGAGCTATCCAGTCATCGGAGTGGTGAGATGGACCGTAAATCTTCACCTTAATAGCCTTAGAGACCCTAAGGAGCCTTATAAGCCCTTTGACTCATAGTTTTAACAAGATCCAATCGTTAACTTGTGAAATTAAACTTTTAGACCGTTGATTATTGACGGTGAATCAATCTGATCATTGGATTATTCAGGGTCAATGGATAAAATCTTAAAACCCTTTTTGTGGCTCATTCATAAACAAATATCATTTGATGATCATAACAATCGTTAAAGTATAATTAGATTAATCTAGTGAACCCTAGAACCCGTTGGATTGGTGTTGATAAACCTTAGGAGAAATTGGACCATCGGATTGACAAAAATTAACACTTAAAGACCATGTTTCACTTGATGTGACCCACCTGTGCTTTGGATTTGCCTGATCATTGGCTAGGGGTCTTGATTGGACCCATAGTATCTGATGGACAGAGTGGATGCCACAGAGCATCGCAGTGTACCCCACATTTGTAACGACCCGTAAATTTTCGTACAATGGCTCGAGTACCACCTCGACCAGAAATCAATTAGGATTAAATCCTTTAGAAATTTAACAAAGTTAACTAAGTACTAAACTCGGTTAGCCATGAAATCCGTTGGGATCGCTTTAAATACGATCTGCAACACCCAAAACTTGCAGAATTAGTGGCTCTAGGTTACCCTAAAGTTTAGAACCAAACTCATTTCCCGTCAGCTCTCGGGAATGAAACGAAACTTCGTATTGGGTCTAGATCGCACATCGGGAGTCCGATTAACACGAAGCTAAGGAACCAGGACCGCCTCACTGGGCTTGACAATCATCTCAAAAATCAGCTCCGGCCGATGTCCCACGGCCATTCGTTTCGATCCGGAGCGAGGGAGTGTGAAAAACACTATTCCCATCCCAAAATAAATATAAGGAATAGTGATCTGGCATCATTCGGTTACGCGTCAGTATTAAGCAACCTGACCGTCAGAATCAGACCAAATTACACCCTCGGATTAAGAAAAATTTCAGGAACATTTACATGTACTTGGAATTTCTGATCGTGGCCCACTGACCGTTGAACTGAAAGTGGTCTGCCACGTGCGATCTGGGAATCCGATCGAGTCAAAAATGTAATCCCACGTAGATCCATAGATGGTGAGCTTAAGTCTGACGTTTGGCTCAAGGAAGGCCACCAGAACATCCCTTTTGAGCTGGAAAAGTGGCGAAATGCCTATATAAGCAGTCACCCTTGAACCTGAGTCTATTTTGGGGATGTTTTTGGCTATAAAAGGGGCTTAGAACAGCCCCTCTCACAGCCATACGAATTTGGGAGAAAAACCCTAGAGAGAGAGAGGGAGAAAAGAGAGAGAAGAGCTAGAGTTTTGTAGGCGATCTTCCTCCTACTGTCCTTGATTGTTGCACGGCCTACACCGCTCCTTTCCAGGTGTTTTCCCGGCGGTATCCATCCCATTTGAAGGTAAGAAACCCTAACCCTAGGTCTGATTTGAGGTAGGATCGTTGTAGGTTATGTAAAGGCTAACCGATTCCGCTCTTTAGGCTAGAAAACTCCCGTATACGGAAGCTCTACTACCCTTGCTGATTCGTTGGAATTCCAAGGGCAAAGGTGAGGACTTTAAGTGTATAAGTTACGGTTTTCAACGCTTTCAATGTCAGATAATGATAGATTCATGATCTGCATGTAAATGCACATGTACAAAGTGCTTTCCGTTTCCTGTTTCGATTAACGTTGTAGAATATGGAATTTCACATACTCTAGATATACGTAGAAATACCGTATACGTATTTTTTCGGGAAAATGTTTGACATGTTTATTTAATATATGATTATATAATATATGGATCAAATACTAGTTTGGCGAAAGGAATCGCCAAAATACATGTTCCCTTGTAAATGTCAAGTATGTTGAAATTGTGTATTCTAGAAACACCGCGTATGTGTAAATTTTGGAGATATAATTGTCATGATTATTTGTTGTATGAATACGGTATACGCGGATAAAATAACCGCTTGGCGAAAGAATAGCCCTAATACGCGATTTGCTAACCTACGTCATGTATGTTGGAATGACGTACCCTAAGTGTTTGTGTAATGGCTTGTGTGTGTAAATGCTTGTGTATTAGTGCCTTAGAGAGGTGCTGATATGGAATTCCCGACTCCCTTAGAGACATGTAGGATCCCCTCCATGCGGTGGTTCACTATAACCACTCACTTGTGGCGTGTATGTAATTATAACCCTATGTGTATAGTGCTTTACTACATGCTTCACAACATGCTTTACAACATGCTTTACTTCATGTTTTACTTCATGCTTTAAACATGCCTGCTAACATGCTTGTATTGCTTGTTTATCATGCTCTACTCCACATGCTATTGATGAAAACTGTTTGAGTTTGGGACTATGTCTATAGTCCAAACATTCGGTACCAGACTTGCGGTTGTGGCTGAGATTCATATCGCCACAAAAGACGTGTCTGGCGAACCCGAGTCGTACTTCGGTTGGCGATAGTGGTTGGCCACACGGAGTGCTTTTGCGCTCCATATCGCTCAACCTGTGGTGCGCTCGAGCTAGTCAGGCTCGTCAAGTAAACCGAAATGTATTTGTGTGTTCACCATATTTGGTCGCTACTGCTTGAACCTAGGGTACCAAACTTACCAGTGGCGATCCCGTTTAACCATGGTACCTCGATCCGCTAAGTCGCATGAGCCGGGCATAGTGGTATGGGACACCGTGGTCGAGCTGTCGGCCTACGCTGGGGCCATGTGCCTCCCCGTAGTGACCATTGCGCAACCAAACTCGTGAGCCGAATACGGTGGTATGGGACACTGTATTCGAGCTGTCGATACTTCTACGAGAGTCGAGTACGGTGAGACCTGTGCTCGTGCTGACGGGCGATGAGTCCTCCGTAGTATCATCGAGTGTACTCCAAGTGTCTGTGGTTGGCGACGAGTCTTTCACAACAACTAGAGTATGAGTTGAGCCGAGTACGGTGAGACGTGTACTCGAGCTGACGGCTAGTGATTGAGCCGAGTACGGTGAGACCTGTACTCGAGCTGACGGCCAGCAATTGAGCCGCATACGGTGAGATCTGTATCCGCGCTGACGGGTGACGAGCCCGTTGCGATGCCTTCACTACGCTTCTCAAACCATAATATCGTATGAGATTAACTAGGATTGACGACCCTAGAATGGATCATGTTTGGGAATGATACAAGGGAGGTACCTTAGTTTTCCAATACTGCTGGTTGAAATGGACTAATAAAAACTTGGTAATCATGAGCATCATTGCACCGCATGTGCTTTGTAGATGTGGCGCACTGAGGGAGTAAGCATTCGCGAACGTAAGATGATGTCGCTTGAGGGTGGTTTGGCAAGGGCATACAGCATCATGTCATTTCATTTTTACACTTAACAAGAGTAGTTAGAAATGTTTGATTTGTACTGCTTTATCATTACTGCTTGATTGAGTTGATAGCATGTTAACCTATGCTTTATTGTTCCACTGAGTTAGCTACTCACTCCCACGTTATGGGACGGTGTTTGCAACACCCATCAGACTCTGTCGCAGGTGTAGATGACGCCTTGGTTCAGGAGCCGGAGCCCGACTTTGATGAGGATCAGGAGGAGTTCTCCTTTATGCAGTATTCTGACGGCTTTGCTTAGGCCGGCTGCATCGCGGGATTTTCAGGGCCTCTCTTGAGAGTTGTATTTTGATTTTTGACTTAGAAACAATACATGTATATTGGTACTCAGTTAGTACTCATACTCTGGAGTTCATAAAATTTTGTTACTTTACATACTTTGAATATAAAATTTCAGTCTTCCGCTTGCCTTTATACAATTGAACTGGAGTATGAATTACTGTTTTGGTATAATCTCATTCATGTTTATTGCGCTAACTCAGACAACATTTAACCATCATTGTGTATGTTGCATAAGTGATGCGTTGGAACTCGGGAGTTGAGTTCATACTCGACCCCCGAATTTCAGGGCGTTACAACATTAAACCCATGTGTACACCGATGAGCGTGCATTCGCGACTAAAGAGCTCAATCAAACCGAGTTTGACTTGAAGACCTGTGTCCGAAGAGGAATTTCCTCTTCCTCCTTTCCCACTGCGAACCCAATTTGAACGGACGGTTCCGTTCTGCTTGAATAATGGCCCACTCTTCGGTTGTGTTTGGATGATCCAAACTATTCATCTTGAAGGGGGGTGGATTCTGACCAAACCCCACAAATCTTTGCACGTTTACGCGTGTATGCATGCACACGAATTATTGCGGAATCGATGGTGCGTGCAGCTCGCTTCCAAAAACAAAAATCACGACCGTTTAACTGTAAACCTGGCGATCTAAGACAGCCTATCTCCACTCATCTCTACCCTCCAATGTGGGGCAATCTCAGCCTCTTATGCCCAAGCTATGCTAAGATCTCCGCATTGCGGGAGAGAGTTCACCGGAGGAATCTTCCCGTTACAGTGATGTGGCACAATCACAATCGCTCCCTCTCTTCTAGAAACCTTTCGAGGGCATCCTAGGCCTTAAACTTAGGGCAACCAGCGCCTAAATTCGCATTCGTAGGGGGATCTCGCGCGAGATCTCCTTGTTGCGAGAAAATCATCCGTGCCAAAATATCTCGAAACCCACCAAAATTTTGTATAAACCTCTGCGAAAGGTGAGTCCCAAAGTGTTCTCTGGTCAAAGCCACACCATCCATGTAAAGTAGATCAGAAGAATAACCATTCGTTGATGATCCACCATTAATGGTTGCATCATCTTTTTCGCATGGCCAAAAATCACACCATCTTGTGTTCATCCCCATTTCCTAATCAGGGTCGTCCATTTGATGGGCCATAGTGTCAGAAATTCATCTACGATGTTAGATTTGAGCCATGCAATGGGAGTATCATGTAACCGATGGTGATTGCGATGAAATTGTGGGGTTATCATCAAGCTTAACTAATCCAACAATTAGTTGTGCCGAACCCTCTAGAATTGGATTAGAATGACCTACAAAATGCTACCTTTTAGGGAAGCCCTTTCTGAAAATGGAAAGAAAATCAGAAAGAGCGAGGGTGCACAATTTCTGGTGCCACAATAAGTCGAGTCGACTTAGTTTGAGTCATTGTGAGTTCAGGCCGAGTCCAACATCTCATGGTCTTCCTAATCGAGAGAGAGAAGAAAGAGGGAAGGCTGAGAAGAAGACAGAAAGAAGGAAGAAGAAGATGAGAGAGGGCATTGTTTTAAGTGACTTGATTCGAGTCTGTTGGGTCTGGACCAAGTCTCGCGCTAAGGCCGAGTTCGAGCTGAAACTTGTTCAATTAATTTAGTCCGAGTCTGCTGAGTTTGGGTGTGTCCGAGTCTAACCTCATTTGGTCATCACCTCTCAGTCGCAGCTGAGTTCGACTACCATCGAGTCGAGTTCGTGACTCGCTGGTTCTAGTTGTTGCCAAGTCAAGAGGATTCAACTCGCTGAGATTGAGCCGAGTCGAGTTTGGTCTAATAACCTTGCTAGAAAGAAAGGAAGAAGACGCGCGCACGTGAGAGAGAGAGAGAGAGAGAGAGAGAGAGAGAGAGAGAGAGAGAGAGAGAGAGAGAGAGAGCCATTGGTCGAGTCAACTCAGGGCCGAGTTGACTCGCTGAGTCGCATTGTATTATAATCCGGTTGGATCCAGATTTCTTTATTGGCCTATCCATAAAGAAAGAGAGCAATGGAGAAGGAGAAGAAGAAGAAGAAGAGTAAGTAGAAAGTCAAGTTATTGAGTTGACTTAGTCCAAAACTGAGAAAAGTCATTGACTCGCTGACTTGTGGCGAGTTCAACCGAGTTCTTTGGGTTTCATTGTCCCTACTAGAGGCGGGTTGAGGGAGAAGAAAAGGAGAGAATAAAGGAGAAGAAAGGAAGAAAGAGAAAAGAAGAAGTCGTCGTTGAGTCGATTGACTCGTTGAATCATCGAGTCAATATCAATTTAGACACTACTTGGTTGACTCGGTTCAAGTTCAGCCAAGTTCAGCCAAGTTTAGTCAAGTAACATTAGCATATGGAGTTTAAGTTTCTTCACCGAGTTGACTCAATGAGTTTCACTGAGTCTGTTGATTTTAGAGAGTTGATCGGATTATGATCATGTGTGGACCGACCAATTGAGTCTATTAGGACAGGATCGTATCGACATCAAGTTCCACCCAACCTACCGATCGCACAAGCTTAAGTATTTGATTATAAGGGCGCATGCACTGCTTAGCGACATTATAGGCGATTCCCGCTTTCATGTTAGCTTAAGTGATAGTTTTTCTTTTAATTTGAACTAATAATTGATAGTCTTATTTCATGTTTACTTGTGTTAGTTATTATAATTGATCCTCAAATCATATGCTCAACATTTATCTTGTATAAACACTTTTATGCCACACATGAATATCTTCTACTACTTGTGGATTGTTTGTGAATCTTGAATTGCCACATCAATTGGTGAAAAATTTCTACTTACATATTATATCTAGAATTGGGATTTAACTTGATTGATTGAGATTACAATGGACCCTCGAACTAGTGGCCATCTTGTGTATTGGATTAAATGGAATTTTTTCGTGAACTTATCATCTCCTGGATTGTTTTGTGCTTATGTGGCTTTTTGGAGATAATTCCTTTTATCGCATCCTTAAATGAACTATTTGTCTTATGTGGCTTAATTGAATATTTGCCCTTTATGGCTTTGATTGAATATTTACCCATGTGGCTTTGATGGAATATTTTCCTGTGTGGCTTTGATGGATAAGTTTCACTTGTTGAAGTATGATTGGCCACTAGTTGAGGATGTTACCATTAAACATCATAGTGTTGGAGTCTCATGAGTCGGGGATGGTGATATGGGACACTATGTCCGAGCTATTCGCCTATACTGGGTGACAAGCCTCCTATAGTAACCTTTGAGCTTTCTTAAATTGGCTGCTTGTAATTAGAATAATAACGGTTGGGCTAATCATGCATTTATGGTGTGTTGACTTTACCGAGTGGCCGATGTAAGACATGGGGCATCTTGGGTCACAATGAGTTGTACCATAGAGTGCTTTATCTGGTGATCCTAAGTTATTGTCCCATACATTCAAGTAACTGTAGGTTGTCCTTTTTTCATAGACTTTTTTGGGTGTTTAGTTCTCCTTGGGCGTATCCTAAAATACTTTTCCAGGAGACTAGTTCACCATGGGTGTCATCGTTCATGGTCTTTTCCGGGTGGCTAGTCCTCCTTGAGTGACTTTTTGCCAACTGGATGTGCATCCCTAGGTATGTGAGCATGTGTATGCATTGATACATTTAAATAAGACTTCTCAAATGTTTTGTACAATGTGAACTGTTATTTCTGCTTATTTAAACTATACTTAATTAATGTAGTGGTGTGTAATCTTGAGAAGAATTCACACTTATCTGGTCACTCATTCTTTAAATATATAACCGTACATGTGGTTTCAACGATACTCCTGTTCAGATTAATGAGGAGCATGGTATATATGTCAGGAATGTGTGGTTGTATCTGCCCCAAGAGAAGTTGCGTGATCTTGCAGTTCAAGCATGATTGCATTTTATTCTCTTTATATGAAAAATTGTTTATTTCATGTATCTATGACTATTGATACATTGGTTTGTATAAGCCTTATGGGCAGTTGCTCGTATGTTTTGAATGCGTATACAAACTTTCCTTTATGCTTGATTTGTTTATCTTTCGTTGAACTGCTGACTCTGAAAAGAAAAAATATACGTGAAATTGGGCTATCTTTAAAGGTCAATACTCGAGTTTTTGAAAAACGAGTAGTATACTCGGGTTATGAAAATCGGGGTGTTACACAGTGCCCGCGTGATCGCTATGGTACAAGTCTCAGGTCATTGTGGTACTAAAATAGGGTCGCGATAAAAACTCACCTATCCGGTTCGCCTAGGACATGTTGATGCTGAAATTGAAGCGTATGGTCGATTAATTGGGGTACGGGTCTTACATTGGTGACCCTAACACTTGACCCAAAATAATAATTTTTTAACCTCTAGCTGATCCATAACTTTATAAGTAAGCTTTGTTGATCATCCCTTAGGCATAGGAGTCTAAATTGATTATCCTAAAATTGGCTTTAGAGAATGGTCAAATTTAGGACAGAAAGAAAACAAATGATACTGAAAAATTTTAATCCATGAATGGATCATTTTGATAGGTTGAAAGTCAAGTTCGACAAGTCAAAAGTGAGAGTCGTTAGGTCGAAAGTGATAGAAACTGGACAGTAAAAAAAATCATGTGCCACATAATATTTCTTCAGGTCGAAGCCTCTGGTCAACAGGTCAAAGGTCAACTTCGATCAGTCGAAAATGATGATTGATAGATAGAAAGTAGCAAAAATTAGACAACAAAAAATACCATATGCCACTGAAAATTTTGACAGGTCGGAACTTCGGTTCGACGGGTCGAAGGACCTTTTGACCAGTCGAAGCCTTGGGTTCACTGGTCGAAGGCTATTCGTTTATGCCCATTTTATGACCATTGGAACTCGATTCCTTTATATAAAATATCCAATCTTTGGGCAATCAAAGGGGTTTTTGGTCCAATAGAAACTTAGGTGATTTTATAATCATATCCCTCATCCTAAGCCTCTATTACAATGAGTTCTAAGTCATCTTGCTTGATATCAACACTCTAATGGAGATTCCAACCTCTACCTTGAAGATGTATTTGAACTCCACCATTTTCTAGAGATTAGACTTAAACTCTATAGTCATATCATTGTCTAAATCCTCTAGAAGTCCCATCAAGTAGAATCCCTTAAACTTTACAACTTCCTATTAGTTGTAGGCGATTTTATCCAACCTCTCATCACCTTGGTCACCGCATTGGAGCAACGCATGCAAGGTATTTGATCTTTGAGCTAAAGCCTTGACAAAGTATTGGCATCATGAACGGGGGAGGAAATGGGAGCTAATTGATGCACATAAGAACATTGATCAATTAACCCAAGAAGGAGCTGCAAAAGGGGCTCAATCTGACAAATAAATTGTCACGTATAAGAGTTCGTATACACTCTTTCCTTATGTAGGATTGAGTGTAAGAGTTTGAATTGCCAAACTCAACTAGGTTCTTATGTAAGACATTGGCTCTTGTGTAAGACCTAAATTAAAGTCCTTATGTAGGCCATCGGATATGGGCGTGTACATGTTAGTCTCAGAGGGAGCTTCCGGCGGGAGTAAACATAGGTCCTTATATTAGGACCGAGGTTGTTGGTTAGCTTGTAGAAAACCAACTAAAGTCTCTTACGGGAGCCTCCAGCGAGAGTGTACGTTAGGGTCCTTGTATGTGTGGGGTTATAAAGGTTAGAAGTGAACCTAATTAAAATCCTCCGATAGTGAAATGTAGTACACTCATGGGAAAGTGCATCTACCATGAGTGGAGTATGCAAACCAAACCATTATACATGCTTGTGTTTGAGATTGTCATTTGAGTGCTTATTTAATTATGCTTATGTGATAAATGTTTAATTATATGTATGCATGACCAGGTGAATGCTAGGAATTGATAGGTAGTATATCCCACACACACATGATCACTATCTTGCATTAGGATAGTTGTTAAGTACTACATCCTTTATAGTCTATGTGATTGGACCCTCTAATGGCTAGGAAGTCTTAAAGTTAATTGTCATGCTTAATTTAATTTGCATTCTAGCTTAAGTACGCAATTAGATTTAAAGGCATAATTTATTTATTTATTTGGTCTTAATCACCTCATCTAGGATATAGTCATAATTTCTTAGCTCTGCCAAGCTTCCGCACATAGTCGTGGTATCCTATTCCATGCAATTTCACATCTTAGCTACGCACTCATTTGGTAAAAGCGTATCAATCTAACTAGTGCCCACCATAAAGATTGTTGCTTCTTTTGCTCATTGGTTGGCCTGATACTGAAAGAGAAGATGAATACACTGTCATTGATGACATCAAGGAAAATGAGCCGCTGCTCGACCCAAAACTAGTGCATCGCCATCTTGGGAGAGCTAGCCGACTCAGAGCACGATGTTCTCGATGCAGAAGCTTGCACCGAATCCATTGTTGGGGGTATCAAAACCGAAGGTTCACTCATTACGTTGGCTTTCCCTTTATCCTTTTGAACTCTCAGTGAAATTACGGTGGATGTCTTTATCGTCATAATCGACAGTAAGGGGAAATCTTGTGAGGTGAAGGGCATTTCAGTCCTTCCCGAGTAAAGTGAAGGTAGAGCTAAGGTGGAATTGCGCCTTGCGGTATTTCGCATGATCGGTCCTCTTATCATACTCGGCAGGACCAAGATTTTTGTGGAAGGAGATTAAGCTTTTCTTATCCCGGATGTTACTTTGTCCATTCCACATCATCTTTTTTCATCGTATGTGAAGCAGAAATCATTCCCGCCATTGCTCGTGGTTATTCCCTTTATACTGTAGTCGGCTCTATTTTCTTCAGTATCTTCTTTGGTGACATTTCATCCTTACCTACGTAAGCTACGACAAAACCATTTGGTGTGAAGTAAACAATCACATTAGTAGGAAGAGAAGCAATTACGATTGCATAATATATGACACCTAACATTAAAAAAAGTCACCATTAGCTATACTGATTAATTCAAATTGTCTCTTATTTTAGAGATAAATGGAGGAATGTTCTTGTCAAGAGTCACCATTTCGGTGCCTTCGTGGCACCTTTTGGTGATGAACATTTTCTAATTGTTCTAATATTATTATTAGGCATAAATATTCCAACTAGAGATTCTATGTTCGATTCCCAGTAGTGTCATCATTTTATGTAGGATAAAATGTTGTTTTATTTTGTTACAGGGATTTGAATATATATATTTTAACATAACTAGGAAAGATCAAATGAAATAATGCTCGTCATCCAATATTTTATTAATCTGGGTTATTATTACGTTCCTTACATTGCCCTTCTAAAATAGGATATAGTTAACTGTATAACTTTAAGTGACAATTAAGAATAGTAATTTTGGTAGCATTTCGGCCTAATAGAATGTCCATCGAAATGACAGTAGAGTTGTGCGGATTAAAAACCCTAGCTTCATGTTGATACGAGAGTTAAAAGACTTGAATTGATAATCCATAATCTTCATTATGCGTCCAACAATGACTTTGTTAAATGATTTGTGTAGGACTACTATTGCGTATTCGCACAAGGCAACCCTGTTGCACTGTTGTGTAAGGTTACCCTATTGTGTGGTCACACATCCTGCTCAATTCTTGCACTTATCCTTTCACTTTCTTTCTCAACTCCGCGGTATTTATAGGCATTTGCATGTGTGAACTTTATTTTCACACAATTCAATATTGTTGCATGGTCGCACAAAACATTTTTGAATGAAAATTATTGCGTTGTTGCGTAACTTTCATTTGTGCGGCCGCACATAGCCATGTTGCGTGGTCACGTAACACTGCCTTGTCATGTGATTGTGCAACAACTTCATAACCCATGTAACACCTTTAGAACCTGCACAACTCCCTCATAACCCACATAACTCCTTTATAACCCGCACAATTCTTTCAAAATCCACGTAACTCCTTCATAACCCATACATACACCTTTAGAACCCATGTAATACCGTAATGAAAATTTTTATGCCATAATATCCTGATTGAGATAGACTTCTTATCTCGACGGGTTTTTATAAGCTTGTTGATCATGATACTTTGACCACATATGCCACTCCTGTGAAGGCTACGTATCCTTCGTCATAATGTCTCATCTGTAAACATGTGTATGGCTATGAGCCATTTTACTTTTAACATGTGACATGTTACCAAAGGAAACAAGGTGAAAGATATCCTTGAGGCACGAGTAGGATTTTGTTTATCATACATTTCATTAGTTTGCCCACATGCCAGGACACGTGTAAATACTTCTATATATTATTGTCATTCTCAATCAAATACATACAACAATATTTTTAGCATGTGGCCTCTAAAATAACATAAACATAATGCCTAATAGTAAAGCAGTAAAAAAAAAAAAAAAAAGTCCGTATAGCATATGAAAAGAAACTAAATCGTGGAATCCATGGCTTTTAAGCTACAATTCCCAAATCGTATTGGTTGAACAATTTTAATATCTGATTCACAGATACTTCTTTAAAATAAGGCTTTTTCATTTTTAATCATCCAATAAATGTCCAACAATCCGATGAAATGATCAAATATTTAAGTATTATCTTTTGATTCATAATACATCTAAATTGGGACCCACAATTTCAACAAGTTAATTTGAATTACTTATATGTGGCAATCGTATGTGGTTTCTACTTAATTTCTCAGTGGCGCGTACCATCCATCAAACTATGCCAGAGTATCAAAAAGAACTCTATACTCTAGCAAAGTAATGGATGATATAGAACTAATTAAAAACTATTTAGAAATTGCATAGTTGGAATAGAAGTATGCCAAATTAAATTGTCTAAGCTATGCATGCTGGTTTAGATGTATAATGAGCCAAGAATTAAAATTACTATCGAAATGGTGTACTTAAAGATGAAAAAATCTAAGAGTACAAATTCAATAAACAAGTGTCCACGAATAAAGATGTCAGGATTGTTCAACCAATCTGATTTTGATACTTAAGCAATAATGAGTATCACGATTAACGAACATAATTACCGTGACACAGATCCAGCCAGATGGGTGGGACCCCTGATCATAGGGCATATCTTGATGTTTGCATTGTGTATCCATATATCCATGCCATCCATCGTTTTTGCCAACTTGTTTTATGACATGTTCTAAAAAATGAAGCATTGAATTCCCACTGTAGCTTCTTGGGTCAAGCTGCTATTTGTGTTTTCCTTTCATTTGACCTTGTCAATAAAATTGGATGGCAAAGAAATATTTTGGTGGACCATAGAAGGTTTTTAATGGTGGGCGTTCAATGACCTCTATCTCGTGTAGTGTGGTCCACTTGAAATTTTTATCTACTTTATTTTTTGGATCATGCCCTAAAATAAGCTGGCAAAATGGATGGACAGCCTGAATATACAATGCATACATTGAGGTGGGCCCCACAGTCAGGATCCCATCCACCTAGCTGGAGATGGGTCGCAGCTAATCCACGTCCCACTGTTCAATCGGTTTAATTTGAATGCGGATTGGCTGTGACTCCAGATCCAGCCAGGTTTGTGACCCTGCCTGTAGGACCACTACTATGTATGGATTGTATATCCGGGACCATTCGTTTTGCCAGCCTTTTCAGGGCGTGGTTCAAAAAAAAAAAATAAAATGAAATGAAGAGATAAGAATCTCGGGTGGGCCACACTTAGAAAACAGTGGTCATTGAACACTCATCTTAAAAACTTCATAGGGTCCACCGTAATGTTTATTTACCATCCAACCCCTTATAAGTCACACAGACCTGGCCGAGAGAAAAAAAGAGCAGCTTAATCCAAAGCTTGTGTTCCTAAGTTTTTAACGGTGGGAATTCAATCCTGTGGTCCACCTGGTATTTGTACCATACTTTAAAATGAGCTGCCAAAACAGATGAACGGCGGGGATATACAATTAATACATCGAGGTGGGCCCCACGGTTCGGGTCACACCCATGTGGCTGGATCCGGGGCTACAGCTAATCCGCGTTCGTTGGGTTGAGTTAGTTTCAGTTGCTCTGTCGTTCCAGTGGCCCTAGTGCGTGAGGCAGCAGGACCTCTGTGACAACACCATCTGCTGCAGAACCTCAAGCACCATCAACCTCATCAACGGCAGAAACTCCGCAGGTGCTTCCTGCTCTTTGGGTGGAGTATCAAATAACTTCGGAAATCTCCATTCTGTTTTTAATTTTTAATTTTGATTTTATAAAAGCCGACCACTGTAGTGCAGTTACATGCTGTCGTTGGGGCTAACATGCGCAGTAGGACAGTTGTTCCGCCCAAACCGGAGTTTAAGAAGAATCATCCCCATCAGATCCCCCATTCTCGACTCTCCTATTTACATTTCTACTCTCCAACGGCTTTCTCGCCTTCATAGCCTTCGTTCTCTCTCGAAATTCCACAGTAGCTGCTCTGATCCCCCTCTCCTTACGAAAGGCATTCTCTCTCTCTCTCTCTCTCTCTCTCTCTCTCTCTCTCTCTCTCTCTCTCTCTCTTCGCCCTTTCAATCCATGAATTGCGATTTCTTTTGATTTACGATGCTCGGATTGATGTTGTGAAGTCGGTGATTGAGATATCGTTTGTGAGGTACGGAAATCTGAAGAGACTAGGTTTTTGTTGTTGTTGATATTTTGGAATATAATTTCCCCCCTTTCTGCTTTTGGTAGTTTGAAACTTTGAATTGGTTTTTAATTTTTAGTAATTTCATGTTTTTAAGCCGGCCAGACTTGAGATCATGTGGACCACACTACCGAGGATTCCGTTGATGGGACTCGTGCGTGTGTCAGACTATCCTGTATGATCGGAAGACTTTTGACTGTTCGGATGGGAATGTCTCTGAGTTTTCTTTTCTATCTGTTTATTGGCTACCCATCACAAAATTACCGTTGTCCATTTGGTGCGGTTTTTGTTGGATCCTGCTTGGTAGGCCCATCTGATGGGCCACTTGAATGGTCCTTGATCTAGGACAGGAAACATCCTCCTTAAGATACTCTTAGAAAGCTAGGCTAAATCTAAATGCAGTATTCAGATTTGATGAAATGAGCTAGTCTTCATTAATTTGCAGGGGTTCTCGTTTGTAATTTGGATTGGATTGATTTTTTTTTTTCCCTGACACCAGTGCATTATATGAGACTCAATGAACATATATCTTCTGCATTGAGTTGATATCTATACTTAAATTTTTATTATTATTATTTTTTTTTGGTTGAATGTTTTTTGCTGTCACTGCTGATGTGGTATACAGATTTTTGTTTTTTCAAGCCTTTTATTTTTACCCAATTTCTCCCATTTGGGAGAATTGGATTGACTCTCAGTTCTCTAGACATCAGTTTTCCATCTATACTCTAAATTGGGTGGGTAGACCTTGCGAATTTTCTCCCCAATGTTTTTGCACAAATCTTCTTCTTGAGTGATAATACGAAATTTGATTTGGTTAAATGGAGTGATTTCCAAATGTTGGAAAAAGAAGGGGGCTTGGGCATTAGCAGGATAAGGAGGAATCAAAGTCTTCTATGCAAATGGTGGAGGTTTGGCTTTGAAAAGCATGGGCTTTGGTGAAGAGTGGTAAGCAAGAAATATGGGGCAACTAAGAATGGTGGGGATCCCAGCTTATCAAATAGATTCCCAAGCTCCAAAGTGCGGAAAGACATCATATCATTTGGGGATCCTAAGCTGTTGCTCCAAGAATTTATCTTTGTTGTTAACAAAGGCGATAAAATACGCTTTTGGGAAGATCCGTGGCTTGGCAAAAGTCGGCTTGTAGATAAATTCCCGAGGCTGTATTTGGTCTCAATGAATTGGAATTCATTGCTTAGTGATTTTCTATAAAAGGCTTGGAGATAGATTGGTTTGTATATCTCATTTAGAAGAATTGAAGAGTTTTAGCTGCTATTAGGTTCTTGCAAGTTGTTGTCTTGGTGCCAAATGAGGATGATTCTAGACGAGGGAAGTAGAATGCTTCAGGGACATTGTTGGCTAAATCTTCCTTTTCTGAGCTGGCAGAGTTGGATCATTCCTCAGTTGTTGCTAAGCAGGCTCTCTAATAATACCATCTGTGTGGGCTACACACAAAGAGGAGGAAATGTCGGAGCAGGCTACTTTTATGAAAGAGTTCATCATCATCATCATCAGCCTTATCACAAATAATTGGGGTCGGCTACTTGAATCCTTTTACGTCATTGCACTCTATCGTTTGGAATGGCATATTATTCGAATTCATGTTGGAAGTTATGGCATAAGTTTGACGCCGGCTGTCAACCTGATGCAATCCTCTTTTATCTGAGTTGGGGATCGGCAATGAGAGCATAAAACTCCCACAGGCGCAATGTAATAGATTATTACATAGTTTGATTACAATCAAGCGCTATCTAATAGCCTATTACGTACTTGATTACAATCAGTGTTTTAAATAGCGGTAGCGTGTTGCGTAGTGTTCAACCCTCTGTAGCATGTGGTGCAAGCTACACGATACTTCTATTTTTAAATATAAAAATAGAAAAAATATGATAAATAGTAAGAAAAAAAATATAAATGCCTAAAAGATAATTCAAAATTTCAAGTATAAGCATGTTTAAACAAATTATTAATCACCATTTATCAAAAGCCAATTTGCATACATAAACCAAATCAAATTATTATCACTTATATTTTTTAATTTAAAAATAGAAAGAATATGATAAATAGTAAGAAAAAAATATAAATGCCTAAAAGATGATTCATTTTTCAAGTATAAGCATGTTCAAACAAATTATTAATCATCATGTATCAAAATCTAATTCGCATACATAAACCAAATAAAATTATTATCACATTACCAACTTTTTTAGCAAACTATAATTAATTATGTCTAATTGAAACCACAAGTCATAAGTATGAAAATAAATTAAAATCCCATAGGTTGAGAGTATTATGGACAAAATACAAAATGTAATGACCTTAAAAAAAATACAAAATATAATTACTATTTAGTAAAAAAAGGCGTAGCGTAGCTACATACGCTATGCGCGCCCTACATATGCTACGCATGCTACGACCCCTGTAGCATATGCTACATGGGATTTATACTATTTGTTAATGCTATGCAGCGTTGTAGCCACGCTACGCTGTGGGCGCTACTGCTACGCTACGGGCACTATTCAAAACATTGATTACAATCAACAAGTTGATTAGAATCAAACTAATATTAAAGAGTTGAAAGGACAAAAATGCCCTCGATTGATGGGTCAGACATCCCATTTTTCTAAAGTTTACGCCTCTCCATGACTAATTGCAGGGGTAAAATTGGCCAAGTTATTTGTAGTAGAGATTTTGGCTTCATCTTGTGTACGCTTTAGCTTTTGAACCCTTCTTTTGCCTGGATTTGATGGATCTTCACCATTCTCTTGCTTAGAAGCAATGTTCTATAGATAACCTTTTCCCTTTTCCCTTTTCCCTTTATGTTTAATTTTATCGTCATCATCATCATCATCTAAGCCTTTTCCCAACTAATTGGTGTCAGCTTTATGTTTTTTCTTATGTTTATTTTTAATTTTTAATGAAGGCATATTTCTATTCAAATTCCTTTATTTGATTTGTTTTTTTTTTTTTTTTTTTTTTTAATTTTTTTTTTAAATTATAAATATTTCTGATTTTTAGTGTAACTAATCTTTTTCTTTCTTTCGCAAAAATTCATCTTTTTGGTTCTTTTGTTTATATTTGAGTAATTTTTTTAAAACAATGCATTCAATTATTCTTTAGGGATTTAATCATCTCTCTTGGTTGGTTTTTGACTACTTTCATTGCTTATTCAGCAAGCAGGTTTTCAGTTCTGATGGAGGAGAAGACCAATTCCGAGCAAAAGCTTTACACAAGAATGCGACTATGGGAATTGCCAGATCAGTATATCATCGAGCCGACGGATGGAACTTTTGATTCCTATTTAGCTATCAGTCGTGTGGATGGGTCATTGAACCTGATTGGTTAGTTACTTGCACTTGTATCTCATTAATGCAAATCCAGATTATGAATATTTTGTTTTTCATTTTATGGATTTTTGTTGAGCAGAATATGGTTTCATAGTTGTTTCTTTTATTTCTTTTATTTTGGTAAGTAGAAAGTTGTTTAGTTCTGTTTTGTGTTTTATAGAGGACCTTCCACATGCGAGCTCTGTTCGGGCTCCGAAGATACGAACCATATTTGGTGTGATTGGAATGCTGAAACTTGTAGCAGGTAAGCATACTTTTGTCATGAACCTGAAATATCTCTTCCTTCGTGTTTATCATAGAGATGTTCAACCTTTTTCATTTTCTGATGCATTGATCCCTAATTAAAAGTACAAAGAGCAGAAACTATGGTTAGGATAGACTGCCTATACATTAAGGAAGACACTTTATGCCTTCTTTTGCTGAAAAGATGCTTTTGGGTGCTTCCAGTGTTAATGGCTGCTGACTTGATTGGTCATAAATATGTTGGTACATGTATTACTTTATTGCTCACATTTCTCCACTCGAGCTATCTATGGGCCAGGTCAGGGCTAGGGCTGAAAGTCGGGTGGGTCGGGTCGGGTCGGGTTGGTGCTCAACCCAAACCCAAACCCAAGGTTCCTATACCTCAACCCTAACCCAACCCAACCCAATCTCAGGTTGGGAATTCTCAACCCAAGCCCAACCTAAGCGGGCTCAGTCGGGTTGATCGGGTTGGTCGGGTGTATACGTGCTAATATTTTCGTTATTACATTAGTTTATTATATTTCAATATAGGACTTATTTTTTATATCTATGATTTTATTAATTATATATGTGATTATTCATCATAAAGAACTTCATTTTTTTCTTTAAAAAAACAAGCTATATGACAACTACTCATTTAAAAGTCATGTAGCATAGCACGCAATCTATTTGGGAGAGAGAAATCCGGCATATCTTGTTAGATCGAGTCCTTGGAAATGACGTGGACAAATGAGATTCGACATCACTAGTGTGTCTTCGACACAAACGATCCACACTCCATTATAATTTATAAGTAATTTATATATTGATTAGGTTCGGGTTGGGTTGGGCAACTCGAGACCTCAACCTGAGCCCAACCCAAGTTTTATCGGGTTGGTGTTTGTATAGCCCAAGCTTGAGATCGGACCCGATATATCCTGCCCAAGCCCAAGCCAATGTCGCGTCGGTCACAGGTTGGTCGGGTTGAACCCGCCCAACTTTCAGCCCTAGTCAGGGCTGGGCCTGGTTTTGGAACAATAGAATACAATATTATTTCTGAGCCTGCTACAGGCGTGCTATCCCATGCCCAACCCTACTGTTGGCCTACTACCCTAGGCCCGACCTTGGGCTTGAGCCTGTTAATGGGTCTACCATACAAGGCTTGAGCCTGATGAAATTAATAGGCCTAAGCCCAAGATTGTTTCGCAACAAAGAAATGGATGATTAGGGTTTTTTCTCATTATTGTGTTACATTATTAAAAAGAATGGTTAAACGACTCGGTGCCTAGACCTGTCTTGTTTGACCTTGAGTTGATTTGCGACTCGCCTGAGTCAGGGCTGAATCAGCTTGACTTGCCTGAGTCGGGTTTGACTTGTGATATTGAATTGGATCAAGATCTGATCGAGTCTGAATCCAGAAAACACGTTAGAAAGGGATGATTTGGGTTGTCTCATTGTAATTTACATATACATTTAGTTTTGGAATTCTGAAGGCCCATCTTCAAGGGTAAAAAAATTTGTTTTTCCCTTCATCATTCATTTTTGATGAGTGTGCCTAGCAAAATGGGGCAGAGTTAATCTTAAAAGACGAGAAGAAGAGGGGAGGGGAAAAAAAAACTAGTGTGGTAGAGTTTGTGGTGTTACGTGTTGAGAATTCGTTCCCGCTTTTGTAATTTTTTGGCCACATTTATTCTTTGTTGGCCACATTTTATTCTTTGTTTTTTTCCTCTTTTTTTTTTTTTTTGAGAGATCCTTTTCTAAGTTCACATTAGTATAAACATCAGCTGGTGATGGGGACATCACGCGCACACGCACGCCCCCTAGCACATACGCAAGGAGGAGGGCCCCACCATCGATCTGGATCGATGACGACGTCCAGAGAGGACCCCCTAGTTAGAGGACTGCGTTTTGGTTCCTTGGAGTGGACCCAATCGTCATGTGAATCCCACCATGGGTTCTCATGATCGTGGCCCACTATTCCAAACGATCTAGTACTTTTGAATTTTGGTTATTATTGTTATTAGGAACATCATGGACAGTTTAGATTATTTTTTGATTAGTTGTTAATTGTGGTTACCTCGTATCTAAGTAATAGGTTGCGCACATGGCGTGAGTTTTGGGGTATAAGATTTTATTATAAATAGGCACCCATTGTAGTCTTTTTTTCTTATTGAAGATTAATAAAATTTCTGCGTTTTTTTCTGCTCCTCTGAGTTTCTGAGTTCTGGAAATCCAATTGGCTCCCTCAAAGGATTAACTACCGTGGTGTGAAGCCACACTCATCCCAATTCGCCCCCACCTTCTACCATCCATATTTCTCATCTCCTACAGCTATCCCCTCATCAAATCCACCCACGTTTGTAGCTAATCTTTCCCCTACAGCAGGTTTCCAAAATCTGGCCTTACAAGAGGGCTGAAATTTCGGCGGAGCACCGTGCACAAACTAGACATCCGATCGGCATGAAACTTGGCGTGAAGGTGGACCTCCCCTGGTCGACCAACACCTAGTTGGCTGATTTCAAATTGGTGGGCTCCACACACGTGCGGGCAGGATCCCACACACGTGCGTCAGGCCCGGGCCGCTGTCCATACGTGTGGATCATCTTGGGTTCATTTCTCTCTTCTATTTCACTCTTCTCGCCTTATTTCCCTAACCCTAACCCTACATAATCCTAAATCCCAAGTCCTATTCCACTTTTGCAAACCATAGGTTTTCCTGATTTGAAACATGTGCATCCCTTGGATTGGGAAGTAATCTTTGCATGTGTGGATGAATTTTCTCTCCTTTGAGCATTGTTTAGTCTATAATTTTTAATTGATCCGGCCCTAACATGTGTAGGCTTGGACTCTTATAGATTCCCCTTGTTGAATGCTTGACTTTTACGTGGGATGTGGAATTTTTTTTTGTGATTGTTTTAAAATTAGTGTGATCTAAAGTTTGAAATCTTGCATATCATATTTAATTTCCATGTCCTGCATCAGCTGGGCTTATAATGTAGAGAAGGGCATTTAGTCTCACAAAACATGAAGGGAAGTGGTAATAAAGGCAAGAAACCACAAATGGCCTATATAGAGGAAGAGCTAGCACCATAAACAAGTGCCAAAAAGGCAAGAAACCATAAATGGCAAATGTGATCTCTTACATTTAGGACCTAAATCTTACCATAAATGGCTTAAAATCTAAATTGGACGAGTGACGATGCCGCCGACGAGTGACGATGTTGCCGACGAGTGACGATGCCGCCGATGAGTGACAACAAGCGTCAATGAGAGACTGGAGCTCAACCTGGGAGGTCATGGATGATTGAGACTACCGGAAGGAGTCTAAAAATATAGGTAAGGAAAAGGGGACTGGGGATCAAGTTCGGGAAATATCCAGAGGGGTAAAAAGTAGAGATGTATATATCAGAGGCAAAGAGGTAGGGGTGTCAGGCTCCTCTCACGATGTGGTAATCACAGAGCTGGACGACCATGGGGGCAATGAGTGGAATCAAGTTTCCTGCTCGAAACGCACTTCTTCTTCCTCTTTTACGGGCAAAAGCAGAGGCGACTATCCCACCCTCTATTTGTTAGGGGATACCCGGAAGGATGGCTGCCTATAAACTTTTCTAGGGTGTTCGGCCGTGCTGGTGCGGTGATGGTCGTCGTTCTGCCGAGAGATCGACAAAGCGGTCGTTTTCGAGGTTTTGCCCTGGTAAGAATGAGTTCTGAATTAGAGCTCGCCAGAGCAGTAGAAATGTTACATCGAATCAAATATGCTGGGGTTCCGATGCTCGTCCAACGAGCGAGATTTGGACCAAAATACAAAGATCAGCAGATCCAAAAGACGGCCCTTCCTGAACCTCCCAATCAATCTTCCTCTCACCCTCTGATACCCCTCCACCCTCGTTTAGAAAATATTTCATTTAAAGATGCGGTTCTCCAGCATAAATCTTCTCCCCGGAATCCCAACCAAACTCAAACTCAACCTCAATATGAAAAGGAAGAATTCGGAAATACCAACGAGAACCGCCATGAAGATCAGTAGGATTTTACTATATCGGTCAGTCAGAATAGCTTCAATCGAGCTAGAGCTGAACTTCAGGACATGGTGGTCATTATCACAACAGAAGGAGCTACGATCCCTCAAGTCAAGGAGTGGAATAAAGACTGTACCGGATTTCACTCAGGTAACTATATCATCAAACCCATAGGTTACAATGAGCTGTGGGTTAAGGTATGTCCGGGAATCAATCATGAAATGCTATCCATGGCGGGCCACCTTCATGTGGAAGGGCCGGTGGCTAAAGTCATGTCCTGGGAAGATTTCTCCCTCTTCGGGATTGAAAATTTATGGATCCTAATCTGGGGCATTCCTTTGGAGTGCTGGAATGAAGATTTCTTCATGTCGGTGGTGAAATGTTTAGGATCCTTCCTAGAGCTAGACCCGAAGACGAAGCTGGGGGAAGAACTAGGTGTTATCAGAATTTGAGTAAGAAGAAAGAAGGGCCTGCCCCTCCCCTTTCACCTAACAGTCAACATAGATAATCGACAGATTCTTCTCCTACTGCAGGCAGAAGCTCCCGAAATGGAGTATCTCAGGTGGGGAAACCTATGGAGGACGAAAGTTGCTTCTTCTCCGGCTCAGTTGCAAATGGAGTAGACCGGTGAAGGAGCACCAAATCCAGACTCCTGCGGACCACCGGGCATGGCGTCAGTCAGAATCCCTGACCCCATCGTAGAAAACGCCTCATCTCGAGCCGTCCGAAATCTAGGTGGCATGTTCGCAGATGCTTTGCAGCCTCCCCCTGACATTTTGCCTTCTTGATACGCCTCGAGCCTGCCCCAGTCCTCGGTGAAGCTAACACGTGTCCCGCCCTCTAAAGCGTCGCCTCCTTGAGATAACCTTGCATTTACTGCTTTGACGGAGAAGGCTTCGTGTGTGGATCTCGTCTCGACATGTAGTAACTTCCATCAAACCTCCTTGTCTCGCCCGAGGTCAGATGGTACTCTTTACTCAGAATACCGACACGTGGAGAGATCCTCAGGTGACTATGCCCGATCTTCCCCCTATCAACACGCCATCGCTCCTTCATCTATTGTGATAGTGGACTCGCACGAAGACATTGCATGCAAGCCGGGTCTGGAACCCTCTCAAAACCTCAACCATCAGCCTCACCTTAGCCCACCTTATCCAAATGCCGAACCCCAGCCTCTTCCTCTGGGTCCTAAAATTTTATCTCGACCGACCAACCTTATATCAGCATCGTCTCAAGCCCTCCACCATCCTTCCCTCCATCTCCACAAGCTCCAAACATCATACATCATGGCAGAAACAACCTCAAGGAACGAAGATTCTGTCAGTCACTTTTCCGATTCCCAAGCCTTATCATCCCTCCCCTCTTCCCCTCCCAATTCCATCTCCCACCCGCGTGACTGGGTAGACACGGGGCCCATTACCCTCTTTCAGGAGAATGGTCATGACAATGTGATTAAAGCTAAACCACTGCAGATGTGTGCTGAATTCTCCCATCAGCAACAGGAATCTTCAGACATGATTACAGTAGCAGATTCAAGTAGGGAAGAGAAGATCGTCTCCCTACAAAACAAAAAGTGGATCAGAGATGCTGTGGGTCGTGTCGGGAGATCGCTCGGCCTTACGTTTGGGGACAGACTTGAAGATTACATAGCTCTCTTCCAATGTATCGAGAACAGAGGAAGACCAATGCCCCCTCAGCGAACTCCTACAAGACCTAGCCCAAGGTTTGCCAACAATTGGGAACTACAAAGGCTTCAACCAAGCCCAGGACTGTTGTCGGCCTCCATTATCAGGCAAGGAAGACAGGGATTTGAGGGAAGGTCGGTCGCCCAATGAGAATCATCTCCTGGAACATTAGGGGGGTGGGATCCAAACAGAAAAGGTGCCTGATTAAAGATTCCATTAGCCGTAGAAATCCGGATGTTATTTGCCTTCAGGAGACCAAGGTTCCTGTATTCAAAGATTCTCTTCTCGCTTCTCTATGGTCGGCAAAGGATGCCAAGTGGGTCACCCTTAATGCCTCAGGGAGTTTTGGCGGGATCATTGTGGTTTGGAAATCTTCTAGATGGGACCTTCAGTCCTCTTTTGTTGGTGATTTCTCAGTATCTATTACCATAAAAGATAAGTCCTCTTCTCTCTGTTGCTTGGTTTCGGTGGTTTATGGTCCTACGGTGGGACTCTCGTAGACCATTATTCTGGGAAGAGCTAAACTCTATTAAACAATCCTTTTCAGGCCCATGTTTTGTAGGTGATTTTAACCTTATCAGATTTGCGGAGGAACATTCAAGGAAGAGGAGAGTTTCTTCAACTATGGACGATTTCTCTGACTGGATCCAAGCCCATCAATTGGTGGATCTCCCTCTTTCAGGGGCTAGATTCACCTGGACTAACGGTCGCCTTCAGCCCATCCAATCCAGGCTTGACAGATTCCTTCTGTCAATAGATTGGTTGGAGGCTTTTCCCTCAGCATCGCAGGTAGCTCTCCCAAGAACGACCTTCGATCATTGCCCGATCCTTCTGATGTTGGAAGAAGATAGTTGGGGCCCAAAACCCTTCAGGTTCAACTCTTCCTGGACGACGATCGAAGGTCTTTACCAAAGAATTGCGGAATGGTGGTCCTCTTTCAAGGTTGAAGGATTTGCTAGCCACAAGCTCAGACATCTAAAAGAGAAGCTAAAGGAATGGAAAGCATGTGAGCTGGTTAAAAGAGAAGATGAGATGGACGCTCTTCTCCTGGATCTTCATCGTATTGACTCGGAGGCCGAAGGATCCACGATGTCCAGCCTGACCCTGGGAAGGCGTATTCAGAGTATTCAAGATATCTCAGCTAGGGTGCTACAAGATGAAACTTCGTGGAAGATCAAACCTAGAGAGAGATGGATCAGCGAGGGTGATAAAAATACTAAGTTCTTTCACAATGTTGCCAACATGCGTGCCCGAGCCAAGGTCATCTTCAGCATCACGGTGGATGGCGTCCGTTCAGAAGACAGAAAGGAAATAGCTGATCATGTCATCCAGCATTTCAAGGCGCTTCTATCTTCTGATGGTTGGTCTAGGCCCCGTCTGGACCGTATTCAGTTCGAATCGCTTGATTCGGTGGAAGCTTCCCTTCTGGAGACCCCTTTCTCGGAGGAAGAGGTGAAACTGGCTATAATTTCTCTAGGTAGGACAAAGCTCCAGGTCTGGACGGATACCTCATGGCATTCTATCAATTGTACTGGGATATTATCCGTGTTGAAGTTATGGAATTCATGTCCGAATTGCACAACAGAGGTAGACTGTCCAAAGGATTAGGAGCTTCATTCATCGCCCTTATTCCAAAAGTTCCGGGAGCTAATTCCTTCTCTGAATTTAGACCGATTAGTCTCATTGGGGGCCCTTACAAAATCCTTTCTAAGGTGCTCTCTTCCTGGTTTTCTAAGGTCATGGGGAAGCTCATCTCTGAGAACCAGAATGCCTTTATTAAGGGAAGACAAATTGTTGACTGTGCTCTCATCGCTAATGAGGTGCTCCACTCCTATCACAAGTGTGGTGAAAAAGCAGTCCTATGTAAACTGGATATAGAAAAGGCTTACGATCGTGTTGATTGGAGTTTTCTGGAGTACATGCTGCGCCACATGGGCTTTGGCGAGAAGTGGAGAAATTGGATCAAAGAATGCGTCAGTTCCGCCCATTTCTCTATTCTTCTTAACGGCACCCCTACTGGATTCTTCAACAGCTCCAGAGGTCTACGCCAGGGCGACCCCTTATCTCCACTCCTCTCTCTTAGTCGGTGAAGCCTTGTCCAGAATGCTGCTTGCAGGCCAGGAATCAGGTAGGTGTCCTCTCCTATCGCGCACATTCAGTTTGCTGATGACACCCTCATTTTGTCAGTGGCTTCCCAGGATTACATCGAAAATCTTCATACTACGCTGAGGTGCTTTGAGGCGGTTTCAGGATTGAGGATTAACTTGGCCAAGTCAAAACTGTTTGGAGTGAATCTTTCGGATGCAAAAACCTCCGGATATGCAGAGCTCATAGGATGCAAATCCGCCTCCCTCCCTTCTTATTTTGTGGGTCTTCCCCTCGTCGCAGGCACCCCTCCGAAATCTATGTGGGACAAAATCCTGGTTAAATTTCAGAAACTTCTCGCGAGATGGAAGTGTAGATACTTATCGATAGGGGGTCGTCTGACTCTTATCAAGGCAGCTTTATCTAATTTCCCTACGTATTTTATGTCTCTTTATAGGTGCCCTGCGTCGGTGTTATCTAATGTTGACAAGTTGAGACGTGACTTCTTGTGGTGTGGTAAGGAAAATCAGAAAAAATTCCATTTGCTTGATTGGCAGGAAGTTTGCAAGCACTTTCAAGATGGGGGAGCTAACGTCAAAAATCTGAAGACTATGAATAAAGCTCTTCTGGGCAAATGGATGAGGAGATTGGGTACCGAAGGTGGCACACTCTGGAACACTATAATCAAAGGCAAATATGGTTGTTCCCCAGGTGATTGGTGGACTAAAGATTCCACTGCCTATAAGGCTTCTCCCCTTTGGAAAGGTATCTTGAGAGCCAAAAAAGATTTCCTCACCAACATTTCCTTCGAGTTGGGGAATGGCCACGCCATTCGCCTTTGGGAAGACTGCTGGATAGGCGAGACACCTCTGATGTATCGATTTCCAAACATATACCAGCTATCTCCGTGCAAAATCTCATTTGTGGCTAACAGCTTCTCTATCACGAATGAAAATGTTGTTTGGGACATCAAATGCGTTAGGAATCTGCATGAATGGGAGATTTCCGAGTTCGGCGATCTCCTCACCCTCATCTCCAAAGTTGCCCCAGTTATCAACGCCCCTGACAAGTTGACATGGCCTCCGGAAAAAACTAGAGTTTTTTCGGTTAGATCTTTTTGCGCTCAGCTATCCCTCCCTCCTAATCCCGCGGTTTCTCCTGCGCCTTTCATCTGGAAATACGCGGCCCTCCCGAATTCATTTGTTTTGGCCCTCCCGAATTCATTTGTTTTGGTTGGCTCGTAGGAAAAAACAAAATTTTGACTGTGGACAACCTCAAGAAAAGGGCCATGCAGATAGTCAACATCTGCTTATGCTGCATGAAAGACGAGGAATCTGTGGACCACCTCCTCATTCACTGCTCCGCTTCGCAAATCTGGGCTGAATTTCTCCGCCATTTTGACATGAATTGGTGCACTCTGTCCTCAGCTTGCCACCTCCTTTCAGCCTGGCACGGAGTCAAGATTGATAAAATCAAGACTCGCATCTGGAGGTTGTCTATTCTCGCCATATGGTGGTCTATATGGGAGGAAAGAAATGAGAGGTGTTTTAACGATAAGGTCGCGTCGGCTCAATCAGTATGGTCCAGAGCTAGATCTTCGAATTGGGGGGGGGGGGGGGGGGGGGGGTGGCGGGCAATTTCCCTTGCCCTTTTTTCTTAGAATCTTTTTGTATCTTTTCCTTTAATGAATGCAGTTATCCTTAAAAAAAAAAAAGTGGCAATAGATTTGGATGCAAAAGCAGGGTAGCATTTGTTTGGAAAAAAATGTTTGCAAGTATAGAAACCTAGGAAGAGGAAGTGGAGCGCAAGCACGAGCTAGATTCAGAGTGGGAGTGGCACCTTGGTAGAAGGTTTGTGCAACTAAGAGGCACTTTTTATTGTTGTCATCATCATCCCAGCCACTTACTAGAAAATTAGCATCAACTTCAAAATCTTGTATTGCTAAAAATTCATATCGAAGGCTCTACCCAAGTCCTTTAGGGTCTTGCGCACAAACAACTTCTAGATGGGCAGTCCAGTAAAATAGTAGAAATTATAGGATTGCCATGCCTGGCTTGAAGGTCTGTTAACAAACACATGCCTGACTATTGGTGTCACGCCCCAAACTTAGAAACCGGGCTCACAAAATTCTCGATCGTCGAATCCGGTGCCGATAGCCTCCGTAGTACCCCATTCTCGGCTTCCGGCGCCCATACACCAGATTCTGACCCTGGGATCTTACAAGGAGGATTTTCAACATGAATTTCTTTGTAGACAAGCATAACCACAAGTTTACCCAAATCACAAAGGCAACATCATCATCACATATCCACTAATATCAAAACTTTGAAGTACAAAGCATAAGAGAAAATACAAATAACAATATCGGAAGCTCCAGAAGTCTGCTGCACGCTCCAAGCTCAACGCTGCTGCGACCTAACGCCAGCTGCACGCATGTATCGTGCATAAGCTTATGGAAAGCTTAGAGGGTGGTGTAAGTGTGTGTGCTAGATAAGTGCCAAACACACAAATATCAGAGTATGCAATGCAGATCGGCTATGCAATGCCGAGTCATAATGAGCCAAATATCAGATACCGAGGATGCAATACAATATGCAAATCCTGACGAGTCCACGAATACTGTTAGCCGTATCTAGGCCATATAAATGCAGAAACATAACAACCCAAAATGTCATATGTCGCGGATGTAATGCAATATGCGGTGTGAATGAAATGACCAAGTTAGAGTTTGAAGTCGGGATGATAGTGCGTAGTATCGCAGGCTATAGGGTTCATCACAAGGGACTTCTATCCAAACTAGTCCCATACCTAAATTTGGATAGCTAGACTCAATGTGGTAGACTCCTGATCTCTGGTTGGTCGCGCGCTCCAACCGAAATCCTAGTCACTGCGAAGGTACACAAGATGACTTGATTGTGCACCACCAGCCCGAGTGGATAGTGAATGGATGAATGAATGAGTCAAATGCTGAGTACGCAACTCCTACTCAGTAAGTCCACATATGAGTATAGCTCATCTCTAGGATATCACCGGGGTCTAGTATACTCTATAATGACTGCCGCCTCCCTAGCCGCACAACCAGCGAGTAGAAAAGACCTCACTATCCGCCTAGCCAGTAGTCTGCCAATACCTACCTAGCTCGTCGATAGCAGACACATTTACGAGCTGGTCATACTCACCCTAGCTTACAGCCCCCTCACTTGGGCGGATAAGGCCACACCCCCTCCCAACTGACCACGACACAGTGAGAGACGCGACCTACTGGTATTTGGCACTCGGGTGCTCATGTATCCACTCAGTCTAGACGTTGGAGCGACTCCTGGCTACGGAGGTTTAAGGACTTTCACCCAGGGACATCTATAGTAACACATATAGAAAAAGATTTTCGGTATCCCATCTAGCCATCCACGATATGCATGTGGAGGCTACAACCCTGATATCGCTAGGGCGTACAGTAGTCATATCCCAAAATGCGAGATGCATGAGTCATACCATCCAGTCATGCATCAAACCTGCATGTACCGCGCACTCATGTGGGGCAACTTCGTCTCTCAGGGAGTCCCATAATAATCTGCCCAATGGCGTGTGCTATGATTAATCACTCATATCAAACATGCAGATGATGCGTATGGGCATGTGTCATGATGCTATACTATCACGTACTCATAATCCTTATCGATAATCGGACTTACAAAGGGCCTTAGGGAAGGTCACAATGTGGACATTTAACCATCATTGCCCATCAATGTGGACATTTAGCCAACATTGCTCCCAAGGAGAGGCCCACATAAAGCCAAACGTATAGTGGGCCCATATCCTCACACAAGGGCCTAATATACATCACCATGGGCCTCACTCAAGGGCCACATATGCATCTCATCGGGCCTTACCATGTGGGCCATATATATATCACATTGGGCCTCACACATGGGCCACATATATATCATATCGGGCCTCACACATGGGCCACATATATATCACATCGGGCCTCATCATATGGGCCAATATACATTACATCGGGCCCCATCAAATGGGCCGCAAATGCAGGCCACAAATACATCATATGGGCCTTAACATATGGGCCTCAATCACATCATATTGGGCCTCAAACATGGGCCTCAAATACATTTCATTTGGGCCACGCCAATTAGCAAGTGGGCCTGAAAACCGATGGACGACAAGGATAGAATATACATATCATGGTGGGCCACGAAATGATCTGGAAATAGGGTGGACGGTGTGGATACAACACCTACATGTGGGTCCCACTGTCCACGTGTGGACAGCGCTAGACAACATATATACCACGGTGGTCCCTGGGAGGACAGTGGTGAGCATCCAGCACATACGTCACTGCGGCGTCCCACTGTCCAAATGGACGGTGAAGATAAAACACATGTATCAGTGGGCTCCACCATCCGTTGTTGGACGGTGGACAGTGTGGATAAAACACTTACATCTAGTGGACCCCATGGACGGATGGCCTGGATATAACACGTACCATGGTGAGCCACAGATGGACGGTAGGATGAAACACATATATCACAGTGGGTATCACGTCCAGATGAACGGTGTAAATAAAACACATACATCATGGTGGATTTCACATGCATGGATGGTATGGATCAAAATAGATACATCATGTGAGGGCCCACCGTCCCATCTGGACGGTGCAAATAAAACACATACAACATGGTGGAACCCCTGGACGGTGAGAATAAAACATATATATCACGGTGGTCCCCATCGTCCACATACTGGACGGTGGGATGCAACCCATACATCAGTGGATCCCACGTGGTGGATAAAATACTGATGTCAGGTGGGTCCCATGTAGGTGGGCCACCCCACTTCTCTCTCTCTCTCTATATATATAAATATATTATTATTATTATTATTATTATTATTTGAAGAGCACTAGCATCCAGGTACGCTGGGCGGACGGCTTGGATGTAAGACATCCATCATGGGTCCCACACGGACGGTTCTGATAAAACCCATACATTGCAGTGGGGTCCACACGTCCCACGTCCTGAAAACGGACGGACGGTATGGATCTACACATCATCAAGGTGGGTCAACACGTGTGGCCCACCAGAGCTTTGGATCGAGTAGATATTTGTGTTTTCTCCACCATCCAGACCTGCTGGACGGTGAGGATGGGCGTGCAGCAGGTGGGTCCCACGTATACGTGGCCCATTTGTAGTGAATCAAATTGATATTTATATTTTCCTTCCATCCAGCATCCAGTAACGGACGGTGAGGATGGGACACAACTC
Organism: Magnolia officinalis; assembly: GCA_021015155.1. NCBI lineage: Eukaryota > Viridiplantae > Streptophyta > Magnoliopsida > Magnoliales > Magnoliaceae > Magnolia > Magnolia officinalis. The sequence goes on from JAJHSJ010000009.1 coordinate 25,107,197, forward strand.
GGTGGGCCCTGCAGCTGGTGGACGGTGTCCAGCAGTGTCCTGGGCCGTTGGCCCAACCGATGGATGGTCTGGATGTAACATACGTTCTGGTGGGGTCCACGTCAGCGTGGCCCACCCCACACGGCATGGATGAAAACATGAATCATGGCGGGTCCACATGGACCAAGCTGATATTTGTTTGTTCCCTCCATCCTGGTTGGCCCAAAAATGGGCAGCAAGGCGGGCCCCATTCGTTGGACGTCCAAAAAATCTGGACAATCCAGATTGTCGATCAGGTGGGCCACACACACATATCATCACATCATAAAAGAAAGAAAATAAAGAGAGGAGGGAGAGAGAGAGAGACAAGTGATGGAGGGGGCCCGCCACTATGGGTCCCTTACATCAAGATGGGTCCCAAATAGGATCCATACCATCAATCGGTAGGTCCCACTTGGTCCATCACAAAAACTGAAATCTAATCCTACAAAACATCCACCGATAGTCCTCTTCTTTAGCTCCTTGGACTCCTTAGCTCCTAAGCTTTCTCTTTGATGGTGGGAGATGAAGATTGAAGGGTTGGATTAAGAGATATGGGGTAGGGAGTGGGCCACACACTTGGCTCTCTCTCTTGGAAGAGCTTGGACGGTCTCTCCTTCCTTGGGTTGCTTGGAAAAATGAGTGGAGAAAGAGAGAGGGGGGGGGGGGGGGGGGGGGGGGGATGTAAGGAAAGAGGGATGGGTGTGATGGGTGTGAGTGATGGGTGTACTTGATTTGAGAGGTATGGTTGTGTTGACTTTTGGGTGAGAGAGGGATGGGTGTTGTACTTGATTGATGAGATTGATTTGATAGATTGTAGAGATTCTCTTCTCGGGATTTGCAACGCGTGGCGTTTTCTCGAAATAAACGCGGGCCCACAACTCCAGGCCTGGGTATCGCATCGGCGAGGGGGACGCTGCGTTGGAACCGTGGCGACGACACGGTCGTAAGGGTACAAGTAGTCGACTCGGGTTGATAGGATTCAACTCAGCGTCGCACGCAAACGCCGACTACAGGTCGCGGGTTGCCGGAATTCGTCGGGCAAAATCGCGGGAGTCTAAGGAACGGTACGGTTTAGGATACGGGCCTCACAATTGGTGGGCTGGTCCCAAAGCCTGATGTGCCGGCCTGGGCTTGTTGACAACCCTAATACCTAATACTTCCTTTCATGCATGCATCGCAACTGCAACGGCATTGTCTTTAATCTAATACTTGAATAAGTCCTAGTATGAACTATAGTCCCAAATTCCAAGGTGTGAGTTATTATATGAACCATACTAAGCACGTCTAATTAATCATTCCCATGACAAACTTAAAAATAATAAAAGCATTAACTAATCACTAACTAAAATGAATTCCAGCATAAATCCAAAATAACAGTATTTGGTTCACTCCTAATGTAATTAAATGAAACTAAACCCTAATACATCTCTCTCTCCAAAATAAATAAATTCATAAAGTGATAGACAACCGATCTTAAAGGTATTCGTCATCTTTTGGCTCTTGTTCCTCGATATAACCAATATCAGAAATGTTATCCCATAAGGGTGAGCAAACCACAAGTCCAGTAAAGTTCACCCTACAAGTTTGAAAACTAACATATATGTATAGGTATATATCGTTTAAAACAACGAAACTTTCAGTTTGCATGCAATGGAGGAAGTCAATTTAGAATGCAAGAATAGGATCGTTATGGGTAAAAATGGCTTGACCACTCATGAGGTTAGCTCGGACTCACGAGCATGTGCTTTTGGGCCGAAGTGTTCTTGGACAATCATCAATAAATCTTTTTTATGACGGGTAGACACTCCGTACCTCTGAACCTGGTACTTGACACCGCATACTTCCAAAGACTCCGACCAAGCTTATCTGTCCGAGCTTCGAATAAGCTTATTTGTCCGAGTTCCGACTAAGCTTATCTGTTCGAGCTCCGACCAAGCTTATATGTTCGAGCTCCGACCAAGCTTATTTGTTCAAGCTCCGACCAAGCTTACCAACTCGATCAATCAAGGGTTCAACTTAGCTCGGCCTCATCCTGATCAATTGAAGGATTTAGCCCAGGTCGGCCTCGACCATCCGTTGCGTAATTCTAGGGTCAACTATGTCAACCCTTGATGGTTGAGAAAATTGTGCAAGAATCACGCCTAAGATTAAGAACCAACTCTCGTCTGCCTACACTATAAATAGGAGGTCCATCTATATGAAAAGGTATGTAGAATCTCTCACCAAAAACTCTACTTCCAGACCTAGATTCCTGGCCTGACTTTGGCATCGGAGGGTCCCTTGCTCTAGCCAGGGTCTCCGACCAAGCTTACTAGCTCGATCAGTCAAGGGTTCAACTCAGCTCGGCCTCATCCTGATCAATTGAAGGATCTAGCCTAGGTCGGCCTCAACCATCCGTTGCGTAATTCTAGGGTCAACTACGTCAACCCTTATCACTTGCATAAAGCTCGCGTGACGGTTGAGAAAATTGTGCAAGAATCATGCCTAAGATTAAGAACCAACTCTCGTCTGCCTACACTATAAATAGGAGGTCCATCTACATGAAAAGGTATGTAGAATCTCTCACCCAAAACTCTACTTCCAGCTTGGCCTGACTTTGGCATTGGAGGGTCCCTTGCTCTAGCTAGGGTCTCCTTTGTCTTCTCTTTGTGCAGGTGTTTGAAGGTCCAACAGCTCGGTGAGGGTGAACTAGATTTTTGCATCAACAGTTTGGCGTCATTTGTGGGAACGACGTCAAAGCCGTTCCTAGCTCTTCACATATCAACAATGGCCGAAGGGAGAAAGAAAGCTCCTTCTACCTCCGCCGTTGCCGATCCCATGCTTGTGGAGCAGCCTGTTCATCGGGATTCATCTTCCCAACTTCAGGCTGAATCTGCCAATACGGGTCCGACACAACGGTCTCGGAACCGAAGAGGCCGCCTTCTTTCTCTAGAACGCCAGGTCGAAACACTGGCCAATGACCTTGGCCAAATAAGGCAGATGCTGGAAAGACAGATCCCTCTTCATGATCAGGAGGCCGCTGCTCGAGCAACTGCCGGGGTCACGACACCGGCGGATTATCGGAAAGACCTATCTCATGAAGCTCCGGGCCATGCACCCTCTCACATCTCGGGAACATTCGCACTGGCCTCGTCCGACCAACGCCATGAGTTAGAAAAGAAGAGGCGCGGAAAAGGCCCCGAGGTAGAACCCGCCCATGAAGCTGTCGCCGAGAAGGAAGATCCCTGGGAAGCTCGACTTGACGAACTACAAGGTCAGATTGGCGATATACGCCAAGCCTATCGAGCGCAAGCTCTGACCTTGATAGACGCCATGATGGAAGAGGCTGAGCCACCTTTCACCGATAACATTATGAGCTCGACCTTTCCCTTGAGGTTCTGAATGCCACCTGTCACCCCATATGCTGGCTCTGGAGATCCCACTGAACAAGTCTTTTAGTTGGCATCTAAGCCGACCATGTGCCAAGCCTTTGCCTTAACCTTAACGGGAGCTGTGCGGAGCTGGTACAGACAACTGAAGCCGATGTTGATAATTTTTTTTTTTTCCCGACCTCAGCAAGACATTCTTGACACAGTTTATCGTCGGGAAAGAACGAAGGAAACTGTCCACCCAGCTATTCACAATCAAGCAAAAAGAAGGTGAAGTGCTGAAGGACTACATTGTGTGGTTTAATGAAGAGATGGTACAAGTGGATGACTACTCAGATAAGATAGCCCTAATCGCCATGATAGTCGGACTCAGGGAAGGAAGGCTCCTCTTTTTGATATCTAAAAATCCTCCGGCAACTTTAGGTGAGCTCATGAACAGAGCACAAAAATACTCCAATGCTGAGGAACTTTTCAGCTCTTGAAAAGCTACATGAGACGCCGGGATCTCAGCTAAGGACGAGGTGGAAAGAGGAAACCTCGTCCCAAGTACCCACCGGCAAAAGGAGGGACAAGGATTCAGTAAGAGGACAACGGCCGAGCAGACGTCCCGAGAGTAGATTTAGCTCTTACACCCCTCTCAATGCCACGCCCGAGGTTCGGGACAAGCGATTGTTGAATGGCCGAATCAGATGAAGATAGACGCAGACAGGCGGGATAAGCGAAAGTATTGCTGCTTCCACCGCTACCACGACCATTCCTCTAGCGAATGTTTTGACCTCAAAGAAGAGATCGAGGCCCTCATTCGTAGCGGGTACTTGGGAGAATACATCAAAGAAGAATGGCCAGCTCGGAAGGATGAGCATCCTAGCAGGGCGATCGACAACAACCCCATCGACGAGATCCGTACCATTTTTGGTGGACCTGCGGGAGGTGGCGATTCAAACCAGGCTCGAAAGGCACATGCTCGGAACACTAGGCCAAGTCATTATGTTCATCTTACCAGCAGACCGCGCAAGGAGCTGCGAATGCGCCCTTTTGATCTAACGTTCATGGAGGAAGACACCCGCGGTATTCAACACCCACACAATGACGCCTTGGTCATAGCACTGACCATAGCCAACCGTAAGGTGTATCGCATTCTTGTGGACATAGGTAGCTTGGCCGACATACTCTTTGCCGATGCATTCGACAAGATGGGAGTAGCCAGGTCGCAGATTTGACCAGTAAGGACACCATTGCTCGGGTTCGTGGGTGACAAGGTCATTCCTGAGGGTTCCATTCAACTTCCTGTCACTGCTGGGGAGGGGCAAAACCAAACCACCATGATGATAGACTTTTTGGTGGTAGACTGTCCCTCCACCTACAATATCATCCTCGAACGACCCTCCCTCAACTCCATGAGAGCCGTAGTATCTACTTACCACCTCATGATGAAATTCCCTACCGATAACGGGGTCGGTTACGTCTAGGGAAACCAGTGCGAAGCTCGACAATGCTACTTGACCACTTTGAAAGCAAGGACTCCGGTCTATACCCAAGCGGTCGTCTCCATTGACCCCAGAGGAGATTCGCTTGAAAGAGGGTCCCCGATGGAGGACCTTTTGACCATTCCGCTCGACGAGTCTGACCCGACATGAACAATGCAGGTCGGTTCATCGTTGACCCATGAGCTCCGAGGCTTAATAATGGATCTCCTTTGATGTCATGCCAACATGTTTGCCTGGTCCCATCAAGACATGTCCGACATCAATCCCGAGGTGATGGCCCACAAATTAAATGTGGACCTCGATCATAGACCAGTTAGACAGAAGCAGCGAGCTTTCGAACTAGAGCGGTACACCATTATTGCAGAAGAGGTTGACAAACTTCTAGATGTAAGGTTCGTCGAGGAGATTTACTACCCTGACTGGATATCCAATGTCGTCCTCGTAAAATGGTCTGATGGGAAATGACGGGTTTGTGTCGATTACACCGACTTGAACAAGGCTTGCCCCAAGGATAGTTTCCCCCTTCCTAGGATCGACCGGCTGGTCGACAGTACGGCGGGGCATGAGCTCCTCAGCTTTATGGACGCATACTCAGGCTATAACCAAATAGCCATGCACCTGCACGACAAGCAAAAGATGACCTTCGTCACAGACAAAGGGCTCTACTGCTACAAAGTTATGCCCTTTGGACTAAAGAACGCTGGGGCCACATATCAGTGACTTGTGAACAATATGTTTGCTCGACAGATTGGACGCTTTATGGAGGTTTACGTCGATGACATGCTTGTGAAAAGCGTCAGAGCCGTCGACCACATTGTCGACCTTGAAGAATCCAAACTCGTAAAACTTTCAGGAGTTACACACACACACACGCGTGTGCATAACATCATATTATAAATCATGAATTAAAGACCCCTGCAATGCTAAATCTCTGTTCAAATTATCGTTATTCTAGGAGAATAATCAGAAATTAAATCGAAGATTAATCCAATGATTTTTATGGGCATTCTGCACTTACTCATCAGACCATCCAACCGTTCGATGTATGAAAACCATCGGTTCTACTAATGGTCTACATCTAGAGTATGTAACAAGAGATTTAACGGTCCAAATTTAAGCTACAACCATGGGATCTTAAATTCTTAAATTAATTTATAACTTGCTGGATTCCAGTGGTCTAGATTTGATGGTAGAATATGGATCATGCAAATACAAAAAAAGATAGTCATGCAGTGCATCGTTGGATGATCAATCTGATCCATTGGCCAACAATCAAATGGTATAGATTGATGTCAATCATATGACCACTGACACCAGCAAGTTTCATCTCTTTCTAAGTTCGATCAGTGGACTAAAAGCTCGCTACAACTCATTCGTTACTAAGGAAATCTGCACACTGGACAACACATATGGTCCAGATTACAACGCTAGATTCGAACATTTCCCGGAGTCTGATTGAGTTGGAATTCGGTATGAGTGTAGGTCTTTGAGTGTACTATCAAGTGTAAAAAGTTGGGATTGATCTGACAACATTCGACTTGTCGAAATCGAATCATTCAGAAAGGTACTTATACTATTTCTCTGCATAGGACAACACGGTTGGTCTAGATTGCGGTGATGATCTCAAGTATTTCTTGATATCCGATTGACCTCAAACTTTATATGTTTGTAGACCTTTAAGGCTACTATCATGTGTTAAAATTTAAGATCGATCCACCGCCATTAGACTTGTCGAATCGAACCTTTCAGGAAGGTACCTCTACTGATCTCTGTACTGGACAACACGGATGGTCCAAATTGTGGTGATGATCTCAACTCAAGCACTTCTTGATATCTGATCGACCTCAAAATTTCTACATTCGTAGACTTTTAAGGCTACCATTATGTGTTAAAATTTGAGATCGACTCGGCATCATTAGGCTTGTTGAAATTGAACTGTTCGGGAAGGTACCTGTACCGTTTCTTTGCACTGGACACACATGGATGGTCCGGATTGGAGGATGAGATTGCGGGGGTTGTACTGATCGGTAGTGTTTAAATTATCGGTGACAATATCGAATTGTCGCTGATAATATCAGTATCATTGGCTCAGCGATACCGAAACCCCATTTATTTGTTTCGGTGCTAGGTATTGCCGATAATTTTGGTATCGTCGATATTTTCGAAATGTTGCCGAAATTTCACTATTCCCACCAACCACGAGTGGGAACTGTAGCCAACAACCCACCTTTATCGATAAAAGGGGGATGTTATCGGTGATAAAGTCGTCGAAATTAAAAACACAAAAAATACCTGTTTTTCACCCGGATCTGTTTGAAGACGCGAATTCACGGCTGTCGAGTGCAGATCGACAACTTTTCGGTAAGATTCAACCCCAACAAAATTTGTTTTTCGGTCGAAAAATCCTTTGGCAACTTCTCCAAAAAAAAATCGGCTTGCGGGCTGAGATCTTGTTGGAAAATAGAGGTTTTTTTTTTTAAAAATTTGGGATGAGGGAGAGGGATTTTCGGGTTGAAAATCCGGAGATATTGGTGGGAAGGAGAAGATTTTATGAAAAATTTGGATGAGGGAGAGGGATTTTTGGGGTTTTAACGAAATTTGGGGATCAGGCGTGCGTGTGGCGCTTTGATGGTGCAGGTCGGTGCTCCGTGGGCCCCACCATGATGCATCTATTGTATCCATGCTGTCCATTAATTTTTAAATATCATTTTAGAGCTTGATCTAAAAAATGAGGTAGATCTAAAACTCAGGTGGACCACACCACGGGAAAACAGTAGTGATTAAATGTCCACCATTTAAAACCTCCTGGCCCATTGTAATGTGTATTTGATATCCAAGCTGTTGATTAGGTCTTACATACCTAAGTTAAGGGAAAAAAGAAATATTAGCTTGATCCAAGACTTTTGTAGCCCGCAAGAAGTTTTTAATGATAGACCGTAGACGTTCAATCAACATTGTGTGGTCCACTTGAGATTTTGATCCATCTCTTTTTTGGACTATTATCATAAAATGATCTAGAAAAATGGACCGATGGCATGGATGAAACAGATGCATCATGGTGGGACCACAGAGCATGGACCAGTACCTCTTTGTATATCCAGAAAAATGGACCGATGGCATGGATGAAACAGTACGCTTTTATTGGACTGAGTCAACTCATTTTGGCCCACTGTTAATGTATGTGATTTATCCACACCTTCTATACATTTTTTCTGCTAATTTTAGTGGTTGATCTAAAAATTTAAGTAAATCCAACGCTCAAATGGACCATACCATGGGAAATAGTGTGGAATAATGATTTCCACTGTTGAAACCTTCTGAGGGCCCACAGTTATGTTTCTTTGTCATCAAACTTGTTCATAAGGTCGAACGGACCTCGATGAAGAGAAAACACAAAAATCACTTGATCCAAAATTTCTCTGTGGCCTCCACCAATTTTTCAATGGTAGAGGTTCAATCACACTGTTTCCTGTGGTGTGGTCCACTTGAGTTTTTTATATTCTTCCGTTTTGCAGTAAAGCCATAAAATTATGTGTTAAAATGAATGAACGGAGTGGATGAAATAAATAAATAATGGTGGACCCCATAGTGTTTACTCTGTACGCTAAGGGTATTGACTAACTCAGTACGCAATCCGATTTTTGGATCAGCATCCTACCCCCGCCCGGACTGTAATCCGTCTAGGTAGGGCTCTGTGGGGCCCACTGTGATGTAATTTTTTATCCATTCCGTTCATCCATTTTTACATATCATTGTAGGGCTTTATCCCAAAATCAAGAGTGATAAAAGTCTCAGGTGGACCACACCACAGGAAAATAATGGTGATTGGATATCCACCATTTAAATCCTCCTAAGGCCCACTATGCTGTTTATTTGACATCTAATCTGTTAATTAGGTCATACAGATCCAGACGAAGGGAAAAAACAAAGATCGGGTTGTTCCAAAACCTTTATGGCCCCCCAAAAGTTTTTAATGGTCAAAGTTCATTCAACACTGTTTCCTATAATGTGGTCCAATTGAGATTGGGATATACCTCATTTTTTTTTCTCATACCATAAAATGATCTATAAAAATAGATGGACGGCATGGATGAAACACATACCTCGTGGTGGGGCCCACAGAGCACCGACCACCGGCCATTGGCTGGTGGCAGGGGGAGTAGCTAGTCCGTTTCCACAGCGGATGGGCGTGGATTTCCTGCGAAAGCCTTTCCCTTAATGTTCTTGCGCTGCAAACTCAGGTGGGGCCCACTATGATGTTTGTGAGAAATCCTCCCCGTCCATCCGTTTTGTGATTTCATTTTAGGACATGTTGCCAAAAATGAACCGTATCCAAAGCTCAAGTGAGCCGTATCCAAAGCTCAAGGAAGCAACGATGCTAAGGACGCCCACCGTTGAAACCTTCCTAGGGCCCATTGTATTGTTTATTTTACATCCAACCCCTTGATATGGTTATATACACCTGGATGGAGTGAAAAAACAAATATAATCTTGATATAAAACTTCTGTGGTCCCTAAGAATTTTTCAATGGTAGTAATTTAATTACTACCGTGTAGCCCATTTGAGATTTAGATATTATATATTTTGTGGATAATATTCTAAAATAATAGGAGGAAATGAATGGACGGTGTGGATAAATTTCATACATCAAGGTGGCCTCTCAGCGGCCATTGGATCCTCCGCCTTAATCCACGCGTGGGATACGGTGAGATCTCGGACTCACTAGAAGCGGATTGGCTGGTGTACCACACACCACTGTGTTGACATCACCAAGTTCCGTGGGTCCCATCATGAGGTATGAGTTATATCCAAACCGTCCTTCCACTTGGTGAGCTTGTCATAAGTCTTGATTCGAAAAATAAGACATCCAAAAATCAAGTGGACCACACTGTAAAAAGTAGTGGAGAATTGAACGCCCTGCCATTGAAACGGGCGCGGATTGGATACGGACAAGGTCAGTAGCCAAATCGCCCTGCCGTCGATGTATGTCACGTAATTCCCATGTCTAGGTGTACTCATACAGTTTGGGGAGGATGACTATCAGAGGTACATAAGCGAGTTCCTAAATTGGTACGAGCAGAGGATGACCTGGGAATAGTACTGCCAACATGTCGGGCAATAATATTACTCTCAACTGCCACGGGATCCGGACAATGATTACGAGCCACCTTGTCACTATGTGGGGATGAAACATGGCCAGAAATGTGTATTTTTTTGAATTCATTTACTATTGCATGTCTTAATTGTTGTGAGCTTGCATTTGTATTATATAAACTCATTTTGGTTACTATTTGAGTGATTTCTTACTACAACGCATGCCTTTTGGCCTCATTAAATGGAAACTTCTAATTTAATGCATTCTTTTTGCAATTTTTTCATTCCTGAATATGTAAATATGTGTATTTAGGCATGTCCTGAAGTTTCACTGAAAAATTCCACCATTTTCTCCATGTTTCCCCCTTTTTCCCTGCATTTCCGGTTATCGGCGATAACGATATTATATCTTTATCTCCGGCTAGCGAAACTTGTAGCGATACCGACAACTTGAACACTGCTGATCGGAATGGTCTCAAATTTGGTACACATATTCCTTAACAGTCTACTAATTGTGTACAAAATTTGAGATCGGTTCGAGATCTCTAGACCCACCAGATCTCAGCCATTCAACAAGATGTAGTTGCCAATTTCAGACAAGACAGCATATAGGGTTCCAATTCAAACATCAGTTGGATCAATCGTAGGATCTGATCTGAGATCCACCATTGAACATTGATGTGCTTCAGATCTAGAGGTTTTATACATGATTGTGTGGTCCCTAAAATGGATCGGTGGACATTGGATTGGTCTGTATCTGAGGTTATTTGTGACTTGAATGAGATGACAGATTTCCTTTAAACATAGATCAATCCAAATCGTCTGATCTACATGCTAGATACCTGGATCTGGCCGTCCGAAGTGAATGCACCATGCTGATTGCAAACTTGGATAGATTTTTTTTTTTTTTTTTGGTTCTTTTTTTTTTTTTTTTCTGTCAAAGGTAAACACCATGCTCAAGTCAACTTTAGAGTGGGGGTTAGAAAGACCCATTTATATGTTTGATATGTGCTTTTTTTTTTTTTTTTTTTCCCACTGAAGGTAAAATATGTGGCATTTTGATTCTTCTTTATTTGGTATCACTTCCAATTGTTTACCGGCAACCTTGCATATCTCATATTTTACAGTTGTACTCTTTTCGATGCTACAGAATTTGCTGAGGGGTCAAACCACACTTCATACTGATTGTTATCTCATTGGAGTTGCACTTTTCAAGTGACTTAAGTCTTATTCCTTTTCTTTTCTATATGGTAGGGGCATATGTAGTAGTCATAACGGAACGCGAATGTGTTGGCTCTTATTTGGGGCATCCTATCTTCAGAGCTTCATCCTTACAGATTTTGCCGTGCAACCAATCTCTGAGAAGTTCTTCAGCAGAACAGGTCAAAAGAGTGTACTTATATTATTCAGTTGCTCTCATGGCATGCCAGTTATTTTAAACTCAATTATTTACATTACCTTTTGACAGAAAAAGCTGGAGAATGAGTTTTCTGTGCTCCTAAATGCTGCAGAGAGAGCTTTTGGTCTTTACTTCTCTTATGATGTCAATCTAACACTAAGGTGAGTGCTGTCTTCCTGGTTTGCAATTGATTTCCTTTCTATTTATCCCTTTCTGTTGAAGATGAAATGGCTTTCACTAGTCATGTGATCAGCATCAACAGTAACTAGTTATGCTATGTACTACATTCATGCCTTTGCGCGTCTCTTTGACTAGTTACTAAGAGTTTTCCCTTCATCATTGAAGTTGTTATGTTTCATATTATTTGGGAATGTTTGCTGCCTTGTAAAAGATTCACAAAGCCCAAGTAAACAGTAACCTGTAAAAAACTCACCAATTTGCAACGTTTTCAAATACAATATTTAATTTAATGAATACAAAGTGACTCAAAAGACAAATGTACCTTTCATATCCATAATTCTCTAAGGGATATCATTTCCCATGTCATCATCATCATCATCTAAGCCTTGTTCGAACTAATTGGGGTCGGCTACATGAATCCTGTTCCTCCATTCCACTATATAGGACCATAACTTCAGTTAGACCGTAGGTCATCATGTCTTTTCTTACTACCTCCACCCACTTCCTTCTGGGCCTTCCCCTTGCCTTTTTCGAGCCTTTAGCTTGCACCAACTCACTCCTAACCAGCATAGTTCTTGGTCTCCTTTGTACAATGACCAAACCATCTAAGTCTACTTTCCCTTATCTTATTATCTATTGGTGCTACTCTAAGTTCCCTTGAATGCATTCATTTCTAATTATATCCTTCATTGTTTTGCTACTCATCCATCTCTACATCCTCATTTCAGCTACACTCATCCTATGAACATGTTGCTCCTTATCCGCTCAACATTCTGTCGCGTAAAGCATGGCTGGTCTTATATTTATGTACTTTCTATCAGAACATCATAATCAATCTCCCTGTTCTTTTGAGTAATAGATCCAAGGTAATGATCCAAATCTCTTTGAGGATTCTCTTGACCTTTGATTTCAAACTAAAGCCACACCTCTATAGCTGTTCTTACTAAAGCTGCATTCCAAGTACTCTTTCTTGGTGCAGGACTTAGATGTAGGATCCTTCTAACTAGATGCCGGACCCACTTTAGATCCACTACTTTCCTATTTATACTTGTTTACATTTTGAAATAGATGCTTCCCTGCTTCTGCATCCAAATATATTGCCGCTTCACTTGATCATTTGTGCAATAGTGTGGGAAACCGAACAAAAGCTCCTACTTCCAAGTTATGGTCATACTAGGGGCTGACTAGAGTTTTAGTTGGTTGGTTGATTGGTAAAGACAAAGCCTTCATTACAGACCACCTTAGAAACAGGAAGATAATCACTACAGGATGCATAATTTGTTTGAGCAATGGTGAATCTGTGGACTACTTCTTTATTCATTGTGGCATGATGGACGTATGGAGGGTTTTATGGAGTTGTTTGAGATGTCAAGGGTGATGCCTAAAATGATTGCATAAATTTTCAAGCTTGGGATATAATGCAGGGGCATTTTCACATTGGGCTCGAGTGGGGTCGCTTGTGGGATGCAGGGGCACACTCGGGGTGGGTGCGGCCCACGGAGGTCTCGTGTTCGAGACTCCTCACCAGGGGTGATTAACGCACATTTCACACCGGGCTCGACTGGGGTAGCCCGTGGCATGCGGGGACACACTCGGGGTGGGCGGCCCATGTGATTTGGGGCCCACGAAGGGGGTTCGGCCGAGGTCTTAAAACCCATGAGATGTGGGGCCTGGGCTATGAGATAAAGGGATTAATTCGCCATACTCTAACAGTTCGAGCTTTTAGAGCAAGTGGTTAATTGTCCTGCATCAAATTGGTATCAGAGCGGGAGGTCTTGGGTTCGAGACTCCTCACCGGGGGTGATTAATGTAGGGGCACTTTCACACTGGGCTCGAGTGGGGTTGCTTGTAGGATGTAGGGGCACACTCGGGGTGGGTGCGGCCCACGGAGGAGGTCTCATGTTCGAGACTCCTCACCAAGGATGATTAATGTGCATTTCACATCGGACTCGAGTGGGGTAGCCTGTGGGATGCGGGGACACACTCGGGGTAGGCAGCCCATATGATTTGGGGCCCACGAAGGGGGTTCGGCCGAGGTCTTAAAACCCATGAGATGTAGGGCTTGGGCTATGAGATAAAGGGATTAATTTGCCATACTCTAACAGTTCGAGCTTTTAGAGCAAGTGGTTAATTGTCCTGCATCAGGATAGGGTTTGCAAGGGCAAAAAAAGGGTCTTATGGAGGCTAACTTTAGGTGGGGTATTTATATGGAAAGTAACAACAAGATTTTCAATAAGAGATCAAAGTTGCCAATGGTAACATTCCAGATAGCAAATAATAAAGTGATTGAATGGGTTTGGTAAGGTAATATGGTGTCCTACATTTCGTTGTAACCTCAAAGAGGGGAAAATCGGAAACTTGGCTCCCTGCAATGTTGGAATGGACTTCTATTCTGAGTGAGGGGCATGAAAAACGAATCTTGTCTCTCAACTCAAAGCCTATTGTACTGTGTTCTTTGGTGTGCCCTTACTGATTGGAATTTTCAGGTTCAATTCCCCGGCATTCCTGAAGATATGGAAGGCTCCACTTGAAAACGAGGGCTTTTGCTTGAACAACCTCTTTTACGATGATCCTTATCATCAACCACCTAAGAAATAGGGGAATAGACTTAGTGAACAGGTGTGTGCTTTGCTTCGGTGAGAGGAGTTTGTGAATGTTTATTCTAGCATTGCTAGTATTCATGTGTGATTTGGGTTGCGGTGTTCTCTAAGTTTGGTATGGTGTGGGCCTTCCCTTTTTCCATCCTGAAGCTTTTTGAATGCTGGGCTGCTGCAGTGTGTGGTCCAAATGGTCTGATCCTTTAGAAGTTGGCTCTTTTTGTTGTGTTATGGTCTCTTTGGCTTGAGAGAAATCAGAGAGTTTGTGAAAGTAAATCCTGCTTCGTAGGCACGTTGGCTAAAAGAATTTACTCGTTGGTGTCTTGGGCTGGGGCCCACTCCAATTCCAAGGTAATCCCCTTTGTAATGTTTCATGCCTGTTGTAGAATTTATCCCAAGGTGTTCTGTAACGGTATGGTGGCCGTAACAACCACCACCGCCTTTACGATACGGGTCGTAACTGCTGTTACGGCCCCCTTAACGGTCGTTATGGTCTCTTTTTTTATTGAAAAAAATCTTGAAAAACCTGTATTTGCCTCGTAATGTTGCTTAAAAAGTACGACAAACCTGTATCTGCCTCATAACAAACAATTACGGGGCTGTTATGGCTTTTATAGGGGATGTGACGTGCCGTTAACGGCAATTATGGGTCATTTTTTTCCATAACGGCTGTTACGGCCGTTACGGCCGTTACGACCCCGTAACGCATAATGGTTGCTACTGTTACCTTTACGTAGCGGCCTTTATGGCACACCATGATTTATCCTTAGGTCCAAGCAGTGTTTTAAATAGCGAATATCATGGTCTTTTGCTCGTTAGATGAGCTGTTAGAGACACCATAAGTGTGTGTGAGTGATCCAGGGCTCAATCCCTAGTAGTGTTACCTTTAAAAAAAAATAGCGAATAGTATGTACCGTAGCGTCCACTCCTTTGAAGCATGAGGCATAAGCTACATAATGTGAAGTGTGAGCTACATGCTACTTCTAGACTGTTGAGTTTATTCCCATGTATCATTGTTAAACGTAAACTACATGCTACTTCTAGATTGTTAAGCGTGAGCTACATGCTACTAGTTAAGTGTAGATGGGTTTACACCGTAAAACTTTTACTTGATGGATCAATTGATCATTACAAAGCTAGGTTACTTGCCAAAGGGGTTCACTTTAGATTATCTAAATACTTCTTCGCCGGTGGCCAAGTTCAATTCGGTTCGGGTTATTGTATCAATAGCTGCAAATTGTGGTTGTTCCTTCTTTCAACTAGATGTAAAGAATGTATTTCTGCATGGAGAATTGCATAAATCTATATATTGATTGAAGTAGTCACTAAGAGCCTGGTTTGAGAAGTTCAACATCGTGGTGTTATCGTATGGATTGAAGATGAGTAAAGTAGATCACTTTGTTTTCTCAAAGCATACTACATTTGGCTATATTGTACTCATTATGTATGTGGATGACATTATAATGATGGGTGATGACTTGGAGGGTATTAAGAAACTGAGTCATATTTTCAATCTTAATTTCAAATCAAAGATCTTTGTTTTCTTTGATATTTTCTGGGCATCGAAGTGGCAAAATCTAAAGTTGGATTAAATCTATGTCAAAGGAAATATGTTTGTGACTTATTGCAAGAGACATGTGTGCTACATGTCAAGCCTGCAGATATACCAATGGATCCTCATCACAAACTTGAGATTGAAGAAGGAGAGTTATTGGCAGATCCTGACATGTACAGAAGACTCGTTGGCAAGCTCATCTATTTGATTGTCATTACACCAGGCATTCCCATTTTAGTCGACATAGTTTATGCAAAATCTAAGAGCCACATTTATTTTCAGTCATGAGAATACTTAGGTACTTGAAGTGTGCACCTGGGAAATGTATCTTGTATAGATTTCATGGTCATCTCCAGATAGTCGGTTATTCAGATGCAGATTATGCATGGTAGAGATATGATAGACGGTCGACTATAGGTTATTGCACCTTGGTAGCAATGTGATTACCTGAAAACGTATGAAGAATGGTCAAGTGCGGAGGGCCTGGGGTGGAATATAGATTAATGGCACACAACTTGTGAACTTGTTTGGCTTGAATCGCTTCTTGAAGAATTGGAGCATTTAGAGGTTGATTGCTACTTCATTCGAGATAAGATCTTTCAGAAGGAAATCTATACTCTGTTTATTTTATCATGTAATCAGGTTGCAGATTTATTCACCAAATCATTTGGGAAGTCTTAGTTCGAAAAGCTTTTATCCAAGCTAGACATGTATGATATCTATGATCCAACTTGAGGGGGAGTGTTAAATGATCATATGGCTGGACTATTTGGGCTATTGGGCTTTATTGTATATGTTGGATTGTGTTTAGGCCCATAGGATTAGTGAGGGGGCATGTGGAGTCAATTGATGTACAGCCCTCCCTCTCTTCTTCTTCTTCTTCTTCTTCTTCTCTTCTTTAATCTTCTTTCTTCCCTATTTCTGGTAGTTCCTCTCTCTTCACACGTTATCACACTTCTTGCTTTAGCTTTGTAGTCCTTTGAAGTTTTTTTGTAGTTCCCTTTAAAAAAATAAAAATAAAATGAAATTATTGATTATCCATCATAAAGAAAAACAAAAAACTGGCGGCAATTGATGAGAATCTTGTTGCTCATTGGGTAGTTGCCTAAGGCTAGCTTGTGTCTGCATGATTTCTCATCATCATTTCGTCTTTTTTAATATCGGTCTGTGTTGTAGCCTTTTTTCTTTTCTTTGGTTTAATAAAATCATCACCACCATAAAAAAGGGTATTGGTTCTGCTATTTTTAAGCTGCTTGTGATGCCACCACCAATCCCCAACCTACATGTGGTTTGGCCCACGGGGGGACCCTACCTGATCACATGTGGTTCCAATCAGTTTATTGTGAAATTAGAGTGTACACGCAGGAGTATACTGGAAACTACCATATGGTTGTATAGAAACAGCAATATAGACAACTATATGGGTATTTGCAAGCGTATACACATGTATACAGCCCATACTTTTGTATGGTGGCTAATCTCAATAGTAAATTAGGATTCTTTATTTATTCTTTCTGTTTTTGATTTTAGAACCAGGTTTACCTATAACTAGAAATACTTGGGTACAACACAAAACTCTGTATTTTAGTTTTATAAGTATGGCTTCATGGCCATAAACATAGACTTATCATCAACGTCTGAGACTTATTCCAACTAATTGGGTTGTCTAGCTTTGATCCATGGTTGTTTCTTGTGCTGCAACTCTGGTACATTACTCCATTCAAGAAAGAAATTAAAAAGACTGATACATAACTAGTTCTTTGGATCTAGCTTTGCATTGTCTATATTCTAGAGCCTTCCTCCAAACATTCAATTTAGTATTTTGCTTTCTCCCTAGTCTCACCTAACGTTTTGAATGGCTTAAGCTATGTAGCGTGTGGCTTACACTACCTAGGTAGCTTAGTCTTCACTCTATGTAGTTCATGAAAATAGTTTTAGTTGTGTGTAGTCTCCACTACATACATAGAATATACGTTATGTAGCATACGCTAAACGATGGTTTTCTTATACTGCAAGTTATTTTTCACTAAAAAAAATAAAACCAATTAATGTTTTCAATGATTTATTACATTTTTATATTTTCAATAAAAATTAGTTAATCTTTTTAATGAATTTAGTAAAATTATATAAATAATGGTAGTAAATCAGTTCTATTGCTGTTTCTTTATGTTTATACTTATGGTTTGCCCTATTTTTCTTTTTATTTTACGGTGCGTTTGGTTCCACCAATTATCATGAAGTTTCATGAACCAAGTGCAATCTTAATTAGCAATCTAGAAGTAGTGTGTAACATACACTACACGCTACATAGCTTATACTTCTCGCTTTAGAGGGGTGAATGCTATGCTACATACACTATTCGCTATTTAAAACACTTGTCTTGTTGACGAACGCCACATTAGCAAACAACATATATCATTAGATGTTATCTTGAATGTTGGAGGTTTATTCATCTATAGTGAATGCAGAAAGGTTGGGCGTGATGCTGACCCTTGATGAAAACTATGCCTAGGTACTTATCAATCTGACCACAGGCTGTTCTCACTTTGTAGTGGCCCCCTCGTATATGTCTTTAGGATGTCCTTTTTATCCTCATGGGACCCTTGCCTCATAATCACTTACCACATAACTTCTCTAGGTACTGTATCATATGCTTCTATAGATCTATAAAAATCATATGTAGAGTCTCCCTTTTATGTCGGTACATTCTCATCAAATGTCTATGTAGAAAATAGCTTTAATTTTAATCTTCCTAACGTGAAGCCAAGTTGATTTTCTGAGGTCATCCTTATTTTTGTTCTTAATATTTGTTCGACTACCCTCTCCTAGAGCTTCATAGTATTCACAAGTTTGGTCCTGTGATGGTGGTGCAACTTGGTACATCCCCCTTGTTCCTGTTTGTGGGCCTCTTTGGGTGGTCCTATTCGAGTTGTATGATGTTTCTTAGTTTTTTTTTTTTTCTTCTTCTCTTTTTGTTTCTTATGCTTTCTTCTTGCTTTGCCTGGTTTTGTGTATTTCTGTTTTGTTTTCATTTGTTTGGGTTGCTTTTGCTCCCTATAATAAATTTCTATCTTCAAAAAAAAAAAAAAAAGTGTGGGGGAATGGTATATCACCAAGTATTGAAGCTTTTGCATGGTTGGCTATTGCTTGCAAAATTTTAAGGTGGACAATCCAAAGAAAAAGAATTTTGCACTTTGGTGCTTCCCAACACTTGCTTCGCTTGCCAGGAAGATGATGAAACCGTCGATCACTTATTCCATTGTTTGCCCTTGAGAGAGAGGTGTGGAGTCATTTCTTCATTGCCCCATTTGACTCATTTCTTTCCTGAGCCCATTTTCCCCATGTACCTTTCATACCCTCCGCTATGCTTCATGTCTGTTTAAGTCTTGACTTGTAATACCATTTTCCTCTATAAAAATCCTTGTGTATCTAATGCTTGCTAAAATCATCTTTCTTACTTATTTCCCATCCTATCCAAGCTGCATATACGCTAATGATATTTATTATCTCCTCGACCAAAATTATTTTAATTGGCTTATGTCTATTGCCCATTCTCTTAACCCCCAATATTCCATCCCTACCCTGATGTTAGTATTATCCTTTCTCATATACAACAATTTGTAGCAATCTCTAATCTCTTTTCCTTTTGCTCCTTTCCACTTTGTCTCCTGAAAGCATTTTAATATTAACTCTTCCTTTCCTTCTATCCACCAACTTCATACTCTAACTTGGCAATGTTCTCACATTGCATGTGGTGAGAGAATTTTTCCTCACTTGGATTTGCTTCTTCATCCACACTTGTCCAGTTTGGTGTGAAAATCTTGAGCACTTTCTACAGTAGTGGGGCATCTTTGCAATGTTGTCGCTTTTAGGAAACCCTATTGCACACCTTTCCAGACTTTTTGCCGCAATTGGGTTTGGAAAATGTGAATACTCTTGTTCACTTTCCACCACAACTGGGTTACAAATTGTGGTGCATCACTTCTAAGGAACGACCTAGCTTAATGAAGATTTAAAACAAGATTCATTCTTTTTGGTAGTTCGGCAAAAGTTTGAAGGTTTTTGCCTACTTGACATTAACCTTGTAAAGCTATTTGGCTCCAAAAAAAAGAAAAAAGAAAAAAAATCCTATCTTTCAGTCATACAAATGAAAGTAGCCTTGAATGACAGTTGAGTCCTGTTTAGTACTCACTGTTCTGAAATTCTTTTGTGCTTTTCTTCTCCTTATTTCCTTTCCTTTTGTTTCTTTTCTTTTTCTTTTTGTTCTTTTCTCACATTTATTTCAAAATCTTTGACGATCTATGTCTTTTGATGTCATTGTCTACTATAGTGCTCAACGGTTACATGATTTGGGCAATGAGTCAAAGTTGCTTCCTCTTTGGAGACAGGTAAGTTTTTTCTTGAATGTTGACTTGATTGAATATTGTTCTTTAAAATGTATGCAAGAAATGTAGTTGTTCTTTGAAGTGTACTTAAGAGATGTAGTTCTTATCTATAGTTTGGAGATCCCTTTTTATCTGCAGCTTATATTGTTTATATCCTTTCTTAATTACTGGCTTTGTGCTTCACAAGTGCACCTGCAAGGTTCCTATAGATGTTTGATAAAGGTTACTACAAAACTTGGTAACATGTGGCAATTGATTGTCACTGATCATTAGCACCAACACTTTCTTTCTTGATTCTACTAATTTTGCCACTATTTCAGAGTTGGTCATGGGGACCAAGGATGGTGGGTTTTCAATTGTTAAGGGTTTTTGGGGAATTAGGAAATAGCTAACATTTTTCTTGTGGAAAAACTCAACTAACATTTTTAACAAGAAATATTTATGATCCAAAGCCTCACAAGGGACTAGAAATGATTAAAATTTTGAGCAATATAGAAACGCAAAATGATTGCTAAGAAAGTCATGAGTGAGGCTAAACTTAAGGCTTGTGGTGATCTTTATAATAGATTGGGGATAAGGGAAGGATAGAAAGATGTCTTCAAACTTGCGAAAATGAGAGAGAGGAAGAGTAGGGACCTAGATCATGTTAGATGCATTAAGAGAGATGACTAGAGGGTACTAGTCAAGGATAATGAGATCAATGCAATGTGAAGAGCTATTTTCAAAACTTGTTAAATGACAACTACATTGAAAGCATGGGGAGGGTAGAAGGAATCATAAACTCAAATGGCGTCGTAAACTATAGATACTTTCGTAGGATTAGGATATTGGAAATGGAAGAAGCTTTGAGAAGATGAAAACAGGAAAGGCCCTCATAGAGGTTTGGAAGTGCATGGGAGATAATGAGTTATTTTGGTTGTCAAAGTTGTTCAACAAGATTATAAGATCAAAGAAAATGCTAGATGAATGGAGGAAAAGCACCATGATACATATTTGTAGAAATAACGGAGACAGAGTTGCACTAACTATCATTGGATAAAATGGTGAGCCATTTTATGAAACTATGGGAGAGAATAATTGAGTAAAGACTTAAGGCATGAGATGATATATCCGAAAATCAGTTTGATTTCATATTGGGGAGGTCTACCACAGAAGCTATCTTCCTACTTACACAATTGATGGAGAAATGTAGGGAGAGGAGGATCTCACATGGTCTTTATTAACCTAATGAAAGCATGCGGTAGGGTCACTAGAGAGTTAAATTGGCTGTTGTTGGAAAAAGGGGGTTTTGAGAGGATATATTGACATGGCTAGAGGGTATGTATGAGGAGCGGTAGCAAATGTGGGGACCACTGGTGGAGAGATAGGTGAGTTTCCAATTACTGTAGGCTTGCCCCTATGATGGTTATTGAGCCCATACCTTTTTGCATTGGTTATGGACAAGTTAACGAGGTCTTTGTTAACCTAACGAAAGCATCTGGTGGTCTTTATTAACCTAACAAAAGCATTCAGTAGGGTCCCTAGAGAGTTAATTTGGCTGTTGTTGGAAAAAAAGGGGTTTTGAGAGGATATATCGACATGACTAGAGGGTATGTATGAGGAGCGGTAACAAATGTGAGGACCACTAGTGGAGAGACAGGTGAGTTCCCAATTACTGTAGGCTTGCCCCAGGGGTGGTTCTTGAGCCCATACCTTTTTGCATTGGTTATGGACAAGTTAATGAGGCATTTGTAGGAAGAGATCCCATGGCATATGTTGTTTATAAATGATAGTTTTGATTGCCAAGATGAGGGAGGGCGTAAACTCAGAAGTTGGATTTATGTAGGGGTGCTTTGGAATATAAAGGGTTTAACATTAGTCGGACAACAACGGAGCATATAGAGTGCAATTTTAGTAATAGTTGGAGTGGAGATGAGGATTTAGTTAAGATCATTGATCAACAAGTTTCCCAAAATGATGGGTCCTTACTCTTGCTCGGGTGGTAGACTCTCAGGAGTTTCAACACCCGGTCAAGGGTTCGAGTACCCATAAGTGGTGAAATTCCACTAGCGTGAGTGTGTGGGGTGTGTGTGCGTGTGTAAAAAAAAAAAAAAAAAAAAAAAAAGTTTCCCAAAATGATCACTTATCTTGGCTCAATAATTCATGAGTTGAGAGATTGAGAAGGATGTTGCCCATAGAATTCAAGCTGAATGGAAGAAGTGGAGATGTGCATTGGGAGTTTTATGTGATCGTCGTGTATCACTCACACTAAAGGGGAAATTTTATGGGATAGCTATAAGACCGGCCACGTTTTATGAGACAGAATGTTGAGTAGTTGAGGAACAACATGTTGATTGGGTGGGTGCAGCTGAAATGAGGATGTTGAGATGGATGAGTGGTAAGATGAGGAAGGATAGAATTAGAAATGAATGCATTCGAGGGAACTTAGGATTAGCACCAATTGGTAATAAGATGAGGAAAAGTTGACTTAGACAGTTTGGTC
The DNA here is from genome assembly GCA_021015155.1 of Magnolia officinalis. Taxonomy (NCBI): domain Eukaryota; kingdom Viridiplantae; phylum Streptophyta; class Magnoliopsida; order Magnoliales; family Magnoliaceae; genus Magnolia; species Magnolia officinalis. The sequence continues at coordinate 25,129,766 of JAJHSJ010000009.1, forward strand.
ATGTGCAACGAAGACTGAGATTTGCGGCGGTTAGGAGTGAGTTGGTGCAAGTTGATGGCTATAAAACGGCAAGGGAAAGGCCCAAAAGGACATGGGCGGATGCTGTAAGGAATCTAACTGAAGTTTTGGCTCTGGATAGAGTGGAATGGCGAACCCGGATTCATGTAGCTGACCCCAATTAGTTGGGAGAAAGATGAGGAGCACAGCTGGGATTAGGCCATACTTCTACCAGCCGATAAACAAAAGGGAAATGATTATAGCCTGTTATACAAGAAACCTTTCTGATCATCATCAACAATGCAAAGAAGGGATAGGTTCAAAGAAGGTTGGAGCTTGAAAGGTAGAGCTGAGTTTTCTCAATCCAGTCAACAGCTCTATTACATTCCCGCCAAGTGTGACATCTAAGAACAACAAGGGATTAGTTTTTGGAGATCAAACATAGTGTTGATGATCTGTTTAGTTTGCCGTGGGCAATCAATTTCCCTGCTAAGAATTTGAACTACGGTCTGGGAGTTGGATTCGATACATAATCTGCCACAGTTCATATAAATATCGCTATTTCAGAGCATCCCTGATGGATAACAGCTTTGTGAGAAGGATACTGGAGTGGTTGGCTATGTAGCAAAGGCAAGGAGTGGATCACCTTTAGAGTTATGGAACAATTCTGCTGAAGCTGGCCTCCTGAAGGTGAGATAGGTCTACTGATTAGGTCCACTGGTGTTGACTTTGGCCTATCCAGTGATATGCTTTTCTCAGGAGTAAATCTGAATGACAAAATTGGCAAATGAGCATGGTCTCCCTGAACTCGAGTCCCAAAAGGAGAAGGGTCTGTTGGGGTCTGACTTTTAAGTATGTATGAGAGAATCTGCTGTGGACTTCTTGCAAATTAGTCTTAAGGATGATAGATATGTGCCTGCCTCGAAAAACATATGCTGATTTCTCTCCTTCCAGATTCTGTAAAATGGAGTTTCCAAAGGCAAGTTTCAATAAAGTTGCAGAAGCATCCAAACCTTTGAAGTGGGTGACAATAAAAGTACACTCATAAAGAATAGAAGACTGATGTGTGGAAATCTTATGAAGAATAGTTAACTACATCCGGGAGGAGGAGAACTTGAAGAAGAGGTGATCATGCGAGATTCTGTCATAGTTAAGATAGAAAGTGGATTGCTTACACTGTTTGGCCATGGGAGATTATTCCATCATAATAAGCCTGTGCAAGAGAGCCAGCGATGCACTGATTGACTGTCTTTGAACTTTTCCTTCAGACCAAATTATATCATGCTAGTCTAGGCTAGGTTAGTGCTGGTGAATTTGTTTGCAAGTGGAGGTGAGGGAAAATTTCCACCATCTTTTAGCTTCGAAGGTTGCAAAATCCTCCTAAGAATAGAGATTGTGGGGGCAAGAACTTTGGGGAAAATAAGCACGTCATTTGTAAATGCAAGGTGTGAAACATGAGTATCGGTTTACAAGGGGTATTAAAGTTTCCTTTTCGGAATTCACCTTCTAGCAGATTAGAGAATATTTATATGGTAATTGTGAATAGGTAGGGAGCATGGTGTCCCAAATCGGTTATGTATCGGCCGTAACGGCCGATACGTAACGGTAATGGTGGGAACCGTTACGCGATACGAGGTCGTATCGGCCGATGCCCGATTTTGCAACCGTAACGGCCGTTACGGGTCCGTTACGGGCCCGTTACGGGCCTTGAAAAAAAAATAAAAAATAACATACCTCTTCCTTTCTTTTCTTCTTCTTCTTCTCTTTCTTTTTCTTCTTCTTCTTCTTCTTCTTCTCAGGCAGCTGCGGCTGCGGCCATCTTCCTCCTCCTCCTCTTCTTCTTCTTCTTCTTCTTCTTCTTCTCTTTCTTTTTCTTCTTCTTCTTCTTCTTCTTCTTCTCTCTCTCTCTCTCTCTCTCTCTCTCTCTCTCTCTCTCTCTCTCTCTCTCTTTCCCTCTTTTTTTCTTCTCTCTTTTTTCCCTCTTTTTTCTTTTCGGTTTCCCTCTCTCGGCCTTTTTTTTTTTTTTTTTTTTTTTTTTCAGGCGTACCGCGCACCAGTGCTGTAGGTACGTGTCACGTTGAGACGAGTGCTGACACTCCTCGATCTCCGAGTTGTATGAACGGTTCAAAGGAGATCAAAGTTATATGGGCTCCACAGTGATGCATTTATTACATCTACACCGTTCATCTATTTTTAGAGATCATTTTAGAGCACTACCCAAAAAATGAATTATATCCAAAGATCATTTGGACCACACCAAAAATAGCAGCAGAGATAATATTTTCACCGTTAAACAATTCGTAGGGCCCACGGTAACGTTTATTTTCCATCCAATTTGATCTGATCAAACCCGAGTGGGCCCCACCATGATGTATATATTTTATCCATGTCGTCCATCCATTTTGCCACGTCATTTTAGGTAAGGATCTAAAAAATTAATAATATCCAAATCTCAGGTGGACCACACCATAGGAAGTTATAGAATGCTCACCATTAAAAATTTCTTCAAGGTCCACTTTAATGTTTATTTTCAATCTAACCTATTAATTGGGTCACACTGACATGGATGAAAAGAAAACACACATGTCAGCTTGATCTAAAACTTTTGTAGCCCCCAATAAATTTTTAATGGTGAACGTTTAATTATTGTTGTTTCTTATGGTACTATCCACCTGAGCTTTAGATGTGCCTCATTTTTGGGCTCATACCCTAAAATTATTTGGCAAAATGAATGGACGGTGTGGATATAACACATTCATCACGGGTGGGGCCCAAAAAAATTTGGCACATGTGCTACACTTCACAATCCGAGTCCCGCCTAATTCGAGCCTTAAAAAATTGTACACGAGACATATGTTAACTTAAAATTTAGCAATTAAATTATGGACTGCAATTGCTAACTCACAATGCCAAAATCAAATTGTTTGAATAGTTTTAATTGTTAATTTGTGGACTTCTATTTTTTAAAATAAGGCCTTTTGATTTATTTTTTTTCATGATTCACTATCCAATAAATGTCCACCAATTCATAAGTGGGATAATGACAATAAATTGTATGAATTGGAGGCTGATTTGGTGCATAGATTGGTCCTCCAAGTCAGCCCCAAATTGGCAACGCCATCTACCTGAATTTAATTTAATTTTTTAAAAGAACTATTGGGAGAAATAATATCAAGTTGTTAAGTGTATACATTAGATATTTAAAAAATTAAATATATGAATTTTGTAGTCAAATTCAGGTTAACTGGTTCATAAATTCATCAGACAGTCCGATACAACTTCTCACCAAAGAATGGACATGTTCCAATTTATAAATGAATGCATATTTGGAATGCTTAGAATATTCCGGATTTAATCCATATTTTTTCATATTTTTTTGGCAAAAAAAAAAAAATTGCGCCGTTACGCCCCCGTATCCATATCGGTTTCGGAGGGCACTGCTACGCCAACCGATACCGATACGGGACACCTTGGTAGGGAGAGATTGGGTCTCCCTGCTGTAATACTCTTGAGCTAGCAAAGTATCCTTTGGGTGATCATTTAATGAGTTAGAACTTGGGGGCAAAGAAGCAGGCCCATATCCACTGGATCCAAAAATCGTTGAATCCCATGGCTTTAAGGCCAAAAAGAACAACATTCCAACTTATATTGTTGAAGACCTTGCAAGATCAACTTTAACACTCATCCGGTTCAGTACCCATCCTGATAATTGTGGATTAAATAAGGAGAAAGTGGGATGCTTTTAGTTATGTTTCTCTTTGGATTAAAGGCAAATACTTGTCTAATCAAATCTCTAATGACGCTCTTGAGGCAGTTAGTCAGTACCCCTAGACATGATTTGCAAAAGGAAGTTAATGGAAATGGTGCAGTAATGCTAATAAGGAAGAGGGGAAATCCATTTAGGGATGGGAGTTATGAAGGTGGAATTGGTCTCACCAGCATCTTTCCACAATGGAAAAAAAATTGTAATGGCTCTATAGAATCATCAATCATCTCCAACTATGTCCCGATCAGTGTTCGTAATATCGATAATATCGGCCGATAATATCGGTATCGATGGTTAGCGATACAAAACCCTCCATAGATACAGAAAATACTAAAAAATTGCCAAAATCCATTTATTGTCCGATATATCACAAAATATCGTGAGATATCGCACGATAATCCCTGATATTGCAGATTTTCTGGTGACATCTCATTCGCATCTCATCCAGAAATTCCAAAAATATAGAAAAAAAAAAAATCTCTTACCTGTTCAATCTGCCAAAGAGAGTAGCTTTCGACTGGATTTGGGTGAATTCTGGAGAAATCCTCTCCAAAATCCGGCGAAATCATCGCCGAGATCCGGAGAAATCATCAATTTGGAAGAGATTTTAGGGTTTCGGGATGTCGGAACCCTCTATGCATCGAAAAAAATGGCATCTAGGCCCCTTTTTAATGAAATTTGGGGAAATCGGATTACGTACTAAGTTACACAGTACGCTCTTATCGTACCGAGTAAACTCTGTTGGGCCCACTGTGAATATATTTGGTTTATCCATATCGTCCATCCTTTTTTCTAGCTCATTTGAGGGGTTGAGCCCAAAATTGAAGCTTATACAAAGATCAAGTGGACCATAACACAGGAAACAGTGGAAATAATGATTTTCACTGTTGAAACCTTGCTAGGCCCCACAGTGATGTTTATTTGTCATCCAACTTTCTCGTACGATCACACAAACATGGATGAATGGAAAAAACAAATATAATCTTGATCCAAAACTTCTATGGCCCTCAAGAAATTTTCAACGGTAGACATTCAATTCACACTGTTTCCTGTGGTGTGGTCATTTTAGATTTTTATATGCTTCAATTTTGAGATAAGGCCCAAAAATCATATGGTAAAATGTATGGACGGATTGGTTAAAATACATAGATCATTGTGGACCCCACAGAGTTTACTCAGTATGCTTAGTGTACTGAGTTATTCAGTACCCAATCCGCCTCCGAATTTGGGTTGGCCGTTGTACTGCATACCACCGAGCAGACGGGTGTGTTGACATCACCAAGGTTTGTGGGTCCCATCATAAGGTATGCATTATATCCAAACCGTTTGTCCATTTCTCAAGATCGTCGTAAGGCTTGAGCCAAAAAGTAACACAGATTCAAAGATCAAGAAGACCACACTGCAAACAGAAGTGGGATATTGAACGTCTATCATTGAAACCCTTTGGAGGTTACAGAAGTGTTGGATCAATATGATATTTGTTTTCCCTCTTCATCCAGGTTTGTGTGACCTCATGAACGGATTGGATGAAAAATAAAAGTTATGGAGGGCCCTACGAATGTTTTAACGGTGAGAATCACTGTCCCACTGCTATTAGTGGTGTGGTCCACTTGAGCTTTGGATATGACTCATTTTTGGGCTCATGGTCTAAAATGATTTCTCCAAATGATTGAATGGTGTGGATATAATAGATACATTATTGTGGGGCCCATATAACTTTGAATAGTTCGTACAACTAGAGCCCGGGAGTAGCATTGGGACGCCGATTTCCAGTGAAAGCCTTTTGCTGGAACTTCCTGTGCAAGGATGTTGGGTGGGGCCCACCGAGATGTTTGTGAGAAATCCATCTCGTCCATACGTTTTGCGAGCTCATTTTAGGACGTGCGACCAAAAATGAGGTGTATCCAACATTCAAGTGGGCCACACGAGAGGAAAAAGTGGGCATTCAGTGAGCACCATTGAAGCATTCTCATGGCCAAAAAAGTTTTGTATCAAGCTATCTTTTTAGTGTTTTCACTTCGTCCCATTTGTAATGACCTTACAAACGGTTTGGATAGCATATAAACATCCGATTTTGGATATGTTTCAAAATTGTGCTCAACCCCTAAAATGAGCTGAACAAATGAATGGACGGCGTGGATAAACCACATACATTTATGGTGGGCCCAACAGAGTTTACTCAGTATGATAAGATCCAGTGTGGTGGCGGGAGTAGATTAGGTGAGACCTAGCCTCACCCAAGACCGTACAACCCATACGATGGGGCCCAACTTGTTGTGTGTATTCTGTATCCATTCTGTCCATCTGTTTTTTCATATCATCTTACAGCATGATCCCCAAGAATTAAGAAGATCCAATTATTAGGTGGACTTTACTCAAGGAAACAGTGGTGGATGAACACGGTACCATTAAAAACTTCTTAGGGTGCACCTAGATTTTCCCTATATTTTATTAGGCACCTAATTTGTTGATAACTTCACATAAGTTTGATTGAAGAGAGAAAACAATTATTGGCTTGATCTAAACTTTTGTGGCCCATTAATGGTCAATCACAATTGTTTCCTATGGTATGGTCCACCAGATTATTGGATATGCTTCATTTTTTGGATAATGTCCTAAAATGATATGACAAAAAATGGATGGACGGGGTGGATACTGAATATAGTTGTCTTAGTTCAATCGGACAATGCGTAGTTGAGGACCCTATACAAAGAAAACCTATTATGTCAACTTCTTTTTTGAGATTTTATTATTTGAAAGTGTGTATTAGGGTCTTTTTTAACAATCCCTGAAGTTTCATTGAAAATTTCAACAAAATTTCCAATGTTTCCCCATGTTTCCCGAAAAGTGTGATAAATTACGCGATACAAACGATATATCCTGTGCGATAACCGATACGTATTTGTATCCCAAGGGTGCGATACATTGCGCGATACCGATATTTTGAACATTGGTCCCGACAAGTCTTGAAGAAGCTGATGTTAAATCCATATTGGCTAGGCAGCTTTTCAAGGTCCACAAACTAAATTACATAATCAAGTTCCTGTCTGGAAACATCTCTAGATAACCAGTTGGCTTGAGTTTCGGAGAGATTCATGATTGGCTTGAAGATGTAAGAAAAGCTTTGGCCGAGAGCTTCAAGGAGGTCAACATTTTGCAGAAATGATTAATCAGGTGCTAGCGATGGCTGTTGGATCTTCTTGCTGGTTGCCATTAGGGCTATAGATGAACTGGAGATGTTCCTGGAATGCCTGGAGAGGAGGCAAAGGATCTGGAATTCTGATCATGCAAGTTTAAGCCAATTCGAGCTAGATTTTTGCTGGAGCCCTTCATTGTGGATTGCATCATGAAGCTTTTGTTTTGCCTTAGACCTCTCAACATGGAGGTAAATGTTAGTAGGAGATTGTTGAATGCCGGTCTGGATAGCAATGATGTCCTTTGTAGCAGTTTGGGTTCCCGAAGAATTGTTACCAACAGTAAGGCAATTCCACTTTTGGATTTGTGAAGTGCAACCAACAGGAGGGCGATTCCACTCTTTTAATTGCTTTCTCAATATCATTCAATTTTTGAATGTAAGTTGGGGTTGCTAGAAACCTCGACAACCAGCTAATTTGATGATCTCTTTAAAATTTTCCTGTTTGACCCCAAGATTGTTAAATTTGAATGGTCTTGGACCTTTGGTGGGCTCTTTACTGAGCTTACTGATCATTGTAGAGTGATTTGAAAGTTGGGGGGCCCAAGAACCTTGTGTGGTGATAGGGAATGCTTGGTTATCCTAGTTAACAAGGGCTTTATCAAGCTTGCAGGAAATCTGTTGATCCCAACATAGTGGTTCGAACAGGATATGTGGATATAAATGAGTGAAGATCCATAAGATTGCTTTGAAATATCCAACTATTGAACTCTTAGATAGCAATGGTCGCCAGGGATTTCTCCCAACCTTTCCGACCTTTCTGTAATGAAATCTAACCACGTCAGAATTGCCCATGGCAAGCCAATGCCCATTAATAAAAGATTTTGAGTGGAGATCCATGATTAGCGATGCTCGCTTTGTAAATTGTCTAGGGGCATGTCTATGGAACTTTTAGCGACTAAGCGGTCGATGAATTGGTTACCAGAAAGTAGGATGTTGATGTTGGGGCCTGAGATGAGCCACATTTTTCCTGTTGGGCTGCAAGAGTAGTTGGCATAGGCAAGTCATCCATGGATTATCTTGTAAGAATGGAGGTAGAAAGATCTTTCAGCTCATTTTTTTTTTCAGAATGCAGCCATGGAGATAATGTGCTTGCAAAGGAGATTTTCCTGTTGGACTGCAAAAGTAGTTGGCATAGGCCGGTCCTCCATTGATTACCTTGTAAGAATGATTTGAGGAAGAAAAATTCTTTAGTTCTAGTTTCCATAATGCAACTATGTAGACTGTGCTTGTGAAGGAGTTTTTCCTCTTTTTAGGTTTATTACACATGCTAACATTTGAAGCAAAGTTTCCATGCTCCTGCACCTAAATTTTGTTGCAACTTCCCTTCATGCTTCTCTAACCTATAGTCCATTCAGACCACGAATGTTCTAGGTACTCAATTGATTCTGAAAATCCTTTTATGTGATATTCTAAATAGCCAATATCAATACATAATAAGTCCTATTATGAGTGAGGATGACTTAATTACATAAACTACCAAGTCACAAGTGTAATGCATGGTAAACAGACTAATTGATAAAGTTATGTCAATGCAAATGAGTAATAAATTGTTAATACTAAGTGAATAACACTCACCACTAGTCACCACCAGAAAGAATTACATGCTGGCTATGGCCCAACCCAATTTGGGTTAACTTTGAACAACCCAAAAATGGGCAAAAAATGTGTAATATGTGGGAGTCATCCCACTAATGCATATACCTAATCTATGTACACCATTTCCCTCGAGAAATTTGAGGAAAGAATTGAAAAGAATTAGAATGAATAGTGCAGGCCTGATTTGGGTACACTTGAACGGCTTGAAAACAACTTAGCATTTATCTGTGGGATTCATGCCACTAATGCATATCCTTGATATAGATATACCATTCCCTCTCAAGAAATTTGAGAAAAAACACTTAAAGATAAATTCGGATGAATATAGCACAATTAATATTCAACTTCTTCCTACAAACCTTGATTAGTGAAAATTAATGAAATAGGCCCCATTCAGACACAGATCAAGCATGATTTGGTAGATCAGCTCTATTATGTTTGAATATAACAAAAACAGTAAGTGAAAGGAAAAGGTTTATCGAAAATTTTGATTTCTCCCAAAATGGTCTAAAACTGCTTTGGGCTTTTGATCGTCACTCAACTCCCCACCTTCGATCTTGTATTTAGGCAACCATATGGTGGAATTCTTCTTCTTCTTCTTCTTCTTCTTTTTGTTGATAAAATAGGTGAAAAAGGTGGAATTTTGACAATGAAAGGGGTCTTGTAAGCTTAATGTTGATGCTCGTTCATAATGGTACCGATATGGGGGTGTTATGACCCTTTTAAAAAAAAAAAAAAAAAAAAAAAATTTATACCGACCAGTTCTACCGTGTAACACATAATGCAGGTGATTGATATGACTATGTAAAAGCCTATACATAATCTGTTTTCAAAACGTGGCTCTCAACCCCAATGTTATTCACTGCAAACATAGGATGCAAGTGTGGATGAAGGTTCCAACGTGCTCTTGTACATGCTGATGTCTTCTATAATGAGTGCAACAGAGTTTATTTTTATTGGTGGTTATAGGAAAGGATCATGGTCATCCTTTTCCTTTGTGTAGCCCTCGGATAATTTGGATCCAACAAGAAGAGCAAATCTCCTTGGGATCATTTAGGCCTGTCCACCAGATGTAACCTGACGACTGGCCTCTCCTCTGATATAATCATACACAAACTTTAGGAAGAAAATGATCTCTACCCAGTACTTGCACGCATCGTTGCTTAAAGTTTGAGTTGTTAATTCTCAGATCCACTTGTTAGTTCTTCTGGACTGAAGGCAATTGATTGACAGTGGTCGAGCTCTTCCCACTTCTGTTGAGGTGACGCGGTCCTTGTTGCATATTAGTGATCTCGTAATGCAGCTAATATATATGTGCTAGATCACTAGATTGAGAATGTTCTTGATACCATATCCTGCATATCCTTTGAGTTCTTAAAAACAATAAACCACGACTGATTCTGAGCTGCATAGATTGAAGGAGCCTGGACATAATTATCTATAGCTGCCTCATTCTTGTTACTGGAGTGGAGGCAATTGACTAACAATGGTCGAGCTCTTCCCACTTATGCTGAAGTGCCGCAAAATAGTCTTTCAAAGACATATATAAGGCGCTAGATCATCATTTTGATTATACATCTTTGCAACCAGTGTTCGAAATATCGGTATCGCACAATGTATATCGCCCTTGGGATACAGATACGTATCGGTTATCGCACGGGATATATCGTTTGTATCGCATAATTTATCGCACTTTTTGGGAAACATTGGGAAAATGGTTGAATTTTTCAATGAAACTTCAGGGATGGTTAAAAAAGACTTTAATACACACTTTTAAATCATACCATCTCAAAAAAAAAATAAAAATGCACATAATAGGTTTCCTTTGTATAGGGTCATAAGCCATGCGTTGTATAATTGAACTAAGTCAACTATATTAAAATATAATGTATAACATTTATAAATGTATCAAAACACAACTAAGTGGACCCCACCACAAAAATAGTAGGGATGGTGACACCCACCGTTGAAACCTTCTTAGGGCCCACCATGATGTTTATTTGAGATCCAACTTATTTGAGGTTACACAAACCTGAATGAGCTTTCAAAATGGATGGATAGTGTGGATGTAAGGCACATACCCTACATTGTCCCCCATAGTTAGGGATCCAACGAGTGGGACGCAGGTCGTGTATTGACGTTGCCAGTAGCGAGGTGGCTACTAGATAATGCTCTGTGAGCCCCACCACGATATATGTTTTATCCATATGGTCCATCTATTTTTTCAGGTCATTTTAGGGCATGTGGCCAAAATTGAAACATGTCCAAATCTCAAGTGGACCACACCATAAGAAAACAATGGTGATTAAACACTCACCATTAAAAACTTCATAGGGCCCACCGTAATGTTTATTTTGCATCAAACTTATTGATTAGGTCACACAAACCTAGATGAAGGGAAAACACAAATATCAGCTTCATCCAAAACTTTTGTGGCCCTCAGGAAGTTTTTAATGGTGAGCCTTCAATCACCACTGTTTCCTTTAGTGTGGTCCACATGAGATTTTGATCTACCTCATTTTTGGGCTAATGTCCTAAAATGATTTGAAAAAATGGATGGATGGCACGGATAAAACACAATCTTCTTCCATAGGTTTGGATGGCATATAAACATCAAGGTGGAGCCTAGGAAGGTTTCAACGGCACGAAACTTCGTCTAGTTTTCCTTCTCCTATGGCTGTCTTGAGTTTTGGATCCACCTGATTTTTTGGTCTCATGTCCTAAAATGATCTGGACAAACGGATGGACTGTGGATTTTTCAGAAACATCATCGTGGGCCCCACCTAACAATCCAACATAGAAACTTCCCGCGAAAATAATCCACGTACCACCATTTTTGCGCCCGATCGTGCTACGGAACCAACATGTGCGTGGGACCTGACCGGGGCCCTTGCCATTATGTATGTGTTGTATCCACACTGTCCATCCATTTGGAGAGATCATTTTAGGGCCTGAGCCAAAGAATTAGGTCGATCCAAAGCTCAAGTGGACCCTACCACAGATAACAATGGGGCAATGACACCCATCGTTGAAACTTGAAACCACTTCTTTGGCGTCCACCATAATGTTTATTTGAGATCCAATCTGTTCATAAGTTCATACAAATATGGGCGAAGGTAAAACACAAATATTAGCTTGATCGAAAACTTTTGTGGCCCTCACAAAGTTTTTAATGGTAGGAGTTCAATCCCCGCTGTTTTGTGTGGTGGGGTTCACTCGAGCTTTGGATTTGACCCATTATTTGTCTTATGACCTAAAATAATCTCTTCAAATGGATGGTCAGAATGGATATACAATACATACATCTATGTGGGCCCCACCGTAAGGGCCACACCATTTTTAGTGTAGCAAGTCGCATCGAATCCACTTTCTGGGCGTGGATTAGGTGTTACGCGGGTAACTACATAGCTGGTGTTAACCTTAATGTAGGGCCCACCTTTGATGATATGTTGTATATCCACTTCGTCCATTCGTTTTTATAGATCATTTTAGGACGTTTTCCGAAACATTAAGTGCATCCAAATCTCAGGTGGACCACACCACATGAAACGGTGATTATTGAACGTTCACCATTAAAAACATACCAAGGCCTACTTTAAGTAGATCATTAATGTTTATTTGTCATCCAACCCGTTGATAAGGTCAATCAAAACTGGATGAAGGGAATATACAAAGATTAGCTTAAACCAAAACTTTTGTGGCCTATAAAATACTTTTAATGGTCATTCACCACTTTTTCTGGTGTGGTCCACTTGAGATATGGATTTGCTTAATTTTTCGTATAACGTCCTTAAATGATATGAAAAAACGGATGGACGACCTGGATAAAACATATATAGCAATATGAACCCCACAGATCTCGTGACAGACCGTGTGTGATAGATACATCTCGTCTGTCTATATGGCATCCCTTAAAAAAGGTATGCAAATTGCATCCTACCACCGCCTGTCTCCAGAGGGGAACGGGTAGCAGCTTTGATTGGCCACCGTGATGTATGGGTCTTATCCACACCGTCCATCCATTTTTTCGTATCATTTAGGGTATAAGCCCAAAAATGAGGAAGATCCAAAGCCCAAATGGACCACACTATAGGAAGCAACGGTGATAACGATTCTCACAGTCGAAACTTTTCCAGGGTCCACCGTGATGTTTATTTTCCATCCAACCTATTCATAAAGTTACGTAGACTTGGATGAATAGAAAACACAAATATCAGCTCCATCCAAAACTTCTGTGGCCCCAAGAAGTTTTCAACGGTAAGAGTTTAACCCCCATTGTGTAGTCCACTTGAGCCTTGGATCTACCTCATTTTTGGGTTTATACCCTAAAATGATACGAAAAAAATGGATGGACGGTGTGGATAAGACCCATACATCACGTGGCCACTCAAAGCTGCTGCTCGTTCCTAGATGGAGATGGCGGGGGTAGAATGCAATTTGCGTCCTCAAAAAGGCTTCCGAAGACATTCTCGCAAAGAGATAGGGTTCTGGTCATTCTGGAACCCTAAAATCCTACTCTCTGAACAATCCCTCAAATCCCTGCGAGTTTTGGCAAACCGCTAGCTCTCGATCGAGTGGCCCACCAAATTCAGCTTCCGTTTGCAATCTTATTCCACAGGCATCAAAGTCCCCTCTTATGTAAGATTTTCCCTCTTTTTTAAATTTCCAAAGGAATCAGATGGGTTTCGTCTCGCTGGGCAGCAATAACGATAATATCGGCCGATGGTATCGATATTAGGAACACTGCTTGCAACCATGTCTTGTATCTCCTTCACAGATTTTACAAATAAACCAAGACTAATACTAGGCTGCATGGATTGGAGGAGCCAGGACATAATATCAGGTTTACACTTTCCCAATCATAATGGGATGGATCATCTGTAGCTTCTTCATTCTTTCTATTAGTGATGTAACACAACTTCATACTTCTAATAAACATCTTGGCGCTGAGACCATTCTAAAATTATTTCGATCTAGCTTGGTAGTAGTGATCATCAACCAACGGTGGTGGTCTTGTTGGCTCGACTCCCCAAAAATGAGGGTCTTTTGATCATCATAAATCACACCATCTCCCATGATGATACTGGTAACGATAGTGGCTATGGGCCTATGGCCCACTTAGTCTTGGGATGTTTTAGGGACATAATTTTTGTGTAAGGGGCATTTTCGGTATTTTTGCTTTTATTTACTTAAGGGAACTTTGTAATTTCATCCATTTATATAATAATATAAGAGAAATGTGGGAATATGAGCCCTAGCTCTTAATTCTCTTTTCTCAAGTTTCTTCTCTCATGTTTCTCCTTTTCATCTTTTCTTCTACTTTTCTTTTCTATACCAATTTACATGGTATCAGAGCCATCCTAGAGGTGGTTTGGACTCCTTAATTCCTCCCAATATAATCTAAGTTGTTGGATCTTTTTTCTTGAGGGCCTTCCAACATGTCAGGGGCTGATCAGACTGTAAAGGGGAGGAGCGCGTTTCCTCATCCATTTGTGCAGAAAACATGTTGTTTTCTGTGTTGTTCCTTTAGTAGAATGAAACCCTCACGAAAAGAAGTGTACATGCCTTGTCGAATTATAAAGGCTTGCTTCTTTCTCATAAGGTGATGTTAAAATCGTTTGTTTAAAATTGTTGAGTTATGTGGAGGCAGTTCTTTTGATAGAATATTCTCTCTTGTTAAGTCATATGCGATGTGGGTTTGGTATTGATGTCGATTATGGTGATAATGGGTCAACAATCTTTGTGTTATTTTGTTGTGGAAGTATACTTGTGTGTGGATCTCCTCTTGGATCATCGTTTCTCTTTTGGCTTTGAAGCGAGTTGATTGTAGAATATCTATGGAGCCCAGTGTTCGAGTTGTCGGTATTGCTACAAGTTTCGCTGGCCGGAGATAAAGATATAATATCGTTATCGCCGATAATCGGAAATGCAGGGAAAAAGGGGGAAACATGGAGAAAATGGTGGAATTTTTTAGTGAAACTTCAGGACATGCCTAAATACACATATTTACATATTCAAGAATGAAAAAATTGCAAAAAGAATGCATTAAACTAGAAGTTTCCATTTAATGGGGGCAAAAAAGCATGCGTTGTTGTAAGAAATCACTCAAATAGTAATCAAAATGAGTTCATATTATACAAATGCAGCTGACATACAGTAATTAAGACATGTAAAAGTAAATGAACTCAAAGATGCCAAATCAAGGATGGATTAGATTATCCAATCAGTGTGGTATTTGATACTCTGGCTACGTATGACACTTGATACCTAGCATTTGAAAATGGTACATGTGGCAAATTCTAATATAATCTAAACCGTGTTTTCGCTTCATCAAGATCTGTGTGACCTAATCAAGAGGTTAGATGGCAAAAAACAAAACCATTACAATGGCTCTATGAAGTTTTTAATGGTGGGCATTTAATCACCACTGTTTCCTTTAGTGTGGTCCACCTGAGATGCAGTCATGCAGATCTGTCTCATTTTGGACTCATGCCTTAAAATTATCTATCAAAATAAATGGACGACATTGATAAAATATTTATCATTATGATAGCCCCACATAACATCAACCCATCAATCCACGGATACAAACAAGTGACACGTGCGCACCCTATTAATCAGTACGCTTATCGTACTGAGTCAACTGTGTGGGGCCCATTGTGATTTATGTATTTTATCCACCCCATCCATCCATTTTACAAGATAATTTTAAGGCTTGATCCCAAAGATGAAGCATATCCAATGCTCAAATGGACCACACCACAAGAAACAATGTGAATTGAACATGCCTACCATTGAAAAATCATTAGGGGCCACAAAAGTTTTGGATCCATGTCATTTTTGTATTTTACCTTCATCCATCTCCGTGTGATCTTATGAACAACTTGGATGACAAATAAACACCACTGTGGGCCATAGCGCCTAGGAAGGTTTCAATGGTAGGAATTGTTGTCCCCACTGCCTTGGCGGTGTGGTCTACCCTAGCGTTGGATCTACCTCATTTTTGGGTTTACTACCTAAAATGATCTCGCTAAATGGATGGACCATGTGGATATAACACATACATCATGGTGGGGTCCACAGAACTTGGTGACGTACACACGCCATTGACGTTTGCACCCGCACACCACGTTAAAAGGAAACGGATTGCGTACTGAGTAACTTAGTAGGCTAAGCATACTGAGTAAACTTTGTGGGGTCCACCGTGATTTATGTATTTTATCCACTCCGTCCATCCATTTTAATAGATAATTTTTGGGCTTGAGCCTAAAAATGAAGTATATCCAAACCTCAAGTGGAACACACAATGGGAAACAGTGTAAATTGAACATCTACTGTTGAAAATTTCTTAGGGGCCACAGAAGTTTTGGATCAAGCTTGTATTTGTGTTTTCCCTTCATCCATGTCCCTGTGATCTTATGAACAGGTTGGATGACAAATAAACATCAGTGGGCCCAAGAAATGTTTCAATGGTGGAAGTTATTATTCCAACTGTTTCCAATGGTATGGTCCACTTGATCTTTGGGTATGCTTAAATTTTGGTCTCAACCCCTAAAATAATATGGAAAAACGGATGGACAACGTGGATAGACCAGATACATTCAAGGTGGGCCTAATAGAGTTTACTCAATACGATAAGAGCATACTGAGTAACTCGGTACGCAATCTGCTTTCCGCGTAAAAACCGGACGCGGATTAGATACTGACAGGTTGAGTAGCGAGACTCCCTACACGTCACCAAGGTCTGTGGACCCCACTATGATGTACGTGTTGTATCCACAACGTCCATTCATTTAGAGATATTATTTTAAGGCATTACCTAGAGAACGAGGCAGATCCAAAGCTTTAGTGGACCCCACCACACAAAATAGCGGGAAGATTGATGTACACTGTTGAAACCTTCCTAAGGCTCACCATAACGTTTATTTTCCATCCAATCTATTCATAAGGTCACAAAGACCTGAACGAAGAGGAAAAACAAATTTCATATTGATCCAAAACTTCTATGACCCCAAAAAGTGTTTCAATGGTAGATGTTCAATTTCCCACTGCTTTTTGCAGTGTGGTCCACTTGGTAGTTAGATCTGTCTTATTTTTCTTCTAAAGCCTTAAGACAAGCTCGCCAAATGGATTGACGGTCTGTATATAGCACATACCTCATGATTAGACCCATTGAACTTGCTGACGTCAATACAACAACTATGTAGCTGGTACACCAGCCAATCCGCTTCCGTCCGTAGCTTAATCCGCGTCCTTATATCGTTGAGCCTCAAAATAAAGAAAAAAAAAAGAAAAAAAAAAAGAAGAAAACCCTGAAATGTCGTTTGTGAGGGATTCTTGCCGATGAAAGGGGGTTTTTGAGGGAGGGTTTCGAAACCCTACATCATTCCCAAATCGCGAGGAAATTCTCAAAAATGTTGATTTTTCGCCGAAATTTCAAGTTTCCAATCGAAAAAGGAAAGGGAATTTTGAGGTTTTTCTTACCTCTTTGCAATGTTCGAAGATCGATAGGAGGCAGTCTTCCGAGTTGTGAGTTCCGATTAACCAGGTACGCGATCACTCTCACGTATTTACAAAAACAGCGAAATCAAAGCGATTTTTTGAAAATTTTTTTTCCCTTATATTTACCTATTTATCGAAAAAATAGGTTGTCGGCTACAATTTTCCATTGATAGGTTACGTGGTTGGTGGCTACGGTCGATATTCTCGGCGATAATCCAAAATTATCGACAATATCTCCGATTTTTCGCCGATAATAGGGAGAGAAACGAAAAATTGGGGTTTCGGTATCGCTAGACTAGCGACACCGATATTATCGGTGATAATATCGACATTTCGTCGACAATTTGAACACTGATAGAGCCCAAAAGTACAGTTGTTGGTTTCTCATCTCTTGAGGAAATGTCCGGTCCCTCCTTTAATGCATCAATAACTTTTGTGAAGTTGAATGGAAAGAATTACCTTGTGTAGGCCAAATTTGTTGAGGTGTTTCTCTTAGATTGCGAAAAGGATCAGTTCCTCACGGATCCCAAGTAAGCGGAATCTGATCCAAAATACAGGCAATGGATGTGTGAGGATGTCCAAAATACAGTGATTCGGTTTTCTTAAGCATAACAAAGGGCATTTGGGATACTGTAAGGAAGATGTATTCCTCAGAATAGAATGTTTTTCGAGTGTATCAGTTGTATGAGGAATTCTTTTCCTTTTAAAAAGGGGACAAGCGCCTTGGTGAATATTTCCCAAAGTTGACTAGAATGTGAGAAGAACTGGCCATATATCATCTCATTACCTCAGGTGTCACCCTTATGAAGAAGCAGTGGGAAGATACAAAGGTAGTAAAACTTTTATTTAGATTGCCCGAGGAATATCAATCAACAAAGGATCAGATTTTGGGAGGTGTTTCCATTCCTTCAGTGGTAGAAGTATACGCAAGACTTCAAAAAGTCTCCCTGGTAAATGAATTTGACAACTCTCAGGTTTGTGCATATGATAAAACGACATTGGCCTCTTCATCTGGTTATTCTACCATTTGTGGAGGCTGTGGTGGTTGTGTTGGGCGTAGTCCTCCCTGTGGTGGCAGATGTGATAGATTCCCAGAGGGGGAGGTAGAGGCGGTGGTAGAGGAGAGCGTACTTGTACTCATTGTGGCCTGACAAATCATACGGTGGTCTTCTGTTGGGATATTCATTGAAAACCCTCAAGGACTAACCAAGTTTTTATGGTTGAGGACACTTCTTTAGATAGTATATCCACTACTCTTACTTCGTTTGGTGGCGATCAGATCAGTGTTTCGCTATCTCGGGAGGAATTTGCATGTTTTCTTTCTTCTTCTAGTGGCTTTACATCCAACAATGCTGCATCCACCTCTACAACCACTTTCGCTTAATCAGGTAAAGCATGTCTTTTGTCATCTTCCTCCCCATCTTGGATCATTGTCTCTGGGCCGTTCGACCTTATCTTTGGTAATTGTAGTTTCTTTTCTTCCTTTAATTGTGCTTTATCAAATATGTTGGTTACTATAGTTGATGGCATGTTGTCTAATGTCATTGGTGTTGGTACTGCTTAGCCTAATGCATCAGTACCCATGTCTGTCTATTCTGTATGCTCCCAATTTTCCTTAGTCTTTTATCTAAAAGTAAGTTAACAAGATCTTTGAATTGTTATGCGTTCTTCTTTCCTTCTTATTATGTGTTTCGGGATCTCATGATGGGTAGGACGATTGATGAAGGTCATGAGATGAATGGTTTGTACTATTTGGAGAAGGAACCAGTAGGTGCGGCAATATTTCCTATAGATCCGGCAATTCAATGACATTGTCGCTTGGGACATCCTTCTCCTTAGAATCTATAGATTCTCATTTCATCTCTTCCTATGAGTTCGAAGCATGTGAGCTGAGTAAACATCATAGAGTCCACTTCCCTTCTAGAATTAAGTTAAAATGTGACGTTCCTTTTAAATTAGTCCATAGTGATGTGTGGGGACCATCTCAAGTCCATAGTTTATTAGGTTTTAGGTACTTTGTTATCTTTATCGATGATTATTCCAAAAGGACTTGTTATATATTTGGGTCGGGTTACGATAAACTTTTGCCTCGTTCCATTAAGTGTATTTTTCTAGGATATTCTCATACTCAAAAGGGTTATCGATGTTATTCCCCTATACTCAAGAAACATTTTGTGATTGTTGATGTCACATTCTTTGAAAACGTTCCATTTTATATTAAAGATGAGCATACTGTTGAAGTCACAACCGTGGAAACTCCCTTGCCAAATGCATTTCCTTCAGAATTGGATGTTGAGATGCCACTGCCAACTTAGAAGGATTTTACGCAGAATTACTACAGGAAAAAAAGGAGAAAAGAGACATTACAAACCATTCCTCTTCAGTCCATACAATCTACTACTGTGCCCGTGTGAGGTGGTACCCATGTGATTTGGGGCCCACGAGGGGGGTTCGGGCGAAGTCGTAACCCACGAGATGTGGGGCCTGGGCTATGAGATAAATGGATTGATTCGCCATGAACTAACAGTTCGAGCTTTTAGAACAAGTGGTTAATTGTCCTACATCAAATTGGTATCAAAGTGAGAGGTCTTGTGTTTGAGACTCCTCATCGGGGGTGATTTATGCAGAGGCATTTTCACACAGGGCTCGAGTGGGGTTGCCTATGGAATGCAAGGGAACACTCGGGGTGGGCGGCCCGTGTGAGGCGGGTGGCTCGTGTGAGGCTGGCCCCACTCGTGTGAGGCGGTACCCATGTGATTTGGGGCCCACGAGGGGGGTTCGGCCAAGGTCCTAACCCATGACATGTGGGGCATGGGCTATGAGATAAATGGATTGATTCGCCATGCTCTAACAGTTCGAGCTTTTAGAACAAGTGGTTAATTGTCCTACATCAGAAACATGGGGAAACGGTGGAAAATTGGTCGAATTTTTTAATGAAATTTCGGGGATTGTCAAACAAGACATCAATGCACACTTAGAAATCAAAATATTACAAAAAGCAAGTCCGCATAATAGGTTTCCTTTATATGGGGTCCTAATCTATGTGCTAACTGAACTGATGCAAGAATATTCAAAGTCAATTTATATAATTTATAAATATAAGAAGACATGTATGGAAATGCAAGCAATACATTCAAAAGCAAGAGAAGTAGAAACTAGAAACATACCTATGAATGATGTGTGTGGCTGTCTCAGTCCCACATAGAGCTGTGTGGTGGCTCAAAATCACCATCTCTGTCTCAACGAGGCTAGATATAGTATTGTTGCTCTACAAACTGACAATACTATGCCTAGTTCATAATAGAATGATACCAGGGAAGATACTCTAACATAACGTTCATACCCGTTCTCTCCAATTTGAGAAAATTTGGGAAAATTTTGAAATTTCCCAATTTTCTGCAAATCGGTCCATCTTCCCCAAATTCCAAAATTAAAGTTTATGTGATGATGATTTCATCAGACATTCCTAAATACGCTAAAATAAGGGACAATTGACCACTGATTGAAGTGGAATTTAATTAAATTTTAATTATAGGATTAATTTGTTTCGAAAAATCCCCATATTGCCAAGAATCGACAAATCGCTACATACATTTTTTATTTCACGTTTGGGGACTAAGATTACAATCGATTTGGGAAAAATTGGGGAAATTTTAAAATTTCCCCAAATTTCCATGAATCGGAACATCTTTGCCGAAATCTGAAAATTATAGTGCATGTGATAATGATTTCAACAAATGCTCGTAAATACGCTGAAATGGGGGCCAATTGACTGATAAGTGGACTTTTGAAAGAATATATATTTTTTAACATTTTAAATTAAAAATATTTTTCCTCGAAAGATCCCCAAATTACCAAGAACTACTAGATCAGGTTACACATATTTGATTGTCTTTGGAGTCAAAGACTGCAACCGATTTAAGAGAAATTGGGGAAATTTTGATTTTTCCCAATTTTCCGCAACTAAGCTCATCTCTGCCAAATCTCGAAATCGAAGCTCTGATTCCATGATTTTTCCATGCAAAATATGAAGAATAATGAATTTGTAACCATTTGACATTGATTCACAAAAAAAGGGATCGAAAATAAAAAATGTTCACCAGATTGAAAATGACCCCAAATCGGCCTAGATCTTGATTCCGACTCGAATTTGGTGTTTTTCTTCGAAGAGATTCATAAGGATGCATTGATATCCGCAATAGATTTGTTTAGAAGCGGAGAGAAATCAAGAAAAAGGGATTTGGGTGGTTTTTTTTTTTTTTTTGAATTTTCTCCCCTCAGACCTGAACTTCTCATGCATTCATGCGATATTTGTTGATATCAATAGATATTGTCGATTCGATGTATTTTTTGTAAAGGATTGGCCGGAATACCTTGTGATATTTCGCGATATTTGCGATACCATGCGATATATTGCAATATATCCCACAATACAAAAAAAATTTAGACTCTACTTGTGCGTTTTGTATCGCATAGGTGGGATACATGAAAACATTGCTAATAATATTGGTCTAACTGGGTCGTCAATTGATGTTGCTTGTCCAGGTGGGTCATTGGTTACTGCCGGTGTGGGCGGCTGGATTGCTAGGGGCTTGTGGTGCTGGCGGGGCTGGTGATGGGCTACCGGTTGTTGGAAAGGAAAATGAAAAAAGAAAATAAAAGGACAAAGGAGAATAAAATGTGTGGGAGAGAAAAGGTTGTAGTAGACTAATTGTCTCTTTCCCTAAGCACCATATTAATAAAACCCTAATAACAAAATAACATGGTGTCCCATAGGAGCACCTAAAACTGTATACCATAGCAACAATAATAACCCCTATTGCACCCACACGTAGATCCATAGAAACACACATACATTCTCTTAAAGTATAGCTTTCTGGGTCTTTTGTAGAGGATGAAGCTTTTACCTAGTGTGGGTAATGGTGCAGCAGGAAGAGCAAGATTGTGGTTTCTAGTGATAGATGATTGCTTGCTCAAAGATTCCCCCATCCATAATGATGGAGATCTTGTTGCTTCATGGATATCGATATTCAACTTCAACATAGATCCTATTGAAGCTTGTTTAAACCAGTTTTTTAAGTATCGACAATATCGGCCGATATATCGATATATCTTGTATCCCACCCATGCAATATGAAACACAAATAGTGGGATATATCCCACTCGTTTGATTTGGTGAGCGTTTTTTATTTTCGATCTTTTTTATTTTTTATTTTTTCCTGTAAATAATGTTAGATCAGTGTCAAATTGTGACAAATCCATGATTTTTAATGCTTTGGGAGCTTCGATTTGGAGATTTGGAGGAGATGGGTTGAGTTGCGGAAAATTGAAAAAAAATAAAAAAATTCCTAAATTCTCGCAAATCGGTTGCAATCTGTGTCCAAACATAAAATCAAACATGTATGTAACCTGATCTAGTGATTCTTCTTTTGCTTTTGAATGTATTGCTTGTGTTTCCACATGTCTTCTTACATTTATGAATTATATGAATAGACATTCAATATACTTGCATCAATTTAGTTAGACAATATATGGATAGATTTTGGTTCCTTACTCATGCGTTAGTGGTAGACTCACAAGAGTTTTAACATGAGGTCATGGGTTTGAGTACCCATTGTGGTGAAAAACCACTGTGGTGTGAGTGTGTGGGTGTGTGTGAGGAGTGAGTGCGTGTAAAAAACCAAGAAAAAAACAAAAAAAAAAGGACCCCATACAAAGAAAACCTATTATATTATGTGCACTTGTTTTTTTTAATGTTTTGATTTATAAGTGTATTGATGTATTTTTTAACAATCATCGAAGTTTCATTGAAAAATTTGACAAATTTCCCAATGTTTCCCTATGTTTCCAACAACAACGATGCATTACACGATACAACTAATATATCCCATGCAATAATCGATACGTATCTGTATCCCAAGTGTGTGATACGTAACGCGATATCGATGTTTCGAACACTGGTTCAAACCTTTTGTTCAACTAGAACTACAGGTAGAGTTGTGCACGAGTCGAACCGAACCGAGTCGAGCTTGGCACAGCTCGACTTGGCTCAACCACTAGCCGACCCCAACTCAAACTCGGCTCGGCTCGTTCCTCGAGCCTGACTAGTCAGCTCGACTCGGTTCGGTCAGCAACTCGGGCCAGCTTGTGCCGAGTTCGAGCCTGTGCGGCATTTTCTCAAACACATGGAATGCACCTTCAATTTCTCACAATATGCAAAACAACAACAACAGTTTACAGGAATTTCATCAAACACTCAGTAGGTAGCATAAAAATCAAGATGAAGGGTATTTTTATCATGTAATGCTTTTTTGGGTAGTGATTTGTTTCATATCTATACATTCCTTGCCACCATCCAATCCCGCGGAGAATGTATGCACCTGTAAAACACTTCGTTGAATCATTTCATCAAACACTCGGTGAACAACATCAATATCAAAATAACCGAGTCACTGAACTGGTTCGATCTGAGTTTGATTCGAGTTGAGGTTCTATCCGAGTCGATTCGAGCTCGGACAAGCTCGAACTTGGCTCGAAACTTTTTTGAGCTCGACTCGGCTCAAACTCAATTTCGAACCGAGTCGAATCAAGCTTTTTCGAGTCGAGTCGAGTCGAGCGAGTTAACTGAGCTAACTCGGTTCGTGTACAACTCTGACTACAGGTTTAAGTTTGGATATGTCACCCAAGTTCAGATTTTTTGAGGCCCTTTATTTCAGGTTATTGGACCGTCTATCAAGGATTACATGATTTTCCATGCCCACAATGGCCCCGTGCCAAGGATTCTAGAGCATTCAAGAGGGCCATGAAACCTAAATAGGAAGAATCCTTTGTCCGAGGAGATGATTTTTGTAGTACCTTGGATCCTCGGACTTTAGAGACCATGGCTTTTAGCTTTAGATTGTCCGGTCTCCTTCCAACAATTTAGTGGGTCCATAGCTTTGTAGCAAGCTTTATCATAGCTGTGTTGTTAGTGGAGTGGGGATAAATTCTAGGCAGCGGCCAACAAGAGCTTTCTGACTCTGAGAGTGTTGGCAAGGGAGATTTGCTGATTGGTCACACGATAGGGGTGGTCTTGGTGACAGCTTGACAGGTGATTAGATGACAGGCCATGTAGAGGGACTTCCTTGGAAATTTCCAAGATAATTGGTAAGGGAGGCGATGTGACAACTCAGGTCCTAGGTTCTCTGCCATCGGGATTCGAACTCTGACAAGTTTGTGAGGCTTGTTAATGGGGGTCTGACACATTCTTGGTTCTGATCAAGGTAGACTGAACGCATTTCTTGGTTCTGATGAAGGTTGACTGACTGGTTTGTGTGTTCAGAAGAGACTTAACTACCCTTGTCGCTCATCTCGGGATCAGATGCTGAAGGGACTGGAAGTGAAGCATGGTTTTCCAGGTAGCAGAATGCTATTCTGGTGCCCAAGAAAATCCCCAAGGTGTAGGCTATAGGTATTTGGATAAGTGAATTAGCATGCATGGGGTGGTTTGCACTTAGATTTCTCATGGTTCTTTGTTAGGGCTTGTATTTAATGTTGTCTTGTCAGGAGCAAGCCTTCGGTTGTTTGTTTGGGTGTGTGGGGCCAAGGGGAATGGGATGAAAGGGAATGCAAGGTTTAGAGGTATAGGGAAAATGTAAGTGAGTTCAAGAGCTAACTTGGAGAGCAAAAGAGAGGACAGAGTGGTGGCTTGCCATTAGAGAACTTACTCTTACTGAGATCATCATTCTGGTTTTCAAACCTGTTTTTTGGATCCATGCAGTATATAATACGGTACTTAAGAACTTGTAGTTACTCTGAAATAAAGATCTAGCATTTAATCATATCAACAAAATGAGTTGTTAGGTGACATGCATTTCCAGGATGATACAAACTTGCCATTTGTGTCATCCTCTGTAGATGTTCTACAAGTTCTACCTTTTCAGTAAATTTTCAAAGTTTAAATCAAGGTATTCCAAAATGGTTACGCAACAGTAATGGTGGTGACCGTTATGCATGAAATGGTTACGCAATGGTAACGGTAGTAACTGTTATGCACAAAATGGTTACGCAACGGTAACAGTGGTAACCATTATGCATTATGGGGCCATAATGGCCGGTACTGAAAAAAAATGTCCTGTAATGACCCCGTAACAGTCCATTATTGGGCCAAAACATGTTTTTATGGAATACCTTGGTTTTAAAGATTGTTCTGCTGCAGTCAACAACTCATTCCTTGTCATACCATTTGAAATGATGCTTTTTCTCCAGGCAGACCCAAGGTATCTCTGGAACAATTACATGTTGGAGGTGCTCATAGAGAAAAAGGTGAGAGATGTAAATCATCCAGTGCTTTGGAGATGTAGCGTAATGATTTTGCTTTAGTGTTGTTGTATGTGTTGTTTGTACTCGAGTGGCTTCTAAAACCTTTTCATTGTGCCCTATATATGCAGCTTGATCCGTACTTACTTCCCATTGTCCAAGGAAGTATCCTAAAAATTTGCATACTTTTATCTTCTGTTGGCTGTTAAGTGAAGCAGGTTAATTCTACCTGCTGCTTCAATCCAACTAATGTAAGGCTAGGTTTAAGTGTTCCTTGATCCATCCCTTAACTCCTCACCAGGTTTTCAGAACTTCCAAGCAGCAATTGGAAAAGATATCATTGATGTTACTCTGATTGCAAGGAGATGCACAAGGAGAACAGGTACCAAAAAACATTTAGAATCACTACCTCTTGTATTGTGAGTTTCGTTTTTGTATTTTTTATTTTTTATTTATTTTTATCCCTTTGTTGTTCCACTTGCTTTCATTAAGTACAGTTTTGGGCACCATCCATTCAGTCAACATGAGGTAGTCATTTCAGTATGGTTTTGGACATAGCTACATTATAATATTATTTGCTCCTCACGGTGCTTTCTATTGCAGTTCCATATCTGAAGCATCTTTTTATTTTTCTTTTTTTGTTGATTTTACTATATCTGTACATGATTTCATGGGTTGGTGTTGGACACAGCGCTTCAAGATGTCCCATCTGCCAATGCTTTTGTATAAATACATAAAAATACTGATTAACTAGTATATGAATTATTTGAGTAAAATAGTAAGTGGTTACGTATCCGTCTATGCCTATGCACTTGTTGTACAGTGTTGTACCCATATTCTTTTATGTACTAATATTGATAGTCGGCAGCCTTTGTTCGGAATTTGTAATTTGGTTCCTGCGATGTATGTAATTCCCCCCCCCCCCCCCCCCCCCCCAAATAAATAAATAAAAATGTAGTACATCTACATACAATGCAATAATTTATTCAAAATATTAGAAGTGTATAATTTTTCTCGAACATCATATCCATGCAATATGGACATTGCCAGCACCCACATATACCTGTTTATTTAACAAAACCTTTCTACAAGTTGGATTAATGGTTGGGACCTGTGGTAGCTGCCAAATTCTTCAGACCAACCCAGATGTCAGTGCTGTACAGTTCGTGTTGTTCAGATGCATGATGAGGCAGTTTAGCCTCGAGCTTAGGACCTGAACTAGATTTTAGGTTAGGTCATAGTTATTGTGTACAAATGAGCTAAATTGGTTTGTAACTTCAAACTGTTGGGAGCTGGTGGTGTTCACTACTTATTATAGACGGTGGTTTATGATGAAGGCTTTTATTTATTTATCACAAATTATATTAACTTTGTTGACGTAGTGTGTTTGAAGCTGACCCCATATAGCTGGGAGAAGGCTATGTAGATGATGATAAGATGGTAACAAGGTGTGCTGTATTGGTTTTGGAGGGCATAACGGTGCCCACTGAAACTGATGCGCACAATGGCTGTAACGGTCATTTTTTTAATGGAAAGAGCTCCAAAAAATGTCAGAAAATCCAGAATATTGATGGGATTCCAAATATGTAATTCTTTTGTGGTTTTAACATGTTTATGATGGTGTAATGGGCCACTCGTTGATAAGCATATTATCTTGGTCTATCTGATGATTTTATTAACCCGATAAGCTTAAGTTGACCCCAAATTGGCCCAAAATTCATACAAGCTATAACACTCATCCACTCATCCAGTAATGCACATCTCCAAGCATTTGACATCATTCTCCCAAATTAATTTTAAGAGAAAATCAAAATTACATTTGAATAAATAATGCCGCCGATTTGGGGGACCACTTGATTGCCCCGAAATCTGGCCCTCATTCCACTAAAGCATTTGACATCATACTCCTTAAGAAATTTTGAGAAAAAAAATTAGAATTAAAATTTGATGAATAGTGTCTTCAATTTGGGGGACCACTCAAATTCCCGTAAATAGCCTGAAATTCATGCAATCTATGGCACTCATATCACTAATACAATTGGCTCCAAATTATGCTCATTTCACCATTCGACTGTCAGATCGATGGACATTTATTAGACAGCGAAGAATAAAAAATATCTAGTGGTCCTATTTCAATAAACAAGTGTCTGCAAATCAACGGTAAGGATCATCCAAACAATTCGATTATGGGATTGTGACTTAGAAACAGTGGGCCTCCCATTTTAATGGCTTTAATTTGATTTAATACATGCAACATCTACAAATTTCTGAGTGCAAGTGTGTCAAGTTTCATACACCACTAGAGCATCATATAAGGTAAAAAGAGGAAGTTCTCAACTCAAATCGGTTGGACCATAAGCTGCGGTTCACCCATCAAATAACTTCCAACTAGTTAAGCGCACATGAAATCCAACCTTTCCAATAGATTAGCCCCTAAATGAGGGTTACTTAGTGCAAAAGTCATCCGTATCCACCCATCAGGTGGGCCACACCTTAGAAAAAAATTTCTAGCCATTGATAAATAGGAAAAAAATACAAGTGTGGTCCAATCGATGCCTGAGTTTTGCAAAAAAGTGATCCTCGTGGTTTGCCCAACTTGTTGGATGGATTGGATTTCTCACACACAAAAGATTGGAACTTGCGGTTGGATCATAACTTATAGTCCAATTGGTTGGACCATCTCTTTTGAATGCTTGGAGATAAAGAAGCCATGAGCGAGGGACGGAGGGAGGTTTTTTAGATTTCATGTTTTAGAAAGTCTTGTCTTAGCCCTTATGATAATACCTTTTTAGAGCAGAATGTTTCTTGTTTACACAAGTGATTGAGATTTGAATTGAACATCAGCGAAATAATCATTTATTATTATTATTATTATGAAATTTCTTTTTGCCATTTATTGTGATGATGCATTGCCTTGCCATGTCCTAGCAGCTCAGAGTTACCTAGGTAGGTTTTTTTAGATTTGATGTTTAGTTCTGTTTTCTCTTTTCTCTTTATTTATTTATTTATTTTTTATTATTTTTTTTTTTTCTGAGAACGGAAGTAAACCTTAACTATAAAAAAATGCAATAAACCGAGTCCTGAGCTTGGTGATCGTGCTGATCTGATTGTGAACTAAAGGTACTCGAATGTGGAGAAGAGGAGCTGATCCAGATGGCTATGTTGCAAACTTTGTGGAAACTGAACAAATTATGCACTCAAAGGGATGTACAGCATCTTTTGTACAGGTAGTGTTGTGTACTTTCTGTATACATTTTAATGGTGCTATTGATGGCTGATTATCTTGTTTATGAATTTTTTTCCACCTTTCTAGGCCTATTTTATATTTATTATTGAAGAATAAAATTTCACCAAAATAGAAAAGTAGGCAAAAGTAGAAAAAACAAACCAAATACTCCATGGACTCTAGAATCCAGTTGACTCCTTGGCAGTTTGGTACAACATGTACTTGTATCATGTACCTCTCAAAATAATAATAATAATAATAATAATAATAATAATAATAATAATAATAATAAATAATTAAAAAAAAAGAAAAGAAAATACTTGTATTATGCTCATGCTGCTGGGCAGTTCGTCAATTGCATGCATGGTGTATAATCTATTTTGGCTCTGTCATCATCATAACTGTAGCCTTGTCCCAGTTGTTTGGGGCTGGCTTTTGTGAATCCTTTCTCTCCAATCACTCCTCTTGGCTGTGTGTATAATCTTTTTTGGTTATTTGTCATCATCATCACTGTAGCCTTGTCCCGAATTGCAAAGGTTTAATTACTTTTGTGTTTCAGATTGGTGCATAACTAGCAAGACGGAGTTGTTATTGACATGAGAGCTGTGGATTTAGTGATGAAAAACTCGTGGATATAGAAATTTAAGATAAATAACTTAAGTGGGAAGGTGGCAATTTTGTAAATTATTGGTTTGATCTCAACTTTTCTTAATCCTCACTTCTAGTCGTCTGATGTTTTGTCCTGGTACAAAGATATGGGGCTGCATTGCAGTTCTGTGGTTTCCTTATGTGAGTGAGGGAGGAAAGGGAGGGAAGGAGGGACATTGCTGCTTTCCTTAAGTTTCTATTCTCAATACACGGTAACTGTAGGTAATTAGCGGAGATAAAAGCAAAGAGAAGGTGAACAAACCCAAGGGTTGACAACCCCATGTGTAGGCCGCGATATGAATAACTTGGTGAGACCAAGGTCAATCCACAGGGAATGTGAGACTCCATAGGGAATGTGAGACACAACTCGAACTAAAGTAATGCTAAGATATAGGAAAATCCAACGAATAAGATAGGATGGAAAAACAATCAAAACAAAACTCTTAAGGATCTAGGGCAAGGTGTTCTGTAACGGCCACCACCGTTATCTTTATGATACGGGTTGTAACGGCTGTTACGGCCCTTGTAACGGCCGTTACAGTCTCTCTCTCTCTCTCTCTCTTTATTGAAAAAAAAAAATCCTGAAAAACTTAATTTCCCCCGTAATGTTGATTAAAAAGTATGGAAAACTTGTATCTGCCCCATAACAGACAATTACGGGGCTGTTATGGCGTTTATAGGGGATGTAACGTGCCGTTAACGGCAATTACGAGTAATTTTTTTTCCATAACGGCTATTATGGCTGTTACGACCCCACAATGTGTAACGGTGGTCACCGTTACCTTTACGTAATGGCCTTTACGGCACACCATGATTTAGGGATCCACTTTTAGCGATTACAATGTCTAACTCATTGATTCATCTTCTATAACTCAATTAGAACTGGATTCCAATCCATTCTAATCGGAAGATATAGCAATTAAACTAATCACAAACATCCAACAATGTATGATTTCAATTGAACGATTCTCTCATGATGCACTCGGACATCAATTGCAGGGAATTCAAAGCATCTATTCTGCCTGGAATCTATAATAGATGAAGGAATTTTACAGATTGATTCATTCTCTAAACAAGCATTGTGATTGGACTTCCAAGCATCCAATGTAACCGGAGTTCGCAACGGATCAAAGATAAAACAACACAAAAGCTTTAAAGTAAATTCAAACCTATTTAATTAAATAACCATCATTAAATCCCAAATTATGAATCAATAAAAAAAACATCGTAATTAACTATAAGCTTCACCCCTTAGCCTTAGCTAAGAGATTAACTACTCATAGCTATCTCTAAAACAGAAAAAATTAGAAAAACTAGAAAGAAGAAGAAGAAAAGTACTAGAAGAACTCTCTCTCTCTCTCTCTCTCTCTCTCTCTCTCTCTCTCTCTCTCTCTCTCTCTCTCTCTTGCTTGAATCTCCCTAAAAACGAGTCTAGAACCCTTTAAATTGCCATTAGAACCGACTTTGCACCATCTTGGATGAGTCCCCAATCGATCGAGTTAAGTCGGTCAAGCTAAGTCGGTTGATCGATCGAACATGCACAAAAACGTCCAGCGAGCAATCTGTAAAATCCAAGTGAGTCTCGATCGATCAAGCCCTGGTTGTTGATCGATCGAATGTCACACAAATTGTCCAGGAAGATTGTGGGGTCATTTCTTGCATTTTTTAGACTGACTTTTCTGGCCATGCATTTCTGGACTTTGAATTTTCTGGCCCTGAAATTTCATGATTATTTTTTATTTGTTTCTTCACTAGCTTTCAAGCATCATTCAACTTACACTTAATCTCCTTTGGTCCACATGCTCGAATATGCTTGATCATCATTCCTTGCGTTCTTAATTCTTTAATCATTTCACTCTTGATCATATTTGGGCTTTAAATCCTCACCTTTAGCTCAGATTTTGCTTTAGGCTCCAATTTACTCCTTGCACATGAAACCCACACAATTAGGACCAATTAACTATTTGTATGATTAAAGTAATGCAAAATAGGGGATAAATATGCAATATTTAGACGTTATCAGAAGGAAAATCCACCCTCTCTTAAGCTTTCTTTTTATTTACGATACATTAATGACGAGGACATCAGAGCGCCATTCAGGGTGCTCCAATTTAGCTTAAATTTAGCTTTGGGCTCCAATTTACTCCTTGCACATGAAACACACTCTATTAGGACCAATTTACTCCTTGCTCATGTGGCCTAGGTGCGAATGCCACATACATGCAGACGTGGAATTCGCTACAAACGTTGCAGTTCCACCTAATGAAGTGCTCTGATCAACCTGTAAAGGTTACCATTCCTCTGTGCTTTCATGACTACGAGTGTTCCCTTTGAAACCTTAAGGACACGATCGAACTCAGTGACTTTGCACCAAGTGCCTCGAGTGTACCTAGAGATATCAGACTCTTCCTCAACTTAGGAATGTGTCTCATATCGGTCAAGATCCGCTCTATGCCATCAAACATCTTGATACGCACTAAATCCAATACGAACCACATTACAGACATTGTCATTAACCATAAACACTTGACCACCATCGCACTCATTGTAACTGGTGAAGAGGGGACGTGATACGAAGTTCACGTATCCAAAATCCATTCATCGTCATAATATTTGGATTTTGATACGGTCAGTACATCACTACAACTCGCCTCTTGATTAGATTTCGCATTATTGGCCTCTCTGGAAGAACCCTCTGATTTCTCCTCTTCGACTTAGGATTCTGACAATCCTTCTTCATGTGCCCTACCATGCCACAACTCCAGCACTTCAGCTTGCCTTTGCCCTTGCCCTTAGATTTGGATCTTGATCGCGGAGATCCACTATCTTGCTTATAATTTCTCCCCCTCGTAACCGGTGCATCTGTAGAAGAACCCCTGTCATCGCTATTCTTTCTCATTGCCTTCAATTGAAGAACTGAGATATCGGTCTCAACGCTAATGGTTGTCTTCCCGGTGCACAAAGAGTCTTTGAACGACTCATACGATTCTGGAAGAGAATTCAATAGAATACATGCTTGATCTTCATCTTTCACTGCCTCATCCACATCTAACAATTTGCAAACAAGCCTATTGAAGTTACTAATGTGGGTCTCAACGTTAGTCCCCTCGGTCATCTTCAAATTGAACAATTGTAGCTTCAGATACAAACGATTCTCTAGAGACTTCCTCGTATAGATGTTCTCTAACTTTGCCCATGTATTAGCCGCAGTCTTCTCTCACATAACATTGTAGAGGACGTCATCCGTTAGGCACAACTGGATTGAGATATTGGCCTTTTGATCTAACTTGTTCCACTCTTCTTCTTTCATAGTTTCCAATCCTTGCTGAACTATAAGGCTCTTCATCTTCAACTTCCATAGTTCAAAGTTGTTTTTCCCAGAATACTTTTCTACATCGAACTTCATGTTACATGCCATAGATACATTGTCTTCAGATTCGATATGCTTCATAATGTTAGCTTTGATACCGAGAAGCAGATAGATGTACAAGAGCAGGTGGAGCAACCACCTGTGCGAAGGAATCCACCAATGGATTGTAGGTTATCTATAAGATACAGAGATGACCTTAATGTTGCATTTGCCCTCATTATGGATGAGGTGGATCCGTCTACTTTTCAGGAGGCTCTTGACGACATAGATGCCGAAAAGTGGAAAGCAGTGATGCATGACGAGATTGACTCTTTTTACAAGAATGAGTCGTGGGAGCTGGTGGAGTTTCCTGTCAGCCGTAAAACGATCGGGTGCAAGTGGATCTTCAGGAAGAAACATGATAGGTACAAGGCAAGGTTGGTAGTGAAGGGATATATGCTCAGAGAGGTGTCAACTTCACTGAGATTTTCGCACCTGTGGTGAAGTATTTATCAGATTTGTATTGGCACTGGTTGCCCAATATTATTTCGAACTGGAACAGATGGATGTGAAGACTACTTTCCTAAATGGGGAATTGGAAGAGTATATTTATATGAAGTAATTAGAATGAGTCAAAATACAAGGGGCAAAGAATAAGGTTTGCAGGTTGAAGAGGTTATTGTACGGCCTGAAACAGTCGCCTTGGCAATGGTACAAGAAATTTGATTCTTTCATGATGAGTCAGAGGTTTACTAGGAGTGAGAATGGTCATCGTATCTATTTCAAGACACTGAGTGATAGAAACTTCATTATCTTGCTATTGTATGTTGACGACATGCTTATCGCCAGTCATATCATGTCTGAGATCAACATACTGAAGTCTCAACTATCAGGGACATTTGAGATGAAGGATCTGGGGGGCTGCATAGAGGGTTCTCGGCATTGACATGAACAGAAACAGAAAGAGGAGCATGCTATGATTATCTCAGGTCGAGTACCTTGAGAATGTATTGGTGAAGTATGGGATGGACAAGTCAAAGCCGGTCATCGTTCCCCACACAGCTCATTTTTGGTTTTTTTCTGAATAGTGTCCTGAAATGGATGAAGAAAAGCAGGTTATGTCTCATGTGCCTTATTCAAGTGTGGTTGGTAGCTTAATGTATGTCATGGTCTGTACGAGACCAGATATTTTGAGAAAAAGAACTATGTTTTTTCTTCTTCATGTGATTTGGATAATACTCCATGTGATTTGGAGCTTGGGTGTGGTGTGATTTCATTCCCCATTCAACGGAGGTGCGAGGCTTCCCATCTATCATCTTCCTTCTCTATTCCTTTCTATCTAAAAGATGTACCCCATCCAAATCATCTTTTTCTTCAACTTTCCATCATTCAACTTCAACCTCAACCAAACCCAATCATTGAGGACTCCAAAACCCTAGCCAATGACCCACGTGTGTGACCGTATGACCACATGTGCGAGCCCTTACGCTGACCGTACAAACAACCCTTCAATCCCTTGATTTCCCCTTGCTTCCCCCATCAAAACCCATTGATTCCCCATCCCCAACCCTATTCTAAATCCTATATCCTCAATTTTCTATTTTTTCCAATTTCTAAAAACCCTTATTCCAAAATCCCAAAACCCTAGAATCCCAATTTCCCTAATTAACCTAAAACCCCAAACCTCCATCTACTTAAATGTCTAATTCCCCTCAAAGTAATACCCATGCCCCAAAATCCCCTAGCCAATTAAACCGTCTAAACCTTAATTTTACCTTTCTCCCAAATTCCTCAAACCCTAGGTTAGCTTACATTTTAATGTGGCAAACCCTAGGTAGTAATAGTCATTCCCTTTTGAAATAGACTTATTGCTATGGTAATTGGGTGTTTTTACATCCATTAGATCCAAATTTCTAGTATTTAATGACCATGGATGCTGTAGTTTCTTTATTTTAGCTTAGACTATTCGTAGTTTTATGTTCGATTATTGAGATATTTGATGATTTTAGCGTGATTTGTGAATTTGATTATTTAATTTAATTTGGCGATTGATCTCACTTCACTGTTTATCCACATGCATGCATCCTGCATCATATTTGGTATTAGAGACCATAGGTTTAGCATAGGTTATTTGTGTCGCACCTAGGTTAGAGCCGTATCTAGGTTAGAACTTTACAACTAGGGTCGTTAGAACATCCAATGCATAGAGAGTTCAAGATCATGTTGCTGAATTTTCAGTTAGTATTTTCAGATTATACTATTGCTGACTTTTCGGATTGGTAATCTTCGATTGTCCTATCGTTGAAATTTCAGAATAGTACTTTCAGATTGATAGCTTGCTGATTTTTCAGAATTGTGTCTTCGTTGTGTCCAATTCAACGTCTAGGTTAGTCATTGTTTTTGTCATAACATCACCTTAAGATCTAGGTTTGCCATTAAGAATTTACCTTGTGTATGCCCACTCGTTCTGGATGTGATTTTGTCTTAAATCTCACCATGAATCTAGAGCAAATTGCCGAGGCCCTCAGTGCCATGAACAACTGTCTGATGGCCATTTAAGCTCATAAGAAGACCACTGCTACTAAATTGACCATGATCAACGCACGTGTCAACCAACTTGAAGCCTCCCTTCAAGCGAACCCCGACATTGGGGAAGATGTCCAATTTTAAGTAGGGGATCAAGTTGAAGGAAGAGGACGCAGTCATGGCCTAGGGGTTGGCGTGGTAGAGCGCATGTGCAACCACATCTTGAGGAGCATCATGACTGCCATGACCCAGATGCACACGTCATGAAGAGCATGAAAGTGGATACCGCTAGTTTTGATGGTTGCTTGGATCTTAAGGCTTTCCTTGACTGGATGGTGGACATGGACTACTATTTTGAATGGTTTAATGATGCAGGACAATTAACCACTTGCTCTAAAAGCTCGAACTGTTAGAGCATGACGAATTAATCCCTTTATCTCATAGCCCAAGCCCCACATTTTATGGGTTAGGACCTCGACCGAACACCCCTCGTGGGCCCCAAATCACATGGGTACCGTCTCACACAGGCTGCCCACCCTGAGTGTGTCCCCGCATTCCACAGGCTACCCCACTCGAGCCCGGTGTGAAATGCACATTAATCACCTTCGGTGAGGAGTCTCGAACACGAGACCTTCCCCGTGGGCCCTGGCCACCCCGAGTGTGCTCTTGCATCTCACAGGCGACCCCACTCGAGCCCGGTGTGAAAATGCCCCTGCATTAATCACCCCCGGTGAGGAGTCTCGAACATGAGACCTCCCGCTCTGATACCAATTTGATGCAGGACAATTAACCACTTTAATAGCTTAAATTGTTAGAGCATGGCGAATTAATCTCTTTATCTCATAGCCCAGGCCCCACATCTCATGGGTTAGGACCTCGGCTGAACCCCCCTCGTGGGCCCCAAATCACATGAGTACCGTCTCACACGGGCCACCCACCCCGAGTGCTCCCGCATCCCACAGGGTACCCCACTCAAGTCCGGTGTGAAATGCGCATTAATCACCCTCGGTGATGAGTCTCGAACATGAGACCTCCCTCGTGGGCCCCGCCCACCCCGAGTGTGCCCCTGCATCCCACAAATGACCCCACTCGAGCCCGGTGTGAAAATGCCCCTGCATTATTTGATATGTCCGATGCATGTCGTGTAAGGTTTGCCAAGATGAAGTTGGTGGGCTAGGCCAAACTATTTTGGACTAACACAAAGCGTAAGATCGAAATGTCTGAAGATGCCCTAGTAACGCACTGGGTAGAGAAGGAAGAAATTCTGAAGGAAAAATATCCCCCTCTTACCGTCACAAGCTATTGGATCGGTGGCAATCCCTTTGCTAGGAAAATGTACCTGTGTCCGATTACATCGTCAAATTAGAGGAGTACATGATGCGATATGACATTGAGGTCCCGATGATCACACTCCCGTTTTACAACGGGCCTCCTATTCGACATTCAGCGAGAACTCATTTCCCGTGACATCAGCACCTTGGAGCAAATGTACCAAGTGGTACAAGACCTTGTGTACTACCTCAAGCCGCAACTTCGGAGGTGATTTGACCTTAGAGATTCGAATGCGAAGACTATGCTCCAGGGAGCTAAGTCTAATGTCGGGAGTCAATCCAAGTCCTATTCTGGATCTCAATCTTACCCAACAGATGTTAAGGGTAAAGGGATCGCCAGTACAAGCTCTAGGAGAGTTGAGCCAGTGTGGTGCTTCAATTGCCATGGAGTCGGTCATTTTGCGCATCATTGTCCCTCGAAAGAGAGGAACAAGCCATCATGATTGGCGAATGTGAGGAAGAGGAAAATGAACAGGGCAATTATGAAGAAGTCCATTAGCCTGACGTGACTGGTGCTAGTGATGAAGATTTTGAGGAGACTGAGACTGTGCCAATTGCAGTAGTGAGATGTGCCTTAGACAGGCTAAAGAGAGCGACAAGCCGACAATTGGCGCAGAACTGCCATCTTCCATACTTATGTCAAGTGTGGGGAGAAGAGCTGCAAAGTGATTATGAGCTGCAAAGTGATTATAGATAGTGGCAGTTGCACCAATGTGGTCTTAGCGAGCGTAGTGTCTCGGCTAGTTTAATGCCCGTTTCCCATCCTCAGCCATATTGTGTTGCTTGGGTTGACGCATCCTCCATTCTAGTGTCCCAGAAGTGTCTCATTCCTATCCAGTTTGGATCTTACAAAGACATGCTGCGATGTGATGTGGTGCCAATGGATGTCGGCCACCTCATCTTGGGTAGGCATTGGATTTGCGACAGGGACGCAATACTATTCGGTCGCTCGAATACGTGTTCATTTTTGTATGAAGGTAAGAGGATTATCTTGAACCCTCTCCTACCCAAGAGCACCCCAGAGAAGAAAGAAGATGTCAAAAGGATGTGAAGAAACCCTAGTTTAAGGCTTTGCATATTATTAAGGCAAAAGAATTTGAGAAAGAGACTAAGATTGATTTCGAGGTGTATGCCCTTGTGGCTAGGGAAGTTACACCCCAGGTTGATGTAGAGTTGCCACGTGAAGTGATTCCGATGATGGAGGAATTCAAGGATGTTTTTCTTGATGACCTCCCGGATGAGCTCGCACCTATGCGGGACATACAACATGCCATTGATCTTGTCTCAAGGTCCACTCTACGTAACCTCCTGCATTACCGAATGAATCTCATAGAGCATGCGAAGTTAAAGAAGCAAGTTGACGAGCTTCTGAGGAAAGGATTCATTCAGGAAAGCATGAGCTCGTGCGCCGTGCCTGCCCTTCTCACGCCAAAAAACGATGGCACGTGACGCATGTGTGTGGACAATAGATAAGGTGTTCAAAAACGGTAATGGCCGTGATCGTTACGCGTTACGGGGTCGTAATGGCCACCCCCTCTTTTTTGTGCCCGTAACGGCCATTACGGGGCCGTAACGGCTGTTACAGCCCATAACGGCCGTTATGGTACCGTAACAACTGTTACGGGCCTAAAGAAAATAGGAAAATGAAAGGAAAAAAACTTTTTTTTTTTTTTTCTTTCTTTCTTTCTTTCTTTTCTTCTCCTTCTCCTTCTCCTTCTCCTTCTTCTTCTCGGGTTGCTGCTGTGGCCCTTCATCCTCTCTCTCTCTCTCTCTCTCTCTCTCTCTCTCTCTCTCTCTCCCTCTTTTCTTTTCGGTTTCCCTCTCTCTCTCTTCTTTTCATTTTAGGTCTTGGAAAAAGGAATGGACTGACAGCCACGCACTTCAAATTTAATTTTTAAAATGCTCTGCGGTGCACACCGCACAATGCACTTGCACTGTTTTGTTACATGGGCCCCACTTTGATTTATGTGTAGTATATCCATGCCGTCCACTATAATGTTTATTTTCCATCAAACCTATTGATTATGTCACATAGACTTTGACCTTGATGAAGGGAGGAGAACACAAATAGTAGCTTGATAATATATATATCTATATATATACACACACACACACACACACACACACACACACACACACACACACACACACATATCTTAAGAAATTTTTAATGGTGGGAATTAAACCCTTATTTTGTGGTTCACCTAAGATTTGGATTAGCCTCATTTTCTGGACCATGCCCTAAAATAAGTTGGCAAAAAGGATGGACCACATGGATATACAACAAATGCATTGAGGTGGGCCCCAGTTTTGAAGGGATACTCACTAGTGGTCCACCGAAGATTTAGATCTACCTCAATTTTTGGACCATGCCTTACAATGAGTTGGCAAAACATATTGATGGCATTGATATACAAATACATCGAGGTGGCCCGCCTGGCCCACTAGTGGTCCACCTGAGATCTGGATTTACCTTATTTTTTTTCCAATGCCCTTAAATGAGTCGCCAAAACGGATGGATGACACGGATATATAATACATAATCGAGTGGACCCCAATACATGGCCGTAAAAATTTATACATGACGTATATATTAACTCAAAATTAACCAATTAAAATTTGGGATCATTGTTGCTAACTCACAATCCCAAAATTAAATAACTCCTACAATTTTCATCATTAGTTTGCAGACACTTGTTTTTTGAAATAGGACCATTTGATATTTTTCATTTTTCATTGTCCAATAAATGTCCACCAATCCATTAGTGGGATAAGTGCCAATAGATTGCATTAATTTGGGGCTAATTTGGGGCATCAAATGGTCCCCAAACTAGCCTTGAATCGACAACAATATTTACCTTAATTTAATTTTAATTTTTTAAAAGATTTATGGGGGAAAATGATATCAAATTGTTAGGTATATGAATTACATAATAGGATACAAAAGTCCCTAAACTCTATATATTGAAATAAAATGCATGTGAGTCATGAAGTATGCAATGCACTAGCACTATAAATAAAAGGAAAGCTTGAAAATATAAGATGTTTTGGTATTACATTCATTATAGTAAATTTATATAAATATTATATAGTTAGAAAACTAAATATAAAAGGTTTGCAATTAATTTCAGGTTGTTAGGTTCATAAATCCATTAGACAACTCGATATAGCATTCTCACCAAAGAGTGGACCGTTACACCACCATAAACATGTTCCAAATTATAAATGAATGCATATTTAGAATATTTAGAATATTCCAGATTTAATGAATATTTTGTCATAATTTTTTGACAAAAAAATAAAAATAAATTTGCACCGTTACACACCCCGCATTGGCCGATACGGGGCGTATCCGTATCGGTAACGGTGGGCACCGTTACGCCCACCGATACCGTTATGGAACACCTTGAGCCATCAACAAAATCATTGCTCAAGTATTGGTTCCCTCAGCTTTTTGATGATATGCTTAACATGATGATGGGTGCCACCATCGTTTCAAAGACTGATTTCAAGAGTGGGTATTACCAAATTTGTATATGCCCAGGAGATAAGTGAAAGACACCGTTCAAGACAAAAGATGGGCTTTACGAGTGGTTAGTCAATAGTCATGCCCTTTTGTTTTACCAACGCTCCAAGCACATTTATAAGGGTGATGACCAAAGTGTTGAGACCTTTCATAGGGAAGTTCCTAGTGATATACTTTGATGATATTCTCATCTATAGTACCTCTAAGGAGCACCATCTCAACCACTTGAGACAAGTTAGTGGGATCCTTAGGAGTGAAAAGTTATACTCAAACCTTAAGAAATGTTCCTTCATGACATATAGAGTTATCTTCTTAGGGTTTGTTGTGTCATCTAAGGGGGTATTTGCGGATCCCGAGAAGGTTAAAGCCATTGTCAGTTGGCCTGAATCATGGAACATTCATGAGATAGCTTTCATGACTTACCTACCTTCTATAAGCGGTTCATGAGAGGCTTCAATTTCATTATGGCCCCCATCACGGATTGCATTAAAAAGGGGGCGTTCATATGGACTAAAGTCGCGTCAAGAGCGTTTAAGGAAATTAAGGGTAAGATGATAGAGACTCCTATCACGCGCCTTCTTGACTTTTCCAAAGTCTTTGAGATTGCTTGTGACGCCTTGGGGTTAGGTATAGGTGGAGTACTCAGCCAAGAGGGACACCTTGTTTGCTTACTTTAGTGAGAAATTGAATGAAGCAAAGCAACAATACTCTACTTATGACAAAGAGTTCTATCATGAAGCATTGCGTTACCTCAATTCCTAGAAGAAACTAAAGCCTAGTTATGCTAAGTGGGTTCAATTTCTTAAGGAATACACTTGTGTTCTTAAACACAAGGCTGGGGTCGAGAATAAACCTACCGATGCCATTAGTCATCGTGTGGCGCTACTTCAGAGAATGAGTGTGGAAGTGACTGGGTTTGAGCAACTTAAAGGAGTGTATCCTATGTGCCCAGATTTTGGAGAGTTGTATGCGTCAATGGGAAATGATTAGCCTAGAGATAGTCGAGGGTTTGTTATCATTGATGACTTCCTATTTAAGGGTGACAAACTCTGCATTCCCTGTACTTCCCTCCATGATTTTCTAGTTTGGGAACTTCATGTTGGAGAAGTAGGTAGTCATTTTGGGAGGGACAAGACCGTTGCCCTTGTGGAAGATAGATTTTATTGGCCAAGTCTCAAACGAGATGTAGCGAAGACCATTGAGCAGTGTAGGACTTGTCAACCGGCGAAGCAGAAGAGGCAAAATATGAGATTGTATATGCCTTTGCCAGTGCCACATGCTCTGTGATAGGATATTAATATGGATTTCATGTTAGGCTTATCGACGACTATTAAGAAACACGATTCCATCTTTGTAGTTATGGATCGTTTTTCCAAAATGGCCCATTTTATTCCGTTCTCTAAAACATCAAACGCCTTGAACATTGTTAAGCTATTTTTTGAGGAGGTGGTGCACTTACATTGTCTACCTAAGAAAATATTGTCTGATCGGGATGTGCACTTTATGAGATATTTTTGGAAGACAGTATGACACATTAAGGGGACAAAGCTTCAATTCTCATCAGCTTATCATCCTCAGACAGGCCGATAATAGAAGTCTTGGAAATCTGTTCAGATGACTTGTGGGGGATCAAGACAGGTCTTGGGATACATTTTTCTTATTGTCGAGTTAGCATATAACAATTCCATCAATAGTTCCATAGGCATGAGTTCATTGAAGTTGTGCATGGGTATAAACCTAGGAAGCCCGTAGATCTCATACCTATGTCAGTGTTCTATAGGCCCTCAGGGTCGTCAGCACATGAGTTTGCACGTCACATACATGATTTGCATAGTGAGATCAGGAAGCGAATTAATTTAAGTAATGAAAATTACAAAGCACTTGCTGATTCTCATTGCAAATTTCATGAATTCTAAGTAGGAGACTATTATGGATCATATGAGACACATACGGTTTCCATAGGGAGTCGTTAAAATTTGCAAGCGCGTAGTGCATGACCATACAAAATACTGAAGAAATTGGGTCCTAATGCGTATGTAGTATACCTTTCACTTGGAATTAGTTTTACCTTTAATGTGGAAGATCTATTATGATATAAAGGTTCTGTTACTTCACCATTTGATCCATTTCTAGACCCTCATATAAACCATGACCTGCTCCCTAACCCATGGCCATTACTCGACCCGTCTTTTCAACATTTACCACCCGCATCATCCATACCTACGAGAAGAGAGGAAATAAATGATATTTTAGATGAAGAAGTGGTTTCCATTATACATGGCAGATATCAGAAGTACTTAGTCAATTGAAAGGATAGGTCGATGTTAGACTGCACGTAGATCACAGAGATAGAGCTTTTACGACTTAACCCTGACATCCTGAAACGTTATTGGAGTTTTATTTCGCCAGGGGTGAATCTTTCTTAGCCGGGGAGAGTTGACGAGGATACCAGAGCACCATTCAGGGTCTACCAGAGGAGGAGATCATCACTGGTTTCCATTTGGATGGATGACCACTACATGGGCCCGAGTGGGCTGAGTGGACCGTTTTGAAGACCTCACATGCATTTGATGCATCTTCGAAGATCCTACACTAGGAAGATGCATGTGGGTTGCATTCTTGAGGAGTCTGGATCATTGGATTGAGTGCACGCATCGATTGGACCGTTGGATCGCGTACGATGGGCCTTTGGACCACTCTTGATCATGGACTACCCCATTGGCCATGAGTAATTTAGATTTATTTGTTTTGAGTAGTGTTTGTTATTTTTTTTATTAATTTTGAACCATTTTATGTTTTACTTGAGATAGAGTTTTTTCTAATGAGAATTCTTTCCTGAGAGGTTTTTTGTAAAAGTCTCTCTCTGAGACTATAAAAGAGAAGGGGGCGTGTGGAACCCTAATGTCATTTAAAAAAAAGAATTTTGTGTTTTCTCTTCTTTATGTGATTTGGAGAATACTCTATGTGATTTGGAGCTTGGGTGTGGGTTGATTACATTCCCCATTCAATGGAGGTGCGAGGCTTCCCATCTATCATCTTCCTTTCTATCCAAAAGAGGTATTTTCTCAAAACTTCATCTTTCTTCTTCCCTTCCCATCTAAAACCATCTAAATCATCTTTTTCTTCAACTTTTAATCATTTAACATCAACCCCAACCGAACCCAACTATGGAGGACACAAAAACCCTAGCCAATGACACACATGTGTGACTGTATGGCCACACGTGCGAGCCCCTAGGCTCACCGTATGAACAACTTCTCAATCCCTTAATTTTCCCTGGTTTCCCCCCCATCAAAATCGCTTGATTCTCCATCCCCAACCCTACCCTAAATCCTAGATCCCCAATTTCTAAAACCCTAATTTCAAAATCCCTAAACCCTAGAATCTCAATTTCTCTCATAAACTTAAAACCCCAAACCTCCAACCACTTAAATTCCTAATTCCCCTCAAGTAATACCCATGCCCCAAAATCCCCTATAGCCAATTAACTGTCTAAACCCTAAATTTACCTTTTCCCCCAAATTCCTCAAACCCTATGTTAACTTACATTCTAATCGAGCAAACCCTAGGTAGTAATAGTCACTCTTTTGAAATAGACTTATTCCTATGCTAATTGGGTGTTCTTACATCCAAAAGATCCTAATTTCTAGAATTCAATGATCTTGCGGCGTAGTTTTA
This sequence comes from Magnolia officinalis, assembly GCA_021015155.1. NCBI lineage: Eukaryota > Viridiplantae > Streptophyta > Magnoliopsida > Magnoliales > Magnoliaceae > Magnolia > Magnolia officinalis. The sequence continues at coordinate 25,173,405 of JAJHSJ010000009.1, forward strand.
TTTATTTATTGTGTCCTACACTATTCATAGTTTCATGTTGGATTCTTGAGATATCTGATGATTTTGGCGTGATTTGTAATTTTGATTATTTAATTTAATTTGCTTATTGATCTCACCTCGCCATTTATCCACATGCATGCGTCTTGCATCGATAAGAAAAATACAAAGTTACCCTTGGTATGGTATATTGCAGTTTTACACAATATAATGAGGCCACCTAATGAATTATTTATTTATTTATTTATTATTATTTTTTTAATATTTTATTTTCCATGAATGATAGGATTAGACACAATGTGTAATGGCTTGGTTCGCAATGTGAGGGAGTAGGAGTAAGTCAAGGACATTGAGTGATATTTGTTTAAAATTCTCAACATACAATTTCAAGGGAAAAAGGAAGTATCTTAAGGGGCAAAGATCTTTTATATTAGAGGCATTCATAGGAAGGATTTAACATTAGATATCTTGCAATCACTATCACCAATGTGGACAACGTCATTGGCATAGAAACCCACGACGATGGTGGAATTGGGGTCCCATTTTCTGAATTTAAAATGATATGATATACTATATTGGAATCCTAATATGAGAAATGGTAGCAATGAACTTTTCAAGCCAGGTGAGGTGACTACTTCAATTCATGAAGTGATTAATTCAACTTGTAAATCGTTCTCTTCTCTCGCTGAGCATAAAAACCAGGTGGTAGTGTCATATATGTCTCCTCTTGAACATTACCATGAATCGTTCTCTTCTCTCACTGAGGAGAACCAATTTTAACTAATCAACATGAGCAAAACTCTCCTAAGAATCAATCTCATATTGGTGATTGAACCCTTTGGCCACAAGATGGGCTTTGTATCCTATGATCGAACCATCCGATTTATGTTTTGGAGAGTAAATCTGTTTGTAAATTACCACATGCTTCCTTTTGGCAAGTCAACTAAATCCCAAGCCGTCGTTTATCCAAGGCTTTCATACATTCCGTCATAACAACTTTCGAGTGTGGATTGGATAGGACGTCTGCAACCTTGATAGGAATAGAAATGGAAGAAAGAGAAGAAATATATGCATAAGAGGAGGAGATGTACAAGTTATAGAAATTACTGATGTAATGGAAGTACGCTATTGGTTCGCTTTTTTTCCATGTAGCAGGTAAATCAAGCGATGACAAAGGATTGGATGTGTCTAATGAGTTAGAGGGTGGGGGGTGGTCAGACCAGCTTGATTTTTGGGATCAAGGTCGAATTTTTTATGACGCACATGATGATTGGAGTGGATTTCTCACACACATCGGGATGGGCTTGGTAAAAGATCAATGGTGGGTGTCCCTCTCCCAACTATTTCCCTTGGTGTGGCCCACCTGAATAACGAATTAGCCTGATTTTTGGGCCTAAAGCCTAAAGCGTGATGCCATATCTAATGGTCGGAGTGAATTTCACATATACATCATGGGGGCCCTGCAAAAATCGAGAGGGAGGGGGGGGGGGGGGGGGGGGGGGGGGTGTCCTTTTCCCAGCTGTTTCCCTTGATATGTGGTATAGCTAACAAATGAGAATTGTCAATTATACACAATTATATTAGACTCTAGAATCAAATCATACTCAAATCAACCCTTTTTAATCTCCATCTTTATTTCATGTCTCTTTTCAGATGCTTGGAATTAGTATTACAAAAACTCGATAAATTAAGGAGGGATTTCTTATGGTAAGGGGTGGAGGGAAATCATAAACTTCATTTCCTGAATTGGAGTGAGGTTTGCTTTCCTCTAGCCGAAGGTGGTGTGAGGATTAGGGATCTCGAAGCTATGAATATGGTGTTGCTTGGCAAGTGGCAATGAAGATTCGGGGTTGAAGAAGGAAGGCTTTGGAGAGACTTTTTAGCTTATAGGTATGGGCTGGAAGATAAGATGTTGGGAGTCTAAAAAGTCATCTCACTATCGGGCTTCAGTAGTACGGAAGGCGATTCTTGTGGTGTCCCCCCTAGTTATTGCCACATCATCCTTCTCCCTAGAAATCAGCGATCGCATAACGTTTTGGGAGGATATGTGGTGTGGGCCTAGACCTCTACAGGAGGATTCCTACATGAGGACATTACGGTAGATTGCTGCTACTCTCTCGAGGGAAGGGGAGCATGGTGACCTCCTTGTAGAAAGAGATTTTCGGACTCAGAGTGCGATGAGCTTGCATGTCTGCTTCAACGTCTTCAACATTTCTTCCCTTCTCTAGGCTTGTTCGATTCCTTGGTGTGGTTGCATCATCATCTGGTTCTTTTTCGGTAAAATCCTTTAAAAATATGATCTGGCCTTCTCGAATTTCTTCTGAAAACATCCCTCCTTTCGAATTTTGATTCTAGGGGGCTCCCCCAAAGGTCCTCATGGTTGGCGGGCATGAAGCGGATTTTGATGTTAGATAATCTTCAAAAGAGGGGGATGATTCTTTTTATCATTTGTCTTCTATGTATGAGCAATGTGGAATCCGTAGATCATCTTCTAATTCATTGCCCTTTCGCCAGTCAAATTTGGAACCATATCTTCAAGCTATTCGAGATCAATTGGGCCATGCCCTAATTAGTTCCGCAACTCATGTGGGCCTGACATGGCATTCTTATGGCGAAAGAAAGGGTAGTTGTGTGGCGGCTACTCCTTAAGGTTGGTATGTGGAATCTTTGGTCTGAACACAATGTTTGGTGTTTTGATAACAAGCGCAAATCTCCAGTTCGGTTCGTGAGGAGGGTTAAAAGGGACATAGTCGAATGGGCTACTAGGCATCTTCGGGAAGATTTGAATGTATTTTGTTCTCTGTTGGAAGTGTAACCTTTTTGTTGGTTGTAGTCTTTTTCTTGAGATTGTCAAGCTGTTTTCAATAAAATTTATTCATAATCCCAAAAAAAAAAAAAAAAAAAAAAAAAAAAAAAAAAAAAAAAAAAAAAAAAAACAAACTCGCCCAATCCAAGAATAGAGATTCTTCCACTTGAAAAGAAAGGGAAAATAGTGTAATAACTAGTGAATAATCTAAGCTTTCACCAATTTTGATGGCCTAGATCATACACCTCGTGAAAACATGTACTTACATAAACCCTAGATAAGGGTTGCTGCCCAAGGCTTGCAGAGAAGAGAAATGTCCCAAAAGCTGCTGAACATTTTTTGTTTATTGAGTTTTTATATGAAGGGAAACAAAGGAGAAGCCCTAGCACTAATTTGTGCCTTATATTAAGCATAAACTAGGGTTGGATGCATTGTTCAAAAAATCCCTAATATTATTGAAATATCCCCGATATTATCCATATCTCTAGCCTAACGATACTGATAACACTAGTAGTATTAGAAATTCTAGGTATCGGTGATGTATCACTAAGTATCTGCAATGTATCGATAATTCGATATTGCCTATGTATCACAAATATTTTCGACTATGTAAATTCTAGGTATTGATTGTATTGCCAATGTATCGTCAATATTATGAATTGTGTAAATTCCAGGCGTTGCTTGTATCGCCATTGTATTGGCGATATTTCAATAATATCACTAATGTATTGATATAGCAAAAATTTAGTTTATTAAAAAAATTCCATTTCAAATTATTATTATTTTTTTTTATGGGCGCATGCTTGTATGCAGTGTCCAATTTGATAATATCGTGATCATATCATTATCGCAACATGGGTGATATTGAGACCACAATCTTTCCTTTCCATTCCTTTCCAGTTGTCAATGATTTCTCAGTGAAATATCGTGTGTTGTTGATATTCTGAAATATCCATGGATGTTTGGATAAGATGGTTGAATTGATTTCTTATGACATGACATGCTTTTAGTTCCCCCCATTAAATGAAAACTTATCATGTATGTGTTCTTTTTACAATTTTTTTATTTGTAAATATGCAAACACGTGTATTTTAGCATCTCTTGAAGTTTCACTAAAAAAATCCACCATGTTTCCACATGTTTTCTCCATGTTTCCCCATGATTTCGTACGACATCACATACTTTTTGGGCCCCCCATTAAATGGAAACTTATTACGTATGCATTTTTTTATACTTTTTTTTTTTTAAATTTTAAATTTTTTATTTATTTATATTCCTAAATATGCAAATACACGTATTTTAGTATCTCCTAAAGTTTCACTAAAAAAATCTACCATGCTTCCCCATGTTTCCCCAATGTTTTCCCACATTTCCGGTTATTTGCGATATTGATATTTCCCCCAGCAAAACTTGTAGCGATACCAATACTTTGAACACTGGTTAGATGTTATAATCTCAGCTCTACACTCTTTATTTAAAGAAAAATGACTAAAATACCCCTATCTACTTAAGTGAGACATAAGTAAAGCAAAAATAAATAAAAATTCATAAAATAATCGTTTCTTAATGTAAATGCCACGAAAAGACCCTTTTGGGACCCAAAAGTGTACCATGGGTGCCACTACGTTATCCATTGATGGGTTTACGGATTTGGCCTATTATGGAAGATATTTGGGCTCCTTTCCATGTCTAATCCATCTCAAAATTCCTCAGCAAGTACATCAGCCTGGTCCATCAACATTTGGTTGTCCACATCCTCATCAGTATGGCCTTGCTGAATCATGGACCAGCCTGATTTTCGGGACTTAGGCCTAACATGGGCTGACGCATCTGTTGGTTGGTGTGAATTTCACAAACACATCACAGTTGGCCCACCCGAGCCCATCCTCACTTTGCTTGCATGGAAGGTCTCTTGTGAACGGTTCATAGGAGATCCAGACTCTCTCTCTCTCCCTCACACCACACACACACACACACACACACACACACACACACTATAACTCGAGAGAAACTTAGGACACAATTATAGTACTAAGTTGTAGCTCAATTGAAATAATTTTGGGCTGCACATGTTGACTTTCTCTATATGATCCCTATTTTCATCATAAACATGTATTCTATTGGTAATTTTTCATAACTTTTATTCTTTGACTGTTGGTATTGGGGTCTTCACTTGCTCAAGTCTTAGGTGTTTACCTCAGGCGCATGCTAACGCCTAGTGCCTAGGCATGCCTAAGCGTGCTTGAAGCACCTACGACTATTTATGTTATGGAACCACCCAGCAAGGCTGCAATACACAAGAAAGGGCTTTTAAGCCAATTTCGGCAACTTTACAAATTTCCTTGGGATATTCTTTCCCCAAAATTCAATAACTTTTCTCATTTCTTTATCTATCTCCTTGGGATATTCTTTCCCCAAAATTCAATAACTTTTCTCATTTCTTTATCTTCTTGATTTCTTTCTTCTAATAGTGTGTTTAGTTCATCACATTGGATTTCTTGAAAGCTATTTGATCTTTTTTTCTGGTATCGTAAAAGAGATTCAAGGTGAATCAGGGATTTGAGGGTAATTGGAAAATTTAGGTTAGAGAATTTGGGGATTTTTGAAAATTGGATTATAGGGTATTGAAAATATAGGAATTTTAGCAAAACTATGGTCTTAGATTGATGAATTTGGGGATTTGGAGAAAATGGAAAATTTAGGGTTAGGATTTAGGAAATTGAGAAATTAAGATTTAAAATTGGGGATTTTGGGAAAATGTTGGGGCTTCAGGCTTAGAGGAATTGAATGGTATTGACTTCGATTATTAACAAAAAAAAAAAAAAAAAACTTATACCCCTAAATAATTAATTGTTAAATATTTATTTTGTAAAACATAAAATTGCACCCGGAATCTCTGGGCATGTATATGTTTTTCGGGTGCTTTAGGGCAGGTGCTCCTCAGGTGTGTCTAGAGCCTGTAACGATACCGTACCTGACTGTGCCATCAAACCAGTGTTGTATCCTTGGATGGCAAAAATAGGATTCTGTCTTCATAATCGTGCTGGTTATGTGTGCCTTTTGAGCTGCATGTAGGACCATATTAACACGATTAACATGTCATCATCGTCTTGCATTCTCTTGTGATCATTTGACATGTTTTTTTGGATCCCCAAGTCCATCCACATCGGACCACCAGAAAGGGTTTTGGTGTTGTTAGCATAGTAGGAAAACCTTATCTTGCAGTGCACATTCAGTGCTGATGCTGACGATGCGGTCTAGATGTATAGGAACCACACGCCTTTGAAAGCCTACCCATTCTCATCTTCTAGTGATATAACCCAACTCCTTGAAAGCAAGTAAAACAAGATTATTCAGAGGATGAATCATCAAGTAGCACGATTTATTCTAGAGTTGAAGACTTCCTGCCCTTTGTGAACCTTCCCACAACTCTGCATATTGCTACTTGAGTTGCAGCCACTCTTTTTCTCATTGTTCCTTGCTTCATTATAAACATATATAGTAAAACTTCCATGAATTGTAGTATCAGCTTCTTTCCTAATTGGTTACTTGAAGGGTTGGAGATGGGGAAGGTGATTGGCGGTGGATAGGAATTGGGCAGACTGTATCTCGAAAAAGTTGTCTCCTGCCATTGGTTATCTTTCTGTTGTTGACTTGTTGTATCACCTTCTTTCCTAATTGGTTACATCAAGGGTTGGAGACAGGGAAGGTGATTGGCGGTGGATTGTTATTGGGCATACTGTATCTCAAATAAGTTCTCCTGCTATCTTTTTTTCTGTTCTTCTACACTTAATTACAGGTTGATCTGGAATGTTCTGAATTTTGCACTATGTGAAATTTTGGCATGTTGAATGCTGTTTTTGTTTGTAGATTCGAGGGTCTATTCCAGTATTATGGGAGCAGATAGTTGATTTGACTTACAAGCCTAAATTTGAGATTGTGAGACCTGAGGAGGGGGTGAGTATTATTATTAATTTTTTCTTTTCCGATGTTTTGTTTAGTAGTACTTTTCCTGAGCTGCCATGTTCAGTTCAATAGGGATGCTCTTATAATGCATGGAGGAAGACTGATTGATGTGAATGTTCTGTGTTGCAGCCTCGTGTAGCTGAGCGCCACTTTTTGGACTTGAGAAAAAGATACGGTTCAGTCTTAGCCGTTGACCTTGTCAATACGGTATATCTAAATCAATACTTTTCTCAAATATTGGTTTTCTTTTGCTCTATGACTTATCTGGAATAATGCACTTTTCTTTTATTGTTGAAACACCCACATGAACAATGTTTTCTAGTGGACCATAATGTACATCCTTCAACACATGCATACAGATATTTGTCTGCATCTGTGTGTGTGTGTGTGTGTGCGTGTGCGTGCGTGTGTCTGCATACGTGTGCGGGGTGTGTGTGTGTGTGTGTGTGTGTGCAGAGTGTGTTTGTGTGCGTGTGCGCGTGTGCATGCTGGGTGTGCATATACGATATGTGCATGCATGCGTGATTTCTGTACAGAAGGCACATTTGTTTTTGTAATAGAGGCCAGCTATGTGTAGTTATGGATTTTTTATTTCATACATATTTTCATGTTTGCATGATATGAATTTAAGCTGTTATTCCTTTGCCATCTCTCATCATGCTTATCAGCATGGAAGTGAAGGACGGTTGAGAGAAAAGTATGCAGATGCAATGCAGAACATTTTTAGTGATGATATAAGGTGACTTCTATAGTTCTTGTTAATTTAAATTAAAAAAGAAGTTCATATTCTTCTCTCACTTTGCTAATTTCTGGTGTATTATGTAGATACGTACACTTCGATTTTCATCAGATTTGTGGTCATATTCATTTCGACCGCCTTTCCATCCTCTATGATCAAATTGCAGACTTCCTTAAGAAAAATGGGTACGTTATTTATCCTTTACAGACCAAAGAAATTTTCCGATTTTGACAATCCATTTAAACTTGGTGGTGCTTGTCAATTAATGTGCTGCATACATTTCAACTCAACGATGTCATTGTCTGCTTATGTATTTGAAGAAGTTTTTTTTTTTTTTTCCCTTAATCATTTCATCGTCATCATGGCCTTTCTTTATCATATGTTAAATAAAACTCTTACGAGAACTAATTAGTTTTCTTTTCTTTTTCTTTTTTTTTTTTTTTCCCCTCAGCGGTTAGTAATAGTGGTTTGATTTTTATTTTATATTTTATTTTGGGTGGCACCAACTTCTACTTACATTTGGCATAGAGACGGAATAATAGATATGGCTACCTTACGAACATAGACACTCACATTTCCTTTATTATCTTTAAGAATAATGTGTTTTGCAATATGGTATAGCTAGTGGATAAAAATGTATGGGCATTTAAAACTGGATATCAAACATGGCTTCCTCAGGAACCTACACTCTGACACTTCATAATATAGTATGTCTCATGGATAAAAATGTATGGACATGTATTCAAATCTCTGTGTGTGTGTGTGTGTGTGTGTGTGTGTGTGTGTTCATTAGATAGTGTGACGTGGCCACTTCTACCATTCTGGCTTTTGCCATGCCAGCACTTGGGGATGCTTGGACACTACTACCTTTTGGGTGCTGGCACTTGGGAACGCTTCAAAGTCTGTACAGACAGAGTTTCCTAATGATGTCATTGAATAGTGCGATGTGCTGGACACTTTGAGGGAGGCGTCCAAACATATAAACCATAGTTTTCTACTTTCATTATTTACAAAATTTTATTCAAATTTCTTCTGGTAATCTGAAGATTTCATTCCTCACCTGCACACTAGCTCCATTTTGTTGTTGTTGAAGAAACTATTCATAACTTAGGACTGTCTGTCACACTCTAGTTTTTTTTTTTTTTTTTTTTTAAGCTTGAAGCTATCATTTCACCGGAAAATATACAGCCATTCAGGAGGGTCCTTACAAAAAGGAGAGGACCCCTCCTATCATTTACTCAATCTCCACAAATAAAAAACCCGACAACGGAAGGAAAAAACAAAGGAAACAAAAGAGAACCCATCTACATTATCCTAATATTCGCCATACCCGCTTTATCCAAGAGAATGGCCCCGCGTACCCGTCTAGGAAGGGTGGCGCATGTATCATATAGCCTATTTGGGCACCCTTCACTAGCCATCTTGGCCAATGCATCTGCAACTGAGTTCCCTTGATGGTAGATGTGGTTGAATTGAAGCACAACGGATTGCCGAAATTGTTGAATTTTCCCCAGCTTGTACCAGATGTTCCAAGAGGTATGGCGAACAGGATTTTCAACCATATTTATAATGGTCTTGGAATCAGATTCCACCATAATTCTGGAAATTCCCAGTTTAGAGCTAATAGTGATGCCGTCTAGCATTGCTTGGGCCTCAGCAATAGTGTTTGTAGAAATGCCGTAGTTTCTGTGAAAGGCGAAAATAATGTTTCCTTTGTGATCCCAGCAGACACCGCCCGCCCCCCCCTTCCCTCCCCCCCCCGGGTTGCCCCTGGAAGATCCATCAACGTTTAGCTTCACCCAACCCCGAGGGGGCCTCGACCAAGTGACCTTAAGGCATTTCCTTGCTGGGAGAGGATGGGCATTATTAATCCTGAGGGCTTGGAGAGTGATGTTATGTATCATGGAGTTCCTATCCGAGGCCTGGATGCTTGATCCTATCTCATGCAGCCAGCGGTTTACCTTAAAGATGATCTGATTTGCAGACATTGGGTGGCCCTCAAACCGTGCCTGGTTTCTGCTGAGCCAAATCTCCCATGCGATGATAGTAGGAACCAGGCCGATGAGATATGAGAATCTAAATTTCTTACTAGCTTTAGCAGTCCAGCTTTGAATTCGCTGCTGAATAGTCTGATTCGGGATAATGGCAACATCAAAAAGACGGCCAAAGTGGCTCCAAATACACGTAGCCATTGTGCTTTGGCAAAATAGGTGATCCAGCGTCTCCACCGCAGTTAATCCGAAAACACAGTTATCCTGATGGCTCCTGTTCGACGTACTGAGAGAGAAGGCTGCCGGCAACTGATTTCGAGGCTAGAAGCGGTTGTTCGGGCTCAGCCAAGATTGCTGACGACCGTTGGATTGGTTCCCACTGTCAGGATGATTTGCTTGCTGAAGGACCCGATACTTGTTTGAAGAAGGATGGGGGTTCGAAAGGTGGTGTTGGGTCAGCGCTGGTGGCCTGGTCTGGGGGCTGTTTTGATTGAACAAACAGCATTCGCAGCGTGAAGGTAAAGCAACTCCACGCGTCTGCACAACCTGATCCACAGAAACAGCTTCATGCATTACTTTCCAGGCAAAAATACTCAGCTTCGGGGGGATGGTTTTGTTCCATATCCATTTGGTCTAAGGGAGAAGAGGAAAGTGCTGCCTGATGCCATTCCAAGCCGATTTGAGAGAGAACTTGCCCGCCGCATTTAGATCCCAAATGAGCTGATCCGGCCTATCTGTAACAACAATTGGGATGGCTGAAATTATCTGCATCGCTGCTGGGGTTACATATGGCTGAATTTCTGACAAGTTTCGAGAAGGAGGATGAGCAAAGAAATCTTGGACAGAAGCGTCCTTAAGATGATTGGGGATAGGCCTGGTAGTCGCACCCACAAGGAGGCCTTTTCCCGACCAGTTCTGATTCCAGAAGTTAATCTTCCCTTCCCCTATCAACCATCTTGAGTGGTGAATAACGTATTGCAGGGATCTGAAAATCTCTTTCCAGGAGGATGAACTGGCTGAACCACTAAATCCTTGAGCTGCAACAATCTTCTGCAAGTATTTAGCTGAAAAGAACTTAGCCCATAAAGACTTGCCCTGAATAAGACGCCATCCCATCTTTGCTCTGAAAGCTTGCATGGTGTCACGAAAGGTTCAGATGCCTAAACCTCCTTCCTGAATTGGGGTGCACACAGACGGCCATCTGATCCAATGCATCCTCTTGCCTCTTTTAGAAGAGCCCCAGAAGAAATTTGCCATAGCCCGATCAATTGCTTTCGAAACAGATTTGGGGATGGTAATGGCAGCTAGAACGTGGATGGGAATAGCAGTCAAAACATGTTTAATCAACACCATCTTGGCCGCTTGGTTGAGGAGCCTTGCCTTCCAGCCGTCAATTCTACTAATAATCTTCTGAACAAGGGGATGAAAGATAGAGGCAGAACATCTTCCTTTGGAGAGAGGAACGCCAAGATACATCGTGGGGTGCGACGCCTGACTGAACCCAGTCAATGTACGAAGCTTCTGATTCTTAAGTCTAGAAGAATTCGTCGGGGTTATGAAAGATGTCTTGGAGGCATTCACCTTTTGGCCTGACACATTCTCGTACTGGGTGAGGAATTTTAGGAGAGCACGCACATTGGACAACCTACCATTTAGAAATAAGATAGCATCGTCAGCGAAAAAGAGATGAGTGATTGTTGGGCAATTCCGGGGCAATTTGAAAGGTTGACAACATCCGAAGGAGAAGAGCTTGGACAATCCCCTACTGAATACTTCGGCCGCAAGGATGAAGATGGACGGAGAGATCGGATTCCCTTGCCTCAAACCCCTTGAAGACTTGAAGAAGCCAAAGCTTCTGCCATTAATAAGGACGGAAAACCAAACATCTTCCCAGCATCGCCGAACTCCAAAAATCCATTGCGGATCAAACCCGAATTTATTGAGAACCTGGGTGATGAAGCCCCATTCTAGCCGATCATACGCTTTCTTCATGTCGATCTTTATAATCAGATTCCCGCCGAAAACCTTGCGGTCAATCTCGTAGACCATCTCTCTAGCAATAGAGATGTTCTCAATAATGGCTCTTCCCTGGACAAACGCGCCCTGCTCCTCAGAAATCAATAAAGGGAGAATGTTAGCAAGTCTTACTGCCATGATCTTAGAGAAAATCTTCATTATACAGTTGCATAGACTGATGGGTCTGAAATCGGTGATGAACTTCAGATTAGATTTCTTGGGAATGGGGCATAGTTGAGTGCTTTGGAAAGCCCTTGGAATCGCCCCCCCCCCCCCCCCCCCCCCCCCCCCCGGAAGAAGTCCTTGGTTGCTTCATAGAGATCATTCCCAATAATCTCCCAGCAAGATGAGAAAAAGGCTCCTCCAAACCCATCTGGCCCGGGGGCACTATCGATCGGGATAGATAGCGCAGCCCCCTTGACCTCCTCACGCGTAGGGGGCTTCTTGAGGTCCGCGTTCATCTGCTAGACACAAGCCTGGGAATGCAGTTGACTATATCCCCAATGTGATCGGAAGAGCCGGAGGAGAAAAGGTCTTTGAAGAAGGAAACCGCTTCCTCAACAATGTCTTCGGTTTTCTCGATAAGCTCCCCCGTGACTCTTTTCATCTTGAAGATTTTCAGCCTTCGGCGTCTGTCCAACACGGAGTCATGGAAGAAGCGCGTGTTCCTGTCTCCTTCAGCTAGCCATTTAATCCTGGATTTTTGTTTCCAAAAAATCTCCTCCTGGAGATAGGCCCTTTTCAGCTTAGCCTGGGCCTGATTGAGCTTGATGGCATCCTCCTCCGAATGTGTGCTGAGCAAAGAAAATTCTGCCTTCAGGATGTCATTCTCTGCTTCTTGGAGATTTTTGGTAACGTCCCCGAACACCTCTTTATTCCAAGATTTAAGCACGGCCTTCAGCTTCTTCATCTTGAGGAAGAGCTTGAACATTGGGGATGCGGTGATTTCTTCGTTCCAAGCAGCCTGCACAGTTGGGAAAAACTGGTCATGGGTTGTCCACATGCATTGAAAACGGAATTGGCGGGGGAAAGAATCTGATTGAGCTTGGTAGCTGATAAGGATGGGGGAATGATCAGAGAAGGTCCTCGTGAGATGATCTACTTTGCTGCCCGGGAATTGACGCATCCAGTCCGAGTTGAAAAGAATCCTATCAAGTCTCGCCCACCTCCTGCTTCTCCCTACTCTATTATTGCACCACGTGAATGGAGATCCCGAGAAGCCCGCGTCAATTAGCCCCGAATCAGAAATCGCCTCACGAAAGTCATACATTGCTGGAGTCAACTGCTGCGGGCCACCGAGCCTCTCATCCGGGCTGATGGTAGTGTTAAAGTCGCCGCAAACAATCCAAGGCCCCACCATGGAAAGAGAGGTGTTACGAAGCTCTTCCCACAGAGGCTTTCGAAGGTCCTTGAAACAGCTAGCATAGACTGTCGTAATGAAGAGAGGATGGGCCAGATTAGCCTCAGATACCTTTATAGTAGCGCTTTGCCTATTACTCCGGATCGGTTGAATATGAATATTTCTTGTTGCCAGAATCCAGATCTTGTTGTCCACCTCTTCTTCGGAGATCTGATTGTCGAAACCCAATTTAGCGGCAACGACCGCTCGTTTCGACTCTCTGATCATAGTTTCTTGCAGGAGAAGAATCCCTACATTGTGCTTCCTGACGAGATGTTTCAAATAGCGGATTGTCTGTGCATTGCCTATTCCCCAAATATTCCAAGAAAGGAGGCTAATCATCAGAAACCCAACTTGTTTGCCTGGCCCGTCGTTGAACACCCTTCAATCTGTTACTGTGTCGCTTGCTGGAGAATTTTTCCTGCAAGGCATTCCTGAAGATTTCCGCTATGGTTTGCATTGTATCATCTTCCTGAGAGCTGTCAGAAAATTCTAAGTTTTCTGTGTCTGAGGCCCTAGTTTCTCCTCCCCATTTCATCCATAAATTAATTGCCTCCCTTCCCTGCTGTCCGTGTTCTGGTGCTCTTGTTGTTGTTGTTCTGATTGCAGGGTTATGTCGCCTGTCTGTCCTGAATGTGGCTGCTTTTCCGTATCTGTCTGTTGCTCATGTTGCTGTTGTTCTGTTTGCAGGGCAATGTGACTTGTTTGTCCTGAGTTTGGCTGCTCTCCTGTTTCTTGCATTTTCCCAACTATTTCTGTTGGAGGGTTTTCTGTAAACAGTTCCTTGACGCTTGAGAGCCACTCTTCCCAGTTTGCTAGCACGAGGGGCGAAGGTCTAGCCTGATATAGGACCATGGTCTGACTACCTGGCGAGTTTTGCTGTGCTTCTTCGCTTTGTCGCTGATGCTGAGCTCTTGTTGGTGATTGAAGAGCTGGCCGCTTGTCCACAGATTGCGGGATCGCGGCCGTCACCTCTGTGGGAGTCCCGCCCGCCTGAGCTTCAATCTGTCGAACGAACAAGGAGGTTTCCATGCTACTGTTCTCCTTTTGTTTTGTCTCTGGCTGCAAAGGCTGCATTCCTTCCAGTAATTCTGCTTCTCCCTGGTTAAGTCGTTGGCTGTACTGGGGCACTCCTCTCAGAATCTGAGAAAGAGTTTGTTGACCAGGCAATAAGTTTTCCGTGGTGCTGATTCCCCATCGGTTTCGATCTGACTGAAGGTGTTGCGAACCAGTCAGCCTTGCGGCTTCACCTTGGATAAATTGCTGCCCAGTATATTGAGCTGTCTGCAGGTGTTGAGGATTGGTTAACATCAATTCCTGATTGTTGTCTAGGAAGAGATCCTCGTTAGGAGTTGAGTTAGGCAGATCCATCTGTTGTAGATCCTCCGAGATGGCTGCCATATTAACAGACGAAGGTAAACGGTACTGGTCCTGTCGTGGTTCGTTGTCCATCGTGCTGGCCTTCGCATTAACATCTACTTGTCCCTGGGGACTTTCCGAGAGCCTGACCTCCGAGTTGGCTTTTTGACAAACAGGTTCGTGATTAGTCACTCCCACTTGTCCATGGAGACTAACCAAGTGCCCGACCTCCACATGAACATTTTGAGAAATAGGTTCACCGCTAGTCCCATCTTGACAAAAAAAATTCATCGCTAACCGAGTGCCTGATCTCCACATTGGCATTTTGACGAACAGATCTAATGCTAGTCACATTTTGACAAACAGGTTCGTGTCTTCGTACATTTTCAGTAGGTTTTTCCGCTACTCCTGTTGATGCCAGGGTACTGACACCTGCCTCGTTGTCAGGAGGAGGATGATATCTTCTGATAGCCCATTCCTTCGTGGTCTCAGTTGTTAGCTGTTTGTTGGTAGAGGAGCAGCCGTATTTGAATAATGGTTCCAAGTCAGCTAGAATGGGGTAACTCTTCTCCATCACCTTCAATCGCAAGACCTGATTGAAGCTCACACCCGGCCTGGGTATAACCTTAACTCGAGCAAAAACCTGAAAGGATCCGAATCTTGAGTTGGAGTCAATCCGGGTGATCCTTCCGAAATAGTTGGCAAGATCCAGGATGACCGACTCTATCCAGGCATGAGCGGGTATGCCGAATAGTCTAATCCAGACCCCATCACTTCCCAACACGTCTTCAGAGTTCCACATTTCAACCGATTGGAGTCCCATCTTCAAGCGAAGCTGCTCATCGCTCCTGAACCGCTCCAGCTCAGCCCTAGATTTGAAAGTTAAGAGGAACTTGTTGGCTGAAATACGCACAATTTCTATTGCTGTCGGACTGAAACCAAAGGCCCTTATTGCGTGCGAAAGTTGCCCTATCGGAATAGCCGGATCTAATGCTGTCCCAATCATAGCCAAAGACAGCAAACGCAGCCGATTCTCCACCGCTCTAGGATCTGCCGTAGTGGTTTCTGCAGAAGACGTAACCGGCATAGGGCTTTTTTGCTGCATAGAGCGTGAAACAATGTCTGCCATTGTGCGAACCGGAGCGTCCATTTTCAGCTGATTTTGAATGGGAGGAAGGTCTTGGGCCATTACCTGAGTACATGCTTGGCTTTTTGCCCAGGCAATATGAACCACCCTGCCATCTATTCTTCTTTCATTCAGACAGTGGAGGGCATTGAAAGTGTCCTATTCATAACAGAATCGTATGAAGCCAAATCCACGGGATCGATTTAGAGATCGATTCCACGGAAGAAATACATTCGCCAGCTTTCCATACCTACCAAATATCCGATGTAGATCTTCTATTGTGGTGTCGTAAGTGAGATTCGCCACAAAGAGGGAGAAACTGGAAAGCTTCTGCCGAGATTTTCGTGGCAGAACCTGCTCCCAATGCGGCTGCCCTTCAACCGCCCGTTCGCGCTCCTCCATTCCCAACCCCAACTTCCGGCTGCCCTTCAACCACCCTTCTTTTACTTGACTGGTTTTACTTGACTGTCACACTCTAGTTGTTTGGTTATTTTTTGTTATAGGTTCCATGACTCGTGTAACAAAAAATCAAGGACTTTGCTCTTTCTTTTCTTTTCTTTTCCTTTGTTGGGGTTCTATAGTTCTTTTAAGATGGTGATGCTCTTAAACACTACTATTTCTTCAGATGATTATTATTGATTTTTGATGTTTCGTTAATTGAATATTTGTTAGTTCACATTTCTAGTAATTGGTTTTATTGGAACTATGTGAATGTTCTCTTCTATTTCCCCTTTTCTTTATGTGTTTTTTTTTAATCATTTAATTTGTCAGCTCATTTAATTAAGTAAAAGTTATTTATTTGTGTCCAAAAGTAGCCCCATGCCTAGACTTGAGTTTGTTGTGCCATACACTTCAACATGCCATGTTTCCAGGTAAACCTGACTCACTACCATGGACTTCGGTATGAATTCATCTACAAGATTTTCCGTGACTTTGGATTATTCAAAGGTGGTCTAATATTTTGTGAGATGCAACTGGAAAGGTGGTACACCCATGTTTTGGATGTGATACATCTTTCTAAAGTGGTTCCATCTTCTTTTTCTTTCTTTGTGGGTCTGTTGGCTCCATTAGATTCTATTTTGTTTGAGAGTGAAAGGAAAAAGATGCAGAATAGAAAGTGTCCTTTGTTTACAATTTGCTCATAAGGAGGCTTGGGGTATGAAGTACTGAGTCCAATGAAAGTTGTAATTTGGGATTCTGTGAAGGAAACCTTTTCCCATGTGGTTCAAGTTTTTGGTTCAATACGTTTGTAAAGTTACAAAGGAAGATTTTACTTGAGTATATTTTGGAAGTTTCTGGTGGGTATTAATGTTCCTTTGAAGTTGTTAGTTTCTGTAATGAAGGGATAGCCACCTTGAAATTTTTTGGTTGACTCCTGTTGAAGGCAGTTTACGCCTCTTAATGGTGCAAAAGAACTCCTGCGTACTGTCCCGGGATTCAATTGAGCTCAGACCCTCATAGAGTTTGTATCTGATCTCAATAACCGAATGATGTCCATCACTAGTTTTCAATACCAAGAAGATAGATTGTCGTATCTACACCTCGTTAAGGACAAGAAAAACTCAATAACTAATACTCTTAGAATGGTGAGAGAAGATTTTCTTTGTTACAAATGGCCTAAGATTGGAGAATGTGTAGTCCTTAGGTGAGTCTTAGGGAAAGGTCACTTTCATTGAATAATTAAGGCACATAAATGGATGATCTTAGTGTGGTGGATATATGCATGCATCTTTTGGTCGATACATGTATGTGCTTTAATGAAAGATGCATGTATGGTGGATGCATGTACTTACATGAGGCAAGGAGGTTGGCTACAAGAGTGGGGCTAGCATCCATGTGGGAGCATCATGAGAAGATGGACAAATTGTCACAAATTTAAATCTGGGATGTAACTATCGTGGGGTTGACGACAACAGTGACAACAGCGATAGGCAGTTGTTACATCATATGCTGAGTCTTGTGCATGTGGTGGAAACTATGATGGTGGGCGAGGCTTCGTTAGGGGCCTGAGGCAAAGAAGGAATTTCACACCATAAGGAGAAGGGCAACATGCATCCATTCCTCTTATAATGAGGGTATGAAGGTAACTTCTTCAACAATGAAGGACAGTTGTCTGTATTGATGACGTGAAGGTAAGGAAGTAATTTCCCCAAGTTTACAAGAAAATCACCAAATGCCCCAAGTTAAATGCTAAAATATTGTAATTTACTAATGACTAAAATACCTCTTTACAACAAAACAAAGTACATATTCAATCAACAGATAGCTGATCAATGTAGATCTGGATTTAACTGTGACCATATTTGTGGTGTTCAATACGTATGTTTTCAACTGTTTATTTCCTCTATGTAACTTGTGTGCTTTCTGTGTAATCTTTTAGGTACTTTATGTTGAATACAAATGGTGAGAAAGTTAAGGAGCAACTTGGTGTTGTAAGGACGAACTGCATTGATTGTCTGGATCGTACAAATGCCACCCAGGTAAAAGTAACATTGCATGGTTTCAGTTATTCTTATAATAAGGAAACTCCATCTTGATCGTAATTATTATCATTATCACAGCCATGTCCCAGTTATTTGGGTCTACTTTCATAACTTGCTTGCTTGGCAAAAGTTTGCCAAATAGCGTCCCACCTAGTGTTCAGAGTATCTGTATCATTATATGTGTCAATGATCAGGGATACGGAAAGATATATCGATATCGCTGATATTATTGCCGATACTCGGAAAAATATCGTTGACTAAGGGAAACATTGGGAAAAACGTGGAATGTTTCAGTGAAACTTTAGGAGATGTTAGAAGCAAGGTGTTCCATAATGGTAACGGTGGCCGTAACGGCCACCACCGTTACCTTTACGATATGGGGCATAACGGCCATTACGGTCTCTTTTTCTTATTTTTTTAATTTATTGAAAAAACCCCCGAAAAACCTGTATCTTCCCCGTAATGTTGATTAAAAAGTATGAAAAACCTGTATATGTCCCGTAATAGACCATTACGGGGCTATTATGGCCTTTATAGGGGATGTAACATGTTGTTAACTGTAATTACAGGTAATTTTTTTTTCCATAACGGCCGTTACGACCCCGTAACATGTAACGGTTGCCACCGTTACCTTTACGGCCCCGTAATGGCCTTTACGGCACACCATGGTTAGAAGACACATTTACACATGTAGGATTCAAAAATATTGAGAAAAAAACCAACTAAAAATAATAAGTTTCTATTTCTAAAGGCCTAACCATGTGTTATTGATAAAGACATGGACAAGTAGATTCTGGTGGATTGGGTATATATACTTGCTAAGTAGTATTGGGATGGATTAGATCGTGGAAACTCCTTTCCTAATGGGTTAGATCCATAGAACCATCAATGGACCACATATAATGGCACCATTGGCACACTTTATGGTCCGTAAGAGGTTCTTTTAATGGCATTTACAAGTTATAAACTTACATTATTTATAGATGAATTACGGTTTATTTTTCTTTGTTTACCTTTCATTAACTAGATAGGGGTATTGAAGTCCTTTTTCTTGAAGTTAAGATTGTAAGGCTGAGATTCTAACATCTAGCCCTTAGTTTATGCTTAATGTACGAACCCAAATTAGTGTTAGGTCTTATTTTTTGTTTTCCTTATATAAAACACAACAAAGAAAAGTCACCCAAGGCTTTTGGATGTTTTCTATTCTCTATGAATTGGACGACAACCCGCAATTTGGTGGGAGCTTTTGATTATTCATTTGCATTGATTTTTTTCATTCTTCCAAGTTGATTTTTTTTTTTTTTTTTTTTTTTTTTTGGATTAGGCATATTTGGAATGTGATTTTTGGTGTTAGGGTTTGACATACACCTTGTGAGTGACAAATCCGATTCATTTGCTACATCAATTGTCGAAAAAATCAGTATAAAATAAATATATGAAATTTGTAGTCAATCAATACATTGGCCAACACTTATTAATATATAAAATTTATGTGTTAATTATCAGCGAAAATCATATATTCTCCAATATAAAAATGGGAAAAAAATAGGATTTCCCCAATTTCCCCCAAATGTCACTCAAATGTGTTTTTCTTGCAATCCATGGTAATATTTGGGGGGGAAAAAAAAAGAGAGGAGGTTTCTCTGGAATTTTTCTTCATGTTTGAGTTTTGGCCTGTTTTCATTTTGAGTCTTAATTTCTCTCCAAACAAACTTTGATTTAATAAAAATCAAGAGTAATTGAAGTCACCTAAGGAACAAAATTAAAATAAAAACTCCAAAAAATGGTGATTTTTTGGTTTTTGGAAAATTTCCTAATTTTCTGTCAATGTTTTACCTATTTTTGGATATTTCCTTGGTATCAAGGATATTATTGATGGTATTGCTGATACTAGGATTCTTTTATAAGGGATTATTCTTAAAATATTGTTGATATCAATAATATCACCAAATTATAGAAATATTTGGAAAATTTTTAAACTACCATCAGTTTCGGTATTGTTGACCTGGTGATACCAATAATATCAGTGTTACTATTGATAATACATGGTTCACTAGTCCAACCTAACATCAACCCTCCTTTACCTGGGCTTGGGAGTAGCTAGCGTTCACTACTAGGGTCAATGTCGTACCAAGGCCTCCCAATTTTCTTTTAAAATTGTTGTACATGTTAGTCACATGCATTATTCCAAGTATTAGTTATATTATTGATAATATTGTTCGGATCGCCAACTTGGCAATACCAATAACACTCTTCGTACAAAAAATTCCAGGTATTGGCAATTTATCGTTGATATATTGTTAAAGTATTGCCAATGTATCGATGTCGCGAATTTGTTCAATTGTGTAAATTCCAAATGTTGCTTGTATCACCCTTGTATTGGCGATATTTCGATAATATTCCTAGTGTATTGCCAATTTATCAATATCATGAAAATTTGTAAATTACAAATAATTTCTATTTCATTTTTTTAATTTTTTTTTTTAATTTATATATATATATATATTTTTTTAATTTTTTAATTTTTTTTTTTTTACGAATGCGTGGTTGTATGATGAAATGCTCATTTGAATGTATGCATATGCATGCATACATGGATGGATGGATGGATGATGGATGTATGCATGGATGGATGGTTGGATCATGTATGCATGGATGGATGAATGGTCAATTGGATGGTTAGTTGGATGGATAGATGGATGGATGGATGTATTTGTATATATGTTTGTGTGTATGCATGCATGGATGGATGGACCATGCGTCGTATGTGTCATTGTATCTTCGTATGCATGGATGGATGGATCATGCATGCTTGCTTGTATGTATGTGCATGCATGGATGGGTGGATCTACCATTTCCCCCATGTTTCCCAAAGTTAATGATGCATGCTTTTACACATCCATTAAAGGGAAAATTATTATTTGATTCCTAAATATGCCAATATGTGTCTTTTTTGCTATTGTTTAATTCTTAAATATGCAAATATGAGTAGTTTAGCATCTCCTGAAGTGTCATTGAAAAATTCCTCCCCTTGTTTCCTGAATGTTTCCCTGACTCAACATTACATGCTTTTAGGTCTCCATTAAAGGGAAATTTATTATGTATGTGTATTTTTTCAATTATTTGATTCTTAAATATGCAAATATGCGTATTTTAGCATCTCCTGAAGTTTTATTGAGAAGTTCCACCATTTTCCCCATGTTTTCCCAACGTTTCTTTCAGTTAACGATACATTTCCAGGTATAAGCGATAATATCGGCGATGTCGATACTTTTTATAGCCTCTGCTTCTATTCTTACTGGCTGTTTCTCCACCTCTTCCATTTTCTCGTTTGACAACTTAGGTATTAAGTTTGTAACCCAACTTAAACCAAGAGGCATATCCTTGTAACTATGTTTCATGCTTAGAGGCTTGTCCCTTTGTGCATCAGTATTGGTGCTGATATGTATCATGTTTGCTATTATTGTTGTAGTCATTTGCTACATTTGGTCGCCACATCTTGTACATATTATTGTAGCACCAGCATCCAATGCAGCAGTGAATCCTCCTATTAATACTTAACTGTGGTCAGCAGAGCATGATCGGAAGAAAAATGCTGGAAAGTCAACTTCAACAGATAGGGATTTTTGAAGCTGATGAAACTATCGGCACACATCCAAATTTTGACGAAAGCTTTAAAATATGTGAGCATTTACAAAATGTGGTTTCAAAGACAAATTGTTTGAGTCCGTGTTCCCATTATGTCAAATCTGATTTGATGCCAGCCTATAACTGTGAAGCAGATTTTACAGGGTTTCCCAAGAGAACTCTACAGCCTTAATTTACATATTTTCACATTTACTTCTTTCAGTATGGGCAAATCATGGAGATGACATAAGCCTTCAGTACTCTGGTACGCCTGCTTTAAAAAGAGACTTGGTCAGGTATCTTTCCCATCAGTTCCATTTTTTATTTTTATTTTTATCTTGATCAATTTATTGCTTGCCACAGTGATAGTAAACATGTTGAGGAATCTGAATTTAAAGTTTGGTCTTGATAAACATGTTGAGGATTCTGAATTTAACAGTTAGTCTAGATAGCAAATGTTATTTGCAGCAGTGATTGCAAACATGCTGAGGATTCTAAATTTAACAGTTAGTCTCTTGATAAATATTTTCTTGAATGAGAGTGCTGAGTTATTCCAATGAAATTCCAAATATTGAAACTCCATCTTCTAGTAGATGTTTTCTTTTGATGAGGTTGTGTTCCATTGTCGACTATTTAGCTGGCAAGTACTGCAACCATTACTCCGACATTGTGATGGATGATACACATGCACTCAGAAATTAGTTAGTGGCATACAAGTTAGTCAAATTAAAAGTGCCCAGTTTAAATATATCATCAACCAAAATTTGTTTGATTCTCTTGACTGTCGGATTGGTAGACATTTATTGGGTAGTTAAAACTGAAAAATAGCCGATGGTCCTATTTCAAAAAACAAGTGTCCATTAATCAAAGGTTAGGATTGTTCAACCGATCTGATTTTGGGACTGTGACTTAGTGAGATTCCACAATTTAGTTTGTTTAATGTGAGTTAGGGCATGCCACATACATTTTCTGAATGCCTGTGTATCAAGCAATATATGCTGGCCTGAGTATCATATAACTCTCCTCATTGTCACGCATCTAACATGGCAAGTGTCAGATCTCATTAAATCACGAGAACATTACATCCACTCCGTCCATCATCTGCGTTAGCTTACATTGGTACATGAACCCCAAAATCATGCTGATCCAAAACTCAAGTGGGCCACACCAGAAACAGTGTAGTAGGGGCGCCCATCTTTAAAACCTTCTGGGGCCCACCAAAGCTCAAGAATTTGATAACTTATTTCACATTTGGTTTCGTCATTTTTCCCATGTCCACAGGAAAGGAAACTCCTCAGTAAATAGATTGGCCAACAAGTAACAACTGTGGAATCTGTAAATATTTAGTTTTGGGGGACTGTTTACCTGATGCAGGACTCTCTTCCACGATTCAGGCCTCCTTCTATCTTTTTGTTTCTATTTAATTACACCCATTTCTCACTTGTTCATACGAAAAGAAAAAATTTCGGGGTAGGAAAAAAAGTGATATCCAAGCGGGTGATATAGACTTGTCTGAATTCAGAATGAATTCCTCTTTGATGTCAATGGTGATCCTTGTCAATATCTTCTTAACTTTTGCAGCTTTGTTTCCAAAATGAAGCAATCTGAATTGTCTTCTTTTCTAAAATATGGGCGCTCGGAAGGAGGATGGTGGACTATGGATTCGTCTATCTACAGAGCATCTGCTTTATGGAAAGGTGTTTCTTCTGTGAAGCCGTTTCTTTGGAAGTGGTAGGATTCTCCTTGGGGATGGTGAAAGGATACGATTTTGGGAGGATGTGTGGGTGGGATCTTCTCCTTTGAAAGTTGTGTTCCCTTATATATTCTGTGCTGCCCTGAATCTTTTAGTGGTGGCGGTAGATTGTTTCTCTAGTTTCGGTGGGGTGGTTGTTTGGGAACTTCCTTGCAAGTGATCTCTTTGCGATGATCAAGTTGAGGAATTTGTGGTTCTTCTTGATCATCTTCAGCTTTGCATTCCGTCCCCTTCCGATCCGGACTAGATTTTGTGGAAGATTGATAAATCCAGAACTTTTTCAGTCAAATCTTTCTACTCCTTGCAAGGAAGTTCTCATCAAGGGGAGCTGGAGGTCACCAAATTGATTTGGAGTTTTAATACTCTGAAGCTTGTCGCTTTTGGATGGTTGGTAAGAAGGAATAAAGTCCTCACTATTGACTACCTCCGGAAAAGAGTGATGGTGATTCCTAACATGTGCTCTTTGTGCAATAGAGAGGAGGAGACTGTGGATCATCTTTTCATGCATTGCTCTTATGCGGGTCAGATTTGGGCAGACATTCTGGGCCGTTAATTCATCTTTCGTGAGTTGTTCTAGAATCGGTTGATCTTCTCGTTTACTTAGCATGGGTGTGCCTTAGAAAGGAGAAGAAAATGCTATGGAGAATGGTTTTGTTGGCAATTTGGTGGGGCTGTTTGGGAAGAAAGGAATGCTAGATGTTTTGATAACTCTAGCAAGCCAGCTCATAGCACTTCACTTAGGGCTATATTGTTGGTTATTAAATGGGCTTCTTGTGCCCCAAAATTGAAGGATTGTAATTTTATCTTTCTCGGAATGTAGGAGGGTCACTTGCTCAGTGCATCTGTTGCTTTTGTTTTTGTTCCCTTTTTAATAAAATCCCGCTATCTTTCAAAAAAAGAAAAAAAAAAAAAAAAGAAGAAGAAAAAAGAAAGATAGCATGGTTGGCATCTATTTTTGCAGGACAGTAATGTTACTTTATGAGAGAGACATTTGAGGTAATTGAATATCTATTCCCCCATCATTAGATGCATTAGATTTAGTGATGTATCATACAGTTGACATGATTAAGACCAATGGACCATAAGATAAGAGGTGAAGTGTTCATTCATTCTGAATAGTGTCAGTGTGACTTCTCGAAGCATAATATATGGTGTTTCAACTAACAAGGGTCTAGTAATCCAAACTTAAGCTGATTGCTGAAACTACAATGCCATGACCAACAACTATGATTACTTTCATTCTGCAAAGGAAAGATGCTTTGCAAACAGCGAATGAAATGTCTGATCATCTATATATTTGATGTCAATGAATGTATTGTAGAAGGAAATCTTTCATCCTCAGTTAGGTGGTTAATATTTCTGGCAAAATTGTGGTTTGCAGTGAACTTCGGAAGTCTTGAACTGTCTTTTATTCAAGTGCATGTCAAGTTGGCATTTAGGGTGCTGATTACTTTGATGCTTTATTTTATTAGGTTGTACCATTTAGCACTTATTTCATTCTTTCCTTCCATTGTTGCAACTCCGAAGGCATATTTCTGGGACTTATTCAAGAATTTATATTTCACGTGCCATTGTGAATTTCAACTGTGTGAAGGGAAAAAAGAACTATTACCACCCTTTATGGATCAATTTTCTAATTCCCATGGGGACACTTAACATCTCAGTCTACATAATGAAAAGAATATGCCAAGATTTATTTTTGAAACTTATGTATCTTGAATATTCCATTTTGTTGGGTTGCTAGATATGGAAAGCAGACAGTCCCTGGATTGCTGATGGATGGTTGGAATGCCATGTCCCGCTATTACCAGAACAATTTCGTTGATGGAACAAAACAGGTCCACAAGCTTCTCATTTTATAGATTTGACTCCAATCTAAAAATGACTTGCAGTGATTGTGCTTTTTTCTTGAAGTCATTTGTCTTTTGTTAACTATCTCATATTTCATGGTAGATAAAGTTATGTACTCTGGGAATCTTTTATTGATAGAGATGTTCTTCGTGTGGCCTCTTGACCTTCTTGTGCATCCAATATGGAATAATATCCAAAGTTCTGTTATCAATAATAATAATAATAAAACGAAAAAAGGAAAAGAAACTAATTCAGAAGCCCTTGTGGTTACTGGTGCTGGTTAATTTATATTTGTTATCATTTGTGCGTTATGCAAAGTATGCATTTTGGCAAAAAAGAAAAAGACACACACACCACACACACACACACACACACACACACACACACACACATCCTCATCACATGTAACATCACTGTACGTCATTCCAGACCATCCAAATTGAAAGTCCTATTGTGTATGGAGCATATCTCTATAATCGCACCCATTAGACAACTGTAACCATCTGTACATGGACACGCAAGCGTATGGCTGGAGAGTCGTTACCATTTTAGATGGTGTAAAACTAACAAGTGCTCCCCTTTATAAAATAAAAAGGTTTTGAAAGAGGGCTTTCCAAATCCCTACTGTTCCAACATAAATACCCCTCCGGCCCCAAAATTCCATTGATTCGATTCACTATTTGAAAAGAAATTTTAGGATCTTGACTTACCTTGGTGAGAGGATCCTCTTGCTAAATTTAATGGGTATTGGGGCCCCACACAAGGGTGAAATCAAGATTTCACCATTTCACTTCTGTATGACCGTGGAGCTTGAGATTTGCCTTTTTTGGTTGATTTGAAGATTAGATGTATGTTTCTAACTATTAATAGCTATTAATTAATGTTATTTTATTTTGATTGATTTAATGATTGATTTAGGGTATATTTTGACTTTTATATTTCATTTTTTCTTCCTTGGGTGGCTGGTTCAATGCAACGTTGTAAAAGAAGCTTGTTCTACAACCATTTGTCGCGTGGGGCCTACTATGGTGTGTGTATCACATCACATCCAACCTGTCCAGTCCATCATCTGGGCCACCACGCCACATGATGATTAGATATACATGAAGTTTTCTTCTCTATGGTGGTTGTCCATTGTTTTCTATTTGTGGGCTTTTATCCTACTCGTATAGTTCACCATGGTTGATCCAACCATTATATGGGCACCCATGATACGGTGGAGCATTGTTATTGACTGTTTTCTATATTATGGCCCAACTGATGATTAGACAGACCTAATTTTGTGACATCCGATCCTCACAACTGAGCTCTTGTAACATTCTGTGGGCCCATGAGTTAGTTGCATAATATTTTGCCATTACATGCTTAGTCATCTATTTGCTACTTGTTATTTTTCATTGAATAACAAAATTTGTGTAAATTTGTTAGATGTTATTCGTTATATGTTAGGGCTTGTGAATCTATGATTTTCTAGTAAATTAGTAGATGTCTAAGGCAAAGAGAAAGGGAGAGAGATTTTGCATGGAAATATGTGGCTAACAATCCACGTTCATAGGCAAGATCTAATGGAAACTATAATTTGTAATTTTTGTGGATAAATGTGTATGGGAGGTGCGACTCGCTTAAAGTATCACTTGCATGATTCCACATTGGGATGAAGTTGTGCCTAAGAGTAATAAAAGAACAAAAGTGGGTGTGTGCAAAAGGCAAGGTGTTCCATAATGGTAATAGTGGCCATAACGGTCATCATCGTTACCATTACGATATAGGCCGTTATGGTGTTTTTATATATATAATTTTGAAAAACCTGTTTTGAGGACGTTACAGGGCCATTACAAGCAGTTTTTTCCTGTAACAGCCATTACAATCTCGTAACATGTAACGGTTATGGCTGATACCATTATGCTACGTAATTGTTTTTGTATACCGTGGCAAAGGGTATCAAAAAGAGCATCATTAAGACAATAAAATAATAAAAGAATTGTGGTGTTATGTGACATAGGGAAACTGGGTTCAACCTATTGTATTGAGTTTGGTAGAATGGGGGGTGATGATAATGATATATATGAGATTGGTAGTACTTTTGGCTCTAGTTCTAGTTCATGCATGTAAGTAACTCAACTGTCGGTAAGAGCACGTGACGCAGGACAGCCCTAATTATGATGCATGCTCATGAACATAATTAAACAGCGGAAATAAAAGGAATAAATGATCTAAAATTCTAGCAGTAATCATCATAACTAAGAAAATCATAAAGGAAACATGCAATGGAGCGGGCCATCATCACAACCATGGAGTATGGAATTCAATTATTACTTAGGTTGGATCCGGCGAGGGATGAGACCTCCTGATCTTGCATGGTCACACCCAATCGATCAATGAAGATCACTAGTCCGAAGAACCAAGAAGTTTCTCGGATTAGGGATTTGAGAATTTGAGGGTTTAGGGTTTAGATCGATTCTCAAAGTTTTGATCGAAGAAGGATTAACCAAAACTAGAAAAGAGAAAGAAAGAAATAATTACCTTGAGGAAGTTGGAGGGGCACAAGAAGAAATTAGAAGAAGAAGATCAAGGGAAGAGAAGAAGTACCATTAGAGAGAAGAGAAGAAGAGGGCAACCAAAGGGTTTGCTTTTCATTCATCAATAGTTCAAATTCGGATTTAGGGCTTTAGCCCACTTAAATAAGCAAATAAAGACATAGAATTACTAAAATACCCCTAGAATAAGCAAATAAAGATATAAAATTACTAAAAGACCCCTAACTTAAGCAAAAACACGCAAATAGACCCCTAACTTAAGCAAAAACGCGCAAATAACATAAGTGCGGGAAAGTTCGGGCGCTCGGTCTTCTTTCTCCAATCTTCCTTCACATGTGTCTTCCCTGAGTGGGGTCTTCTATATGTCCAATCACATGTGAAAGGTCTTCAGCTCCTCAATAGTCGCCTATCCACAAGGACGACACTTGTGATTGGCGCTTTCTTCGTTTGTACACCTTGAATGCGCTTGTGTCCGCATCAATTCCCCTCGGGTGAGAAAAACTCGACTCCGACGAGTTGAAACTTTTGTAGCGCTCTAGCAGATCTGGATCAATACCCTGCAATGCGTCGCCCGACAGCCACGTAGATTCAGACGACGGTTTGTTCTTCCACTTGACAAGATACCTTTGGAAACCTCCATCTTTCGTGGATACTATCTCGTCATCCAAGATTTCCTCAATTTCTTCTTTATGGGTAATGGGTGGAGGAGGGGGTGGAAGGGGTTGGGTAGCAAACTCAGAAAAAGGCCATGAAAGGGACGATGTATCAACAATGGGAGTATGGGCACGGACTAGATCTTCCACATTAAAAGTTGGATTAATGCCCATTTCGGGTGGAAGGTCAATCCTATACGCGCTTGTAATTTTTTAGCAGATCCTTGAGAGAATCGCTCTGGCCTTATTCGCACCATTACATAGTTTCCTTCTTGAAATTCTTGCACTCTACGATGAGAATCAGCTGAAACTTTATAATCATCATTGCTCTTATTTAACCGCTGTCTAATATGTGTATGCAAATCATGAATATGGCGTGCAAATGCATCGGTTGACTCAGAAGACCTTTGGGTAACAGACATAGGTAAGAGATCTATGGGCATTCTAGGTTTATAACCACTTACAATCTCAAAAGGACTCAACCCTGTAGATCTATTAACTGACCCATTATAAGCAAGTTCAGCAGTTGGTAAAATTAGGTCCCAAGTCTTAACATGTTCACCCACTAGACAACGTAGAAGATTTCCAAGGCTACGGTTTACCACTTCAGTTTGACCATCTGTTTGTGGGTGGTAAGCAGTAGAAAATTGCAAACGAGTTCCCATAATGTGCCACAGTGTCTTCCAAAAATAGCTAGTAAATCGAACATCACGATCAGACACTATGGTTTTAGGTAACCCATGGAGACGCACCACACCATCAAAAAAGAGACGAGCAACATGAGACGCATCCGACGTCTTCGAACATGGGAGAAAATGCGCCATTTTAGAAAAACGGTCCACAACGACAAAAACGGAATCGTGCTTTTTTATAGTCTTGGGAAGCCCAAGCACGAAGTCCATACTAATGTCCTGCCACGGAGCATGTGGCACTGGCAATGGCGTGTACAGTCCGGTATTTTGCTTTCTTTGCTTTGCCAGCTGACATGTTCGACACTGCCCTAAAACTTTGGCTACATCTCGCTTGAGACTTGACCAATAGAAACGATCTTCCACGAGGGCAATGGTCTTATCACGACCAAAATGGCCAGCTATCCCTCCTGAATGAAGCTCCCAGATGAGGAATTCACGAAGGGACATACGGGGAATACAAAGTCTATCTCCCTTAAAAAGGAAGCCATCTTTAAGAACATATTCACCCATAATATGCTGGTCACTAGAGAGCGACGCGTAAGTACCCCCAAAATCAGAACATGTGGGGTATTCATCTTTCAGTTGCTCAAATCCGACTACCTCTACACTCGAGGAGTTGAGCAACGCCACTCTCCTGCTAAGGGCATCTGCTGGTTTGTTTTCAACCCCGGCCTTGTGTTTCAAAACAAACGAATATTCCTGAAGAAACGCTACCCACTTGGCATGCCTTGGGTTGAGTTTCTTCTGAGAATGCAAATATCTCAACGCCTCATGATCAGAAAACAGAACGAATTCTTGCGGTAGGAGATAGTGTCGCCAATGTCTCTGGGATTGCACTACCGCATAAAATTCTTTGTCGTAAGTGGAGTATTTTTGTTTTGCCTCATTCAGTTTCTCACTGAAATAGGCCACTGGGTGTCCTTCTTGACTCAACACTCCACCTATACCGACACCAGACGCATCACACGCTATTTCAAAGACTTTAGAAAAGTCAGGTAGACGCATGACAGGAGCTTCTACCATCTTGCCCTTAATTTCCTTAAAAGCCTTGACTGCGGCTTTAGACCACACGAACTCTCCCTTTTTCATGCACTCGGTAATGGGAGCCATGATCGTGCTAAAACCCCTAAGGAACCGACGATAAAAAGTTGCTAGGCCGTGAAAGCTTCGCACCTCATGAATGTTCCTTGGTTCTGGCCACTCAACTATGGCCCTGACTTTTTCAGGGTCTGCGCGCATTCCTTCAGATGACACTATAAATCCTAAGAACACAACTTGGCTAGACATGAATGTACATTTCTTAAGATTAGCGTACAACTTTTCCTTCCTAAGGACACTACAGACCTTCTTTAAATGTTCAAGGTGTGATTCCTTAGTGGTACTATAAATAAGAATATCGTCAAAGTACACCACTAGGAATTTTTCTATGAACGGCCTCAAAGCTTGTGTCATCACCCGCATGAAAGTACTAGGTGCGTTAGTCAAGCCGAAGGGCATGACCAACCACTCATACAGCCCATCTTTCGTCTTAAACGCCGTCTTTCACTCATCTCCTGGGCGTATACGGATTTGGTGATATCCACTCTTGAGGTCTATCTTAGAGAATATAGTGGACCTGGCCATCATGTCAAGCATATCATCAAGTCTAGGTATAGGGAACCTATACTTGACAGTAATTTTGTTTATGGCACGACTGTCCACACACATGCGCCACGTGCCATCTTTCTTTGGCGTCAACAATGCAGGCACGACACACGGGCTCATACTCTCTTGGATGAAACCCTTTTGCAGAAGCTCATCAACTTGCTTCTTCAACTCTGCATGCTCTGCAGGGTTCATCCTGTAGTGAGGAAGGTTCGGTAGAGTAGACCCTGGGACAAGATCAATGGCATGCTGTATGTCCCTCATAGGTGGCAACTCATTCGGTAAGTCTTCAGGAAATACATCACTGTATTCCTTCAGGACCGAGGTCACCTCACGGGGCAACTCTAATGGAACCTCAGGTGTAATCTCTCTAGCCACAAGGGCATACACCATAGAATCCTCCTTAGCCTCTTTTTCAAACTCTCTTGCGCTGATTATATGTAGAGACTTAGGTTTGAATTTCCCCATTCCTCTAGGCTCACTTGCCTTCTCATCCTTCTTCTTCCCTAGTGTATTCTCAGGTGGCATGGGATTAAGTTTGATCTTTTTACCGTTATACATAAAAGTACACGCATTCGAACGGCCAAAGATCGTGACATCATTATCGAATAGCCACGGTTACCTAGGATAACATGTCCCACATCCATAGGTAAGACATCACACCACAGGGACTCTTTGTATGACCCAAACTCGATGGGGACTAGACATTGCTGGGTGACAGGTAGGGATGTCTTGTCAACCCAAGAAACTTTATACGGGTCTGGATGAGGTGTGGATTTCAGTTTTAAGCGATCTAAGGTGCTAATGGAAATCACATTCTGACAACTTCCACTGTCCACTATCACCTTACAATTCTTTTCACCACACTTGGCAATAGTGTAGAAGATAGTGCTTCGACGCCAGTCAGCACTACTTCTAGACTGAGCTAGCACACGCCTGACTACTGCAAGCGTTGCTTCTCCATCCACTTCTTCTTCATCAGTAAGTCCTCCTTCAGGGTGATACTCTTCAACTTCATAATCACCCTGATCATCTCCACCCTCGTGGGACTCGCCTATAACTAAGGCTCTCCCACGGCTCTTCGTAGGACACTGATTAGACATGTGGCCAAGATTGCCACACTCATAGCACCTCACTTGGTTCATGTTACTAGGACCGGCACCAAGAACCCCTTTACCCTTGTCCTCCCTAGGTCTAGGCGAAATGGTCGCCTGTGCCCTAGGTCAACTACCAATATTAGGTCTAGTTCCCTAGAAACTAGATCTAGCACTGGAGTCTCGGGACTCAAAACGACGAACGACAGGAGCCTTCAGATATTGCTCTAACTCCTGCACGACTTGATATGCTTCATCCAAGTCCGTTAAGGGCCGAGTCATAAGCTCGCGCTGAAGATCCGCACGAAGGCCCGTCTTGAAACGCGAGAGCGTTACTAGAGGGTCTTCTCGGATATCACATCGCATCACATATTCTTCAAATTTAGCGATGTAGTCAGCGGCAGACATTGACCCTTGGCATAAGGATTGCCATTGGTCAAGGAGCTTCTGGCGGTATGAGAGAGGAAGGTACTTCTCCTTCAACTTCTCTTTCATCTCATACCAATGCATGATAGGGGCTCTACCAACTCTCTATCCTACGCTCGGTGTTGGTCCAGAAGAGCTTGGCTTGACCCACAAGTTTCATCTTAGCAAACCGCATTTGACGGTTTTCCGACATGCCATACC
This sequence comes from Magnolia officinalis, assembly GCA_021015155.1. Taxonomy (NCBI): domain Eukaryota; kingdom Viridiplantae; phylum Streptophyta; class Magnoliopsida; order Magnoliales; family Magnoliaceae; genus Magnolia; species Magnolia officinalis. The sequence continues at coordinate 25,205,765 of JAJHSJ010000009.1, forward strand.
ACTCAAAGTAGTGGTCCATGTCAGCAACCCAGTCAAGGAATGCCTTGGGATCCAAGCGCCCATCAAAACTCGGGGCCTCAACTCTCACACTTTTCATCGCACGATCATCTGGATCATAACGGTCTTGATGATCACATGTGGCTCGTGCCTCTCGCACCACACCACGACCGTTACCACGATCTCTATCTTCATTACCACCACGTGTGGCAGCGCGTTCTTCAATGATTCCTCCCACTTGGGAGTACGCATCATCCCCTACAGCGGGATTTTCCTTTTGGGACGCCTCTAGTTGCTCGACCTTAGTCATGGTAGTGGTAATTTGGTTCTCAAGGCGGGCGAACTCGCGCTTCTTACCCGCTTCTAGGGCGGTTATCTTTTGTATCAATTGAGCAAGTTGCTCAGATAACTGCTCGTTATTCATGGTAGGTTGAAGTCCGAAACCTCTACCTCTTCTCGTGGGCATACAATGAAGACTTGAACCAAACTCTACCCAATTAGACTACTAGGTGTTATGACTTTCAAGATGAATGTGATGAATGCAAAACTACTATGAACTGACACAATTAAGTTGACACAGGAAACAACTCAAATTTGGAAATTTTCTAAATTGGAAAGTTTCTAAATCTGGAACTTTCTAAATCTGGAAACTTTCTAAATCTGGAAATTTTCTAAATTTGGAAAGTTTCTAAATCTGGAACTTTCTAAATCTGGAACTTTCTAAATCTGGAAATTTTCTAAATTGGAAAGTTTCTAAATCTGGAACTTTCTAAATCTAGAAATTTTCTAAATCTGAAAATTTTCTAAATTGGAAAGTTTCTAAATCTGGAACTTTCTAAATCTGGAAATCTGGAAATCTGGAAATATCAAATCTGTAAATCTGCAAATCTGGAAATCTGGAAATCTGGAAATCTGCAAATCTGGAAATCTGCAAATCTGGAAATCTGCAAAGCTGGAAATCTGCAAATCTAGAAATCTGGAAATTTGCAAATCTGGAAATCGGAAATCTGGAAATCTGTAAATCTGGAAATCTGCAAATCTGCTGCAAACCGGAAACCCTAATTTGATAACTCGATCTAGACAAAAACCATGCAAACCTATTCTCTGATACCAAATTTGACGCAGGACAACCCTAATTATGATGCATGCTCATGAACATAATTAAACAGCGGAAATAAAAGGAATAAATGATCTAAAATTCTAGCAGTAATCATCATAACTAAGAAAATCATAAAGGAAACATGCAATGGAGCGGGCCATCATCACAACCATGGATTATGGAATTCAATTATTACTTAGGTTGGATCCGGCGAGGGATGAGACCTCCCGATCTTGCATGGTCACACCCAATCGATCAATGAAGATCACTAGTCCGAAGAACCAAGAAGTTTCTCGGATTAGGGATTTGAGAATTTGAGGGTTTAGGGTTTAGATCGATTCTCAAAGTTTTGATCGAAGAAGGATTAGCCAAAACTAGAAAAGAGAAAGAAAGAAATAATTACCTTGAGGAAGTTGGAGGGGCACAAGAAGAAATTAGAAGAAGAAGATCAAGGGAAGAGAAGAAGTACCATTAGAGAGAAGAGAAGAAGAGGGCAACCAAAGGGTTTGCTTTTCATTCATCAATAGTTCAAATTCGGATTTAGGGCTTTAGCCCACTTAAATAAGCAAATAAAGACATAGAATTACTAAAATACCCCTAGAATAAGCAAATAAAGATATAAAATTACTAAAAGACCCCTAACTTAAGCAAAAACACGCAAATAGACCCCTAACTTAAGCAAAAACGCGCAAATAACATAAGTGCGGGAAAGTTCGGGCGCTCGGTCTTCTTTCTCCAATCTTCCTTCACATGTGTCTTCCCTGAGTGGGGTCTTCTATATGTCCAATCACATGTGAAAGGTCTTCAGCTCCTCAATAGTCGCCTATCCACAAGGACGACACTTGTGATTGGCGCTTTCTTCGTTGGTACACCTTGAATGCGCTTGTGTCCGCATCAGCACGGGTTCCTATGGACTAGTTTGTGAGTAGTGAACGATGATGGGTGATGATAAATTCAACGTGGAAAAAATGAAGAGAGAGTTTGCAGGTTGATTAGTTCTTTTTTTTTTTTTTTTTCCAAATGTTTTGTAGTTCAATTTGTGCAATAGCCTATACTTTCTGGATGTGTGAGGCTATTGGAAAGATTGGACTTATTTTAAGCTACCATCTATGCATGAGATGAGAACCGAATAGTTGAGAAGGAAGTTAATAATGTTGACATTTTAATGAAAGTGTACAAGGAATCTTGGAAAGTATGTGGGTGCACAATTATGTCAAATGGTTGGGAAAAGCAGAAGCATCAATTTCTAAGTAGCCTACCTGGAACAATTTTGTATAAGTCCATCGATGCTTCAGACCCTGTAAAGGATTGCAATTTGTCACAAGTCTTTTTATGACATAGTGGGTGAAATCAAGGAAGAAAATGTGGTTCAGGTTATTATAGATTACCATCCAAGTCACGTGAGTGTTGGGATGAAGTTGCTGGAGAAGAGAAAAATGCTGTGTTAGACTCCATGTGCTTTGCATTGAATAGACTTAATGTTGAAAGATATCAGAAAGGTGAAGATGTACTCTGAGACACTTGAAAGGCAAGAAAAATTATCAAGTTCATTTATGGGATTGGGATTGTTCTTTGCATGATGAGAAGCTTCACAAAAAATATCGAGCTTTTACGGCTAACAGTGGCATGCTTTGCGATTGTGTACCTCACCCTTTGAAGTCTTTATAAGTAAAAACAACCTTTCAAGCCATGTTTGCATCGAACAAGTGGTTGCCTTGTGCTTAGGCTAAAAAGCTAGAATGAGTGAAAGAGCCATCATAATGCTTGATCCAAAGCTTTGGCCACAGGTTGCCTTATGCGTTAAAGAGCACCATGCCATTCAGGAGTGTTTTAAGAGAAGTGAATTGAAGAAGAAGCCTATGATGGTCTTTATTTATGAAATGATGAACTCTTGCAAAGGAATAACAATGGCATTCAATTGCAAATTTGCAACCATGTAAAAGAGAAGATAGATGAAAGATTGATTCCACAGTTTCAATTTGGACCAATTTATCTTGTTCCAAATTGGAAAAAGATAGATGAAAGGTGGATTCCATAGTTTCATCGCCCTTTACATGCAACCAGGTACTATTTGAAATCTCAGTTATGGTATTCAGTTAAGTTCTCTACACACCCCGAGGTAAAAGTAGGGTTATCGGAGTGCATGGATACGATGATCCCTGATAGGAAAGATTGCCTTGATGCCAATATATGATTAAATGAATATGAATATAGAAGAGGGGATTTTGGCTTTCAGTTAGTGATTGATACAATGATGAGGCATTCCCAGTTAATTTTTTGTTTGCAATTTTGCATTATATATATATATATATATATATATATATATATATATATATTGTTTGAATATATTGCTTTTAATGATGAGTGGATTGCTGAGAAAGAAGACCCTACTCTTCCTAAAGATATATCTAAGCTCAAGGATAATGACATAGTATTTTGATTTTAGTGTTGTTGCCACTATTCTAAAGTTTGATGATCCAGTTAGTAGCAATGCGCCACTAGCTAGTGTTTCTAATCCCCTACCCCTCCAAATCCTCCCTCGTCCTCTAATAAAAGAAAGGTAGGCTACAACTCTTTTGAGTACTTCTGGTTCTATCTTCCAAGATGAAGCTTTACATATACATTTTTCAAAAGAAATTCCAATGAATCTCTTTCTTTAATTTGTAGATGGTCCTATGGGATAATTTCTTACTCCTGTAATAGAAGAGAGATGAGGGTACTGTGATACATGAGGTGAATGATGCAAACGGAGATGCTGATGATGAAAGGCATGGTGGCAAAATGGATGAGGATGAAGGTGACGATCTTTAGATGAGGAAGATGATCGTTAGAATTTAGAGTTTAAAGTAATCTAGATTTATCTTTTATAGTGTGTTTCATGGTTTATGAAATTGCGTGTAATAGTCTACCACGACACGTGGAAGCTTGGCAAAGCTAAGAAATGATTGGCTAAATCCTGAAGGGGGGGGGGGTTGGTTTAGGACCACTTAAAATTATGCCAATTCAAAACACAATTACCTAACTTAAACTATTATGGCAAGTTAAACTAAGTAAGGCAATGTAATACTAAGGCTTTCAAGCTGCTAGTGGGTCCAATCACATAGACTACATATGATATTTCAATTCAAGCTACTAGTCTCTAATCGATAGTGTACAGGTGTGTGGGATGTACTAACTATTCAATACCTAGCATTCATCTAATCATGCAACATATATTCAACTAATCAATCACACAAGTATAATTAGAAATGTGCTCAAATGACAATCCCAAACACAAGCATGTATAGTGGTTCAGTTTCCTTACTACACTCTCGGTGGACTTACTCTCCTTGAGTGTACCGGTATTCATTATCGGAAGTTTTAAATCAGATTCACCTCTTAACCTATACAAGCGTACACTCCCACTGGAGGCTTACACAAGGACTTACCCACGTACTCAGCTGTGTCGGTGGCCTACACAATGACTTACACATGTACTCACCCATGTCAGTGGCCTACACAAGGATTTACAACGTACACACCTGTGTCGGGAGCATACATAAGGACTTATCATGTACACACCCATGTCGCTGGCCAATACAAGGACTTACACACTTACCCATGTTGGTGGCAATACGATCTGTCAATCAGGACAACATGGACAGCATGTCAATCGACATGTCAATCAGGACAGCATGGACATCATATATTTAGCCATAATTAGGTCATCTAATTATGGCATGATTGTGTCAATCAAGACAGCATATATTTAGCCATAATTTGGTCATCTATTTATGGCATATATCTTGTTCAGTTATTGATTGTATATATCTTATGCAGTTATTGTTTCCTTGTTTGTTAGCCTAGATTGATGTTAATGGCTGCAATTCAGCCTTGTAATTAGCCTAGAGTTTCTATATAAATAGAGGAACCTCACAATGAGGACATTCAATCCAAAATACTTACACGATCGTACAGAAGAACCTATGCGAGTTTGAGTTACAAACTCTATACTTAATCCTTCACGAGGAAGGAGTGTGAGGATTCTTACAATTGACAACTTACTTATCGGATTGAGCCCCTTTTTGCAATGTCTTCTTGGGTTGCTTGATCGATACTCTCCCGAGCTCCAATCAGCTCCCCTTTTACTCCCTCGATCATTGTTGCCGATTCTTGTCAATGCTTCAACTCTAAGATCAAACACCTTGCATGCGATGCTCTATTGAGGTGACCAGGGGTGATGGGAGGTTGACGAATCTCATACAACACATGAGAAGTTTGTAATTATAGGGGATTCACCTAAATGGGTGTCCTAGAGGATTTAGACAAGGATTTGACTATTGGTTCAAGTCTAATCTCTAGAACAATTGTGGAAATCAAACCTTTCTTCTTCAGTGAGGTTGGAATCCTCGTTAGAGTGATAGAGTGATGAAGCTCAAGAAGGAGACTTGAATCTCATGGATTTAGAGGTCTAGGTTGTGGTATGAGTGGAAAAACACATAGCCTGTATTTGCACCAAAAACTCATCCAAGTGCCCAAATATCGAATGCCTTATATATGGGAACTAAGTTCCAACGGTATTTAAAAAAAAAAAAAAAAAGGGGCAGAAATTGGCCGGTCCGATTGATTGATCCGAGCCTTCGATCGATCGAACGCCCATTAGATTGATCAGGCGATGCACCGATCGATTGCCATAATTCCAACATTTAGTGAATTTGTTGTTAGAGGATTTGGGCCATGTTCAATCACTCGAGACCGATCAATCGAGATCGATCAATGGCACCTATGAGTCTGTTGTTTGTGGGCAGTTTGGTTTAACAACAACTTGGTACATCTATAGCCTATCTAAGCATAGTCAATTGGGGCTTCCAAGGCTAATGGATGATCAAACAAGGTTTACCTATTATGTCATGATCATCTAGAGGGGTTGTTTTCGATCAAGGTTAGGGTCACCAAGGTACCTCATTTACTTGTTCTTTGCTCCTTGATGCTCATGTCCTCGTGTCTTCAGTCTTTAGCTTCCAAGGGTTCAACTAACTCCCAAACACACGAACCTCTATAGCCTATCTAACCATGTTCAATTGGGGCTTCTAAGGCTAATGAATGATCAAACATGGTTTACCTATTATGCCATGATCATCTAGAGGTTCAAGGGTTGTTTTAGGTCAAGGTTAGGGTCACGAAGGCACCTCATTTACTTGTTCTTTGCTCGTTGATGCTCATGTCCTGTTGTGTCTTTCGATATTTAGATTCCAACGGCTCAACTGACTCCTTGACACACCGACTCATGTGATTGACAAACAAGGTGCACAAATAAGTGCACTAATAGTTTATAGCCTTGTGGGATTTGTACTTGACATTCTTGTGACTTGTGAGAATGTATAATCTCTTTTTATCCATTTGTTAGTTACCAATTAGGAACTTGAGACTATGTTTTATTGTTTTGTTGGAGTTTGATATTTCCATTTAGACATTAACTAATGTAATTTTCTTAGAAATTTGTTGTTGTGATTGATTTAGCTTGCATATAAGTGAGAGTTGGCTTTAACTTCTTCTTCCTTTTTTTTTTTTTTTTTTTTTTTTTTTTTTTTTTTTTTTTTTTTAACATTCTTTTACTTGAAAAACAAAATATTTTTTCGTAGTTGTTTTTCTTCTCTTTTCTTTTTTGCTATTTTTATATTTATCTTTACTATTTATCATAATTTTTTATTATTTTAATTTAAAAATAGAAGTATCGTGTAATGTAATGAGGCTGAATAGTACACTATATGCTACAAGCGATTTAAAATGCTGGTTTGTATAGAAACGCGGAGTAAAATGTTGGCACAACTAATGTTATTAAATGAAAATTGCATAATGTTTAAAGGTTTAGTGGAGCATGGCTCAAAGTTCACTTTATGCTGTGTTACTTGTGTTTGCTGTTACAACCTGTATCACAACGGTAACGGCTGTGGCCGTTACAGCTACCATTACTGTTATAGAATACCTTGGTATAAATAAGACAACATAGCTCCCTAAATAACCAAGGGCCCACACTTAAGTAATAGTTATATTTTTGGAAGAATAGACTTCATTTCAGCAATGTGCTTCCAAACAGAAAAAAAGAAAGAAAAAAAGGACCATGTATCTGGACAGAACTAAATGCTGCTATTCAATAGAATTCTTGTTTTTTTAACTCTGTATGCAGACTGGATCAGAGTTTGTGATTGATTTCTACCTTCAATCAACATATCTTTCCATGATTATAAATTGTCTATTGGGAGTCCACTCGGTTGATGGACAATGAAATTAGTCTCACCCTGAAATGTGAATTGATGCCTACTGAATTTGAATGGTTTGACTCCTAGGATAAGTTGTACTCCAAAATCAAGTTCGATTCCGTCTCTTGCAAAACCTTCATCTATGAAATCTCATGGAAATAGGATTATGTTGTCTGATGTTTTCTACATCTTCTCTTTGTAGTAAATATATCTTTCCGTGGTTGTAAACTTTCTTTGGGAATCAATTCTGGTCAATGGAGAAAAAAATGACTCGACCCCCTGAAACATGCACTGGTTCCAATTGAGTTTGAATGATTTGAGTCCATGGATGAGTTGCACCCCAAAACCAAGTTTGATTCCTGTCTCTTGGAAAACCTTAATCTTTGAGAACCATGTTGAAGTAGAATTGTGTTGTCTGATTTTTATTTTATTTTATAATCTACATCTTCTCTTTGTAGTAAAGATGGAAATTCTGGACTCCATGCTCTGATCAATCAGTTCATCTTTTTTTTTCTTTTTTTTTCTCGTGTTACTTGACTTGAAAAATGGATGTTCAGATACTATTTGGATCTTTCTACTATTGCTTGATGCTTTGAGATTAGTCCTTACAGAAGTTTTTGTTGTTGGGAAAAGGATGCTATTGATCTCATACATGGGCACTACATTGTTTCCGTCAACCGTGGTATGACATCTCCATCACAAAAAGCAAGTCTTGATCCTGTTGTGGTGAGTACACAGCTCCATGTTAGTTGTAAACATAATTCATTGGAAACTCTCAATGCTCGTAGTGTATCTGCTGATAAAAGCTCTAGCTAGGTATGTTATGTTCACTACAGTTAGAACTACTAAAATTTACCAAATTCCTGATTTTCCTTTTTCGTGATAAAAAGTTTTACTTCTTTTGGAGTGTAGGATTCTCACTTTAATCATGAATCTGAAATACTAAGAGTTTAAAGCCTGCAGTGCTTTTCGGCTACTGCATATGAAATATTTTTCCCACTTAGCTCATGAAAGCATTTCCTATATGAAAGGGGCAGGAACCTCAAAGTATTTGCATCATAAAGGCATAATCAAAGAACAAGGCAATAAAACAGCAAACTTAAATGTGTGTTTCCTGAAAGTAGCAAACAGAATAAGGAAATCAATGTGATCTTTTATCCCATGGCTCTGGTTAAATGTCCAAGTCTTCTGAAGCAGCAAGCATTTACATCCAGTCTTGTCATGTATCTGTTTAAATAAGGGAATCTTGATCGTAATAATTGTGTCATCATGTATTATGGTAATTTAAAGTTTTGGTTAATGGTTATTGAGAATGAGAAGATCTATTATAAGAGCTGACAGATGTCCACACCAAGAATGAGAAAGCAAACAAACTAGCACAATAATGAAAGTCCACTGAGAGTTCAGTTCCAATACTACTGTTCTATGATGCTGGTTCCAGTAGACTTAGTTCAGTCTATTGGATAATCCATTTGAACTTTCTGATTAATAAACAGGCTTGTTCCTAAAGAATCAGAAGGGGAAATCAAGCCGTCTCTAGAAGGGGCAATCAGAAATTGAAGGGGGCTTTCTTGATGCTCTATGTGGTGCAGTTCTCAAGGGAATGGTAGGAAATAGACTTCTTCAGGATTTTTACAAGATTTGACAAGGTAATGGAGGTTGCCGTTCTCAGGTCCAAGAGATTTGTGGTCATTCGTGGTTTTGCATTCATTAGGCTTGATTGAACCACTCAAGTAGAGGCAACCATCTCAGAGATGAACAACAGCTGGCTTGCTGTAAGTAGAATCTTGGTCCACAAGGCCAAAATGGTCCTGAAATTCTCAAGAGGGTGCATGTTCGGCCAACAAGGTTTCCCAGTTTGTAGTTTTACCACAATTGGGAGGTCCAAACTCTTTTAGAAATGCTGGGTTTTTTTTTTTCCCCAGAGTTGATGCCATACCTGAGGGAGGTGTGACGTCTCATGATTCACTTCACTCAAACAACAAAGATTTGCTAGAGAGTGATCTGTAAGGTTCAGGGCTATATAAAACCATTGAAGCTAGTGGGAAAAGAACAGCACGGATTGTGAAAAAGATAGATGGCTCGGTAAGGGTCTTTTCAGAGCCGTCTCAAGTGGCATGGCGCACCATTGGGTGGAGCTTGGTTGCAATGGTGGTGGCCGGCACACCAATCCCAGTACTTGCAGAATGTGTCTCTAAGGTGTAGGCTATTGGAAGGTGGCTGCAAGATTAATGAGATAAATATCTTGGAGCTTCAGATACATCCCAATTTTGATATTAAAGTGCTGATGTAGGTGGTGTGGTTTTTCATCTACAGGCCAATCAAATCCATGTGCAGGTGGTCTGAATGGCCAATGCTCGGTTCAGAAGATACATGGATCCAGATAAGCAGGGTTCTGCTGGAGATCTAGGTACAAGATGTCTTCCAGTTGACTGGGTGTTTTGGCGAGGTATTTTGGATTGGTTCATGGTTGTGAATTGCTTTGGAGAAAGGTTTCTTCACTTGAAATTTATAAGGGGGAAAGCTTCACCATTGTCAGAGAAATTGGATCTGAGGATTGCTGATTTATGTTTTCCTGTCAAGATCCGGAAGCGTTTGAAGGATCGCTATCGCACTATGTATCACACCCCTGGGATACTGAACTATCTTGGGAAACATTGGGATAAAAAAATAATATCACATGCATCACATAATGGATCACAGTCAAAACATGGGAAAACTTTTGGGAAAATGGTGAAAGTTTTTAGGGAAACTTAAGGAGCTGTTAAAAGATACATGATTACAAACTCAGAAATACAAAAAAAACCTATGTGCAATAGTCTTTCATTTTTTGGGGGATGAAATTATGTGATGTCAGCCATAAGTGATTGAATTATATTTTAAATGAGTTCATGCCATTAAAATGTCATACAATATTAGCAATAACATACAAACAATACAACAAAGTTAGCGGAAAGAGGAGTGTTGTTGTGCCAAGTTTGAGTGGCATCTTCTTATGAGCATTAGTGTAATGAGGGTAGACTACAAGGTAGTCGCAGTAGGATCTTGTGAAGCAAACTGCCACAGATAAAAGAGACTGGGGGGAACATCAAATGTTCCACCGGGAGAAACAATAGGAAACAATTAAGGAAAGACGAATGCTGAATAGAGACCTGAGTATTAAGAGAGCTATCAGTATGGAATTAAAAGGGGAAAAAAAAACAGGGACAATCTTATGAGAAGATATGATGAGTTATAGTATGCGTGATTAGAAGCCACATCCATGTTTGAAAGCTATGAAGAAGATGAGATG